>OX246738.1:106214987-106379987 GCA_945910005.1 Isoperla grammatica
ATTTCACGGCACAATATTTTACACATTGCAGTGATTTTATGGAATGCGATCGATATGGACGGATTTTAAAAAGCGCGGTATAAGAGGCAGTGACCTATCACTGACCTTTCGGCTTTCGCCAACTCCGGATACGTAATGACAAAACGCCAACTTACCGAATGAATTGCACCAGATAAGACAGTGATTTCATCATTGTAAATATTATCAATAGTACCGTTTGTTGACAAGTATACTTCGCGCTAAACTATCAACTTAAAAATAGTAATGAATTAGTTGCTTCTGTTTATAGACGTATAGTACTTTTTTCTTGGCAGCCTTTGAGAAGTTAGGTAAAAGTTTAGTTGGCAATTTTGGAACTTTCTAAAATTACCAAACCTCAACATCAGTGGAGGGAGTTTGTTTCACTGACAGCTGACACTTCGCCAAGACTTAATTGTCAGTAGATAAATCACAATAGTTAATTATGTTCTATTTCAATAATCATTGTTCGTCAATAACAATAACAAACATATAAAGTTTTGTTATTAACTCCGTGTCACAACAAAAGGTGAGTTAAGTTATTTTTGATGGAATATTTATAGGAAATGGTCTCTGTAGGCCTCTAGGCCTAGGGCCCAGCCTAAGGCCCTGGACCCTAGACACTATGCTACATTGTAATGGTCAGTGAACTATGAAATAAATATGAAATATGAAATAGCCTTAATCCACCACCTAGCCTATTAATCTGGGGATATGGCTATAGGCTTATAATATGGCCAGGCTTAATCGGTCTTCTTACGATGCAGTCAGTTCGAGGCAGCCAGCAGGGCCCCAGACCTAGACCTAGGCCTAGGGCCTAGGCCTGGGGTTGTTCTGGGAGATTCTAAACCCCCTAGAGCAAAGTCTAGGTTTTTTCACAATATCCTCTTTGGCCTAGGCCTCACCGAAATGATTTTTATTCACGGCGGTAATCTTTTACGTATTTTAAAAATGGTAACTAGGCCTAGGTCTACAATGCAATCTTGATCTTTGTAGAGCAATATATTATTGTCTAGACAATATAGGCGTTGCTATGAAAGACCGTGTGCCAGCGTTACTGTGAGCGGCTCAGCCAATAAATAGCATAGTCCACCCCCCGATTTGCATGTCCTCAAACGGGTGCGGTGTGAAATATGTAAAAATGTGTAATATGTGGGACTAGTTGGTTCGTGGCTACGATGTCCATTCATCCCGTTTTTAACACAGTCCAATGTTTTTTTAGGAACCTGTCCCGTTCCCTACAACAGTTTACGAGGCCACGCTATTTTGTCCCGTTTGTTGTAAATATACCGATTTCATGTGGAGATTGTTGCTAGGCTCCTGTAAATTATTTGTAAACTACAGGTATATGGCATACACTTGTCTTTTGGCCTTGACTTTGCTTTGAATGATGCGTTATTGTGCAATGTATGGCAGTGTTGGGGGGGGGGGGGGGGGGAGTAGGCCTACCTGGCCCCGACGAAGTTGCTGACTTTTTGAAATCGAGCAACGTGCTTACCTCAGTCTAGGCCTCTACCCAGTTATACTACAGTCAGCAATTAGAATGTGTAAGTTTGAAAGTTTGTTCACCAACATGCTATTAAAACGATTTTCCATTGGTACAATAGGGATTTCTATTGATACAGTAGTCAGAGTTGCGTAAGTTACTTTTAAAAAGGAACTTTTAAAAAGTTAAGTTACTTGCCTTTAAAAGTAACTTTTAAACGTTAAAAGTTCCTTGTTGGAAAAAGTAACTAAAAGTCACTTTGAAAATTAAAAGTTACTTTAAAAGTTACTGTTAAAGTTACTTTTAGGAAATTTTGATGGGAAATTTTGATAATATTGCTTTCAAGTTTCATTCAACCCGCTAATCCTTGCTGGCGGGCGCCGGCGGAGTATGTCGGAAATCATTAGAACAGCAGCCTGAGTTTTGTAAAGACTAACAGTGAATAGGAAGTCAAAATTGGACATGTCAACAAAAGAGCCTAAGGTATAAGCGCGTTAAAGTTTTCACGGCCATCGAACATTCAGCATGCTACGTTTATTACAATAATACATCCACTAATCCATTTCCCAAATACTACTACGAACTATAACGTCTGCTGGCCACCTTCGATAATAGTGTGAGGTCCTAGCAAAGCAGTGTTGCTCACTCAAAGAAATAACATCCACTTATGTTTATTGGTTGTCACTCAGTTCCCATTCAACCTATTTAGCCGGCTGCTGCTGGAATGGTTTCCAAAGGATTCAGTTGTGTATGAATTCTAGGAATTGGGGGGGGGGGGGGGGGGGGGTCGAAGATTTTTGACCTGAAACAGCCGCAATACGAGTGTTTTGCTGTTGGTACATTTAAAAAACCATAGGCTGTTTCAAAAGTAACTTTTCATTTTTTTTTAAAAGTTCCTAATCAATAGTAGCCTAACTTTCAACGTTAAAAGTTACTGTCGAGGAAAAAGTAACTAGTTAGCCTAAAAGTTACCGAAAAAGTAACGCGTTACAAGTAACGCGTTACTTTCAAAAAGTTACTACTCAACTCTGACAGTAGTTATTCACGATTTACACAGCATACAATTATGACTATAACGAACCTGTGGGTATAGGTAGGTTGGATGTCGTAAATCACATAAAAACACACACCAAACATAAAAATAAATTACAAAGCCATAACTTTAAGTACCGGTAATAGAAATTTATCTTCTTTGCTCAGATCTTTGTAAATGTCATTTTGATATTTTGAGGATACAAATATTTGAGCCAGCTTCACTGTATCCATGGCCGTGCAACGTTAAGCAGCTATGTTTTCTGAGTTACCTAATTAAGCCATTTTCAAAATATGGTCACTAAGGTGATTTAAACTTTAATTAAAGCATAGTAGGGCCTACCGATTTTAGAAGACATAAGGTAAAACGATAAATTTTGCCTACTGATCACCGTTGAATATATTCTGGTCTAATTTGATGTATTCCCTTTACAGAGGTTTGCAGAAGTCTACCTTTTTCGCCTTTAAATTAGCTACGCACATCATCAATACATAATAGAGGTCAAGTTCAGACTTGAAGCTATTTTCGGCCGGTAATGAAGCAAGACTCTCAACCTAACTTGCGACATGCTTGACCTAGCCTAAAGTTTTAGCCTACTTAGCCTAGTTGTAACTTCTTTCTGCTGAAGCTACCATTTAAAGTAGGGCGTATTCATAGAACAACGCAAACATTCCATATAAGGTTTTAGGTAGTTTCATTGAAAATGTTTGGAAACAAACAATGCACAGCTGTAACAATGCAGTAGCTAAGTTAGCAGTCGAGCAATAACCTCCTAGCTCGCTCGTATTCTGATCTCTACGCTCGCCAGCCATTCAATCCTCCAAGTTACCTTTCTTCCTACTTGGGGATGAAGGGCGGCAATGGCAATACAACGTTCCATCGACAATAAACATTTTTTTTAAATCTCATGCTAAGATGGCTTTTTCAGCCATTCTTTTGTTTACCTATCCAATATAAAATGGCTTCATTTTCTGGCCTGCTCATGTCATTGGGCAGGGAGTTGATACAAAATCTAAATCTAAAATAAATCTAGTAATACATTGAAGCCTACCAACTCTAAAAAACTAAACAGATTCGTTGTCAAATTTGGTCCACGTGTCTGTTCAGCTCACAAATATGTTTTACTTCTGCAGGGCCAACACCGCACCGATGGATTTCGTCTCGCTCTTCGACCCCATGTCTGACGAGTCTGTCGACAGCTGCGATGAGCTCTTCTCAGATCATCTTCCACCTGAACCTCAGCTGGGCAACGTGGAATACAAACTTAAACTAATCAGTCCCTCCAAACAGCGCTTTGAACACTTGGTAACACAGGTATGACCGTGTGAATATGAATAACAGTTAAATGTTTCACATCAATTGCTTTTTTCTGTGACCTGAGTAATAGTATGCTCCTCTGGAGAGAAAGAGAGTGAATACGTAGACAAATTTAACAAGAAACATATATGGTAGGGCCTATAATGTGAGGAAAGAATCCAACAGCTTACCTTCGTGTAAAATGACGGATTTGTGAGTTTGAAGTACACATAAAAAATATAATACAAATATAACGAGACGTTTTGACTGAGGTCTTGTTCACTCAAGAGAAGAAAAGAAAATAGAAAGAAAGAGAGAAGAAAAGAAAATCTTCGAGAGAAGATTATTCTCTCGAGTGAACAAGACCTCGGTCGAAACGTCTCTTTATATTTGTATTATGTTTTTTATCTGTAATAAAACTCGCAAATCCGTCATCTTACACGAAGGTAAGCTGTTGGATCCTTTCCTCACAATACCATTCCAGCCGATTGGCACCTACTTTCATAACCTAATAAGAAACATAGCTAAATAGAATTTAAAGCTAATATTATAGCCAGGGTATCTACATATCATTTGTATTACATACAGATGAAATGGAGGCTGCGCGAGGGCCAAGGCGAGGCGATCTACGAGATAGGCGTCGAGGACAGCGGCATCCTCACCGGGCTGGGTGAACACGAGATGACGGCGAGTCTGCAGACGCTACAACAGATGGCGCACAAGCTGGGCGCGACGACCACGATACTACGCGAGCGCTACATGGACAACGAAGATGGAAACAAGAGAAAAGGTAGGCCTATGCGTTCTGTCGAACTAAATCCATCTCGAGAGCCCCAGTAAAGTGTCCTTTGAAACTTTTGCGTATTTTGTCAAACTAAATCCATCTCGAAAGCCCCAGTAAAGTTTCCTTTGAGACTTTTGGGTACGTGTCACCAAATGAACGGTTATAATGCGATGGTAAAAGAATCGTCGAAATTGGTCGACGGGCTCGCGGGTTATTTACGTTGTACCTGCCGCATGGCATTGCCGCGTGTGACGTCACCTGGGCCCTCGTTCCAGAAGTTCTAGTTTTAGTTCAGTTTTAGGAGGTTGTTTGTAGCCTAGCGCCGTTTGTAAAGTTGCGCGGGCCCCCTATTCCGTAACCCGAGCGCAAGCTGCAACCGGTTGCAACGTGTACGGCTGTACGTGTACTGGAAGGAGAGCCCTGAGGTCTACAATCACCCGGACAAAGAAGGGGGGGGGGAGGGCTGATCTAGCTAACATTCATTCACAGCTATATGGCGAGGCGCGAAACCATGCCGCTATAAGTCGCTCCATTAAAGAAAAAGTGCATAGGTTTGCTGACACTCTGAATCACTTTTAATAAACAATGTATTTAGGGAAGCTTCAGGTGCTTGACTTTTCCTCAGTACATACAGAAAGCTTTGATCAGTACGCCCTATCTACCAACTGTGGACGACCTTTTTATTTACGATTGTGATCCCAATGCCGACAATTGTGCGTAAAGACTCTGTTTTTCTAGCAATAATGATCCTGAAATTGGCAACAAACTTATTTTCAGTTAACAACATTTGTGAGAACATTTTCGTATCAGTAGGCCTACCAATTCATCACTTTTGGGCGATCCAAAACCGAAAATGTCTTCCTCATGAAATATGTCTGTCTTACAAATCATGTGAATAAAGAAATATGACCTATGAAATATATTATTATACACTGAATCACAACGCACTGTTCATCATCCATGAGGCAATACAATTATGCTGACATAAACATAGACTCGAATTGTCTAGAATGCATAGGAAGCAAAATATTCATTTGTTGATGACGACTGCAGATGATTTGAAGTACATGTAGGCCTAGATGTAAAAGAACAACTACCACATTACTAACTACAAGGTTATGCTTAGATCAGCTGTTTCATAGTGTGTTAGTGTTTCAAATTATCAACAAGGCCAAGGTCTAGGTCTCATCATACCAGTGCCGGTAGTTGATGCTAAGAAGCTTCCTTATTAGGTTTTTTGTAAAACCTGATTTTTGTCTTTTCCAGTACAGTTTGTATTTAGGTATCTACAATTAGACTTGGGCGGTATATGTCCACCTAGTCTGCGATTAATTCTGTTAAAATTGCTTTAAAAGGTTTTTTAAATGAGTGGGCCAGAGAAGGAAGCACATATTTATTGGATAGCTAGGGGAAAAAATGATTAAAAAACAAACTTCCGGCATAGGAAAAAAAAGAAAAAAAAGTTTTTTTAATGGTCCCAAATTAAATCAAAAATAGTTATGTTGGTTTTTTAATTGTCCCAAATGTAAATCAAATAAATAAATTCACATTTAGAGTCTACCCACTCAGTAACTAAACTGATTTGCAGTGGGGGACTTAAATTTAAAGTGACTGAACCAACCCTGTAGGCTTCGAACACCATCGACGAGTGAGCGATAACCAATCAAAGATCGATATTTCAAATACGAAACATATGAATCAGTGATTGGACAGTGCGAACACCCGCGGACAAATGTCAGAATCAACAAGGCCGATTCAGAACAACTAGAGAGAGAGAGGTGTAGAGGTGTCCTTCGCTGTTAGTGACGCATCACGTCTCCGTTTCCAGTGGCGGAGGTGCTGGTACGCAAGGTACCCGACGACCAGCACGCTATCGAGGTGAGAGTGGCCATGATGGGCAGCGCAGATGTCGGCAAGTCAACGCTGCTGGGCGTGCTGACGCAAGGGCAGTTGGACAACGGACGCGGCAGGGCACGTCTCAACATGTTCCGACACCTCCACGAGGTTCAGTCCGGCCGGACGTCGTCCATATCGCACGAGATCCTCGGCTTTGACTCGCAGGTTTGTCTTATGTGTTCGAGTCTCCCTTCGTGTTTCCTGATGATGGTTTCTGCCTTTTGTCAATGTTCACATTATTTGTTTATTTATTTATTTATTTATTTATTTATTTATTTATTTAGTTAGTTATTTATTTATTTATTTATTTATTTATTTATTTATTTATTTATTTATTTATTTATTTATTTATTTATTTATTTATTTATTTATTTATTTATTTATTTATTTATTTATTTATTTATTTATTTATTTATATATTTATTTATTTATTTGTTTGTTTGTTTGTTTGTTTGTTTGTTTGTTTGTTTGTTTGTTTATTTATTTATTAATTATTTCTTCATTTATCTCTTTATTTATTTATTTATTTATTTATTTATTCATTCATTCATTCATTCCTTCATTCATTCCTTCATTCATTCATTCATTCATTCATTCATTCATTCATTCATTCATTCATTCATTCATTCATTCATTCATTCATTCATTCATTCATTTATTTATTTTATTTCACTATGTGATTTGTACAGAATACAAATATTGGTACAAACTACAATTATAAATAGATCCTACTATACATACAAAATAAAATATACGCACATAGGCCTACATTCAGAAATAACAGTAAGGATGGGTCAGAGAAACGGGAATTTAAGTTGTTAATTATCAAAAAATTCTTTAAAAATTAAAATATTTACATGGCTCTAGGCCCTACTATAGGGTGCCCAGACCTACAATCTGAAAAAGCGGGACGAGTACGCTAGCAATGCTTATTTTTGTTTTTGTCTCTTTGCATGTTTTTCTATGTCGTGTCGTCCACCGTGGTCTTTTGAAAATGTTCCCTTGCAGATCGTACGCAACACTTTGTCATTATCAAACTCATGTTGAACAAGATAAGGAAAGTCCTTTTTAATACTGTCATTGAAAATACACTTACGTTTAGGCGGCGGCATTTTATACAACACGAAAACTGTTGATACGAAACGAAAAATTAACTCAAATTACACACGCGCGCTCCTGCCCTTGCGAGAGCGAGAGGGAAACAAACAAAACAAGCTGCCACTTGTCAATGGCGGCGGCCGGGCAGCGGGTAGTGGCCACTTCCAATTATTTCCATTTATGTCAGAAGGAGAGCGCCAGCATGCTCTGGCTGACAGCGGACTTGTCCATTTTTTTATAAAGAAAGGAATACAAGGTAGTAAGCGCGAAGTTTGAAAAATTCAAAATCTGAAATTTTGCATTTTCAAAAAATCGGGACAAAGGTGCGTCCCGCCGGGAAGTGTGGCGGGACACGGGACACACAGCTAAAAATCGGTACTGTCCCGCGAAAAACGGGACGTCTGGGCACCCTACCCTACTAAGAAATATAATTTCTTCTGCTTGTTGTTAAACCAGTAGCCTCATTTTACCTTGCTTGTTCTACATACAGATTAACTGTATTTTCTATTTTTATTACTTTTCTACTACTATAGGCTAAGCTAGGCCTAGCCTACTTATTTTTATTATTAGATAGCAACAAGCAGCTACATAGCCTACTGGGTTTTGAATGTCTAAAGTGTGTTTCGTTTGAACAGGGTAACGTGAAGAACTACAGCGAGCTAATCACTGCCGAAGAAATCTGTGAGAACTCCACCAAGTTGATCACGTTTCTTGACTTGGCGGGCCACCGAAAGTATCTCCGAACAACGGTGCTTGGTCTGACCGGCTATTCACCCCATCATGCGATGCTGGTATGTGCAACCATGTACTTAAAGTGTCTAGCCACATGTATTTATCATACATTCACTCGTTTAAATAATTGTTTTACCAGCTATATTAGTGTGTGCATGAATGCTAGAAACTAAAATTTATTGAAAGTTGAAAAATAGCTAGTTTGTTGCATAATGTAAATAAAGCAGTTTTTCCAGCTAGTTTTGTGCTTTCATATTTTTCCTGCTGGTACCATACTTTAACATTCATCAATTAGTAGTAGGCCTAATTACCTATACTATATATATTTTAAAATGTTTTAATGTATATCCATTACTATTGTGTGTAGGCCCTAATTCTACACCAAGTGACAACGCTTATATTACGGATAGTTATCTATCTAGCTATGTAATCTAATGCTGCTAATAAATACAATAGCATTCGGGCCACAGAAGACAAACAGACTGACGTATTGTCATTCTATTCTCACTACTTTCTTTCAGGTAGTGAGCAGCATTGCCGGCATAGTGGAGATGGGCAGAGAGCATCTCGCCCTGGTAATGGCTCTCGACGTTCCGTTCTTCATCGTGGTCACAAAGATCGACGTTGCCCCGCCCAAGGACACCCTAGCGAGCCTGGAAACAGTGCTCAAAGCTGTCGGACACTGCAAGGTAAGCCCCCCTACCTACCTATGTAGATAATGTTTAATTTTGTATTCACGTTACTTTTCCTAATTTTTTGCGTTTAAACGTTTAACCCCCTCCAATCCACGAACTGATTTAAAAACAATTAAGTTCGAATTTTCAGTAATAAAATTGTTAAACGAAATAACACGTGGGTGAATGAATCAATGTGTTTGTTCTATATTCATGGTTGATTGTACCCCCCCCCCCCCCCCCCCCCCTCCCTCCCCAACTTTTGTGACCAACTGTGTACTGTCGTTTTGGCACGGGACGGTTCACCGTGCGCGAAAATGTGTACATAAGCCTACGTGTGTATTTTCCCGCGGGCGTGTACACATTTAAACGTTTACACGACTCAGCCCTACGCAAGGTAGGCCGTGATGCATTCTAAAACGAATGTCTTTAAATGTAAATTAAGTATTAAAAAGTAGCCTAAATAAAATATTGCCAACAATTTACAGTAATCTGTAGGCTTACAATTAATTCAAATTTGGCAAATGTAAATCAAATTTGTATTTCATTTCATTAATTATTTATATATACATGTATTTGATTAGTAGGCCTATAGGCCTATCGATAATTTTTATTTAATCGTAGATATGCCCTTCCACCTGGCATGAGCTATGAGGAAAAGGAAGCCTGTCTCTACTGGAAAACCAGAAAATGCATGATGGCCCAGTAAGCCAAAAATGCTGGCATAGGAAAAGAAGAAGAAGATTTTATCGTTGTGCACCCCTAATGGTAATGCTGCTCGCTATTCGCCAGGTCCCGCTGGTGGTGCGGACGGAAGACGACGTGTTCACCGCCGGCTCCAACCAGCTGTCGGGCAACATCGTACCGATATTCTGTGTGTCGAGCGTGACCGGCGAGGGTCTACGACTGCTCACTCAGTTCCTCCATGTACTGCCGCCAGACATCAGCGCTAAAGAGAAGGAGAGGCTAGAGCAGGTAACTGTACGATACACTTTCTCTCTCTCTCTCGTAACCACATCGGCAAGTGAACGAAACTCTCGTCATTTTCAGTACAAACTACAAATCGTTTTAGCTATTGAGCAGCGAGTTACTAATATTACAAAATAGGTATTTGAATTTCGTTGATACTTGAGAGATGAAGGCCCTTTCCCCTCCCTCCCCCCCCCCCCCCCCCCGCATCAGATTCCCATCCAACCAAAACATTTAGAATGTAAACAATACGTACTAGTTTATGGATCAAACAGTTGTCAAAATCACAATTTTTTTATGACATTCCTCTTTATTTATTTAAATTTGACTAACAGTTGCTAACCCTCTGTCAAATTTAATAACCTCTAACCCACCACTACTTGTTTTAACGGTTAACTGAAACGTTTAACTTTCCCATCCCTAAAATACATTGACATCCTTGGGGGAAAAGATGGCTGTAGGCCTATAAAAGAAAGTATTTTTATTTATTTATTTATTTATTTATTTATTTATTTATTTATTTATTTATTTATTTATTTATTTATTTATTTATTTATTTATTTATTTATTTAGGCCTATTTTGTATTTATTTAATTATTTATTTATTTATTTATTTATTTATTTATTTATTTATTTATTTATTTATTTATTTATTTATTTATTTATTTATTTATTTATTTATTTATTTATTTATTTATTAATTAATTTATTTAATTTTTTTTTTTATCTATGCTATTTATATATTTATTCATTTATTTATTTGTTTATTTATTTATTTATTTATTTATTTATTTATTTATTTATTTATTTATTTATTTATTTATTTATTTATTTATTTATTTATTTATTTATTTATTTATTTATTTATTTATTTATTTATTTATTTATTTATTTATATTTATTTATTTATTTATTGATTCATTTATTTACTTATTTATTTATTTATTTATTTATTTGTTTATTTGTTTATTTGTGTATTTATTTATTTATTTGATGTCTATTCTATTCAGTTATAAAAACTTATTTACAAAGGAGGACCTTAAATAAAACTTCTTGAAGAACTCTGTTTCCCCTCATATTATTGGCTTGTCTCCACACCGAGATAAACCTCAATGTTCTTATCAGGAGCTGTGCGAGTTCCAAGTGGACGAGACGATCCGCGTGCCAGAAGTGGGCACCATCGTGGGGGGTCTGCTGACCAACGGTGTCGTCATGGAAGGCGCTAAGCTGATTATCGGTAAGCAGTCAGCGTTATAATAAACTAACTGTGTAGGCCTATGTAAGTTACAGTACGTTTGTTGCTTTTAAATTTGTTGTATTTTTTTTTTTTTTTTATTCTATCGTAGGCTACAATAAACTGTCAAGTCTAATGTGCTACTCATTTTTTCGTGCAGTTTTAGCGTTTTTCCTCTCGTTTCATACGTGTTGGGATTTGTTTGTATAGTTATTAGAACAAGTGTTGTTAGGCCTATGGAATGCATTTTAAAAAACTTACAAATGATCAATCAATTTTGAATTCAGTAAATTTATTTAACATTTATCTTTGCATTTCTCTATTTTTGGATGTCACTTTCATAGGTCTTATCTTCTTTAAGAGTTTGTCAGGGCAATGCTTATTATTAGTAACACTAAATAACAATCTCATAAGTAGGGGTGTAAAAAGTCAGTCATATCCTAAGTAGGGGGATGAAAGCAATTATACATAATTCATCATCATCATTATCCATCGCCGTTTCCTGCTTCTGGCAGGGTCAACTAGGGTTTCACAACCAAATTTTTCCACCTCTTCCTATCTTCCCACAATCATACTTTCTCTACTTGCTCTCCTCTCGTCTGTAGGTCTTCAGCAATCTTTTCCTTCCATCTCTTCCTTGGTCTTCCCCGTCTTCTTCTTCCTTCGATCTTTTTTTCATATATTCTCCTGGGCATCCTCTCTTCCGTCATCCATTTCATGTGTCCAAACCGTCTCACTTATTCGTATTTAAATGTATATGTATTGTTTCCAGGCCCCCTAGACGACGGAAAGTTCTTGCCAGTGGTAGTTCAAACTATTCACCGCAATAAGGCACCCTGCCGTGCCGTGAGGGCCAGTCAGAGTGCGTCCCTGGGGCTGGACCAGCAGGTACCGGGACTGAGGAGCGGCATGGTGCTTCTGAGTCCAGAGTTGGAGCCAGCAGGATCACTGTTCTTCCAGGTAAGCGGTTGGATTAGAATTGATGGCTGGTTAGCCGACTCGAGAATTTTCCATCAAGTAAAGTTTTCCACTTGTTGAGGGCATTCAGTCACCTCTTACTATTGAAATCATACTGCAATCACGTACATCTGTACTGTTCTTTCTCATCTTCCTCCTGCTTCTCCACCAATTTCTTCCACTCTTCTGTCCTCCCACTGCTTCTCTCTTCTCACGTGCTCCCAAGATTTGTTTCTCTCTTCAACGTCTCTGTCCATCAATCTTCTCCACTTATTATTATTTATTATTATTAGTATTGTACTAATTATACTATATTTTGAAATTTTATTTCAGTTTTTAGTTCTGATAAAACTACCTATATGCTTATGTATCACTTTTGCAATACGTATTGTGTAACATTCTCAAAATATAAGTAAATTCATCAATTTGGCCCGGATTTTACAGTGAGCATTACTACTTGTAGTCTACTCTAGACTGACGTTATTGTTGTTGTTGTTGTCAGGCATTCATCTGCGTGCTGTTCCACTCCACGGCCATCTACCCCGGCTTCCAGACTACTCTAGACTCACACTGTTGTTGTTGTTGTTGTTGTCAGGCATTCATCTGCGTGCTGTTCCACTCCACCGCCATCTACCCCGGCTTCCAGACGACGGTCCACGTTGGCAACGTGTGCCAGACGGCTGTGATAAAGGGGACGATGGCCCGCGGCGGTATCCACACGAACGAGAGCGCCTCGGTGCTGTTCTGCTTCGCCCGGCACCCCGAGTACGTTCGCGTCGGCCAGCGGCTCCTCTTCAGGGAGGGGCTCACCAAGGGGGTGGGCAAGATAACGCAGGTGTTTCCGTTGATGCACGGAGACGCGATGGATACCTGCAAGAAGATCGCTCCCTGCAGCATCGCGGTCAAGTCCGCAGGCAAGATCTCGCCTTGACGTTGCGGCACGTTAGAGTAATAACTGTGTCTTCAGTAGAGCTGTACCGATTCCACGTTTTCGGTACGGGTTATTGTCGATTCGTAGGCGAGGGCCGTGTTATTTTAAATACTTAACGAAATCGGCGATTCGCTCGATTCGCCGAAAATAATCTTCGATTAAGGCTCCAGTCCAAGTCCTTGCCAATTTAAAGTCTTAGTCCAAGTGAAAGTCTAGCCCTATCGGCGATCTAGCATCGACACCGGAAGATTTTCTAGTCTAATAATACACATTATGCTAAATAAGTGCAGCATACCTTTTAAAATTAGGTCTCCCCTGACCCTGGACTATATAAAAAGGATCACGTAGGATCATCATCTACGTATTTAATTGTAGTAGGTCTACTACCTGACATGCGTCTGCATATATACATTATAACATGTTTTAATGTGTTGTTCTGGTTATACCCACCAAAAGTTGTGTTTTGGAAGAATATTTTTAAGTGCAGCATATGCTCGTACAACCTGACCCCTGCGAGTTATTTCTTATTGCGATCATTTTATATTAGTTTAATTGATTTGGTGTGAAGAGTCTTTTATTGCAATCATTTTATAAATTAGTTTATTGATTTTATGTGAAGAACCAGCCCCAGTTTTGTGATTTGGTTGCGCAAACAGCTTAACTGTGGAAGTGTGGTAGCCGTTTGGAGTGCTAATATGACACAAGTACATCATGATTTCCACCCTCTATTTTCTAGTCATTAAATGAAAATGGAAAATATCTTGGGCATGACATTTAAAAGATTCTGAAACGAAAAACTTAAACAAAGGAGAACGATTCTACCGATTCCTAGAAGAATCACCAATTTTCAGGAATCATTAAATTGGAATCAGTACAGCTCTTCACTTGAGTATGTACCAATGTCAATCAAGCCCGGAATTCGTATTTTATAACTAACCCTAGCCTGCCTAGATGATGCCCAGCCCAGCATATATTTTAATTTAACATGTTTTAGTTTAGTTTTAGATGTTTCTATATAATACCGAGGTTGTTCTGCTTCCAAGTCCAAATGTCATGGGTACATGAAGGTCATCCTCTACATGAAATATGTTGCGGCCTGACACGATGTAAAATTGTTTTTCCCAAGTTGTTGCATTTTATTAGGATATATCCTTTGAAAGAAAAGGGTCCCGACAGGCCCGTTCATGATAAAACAGCCACTCACGTAATGCTGTTCACTTTAGAAGATTTGTCTGTTTATAATAATGACATACCTAGATGTTATTTCCAATCAGTCACACTCACAGTTTACAATACGGCACAGTCAAGTATGTATGTATTTGGTGGCCCACTAATAGAAAGAAGGGTGTCTTCTGTCTTAAGCGTATCTGTTGTTGGCCAACTTAGTGTCAGCGCGATCTCGTCTAAGGGGAAAGATTGCCGCCAATATTGAATCGTGTTAGGTCAGGGTTGCCACCAAGTCAATTTTTTTATCCTTGAAAGAAACTAAAAAAATCCTGAGAAATCCCTGAAAACAGTTATATTCAGCATTAGCATATTATAACTGCGAAGGAATGTTACAAATTTTCAGGTTTTATGCCAAAATATGTTATGCCAGCCTGATTTTCGAGAATCTAGTCAACATTAGGTGCAGAAACGCATAAGAATCGGAATTTTCTTCGAATATATTTTAACGTTTTACTTTTACTCGCCTAACTACCACTTGCGGGAAATGTTATGCAGTCACGTATGTTTATTTTTACTAGTACCTGATGTTCTTTTACTGTCTACATTGCTTTTTTAGCTGAATTTTTAAAAATGTATTAATTTAATGTATTTTTTAAAGACAGTAGAAAATCCTAAGATTTTGCCCAAAATCCTGTTATCCTTGAGACACTCTAAAAATCCTGAGATTAGGATAAAATCCTTGAAAGTGGCAACCCTGTGTTAGGTTGTTTGTATCTCAAATACGCTTCACAGCATTGAAAACTTGACAAAATTTTAAATTTTTATTTACAAACATGTTTTATGTTTGTAAGACGTTAAGACTTAGGATTTTTAAGTTTTTATTCGTGGGTTAGAATGGGATTTAATCATTTAATTATTAGAAAAATAGAAATGAAACAAAAAATAAAAATAAGCAAGCCGATTAGTACAAGACATAATAGTATTATTAATTATCTAAGATTTGGTACAAATTAAGTTACAGTATAATGTTTGGTCCGGTTATTGATATGTACAACCGAAAATATAAATTTTGCACAGCTTACATTTCGTGGTAGTTCTATATGTATCTCTTATTTGGACTTGGAGGCCAATTGGTTCAACCCAATTAAAGAACAACATACAATGTATATTTTATTTTTTTATTTGTTTACCTTTTTATATGTGTTTTTAGGCTTCTAGGCCTAAACAACTACCTGAGTACTGTGTAGGTATTTCTGAATCTCTAACCATTGCATTAAACATTGAGTGACTCTGTAATATATGTTCATTGAATCATTATCAGTGGTTAAAGTGGGGCGGTATGAGCCGGTATGCATACCATTACTAAAAATACCAACAGTATGCCATACGGGCACTAAGTTTTTATCGGTTGTTGGCATATTGACTAATGTTGAACGTTTTGTTGTATTTTGTATTTATATTTGCTCATCCATGTTTTTCTAAAGTAAATGTTGCAAATTTTGTTTTTTCCCCTCAAAATAATGTTATTAGCAAAAGTTCTCAACCCCACGACCCCTCTCCGTAGCCATTGAAACGTGTTCATGACAAAATACCTAAGCAAAATACTTTGCAGGGCAAAACTGAGGGGCCACGCTTCCTAGCCCCCCCCCCCTTCCCCATTTTGTCTACTGTACACAGCAGTAGTGCATACCGTTACTTCTCTGAGTCCACTTTAACCACTGATCATTATTGAACTATAGTAGTCTACTTGTTAAGCATGGTGCAACACCCACATGAAGACATCAAGTCAGTTCATTGCAACAGTACTTGATCAGAAGGTTATGTAGTAAGTCCTCAGTTCTATGATCATTGGTGCTACACTACTAGTGACCAGAACCTACACTGTCAGCCATGTAATTGAAATTACAAGTTTTATATATTTTTTATTTCTTTAATTAATGGCAATTTTCATGATTTAAATGTGTGACATCTGTTAGTATTGTTATTTTCTATGTAGAGCTAATTATGTTACATACTAATATGTTCACATGTAACACAGGAATTGGACATGAAAATAGGTAGAGAATACGCGTGTGGAATGCAAAGTCGATTTAAGTATGTAATTTGTTTATGGTTGCTATAGAGTTTGTTCTTATGGAAAATAGCATGTAATAAAACAATTCCATAGCAACAAATTCTGTGTATTAAACTTGACACTTGACTCTGCATACGGCCGTAATGGCAGAGAAAATGAGACCTAACCGTAAAAACTATTGTTACGCGGAGAATAACTCAAGATTGCCGAATAATTTCCATACTTTGGAAGAACTGTATAATGACAACAACAATGAATGCAGGAATGTCAAGTAGAATTGTAGCAGACAAATTCTACCAAAGTAAACTACTATGGAAGGAAGAAATATTGAAGAGGGATAAGATGATCATAAAATGCATTTTGTCCCCATATTATCATATTCATCATGGATCATAGGAGGAATTAAAGGAAGTAGATTTCAAGTGAGTGCCCTTGACCTAATAAACATAGACAAGGTACGAAGCAACTAACGGTAACTAAGGACAAAATTAGAAGTGAAAAGTCTAGGAGACAAATTGAAAGAGGAAGACAGTGATATGGATATGTAAGAAGAATTAATCAAGAGAGAATGTGAACTATGATGTGGCGGAGTGCGACGAATGGAGTGTACAAGAAAGTGGAGTATAGTAGAAAAGTGGGAAGGCACGAAGAAGTGTATGAAAGCACTTGTCTCGGAAGTGTGAGTGAAGACGGAGAGAATGTGGTCAGCGTGACTTCGTAGCTCAAGCTACTGGGGCCGGATTCACAATAGGTCTTAACTTAGGACAGGTCCTATAAGGTTGGAATTCATAGTCGGCCCCTACACCTAGGGGCGCCCATTGTTACCAAGGTAACAATTGTTTGCATGTTATTTCCCATAAACAAAACAAATCCATAGCAACAATGGGTGCCCCTAGGTGTAGGGGCCGACTATGAATTCCAACCTCTTGCTGTACCATAATATGTGCTATTATAAATCCATGTCCGGCCTACTACACAGCCCAATTGATAGCTAGTTTCGTGAAAATCATAGTGAACTTGAAATATTGCAAGGTGGTGTTTTTAAGATTAGTGTTATTGTTTCCTAATACTTCCACATTTTTAAAACAGACATATGTTCATGTCAAGGTTAGTAAACGAATTCTATTTATGTTCACACTTTGAAGTCATAGCCGCATTGCCACCATCTTTGAAGAAAGATAAGACCAACTCAGGCAGGGCCTAAATTTTGGTCTAAAGTGTTTATTATTTACTAGGGTTTCTTAGCGACGTCGAGTCGAGGGTATGTGTATGTCCGTATCAGCCATAGTGGTCCTAAAGTTAGGCCAGGCCTAAGTTGACTTTTTGTGAATCTGGGCCCTGGTGTCCATTCACCCCCTGACCTGACTGATGTAGGAACCTATTGTTAGATGTTAACAAACTACAGTAGTACTTAATATAATTGTCCAGTCAGCCAATGAAATTGATCTTCCACATCAAGGAAATATATAAAGAGCAATATTTTGCAACATTCGTACCCTACAGTCATTTGGAAACACAAATATTTTTTAATATGTGGTGTAACCACCCACGCACCTTATCACCTGCTTAAATAGCTGAACAGTTATCATCGACTTCCTTGCCAGTGCTGCGGAATGCGTTTAAATGTGACTTGCAAGTACACTTAGGCCCGGTATTACGATCTCAGGATAAGGTTCTAGATAAAGCTATCCTCGGAATAAGCAACATTTCAAAGCTTCTGATTGGTGGTTGCCATGGGGAAAACAAGTTATCCCAAGCATACATAGTTATACCGAGATCGTACAATCGGGGGTAACGTAGGCCTAGTATGAAGGCTACTAGGTTCAGCCATGGTGTGACTTGCAAGTACATACAGTAATATATGCAGGCTACAGTTAGGTCCTGGCACATTTTGAATACTCATCAGTCAAAACATTTGGGGAGTTTTATCAATAACTTTATCAATGTATAACTTGTATTGATACTTGGAAACACTAAAATAGTGTTTAGACAAAAATGAGTATTGTTTCAGCTCGTGCGATAAAAAACCTTTACAGCTATTGAATTTTACAGCTCTGTAACAAGACAAATTGACAAATTTTATAGATCTCTCAATATAATGGTGACCTAATTGCTAACAGTTTTGTCACTTGGTAGTAGTACTATTTTAACTGGTTGAACAGTTTTTATTAAACCACACAATTCATATCAGCCTTGCTTCTAGATGTAAGCAGCAACCACAATAATTTTTACACCCGCTACAAACCCCATACACCCCAACTCGATTGTTAGTTTTACATCAATTAATATTTTAGACTAAAAATAATTAATTATAAATCAATTTTTTTACTAGCTAGGAGTGTAATTTGCAAATCTGTTATTAATACATGTTACCTACCTACAAATGTCGGCTATATGATGTATATACTATTTATTTTGCATGTTACATGCAACATAGTTTGTGAACAAAGTAAAAAAAATTATCCTTGTATTATATGAATAAATAAATTATTACACATATTCAATTGATTTGTATTTAGCATTCCTTACCCACACACATCCACCATACAACATATTGAAACCTTGCACATTTTGACACATGTTAATAACAATTGAAAATTATTATCTATTTTACTCAAATGTGAATGTATAACGTCCTCTTTAATTTGGGCGCCGTAGGAATAGGCGTGTCAGCTGAACGGCATACTCGAGCGTCGCCAAAAAGGTTCTCGGTTGTATTGTGTTCAGTCTGAGGTTGGACGTCGAAGGCGAAGCTACGTCCGTTTCTTTCACGCTCTCTCGGCTTGTTCGTGGTGACACTTCATACTGCCGCAGGGTGGGTTTGAGTCAGCTGAGTTGAGAGAGGCTGGCATCCTATTGATAGTCCTTCTAATGGCTTTACTACCCCGCCAGACACTGTGACGAAACGTTTCTTCGAACTAGCCACTTGCGAATACAATACTATTACATATCATTACATATACAATATTATTAATATTATTATTATTATTATTATTATTATTATTTTAATTTAAAATGGATGCTGATTGTCGTTGGAACAGCGTGCATGAGAAGAGCAAATGATCTGAGGTCGGGATGAGACGATGCTATAGTATAGCTATAATGTTTTGTATGTGTGTACTTATTTATCAGTTCCGTAGATACATGTACATGTATGGACATCGTCAACATATAATATTATAATAGGTATAGGTATACTATAATAATCATAATTAGTGATACGTAAAAATAGCATTTTCAATTGTCATTTTATAGCGTTTTGTAGCATCTATTTTTTTGCCAAGATTAAAAACTTGAGAATGAAGTTTTCTCAAATTTTTATTTTTAAATCGATTACTTGACAGTTTATTAGTAAAATGTAATATGCGGAAGCAGTGGTGGTTATGCAAATTTGCCCCCCCCCCCCCCCCCCTTTATTCGATGATGACCCCCGGGGACAAAACTCTGAATTCAACACTGAATGAATGTTATCGGTGTTGTTCTTAAGATAAGATGACTGATATACTGTATTTCGCGCAGTTTTGATATTTTACTACCCCTCCGCGGGTCACTGATGGCCCGCGAGCCACCGGTTGGGCCCCACTTCAAAGAGAACCAATCAGTAACGTGTTTTGGAATATTCAAACTGAGCAACCGAGGTCTTGTTGTTTTCAAGTGTTGAGTCATTCGATAATTTCAGATGATCTCACAGTGAACATGATAAGGTTGACTTACCGAGTCACTCACTGTAGCTGGGGCGGGTCCCGTACGTACTTTGTACACGGTGGTTAGGGGTCACAAGTGCAGGTCAGTAGACGGGTGGGTGACCGCATGCTGTTCCAAATCTAAGGTAATACTACAAATATTTCATAGGTATCCCAGTTGTAGGGTACATACAATTGCTGTACCTATTCAGGTGACTAACTAGGTACACACTACACAGGGCGTTTGAATAGAATTGAATAGAATATATATTTATTCTTTTGCAAGGTACATGGTACATTGTTAAACAACTACTACATGGCAGTGAGTAAAAACTAAAGACTATAAAAAATACAAACTGTAAACTGAAAACAGAATATGCTTCACCGTTTACTAAGTTGATAAGGTTAGTGAAGTGATAACATAGATAATTAGTTGGGAAGGAATGTCCGAGGCAACAAGACAAGTTAGTAGAGTTAGTAGAACTCAGTCCCAGGATTTTCGCTTTTTGACTGAGGAGAAAAGCTTCAGTCAGAATTACCGGTGACCGGTAGCCAACCGGCGACCTCCCGAGTTATGGAGTCTTTCGTCTTACCTTTATTATTTATTTAATGTAGAGGCTATTGCAGAGCCACCGTCTGTGCGGAGGCTCTCGTCAGCCGTACAGTTAGTTACACATGTAAATACAAACAAATTACATAGTACAAAATACAAAATAGGTATATTCTATTAGTATGCAATAACACTTATACAAAATACATTATGAATAGTTATAAAGGAATATGAAATAATACAATGAAATAATTATAATAATGTATTAATTTTGAAGCAACTGAATTTGTAAGATATTTATGAATATGATAAAAGTTCGCGGTTACAATGGTTGCATTTTGTGTGGGGTATAAGGGTATTTGAACTTTGGTTGCATAGGGAAAGTTACTTCTTCAAACATTATTGATTTTATTTTGGGAAGGTCAGAATTTTGCTATAGTGTGCTGGATTAGGGATATTCAATTATTATTTTAATTTTTAACGACGTCATAAATAATTAACACTGTGATGTGGCCAGGCGCGGACTGGCTAGGGATGCAAGGATGCGATCGCATCCCGGGCCACTGGGCAAATCCGGGCCCTTTGGCAGTCCGGGCCTCGGGCTGCCACCAGAAAGTTCCTATGATGTAAATACTTCTCTGTACTTCTATACTTAATACTTCTCTATAAGTATTATTTTGAAATTATAATTGAATTTATTGTAATATTTATTGTAAATATTCAACGTAATTAATTGAGTATAATTGAAATTATTTTGCTACTGGTAGGGTGGCCTCTGTTAATCACGCCCTAAAATCGCATTTTAGGCCATAAAATTCAATGAAACCCCCCAAAAAATGTTACGCCTTCGGCATATTTGCCTCCGGCGGCTGGGGCTTCGCCCCCAGACCCCAGCTGCACCACGCCACCTCGTACGGGCCCCTCCGGAACCCAGCATCCCGGGCCTTTTTATCCCAGTCCGCCCCTGGATGTGGCGTCAGCTGTTTTAGTCGCCTCGTATGACAGGCAGAGCTACCCCGACCCTAAACAAGATTATACACGATGTTAGATGTTTGCAAACGTAAATAATGAATACACAACAAGTTCCGGTAACAAAACAAACAATAATCAAATCAAATCAAGTTTATTCACCATTATCAATTTACATTAATTTAGTATAAGGTGCATGACCATATTTTGAACTTGACAAACCAGGACAACCAAAGTGTAAGAATACGAACTCCGCGGACGGGGTCTGGGGCAGAGCCCCATACAAATAATATATATTATAATAATAATTGAATATGTACAGTTTTGTAGCCATGTTATGCCCGGTCGTATTTCGCCAGCCGCCTGTTGAAAATGCTGACTATCGGCATGACAGTGAGTGAGTGAGTCAGCGCCAGCAGTCCCGTGTGAGTCAATGTCACCCGCTACGCGCTCATTACTGCACCATCTCCTCTTCCCCTCATAATTAATATATTATTATAATAGGCAACACGCGTACGATTTTTTTTGTTAAACCAAACACTTAGTTTAATAGTATCAGATACAAAAAGTATATTAATGCGAGTCCCAAGTAAAAAAGAAAATTTTAAATAGGTTTAATGTGGTCGCATTTATTGAAGTTTAAACTCGGGGATCTGAAACGCGTACAGGTGGCTGTGACGCAATGATTCTGTAGACGTGGCGTTACAGACCAATCGCTGAGGCGGTGAGCGTACACAGTACAAAACCATGACGTCAAATCCACTCTACATGGCGGCGGCTCGTTTTTCGCGCCCTTTTATTTATCGTTACTAAACCAATTATTTTGAGGCATAGACTGATCCGTTTTTCAAATTTCAAAGACACAAAATTATTAAATGAGGGACAAGATATTTAAAAATCGATTAAAATTTTCATACGCGTGTTCCCTATTATTTCATTGTATTATTTCATATCTATTTATAATTCATAATGTTTTTTAGTTCCTGATTATGAATATATTATTATCATCATTTCATTGTATTATTTCATATTTCTTTATATGTACTTTAGTTCCTCATAATTAATTTATATTATTACAATTATTTCATTGTATTATTTCATATTTCTTTATATCTATTCATAATGTATTTTGTATCAGTGTTACTGTACAAATAGATTGTACCTATTTTGTATTTTGTACTTTATGATTGTACTTAATGGTTTGTAATTTTGTTTATATTTACAATGTGTAACTAACGGTACGGCTGAAGAGAGCCTCCGCACAGACGGTGGCTCTGCAATCTAGCCTATACATTAAATATATAAATCCCCCCCCCCCCCCCCCCAAGCGCTATTGCAATCGAAGGGAATTGTCGTTAGTTGAAAGAATACCGGAACACTTTTGTTTAAATTCAAATTACAAACCGGTACAAATACGTAATTTCAATGTGTTTCTCGGTTCACCGGTACAAGTGTTCTGAAAAAGGTATACTGTACCGGTCAAATCGGTACGTCTGGTCACCTTATAATTGTATAAACCATGCATGAAAACTCGTACACCCACTTTATAAGGCAGGAGTAGGCTGCGTGCTGCCATCATCGTCTCGATTAGCTTCGTAGCCGTTGACGTAAAATAATCAATATACCTCGTTCTTATCTCGTGATGATGATGATGATGATGATGATGATGACGATGATGATGATGATGATGATGATGATGATGATGATGATGATGATAATGATGAAGGTGATATTTGTATTTTTTTATATGGTGGTTCTGTAGTAGTCCACAAAGCGACACAATGTGACATCATTAAAGGGGGGTAATCACACATTTCGTGACAAGGGGGGGATCTAGTCTGGGTCAAAATTGTGTGACATCATTTATGAAGATTGGACCGCACCCCCCCCCCCCACCTCAAAGAAAGTACAAGAAGAAATACTACCGTACATGACATAACTTTAACTTATGCCATGCTACGCGTCTTTGCCACACAGAAAGAACTTGAAAAATCGAACTGTACAAAGTCCATTCTCAACAGAAGTACGTGAAATAAAAAAATATGAAAAAAATAAGATTTTTTAAGAAATATGAAACGTTTAAAACGGGAACCAGAAAAAATAAAAAAAAATCCTCAAACCCTCCACTAAACTTAAGTACACTACTTTTAGGCAGGAGTAGGCTACGTGCCGTCATCATCGTAGCATAGGTGGGGCGTTATAGTCCTCTGACGTAAAATAATCGATACGGGTACCTCGTTCTTGTCTCATGATAGTAGTAGTTCTGGAACTGTCCGCATAGCAACATGGTTGTGACAATGATTGGTTGATGATGACGCGATGCGAGCGAGGCTATTTACTTTGTTGCGCCCTTGCGGAATGTCCCATTCGCTGCTCAGACATTGTGGAGTCAACACATCACCAGGTAAGCCTCGGCATTACTTGTCCGCTTTGATATTGTTGCCTGTTGTGTTTCATTGTTTGCTATTTCTGCGTAATATTGTTCAATTCCTAAATTGCTTTTTTAAACTAAAAGTATTTATTATTCACATTAGATTGTTGATTAGATTATTATTTACCCGCTTCGTGGTTTTAGAAACGAACATTCTACGGTGCTTATGTAATTAATTAGAACTATAGGCCATTGGACCCAATATCCTCTTTATACTGTGGTATAGGCCTACATTTCGTCAATGCTTTTGTTCGTCCCCGTTTGACTTCATTGTCTTCGGCTCCAATATTATTGTTCTTTTATATTCAGTAAGTAATTATCATATTAATTTTATTATGATTATTATTATTAGGCTAGTTACCTTCATCGTGGTTTTAAGAAACATCGTCTAGTGACTAATTTCAAACGTCCGCCCCCTTTTGAATTCTTTGTCTTCGGTTGTTTTGTTTTGTTTGCTATTTGTGTATGAATATCGATCGCCCAATTTAGTCTTATATTGTTATTAATTATGATTGCTTTTTCTATGCCATAATTTGCGCAACCATGTGGTTGATCGTAATTGTGGCGTGCCACACCCTGTTTGCTTTACAATCTACACGCTCGAATGTAGTTCGGAACTACACAAAGGATAGTGAGTGAGTTTGTCATTATAATTCTTGCTGTTGATCCGTGAAAATTATTTTAGTATTTCCCGTGAACTGATTTATTTTAGGGGGGGGGGGGGATTATAGAGAAGGAAACGATAGGAGGCATTTTATTAAAATATCTAAAGGGGGGGGGGGGAGGGGAGCATCTCATTAATTTTCGTCGTTCCTCTTATAGTCGATTGTTTACTCAGCAATTTTAAAAATCACAAGGTTTCATGCAAATGCTTAGTTTCATGATATAAATGACTGATTTGTGTTCTTTGCTTGTCTCCAGACTAGATGGTGTTGTACTGATGGACTGTGTGGTCGCCTGCAAGAAGGGGTCCGCTCCACGAGGCTACCTGCGTCGCCGGCAGCCAGCTTACCTCGACAACTTCACGCGACTTCCAGCTTACCTCGAGAGCTTCCCGGAGCGTTGTTCGGTACAACCGTCGACGAGTTTTGGTGAGTCAACTATTTATTACCAAGTGAAATGCAACTCTTCAATGTATGCTATATTTTAATAGATTTAACCCATAACCTGGCTCACATGATTCTGATAAAGGTTTGACAATTATGAAACAAATTGACAATGGGTTCAAATATCCCATTTCAGTTATGAAAATTTTTAATTTTGTAACCATCTTGAGTCCCAAATTTACAAGTCAATTAATCTTCATCTTTGAATACAACTACATTAATTAAAATTGTTCCACATACCTAGTCAATAAAATTGACTGTTGTTGGTGCAGTAGGTACGATTTTAAATTAAAAACTATTTGCGTAAATAAGTCGTATTTATGCAATGGCTTTGTTCCGTAATACAAATAACTGATGTGTTTTCTTGTTTGTTTCCAGACTACGGAGCAGGGACTGTGCAACCGCCGACAGCCAGCTTACCTCGAGAGCTTCTTTGAACGATGGCCGTACTTCGCAACAAGATGTTTCGGTGAGTAAACTATTCTTAAATGAAAGGCAACTTTATTTCAATATAGACCTATCATTTATATTATATTTTCTTTTATTAAACTTATTTTTTTAAAATTGCGTTTAAATTTTAAACAAATTAATGTGACTTTCATGATTCGGGCAACGGTTCGAGAAATTGAATTAATTGACGTGGGTTCCAATACCACTAAATTATGTACCGTATTTTTCTTACTTTGTTATCTTGAATCGGTTTTCATTATGCTGATGAATCTCCTTCAATTATCATGTTTAAATTAGAACTTAAACGTAGTCAATAAGATTGCCAATTCTTAAAACAGTTATAAGTACAATTTTAACTCAGTAAATTAAAAACTCTTCATGTTTTTTATTCGTATTTCTGAAAAGGCTTAGTTCCGTAATACAAATGACTTATGTTAGTTTTTTGTTTCCAGACTACGGAGCAGGGTCTGTGCAGCCACCGACAGCCAGCTTACCTCGAGACCTTCTTGGACCAACACAACGGCCAGCTTACCTTGAGAGCTTCACACGAGAGCTTCCTGGAGCGTTAGGCGGTACTTCGCGTCCAGATGTTTCGGTGAGTCAACTACTGTATTCTTAAATGAAAAGTAACTTGAAGTCAATATATCACATTTATAATTATTATATTTTATATATTCTTTTATTATATTTTTCTTTTCTTTTTACTTAATTATTATTTTTTAATGCATTTAGAATTTAAACCAATAAATGTGGCTCTTATGATTCGGGCAGAGATTCAAGAAAATGAATGAATTGACGTGGGTTCGAATACCACTTCAATTATATATTTTTCTTATTTTGTTATCTTGAATTCCGTTTCCATTACGCCGATGAATCTTCTTCAATTATCATATTTGAATTAGAACTGTTTAACGTAGTCAATAAAATTGCCAATTGTTAAAAAGTTTTTAAGTACAATTTTATCTCGGTAAATTAAAAGCTATTCCTGTTTTAAATTTGTATTTTTGAAAAGGCTTAGTTCCGTAATACACATGACTTATGTTTGTTCATTGTTTCCAGACTACGGAGCAGGGTCTGTGCAGCCGCTGACAGCCAGCTTACCTCGAGAGCTTCACACGAGAGATTTCTGGAGCGTTGGGCGGTACTTCGCGTCCAGATGTTTCGGTGAGTAAACTATCCTAAAATGAAAGACTGCTTTATTTCAATGTGTCATATTTATATTTTATATATTTTCTTTTAATATACATATTATTTTACATTGTTTATTTTTATTTTTTTAATGCATTTAAATTTTAAAACACCAATTGACGTGGATTCAAACCCCACTTCAATCATGTATTTTTTGCATTTTTTTATTAGTATCTTGAATCCCGTTTTCATTACGCCGATGAATCTCCTTCAATCGTCATTTTTTTATCTAAAACTGTTTAGCTGGTCAATGAAATTGCCAGTTGCTGAAGCAGTATAAGTACCATTTTTCGTCTCGGTAAATTAAAAACTATTCGCGTTTTTAATTCGTATTTCTGAAAAGGCATAGTTCCGCAATGCAAATGACTAATGTTTGTTCTTTGTTTCTCGTCTAGATGAGGGTATCGTACCGGAGAACAGCCCCACAAGCCTGTCTGCATCGCCGAGAGCCAGCTTACCTCGAGAGCTTCCTGGAGCGTTGAACTGTACGAGCGTCAAAAGTGTTTCGGTGAGTACCTGAACTGTATTCCTAGTTGGTATAGAACATGTCACTACAGCAGCATAGCACTATAATTGAAAGAGTTTTGCGTAAGTACATGTAGCTAATTACAAAAAATATAAACTTGCTTCTTTGATATGAAATGATAATGAAATTTCAGGGAGGATTCTATTTTACAGTAAACTTATAAGATGCTGTGCGACTTACAAGCCACAAGACTTATTACAAAAGAAGCCCTAGGCCTATGTATACAAATATTAATGAGTTTGTCATCTAATAAATAGTCTTTTATAAAGTAAGGCTACCAGTATAAATCTTAATTACATAACTAGCACAGTCAATATAATTGCCTATCCCATGTTAGTTAGTTGCTGACAAACAATATTTCCTTAGTATTGGTAAATTAAGAAAGTTCAAATAATAAGAGTACAGAGTACGGTACCATAGATTCATATGCATAGGCTTAGTTCCGTTGTGAATATGACTGACGCTGAATCTCTTGTTTCCAGATGAGATGAGTGTACTGGTGAACGGCTTCACAACACTGATATACCTCGCCGTAAGAAGAGACGTCTAGACTTGTCACCGGACCCTTCGCAGACATCCAGCTTACCTCGAGACTACGTTGAAGAGCACTGGGATAAAGATTATTTGGTAAGTAAACTACTGTCACAGTAACGCCTCATTTACATCCACTTAACGTTCGTAAATTACGTAAGCAAATTTCACGATTTTGACAAATTAGGATGGACGTCTAGAACCAATAAATTTACGTCGTCAAATTTTTATTAGTAATTTACGTCGTCAGCAAATCTTAGAAAGAGGTAGATTTATTGAACTTTCGCCATATCTTCGCTTGGCGTACATAGCGTTAGCCTAATTTCAATGTAGACGAATTGCCATATGAATATTTGTACTCGCTCAATTTGTGGGCGTGATAGGATGTAAACAAGGCATAAGGCCGGCCATAAATTGAATGTAGTGCAGCACATTTAATATGCAGATATCCAGTGAATCACTTTTGTTCCACACAATTACAGTTTTACATCTTAATTACGTATTTATTAAAAAAAAAAAGATAGACACAAATTATAATTTTAAAAAAAAAAAAAAAATGACCCTCACATCTTGAAAAAAAAAAAAAAAAATGACCCTCACATCTTCTAGCCTCTTTTCCATCTCTTTTCCTATGCATATGTAGTCTATAATAGATTCACATCTTGTTCCTTCTTCTCCAAATCCATATCTTGTTATCTTATACTTGTCCTTCTTCTTTTCAAACCAGCTATTACCAATTTTTAGCGAGTTTCGTGTACAGAGTTCCAACATCTTTCTTCCGTCTACATTCCTCTTTCCCCAACCATGTGGACCTAATACCTCTTCAAACCCATCTCTCTCTACCCCAACCATGGCATTGAAGTCACCCATAACAATCACAAATATGTTCAATCAGTGCTTTTAGGTCATCTCTGAACTTATCTTTATCCTCTGTAGGTCTTCCAGTTTGGGGTGCATATATTTGGATAACATCAATTTTTTCCCGATCTATTATAATTTCTACTTTTATTAGTCTGTCACTTACGTATCGTATATCCACTATTTTGTCTTTATATCTTGGGCTAGCTATTAAACCCACCCCATTTCTTCCTTCACTGCCCCCTGACCACATCATCTTGTAACCACCTCGTAGTTCCTTTTCCCCAGTCCCAATCCATTTAGTCTCACTGAGTCCAAGCAGTTCCATTTTCCATTCTATCATCGTATCAATAAGCTCTTCTATCTTTCCATTTAGGGAGACGATGTTCAAGGTGCCTATGTTCATTATACGTTTTGGATTGATGGTTCCAAACCTATAAACATTTTCTGTCTTCGTAAGTACTTTCCTGTTCTTCACCTTTCCTATTTTCCTCTCCTGATGTTTTCTATGACCCGTTACGACTTCCGCGCCTACCTTGTGCTCCCCTTTTGTCCACATATTTGTTCCCTTATGTACACATTTCACTTCCTTCACTTTATCGTTAGCTATTCCTACCTTTTCCGGGTCCATACCCGGGTGAGGTAAAAATCCTTCGTTGATACCTTGTTGGCCTGCTTCACCTCCTCCGTGTTCTGTCCGTCTATGGGATTCAGGCTCATAACAAATCTCCTCACACATTCTCCCACTCTCTCCTCACGGTCCCGGCCATTTACCTTGTCTTTCTAGGCCCATCATCTCCAAAGGGCTAATGAAAGCCACCCCTTCACTATCGCATACCCTTTTTATTGCTTCATTTACATACACGCCAGCACTTGTTACTCCACACATACTTATATGGGCACTGGTGTACTTGCTCTTTGCTGTTTGCAATAGACCTCTATACATATAGACCTCTATATAGTTAGTTATAGATAATCTGGCCCCCAAGAGCTCATTATAAAAAAGTGTTACTGTATGAAATATGAATCATTTTACTGCTGTAGGGAATATGGACACTTACTATCACATTCGAGGTTCCATCAGGGGACATATTATTATTACAGTATTACTATTTACTATCTAGAGTAAATAGCATTGCTCCTTATGTGGGATTCACCGAGAATGTATCAAAATGACGTGATTAGTGTGAGAGACGGTGTTTTATTGAGCGACGTAATAACAAGGTTGTACTGTAGCGAAATTTGTGAAAAAATTCGAAATTCACGTTATTGTGTTGTTTAATGATATAAAATCTAAAAAATCATACATTTTATAGCAAAGGCCATATGTTAATTAATTTGGCCGGTGTGAGCACGTGATAATACACTATTGAGTGTATCGAGTGTACAAGCTACCCTTAGTCATGATTGAAGTACTTTTGAAATACACCTTTTACTGAATAAACCCAAATTTTATCGCAAAAAGGAATTTACTCCAAAATAAAATGATTTTCACGGACCTCTATATATTTATTATTTTCATATGTATTGCTCGTAAGTCTAGTGGGTTTATTCCCGCTTCCAATGCAGAAGATTCGGGATTCGATTCCCGCTAAACCATTAAATCCATTTATTGTGTGGCTCATTGTTATGATTGCTGTAAAGTCTCACCTAGCTATATACACCAGTATTATTAGTTAACATTAATAAATTAAATCAATTCAGCGCGAGATTTTTTACAAAGGCTGTAGCGACGAAGGCTTGTAATGCTAGTTTCATACTACCTGAAGGATTCATAGTAAGACTAAAACGTAGAATCAGCATGCAAATATAAGGAGTTACTTTAGGTGTTGGTCAGATTTGTTCCAAGTCCAAAATTTATGGTAGGGTAATTACTAATTAGTAATTAGTAATTACTATGGATGTCAAAGGAAATAAGATTCGATTGTTGATACACAATATTTATCAGACCAATAATGTCTCTAAATTACAAATACAGTATAGAGCCAGTGCATTAGCGTCCAGAAACTTTTCATTTTGGTCACATGCACTGGCACATAACAATGTTCCTATATTTAACAAAAAAAGAACACAAAATCTAGAACTTGCATTTCACTCCGGACAAACTCTGAAAACTCAAATAATCGAAGTTCACGTGCCACTTAAATGTTGCCTAAATAAATACAAAATATTGGCTACGTTCATCTTGCTACTTCTTCCACTGTACTTTCATTTAAACCCAATGACTGCGGGATACGTATGATCTTATGAACTTTCGATATCTTTTGACATTCACAAAAATTACTAACTGGATTCACCAAAAATATTATGCCCGGTAATTCATTCAGTTTCCAATAACAAAATTAGTAACCAAATTATACATTACATTATTTATTTAGTTTCATTTTAAACGTAACTAGAAAAACGTTCTGTGTGACGCGTTGATAAGCGAGCGCGTCCATATCTACGAACTTTCTGGCGAAAAGATCTCGAAGCTAATAAAAACAACAGTTAACAACAATTCAAGAATGGCATTGCAAAATTTTTCTAATTTCTTTAGCTATTATACTTCCCGACATTGTTGAACGCTTTGCAAAGTGCGTTGCTAAGATTTTTCATTGTCATTTCGAATAGTGTTTTCGACACGGTCCGCCACAGTTACTAACACTTATTGACAGCAATAGAAATGTAATTTCTGCCTCTAATACGTATCACATCATGATTAGATTAGTATATTTGTGTCCGGACCAAAATTTACTATAATATAGCCGCCTTACATTTTGCCGTTACTGTGTTTCAACTTGATCGGACTTTCCGTTCGACCGTTATCGACAGACATAAAAAAAAAAAAAAAAAAAACAGAAGTGCCATAAAGGTCTAATGGAGACGCTCGCTTAATTAATTAGAATTATTTTGCTCGCGGGTCTAATGTGTTTATTCATGCTTCGATTCGAGGAGGTCCAGGGTTCGATTGCCGGTTAGGGATAGGGTTTTTTAAACTTTGGAACTTTACTTTAATCGATCTATATTATACTGGTATACATGAAAACATTAACTTTGGTACTGCCATGACAATGAAGCACATAATGAATTGTATAAATGTCCCACACTGCAATCTGTTATGCCAAAATGAATGTTTCATCACTTCTAGCGCGATTGTATAAAAGCTAATTGATAACTTACTACAGCCAATATGAGAATCTAGTAGAATTTATGGTTTCCTGTTATACATCTCAAGAACATTTTGTGCTAATTAGTTTGTAATAAAATGATCTGTTAATGTAAATTCTGGAATTAGCTAAGAATTGAAATAAACCAAACAAAACGTAAAAACATCCATTTAGTAAATAGTGTATCCCAGCCCGTTATATAGGGTACTAGTTCAGATGGACGCTGACAACAATGCTGTTGCGTGCCCACTAAGGGCGTATCTGAATGCTCTATTTTGACACTAGTCGACTAGCCTAGTGGACTATTGTAACAATTAGTGACAATTAATTACAATTGTTGTATTAGTCTACTAGGCTAGTTGACTAGCGTCAAAATAGAGCAGTGAGATACGCCCTAACTTCTTTGTCCAGTCCAGTGGTGTCATCCTAAAACAATATACAAGTATTTCCAAGGCCAAAACACACTCTTTCATACAATGGGGGGGGGGGGGGGGGGGAAGTTTTCATTGTAAATGGTGGCAATTTATTTTGAACATGCTTTCGTAGATAATATATGTATACCACAAATATATTTTTAGGTATACTGAGTAGAGGAGTAAAAATAAACAAATATAGATACGGATATGTTTTTTTAGCATACCGGTACATTTTTTCAAAATTTAGCATTTTATAGTATCTATTTTTTCTTTACATCAAACCCTTAAATAAATATGAGGGGTTGTCTTACACTTCCAAGACAATTATGTGAAGATATTTAAGAATCAATTCAATTGTAATTTGTAACTAAAGGGTTAGAATGGAATTCTTAACTCAATCTCTATAAGAATGGGAACACATTATCTTGGTAAAATTAGCATTTTGTAGCGTTTTAAAAAATACGACATGTTCACCGATTAAAAGCGAAGGATACCTCTACGTCAAAAACCGCAGAAAATTTTAATTTTTTAATTATATCTCAAGATTAAAACACAAAATAAAAAATTTGAGAAATCATAGCAACGTGGTTTGGTAAGCCCTACAGACTGAATGATAAATGTATTTAACGTTATAATCAGTGACTGTGATAACGATTTCCTTAGTAATTTAAAAAAATCGTTATCATAGTCATACTGATTATAACGTTAAATACATTTATCATTCAGTCTGTAGGGCTTACCAAACATCAGTGCTATGATTTCTCAGATTTTTTATTTTGTGTTTCAATCTTGAGATATAATTAAAAAATGAAAATTTCTTGCGGTTTTTGACGTAGAGGTATCCTTCGCTCTTAAGCATCTAAAACCTAAAATGCTAAAATAACATATCTCTAAACTAGGAATTGCAGGAAAACTTCTTTATAGCAAACTCTTGGGGGCCAGATTATTATTTTGTTATAAAGATGCTACCTTTACATGCATAAAAATCTCTTGGAAACTCAAAAACAGTTTGTTATATAGATAATTTTGTTATAAAGACGTTTGTTAGAAGTTTCACTGTATTAAATTTTAAATGGACATGAATGGCCCTATTTTAAAGCTGAAATTACACACACACACACAGAATTGTCACCAAAACTTAAGTTGGTCAAAATAGGCGAGTAACATCGAAATACATATTAGTCATGTTTTTAGTAGGTAACGAAAAGCACAAACGATGGGACACTTTTATTACTAACCAATATATCTTTCCAATTTGTCTAGTGTAGATGCATAATATGATAATATCATGCTTTCAAGAGATTCAATCCAAGTTACGTTGTTTTAAAGCCACCCGGAATAACACTATGTATAGTATATCTAAACATTTCACAACTAAATCCCTCGTGCAAAAGTTGCGAATAGTTTCAAAATTCACTCTAAAACAAACCCATGGGACACACCCCTCATACACTGCAGGAGGAAAACATTTTTTGTTTGCTCTGTATAGTCCCCCCCCCCCCCCATGACACCACTGGAAACTGCTGACGCACGTTCTACAGAATTCATGTTTTATATTACGTTCTTGATATGTTAGTAAAGAAGATTAATTATGCAGTATTTTAATGTTGGCTGAAGTAAAGATCTTAGACCTGTATACTTTCGTGCATGTAACGGCAATAAATAATTTGTGATACAACAATCTTTAACAAAAGTTTATATTTGAACAAAGGCCCTAAGAATTAACTTCTTTTCCATAAACTTCCATTGTAAACAATTCACTCGGTGCATAACTCAATACGCTGTGCGATATTGATAGCATGCCATCTTACCTTACAAGTATATCTGCTACGTAAGCGATATTAATACGTAAATTACTCATAGGAATCTAATCATCTACCAATCCCTTCCAAAATATACATACAAACATAATTGTTGGAAAAAAAATTAAAGTTCAATGTTACGATCAAAAGAAGCTGCAGAAACATTCATTCATTGTGCTTCAAAACCGTTAAACCACATAATTTGTATGGTTGTGTCTGGGTTCAAGTCCCAGTTTTGCTAACGTCATCGATATAAAGCCATGTTCACAATGCTGTATAACTTGTAACTCTCTCCATCTGGCTGCCTTAAACTCGATATTACTACGGCTTGCTAAATATTTAGTCCGCAACTAACTTGGTTTCTCCGTGGCAACTACAAAATGTGGTTGCCATGGAGAAAACGTTGCTCGGGGACTGAATATTTAGGGGGCTGTCGTAATATCGGGTTAAACAAGCACTCTGTCAACATGCAATATCTCTTTCTTACAATGTTCTCTGTTTCAGGTTGTTCAACATATGTCTGCACCAATGCACCTTCACTACTGCCATCCATCGCTTCTCTCGACAACGATCTGCTGGCCACACTTCCAACGTCTTCGTCTCTTCTCTCTCGACTACATGCCATGCATACCTCTGAAGCAATGATGAGCTTGTAAGCATTCTACATGCTAATCCCTAACCATTTGGGTTTTCAAGGCCATTGGACATAGCCTACTTTTGTATGTCATTTGTGTGCAACCTTGCTTGCTCAATACATGTTGTTGAACTTATGCTGTTGTGTTTACTTGTTATTTAATCCTTTTCTTTCCTATGCTTAACCCTTCGTGGGTAATTAAACTGATAGTCTTTTTTTCCAAGGCCAAATCTTGGATACTTCCTTTCCCAATAGACCAATCAACCAACAATAATAGGTTTTAACCCTTCGTGGGTAATTAAACTGATAAGTCTTTTTTCCCATCCTTATTTATTTCCAATAAACATTACAATAGAAATATTGGATACTTCTATAAATTTTATGAAAATTATAATAATTTTCATAAAATTTATAAAAATTTTCATAAAATTTAAGAAATATCTAGGAAAAATACAAAAAATTAAGCAAAAACCATGAAAAAATGGCCAAAAAAAGCCCTTTTATATACCCTAAGTCTTTTTGCATTTTTCAAGCGACCAGGTTTAGCATCGAAACTTTTCAGCTTCACAGAGTGTTCACCCCAACGCAAAGACAGGACTGACGACGGAAATCGAAATATTTTCCTACAATTCCATCATCAGTCCTGTCTGAGCGAGAGGATCAGTCGCATGCAACGATACCAGCACTACACTACGTACGCATACAACAATGAGCATGAATAATTGGAAGCACAGATCAGACAACAAATTCATCGTGAACTAGTTTATGGACTTAGTATATTTTTTGAAGGTCATCTAGAGGTTGCGACCTAATTTATGGGCTTAGTTTATTTTTTGAAGGTCATATAGAGGTTGCGACCTAATTAATGGACGTGAACTAGTTTATGGACTTAGTATTTCTTTATTTATTAAATGTTTCTATTCATGTTTTATACAATAATAATGAATAGTGTTGGCATGAAAGAGCACAACTGCAAACACAAAGAGTGTATTCATCTAGAAGTTCTGACCTAATTTACCAAAGTGTATTGACAGTGAATTGTGAACTGAATGCAGGAATAGGCAACTCTCAAAAGTCACAAATTTGGTGCTCGCGAGTAATGGCTGACGTCAGCTATAGAATCTAGTTTGAATGCAATTTTCCTGTTCACAACTGAAACGAAACAACTTTTGTGTTCTAAACTGATGAGGAATTCAAGATTTCAAAACTCAATTTTTAGAAGTAGACCTAGTACAAAATTTGAATTTCTATTTTGCCCAGACGGTTTAAACAAGGATACTAAAAACAAGTTTTGTTGCGTCACGGCGACGACTGAACATTACTAATCAAAAATCAAAATAGAAGGACTCTACATTCTAATTATAGAGAATTAACACGGTCCCAATACCCTCTGCTTATACCACGCCACTAGTTAAATTGAAAAAGAAATTTGAATGAATTGAATCTGAATTTAGTTTTTATTTATCATTCCCACTAATGACGATGATAAAAGCATGCCGGCATGCCAATTGTGGATGACGTTTACGCCCTACAAGGTTTCTTTCAGTTCGTAATCACTAATCCATAAGCAAAACTCTGGGTTAAAAAACATTTCACTGATTCTTATCTGTTCCAATGACTCTATCTCGCTCTCGCACCAATGTGAAAAAGAAGCAAATTTTCGAGAGTTGCATATTTGGTTAAAAAGTGTTTTATCTTATTGTGGCAAACTATTATGTGCTTCCAAATGTATTTATGCTCAAAATTGTAGGGTACAACAATAGATCTGTTCATTTTGGCAACACCAATTCATTTTATACATCTCTCAAATAGAGGATCTTAGTAAACTCCGTAATGCATAATGACCTTTACGTTTTTTTTTTCTATAATCTAATCCTGGGTTGAAACTCCTAGCTCGCTGTCACAAACCTTTAAAGGCTGTGCAAACCCCGAGTCCTAGTCTGCGTAGAAAGGTGCCGGCTACCCACAGAATTGAGAGTCAGTAGCCACTGGAAGCTTATCCAGCACAATGTTTAACCATTCATTTCTTAAAAAACCCAATGACTACATATTTACTTTGATGTCATGAGTGCTTGTACTTTTGTACTTGTGCACATACAGGACTATACTGCTATCGGCGTAAGATACAAGGTGTTGTCTTCACGGATTATGTAATAAACGATGACAGGTATCAAGCCATTTCTCCTCTACCTTACCACCTCCATTCGGTACCAGCTAAGCGCTCGCAAGAAAGGAATGCAGGGACGGTTGCCGTAGACCGCAGAACCATTAAGCCAGGTGTCATTGTTAAAAATAGCAATGTTTTGATGTAGTTAAATGTTACAATTTCTCAATTACTTTTCAGATATATGGAATAATCACAAGAAATTGATATAAAATTAACTTTGAATTTAAAAATAGCTTGAATATTAATGATTTTGACTTAGTCTGAAAATTATAATAATGATGAGACCATTGCTATAAAATTGACGGTTTTCAGCTATTTTTAAAACTCTACGTTAATTTTATACCAATTTTTCGTGATTATTCCATATATCTGAAAAGTAATTGAGAAATTGTAAGATTTAACTACTGTACATCAAAAGATTGCTATTTTTAACAATGACACCTGGCTTACTGGGTCTGCGGTCTACCGCAGTTGTCCCTGCATTCCTTTCTTGCTAGCGCTTAGCTGGTACCGAGTGGAGGTGGTAAGGTGGAGGGGAAACGGCTTGATACCTGTCATCGTTTATTTATTACATAATCCATGACGACAACACCTTATATCTTACGCCGATAGCAGTATAATATACTGTGTACATGATTTAAGAACACAATTTGTGATTTTACTTAATCTGGAGTGTTATTTTGCCACCCTCTTTAAAGTAAATTAAAACAATACTATATTGCCAGCACAGGTTTACAAGACAATGCAATCACGCTGATCAGCTTCAACAACAGCCACTGACTTTCCTCAATCTATCGCGATATGCATCTGTATATTTCCCCTCCCTCTTCAGTTAGATATTAAACATTTTACCGGTAAAAAATTGATGCAGCCAAAATGAACAGGTCTATTCTAAGTATACCAGTGGCACTAGACACACAAACATAAGAGCCGCCAGAGAAACCATGGCCAAATCAGAATCATGCGGAAAAAATCCGTAAGAAAGCACGAGATTTAATTTAACTTGTGTGCATTTGTGCAAGTTCGCATCATGATTTCCAGATGGCCATGATTGCAGAGAAATATTGAACTATTTACGTGAACAGCATCAAGAGGTTTTAGTCTTGCAACCAAATTGTACTACAACTCTCACGACACGCCCAACAGCAAGGTTGTGAGAAACGCTAGCGAACTAAGATAACACCGAAAAATGTAAACGAACTGAGTGATGTTGAGGGGAAAACGGCCAACTGCGCACTTGACTTTCAAACCCTTTTGAACCCTGATTTAGTTATTTCTTATTGTTTGTTAATGTGACGACTGACGACAAAGAGAACAAAGTGTCACGTATACGCAGCAGCGCGCGATTCTGCAGAGTGCCAGAAACGAGAGTGAGACAAGAGATGCCGGCAGCCCCAGCGAGAGAGAACAATCACAGTCACGGCTAATGTAAGACATTAAAGAAAACTGTGGACATCGGTTCAAATCGGGCTTCAAAAAATAAAACTCCCAATGGCGTGCCATACGAAGGAATTAATCTCACAAAATGAGCATGGATTTATTGATTTTAAACCAGAAAATAGCAAAATTTAATAACATTACTGGTATATACAAAATTGGTATAGAATGGACAATAACAACAAAATTCACAAATTTTACACAATGACTTAAAAGCTTCAAAGATTACATTTCTTTAAAAACATAGATTTAAATTTGGTCCATGAGTAATACTACAGAATGTAAGCCGGCAAGAGATCCGCGTGTTTCCAGCACAAGTGAATATCAATACTTGATAATAGTTACATAGCTACAATAAAAAAATACATGAACGATAGATAAGGTTGAGTAAAATATGGCTTTTAGTTTTAACTTTTAATCAATTAATCGGGAACTCGTTATTTCAAACCACGGCTCAGCGTCTCCCTCACGAAGCTACGTCTGCTTCGCGCCCTTACAGAACGACCGGAGCCTTGCCTTGCTTCTCAACTGGCCAATAGGACACCCTTGCGCATGAATGATGCTGTTCACGTCCATAGTTCACTGTGTAATGTACCGTATTATGCCCATTATGTAGGCTACTGGTAACACGGTCATGGATGGATTACAAAATCAAAAAATGTTTTGCCTGTCTTTAAGTACCTGGTAACAAACATATAAAACTGAAACCCTTCACACTAGAATGAATTGCATTACTAATTCTGTACAGCACAAAATGCCAATATAATCACCCGTCGTGAAACGACTTTCTACAGGCTTGAAGTATGTTACAGGAATAAGTCATGTAATACTAGGAGTACAACTAAATGCAGTAACATTCCTTATCACAGACATGTTAGCCTTCAGCTACTGTAGCTAAATGTGAATTGAATACTGAAGTAGGCCTGATCATGTTTGTACTTTGTAGTAAATATATTTATAAGAAAATTATCTTCATTCATTGAATCATTGGGTATCTCAAAATATTATTCTCAAACAAATCACTGTAAATAATTGTTAACTGTCTAGTACAAAAAACAGTAGACTTGTAATCCTGAGAAGTAATAGTAGATGCTGCAAGTTTATCTAGTTCGGCCCACACACGTACGGTGGCTTAACACAACACATGAAACCGATGAAAACATAACTAGAGTAGCGGTAGTGAACTTTTGTAATCCATCCAGAACTGTGAAATAGAAGGTTGAGTGTAGACCGGCCCCTACTAAAACAGTATGGAAACATGCGAGCAATGTACTACATTGAATTCTTTGTCAATCCTATTTAGCATTGAAACTCATCTGAAACCCCCTCGTTAACCACAAACCAGATAAACGTATGACAACGTCTTGATCTAAATCCTACATCAAGTTCTACTTATTCCACCGGCAGCTTCTAACTATGCCTCACCGCAAGAGAAGATTCTCATACGCTGATTCCCCCTTTCACCTCTCCCTGATACCTTTGCAGATATTTTATGTACGTATTTATTTAACTTAATCTTATTCAGTAATGAAACCGATTTACAAAGGAGGACAATTTTGAATTTACTTTAAATTAAATCAATATGCCTACCTACGATATAAATGTGTGGTAGGCAAATATATGCAAGTACCTTACATGCTAGACTGGTTTCCATACTGGTTTAGCTTTACTTGTGTGTACGTACTCCACTCACGGCAGCTCTAGAATGTGTATCCGTATTGCACCGCTGGCATACCCACCACCAACTACTACATAGTTAACACTAGGCAACACAACACAGTTCACAGGAGAGCATTAGGTCTAGGTCTGTATGTCGGATCTGTGTCGGACTAAGATTCGTGTCACGATGTTCTTTAACCCATTCAGACATCGTTTGTTTCCTTTTAGAAAATAAAATTAAATTCGATCTGCAATCAAAATGATACAAATAGGATACACATTTTTTTTGGAAAATATTTTTTTAATTTTTGTTCTGGCAAATTTTGGATTTGGTATAAATCCCACATTTTAGAATTATATTCATTTTTTGAATACAATCTTGAAAGAATGTTTTTATCTCGATTTGTTGTGGTTTGTTTTTCATGTGGGCCTATTTAGCTTCAAAATTTTAAGAGCACAAAATCTTGAAATAACCAGAACTTTCTTGGATTTATCTTTCTTCTGTTCTTATTATACTTCCGGATTTTGAATCCTCAATATTAATAACCTACTAATCATTAGATGTGCATCATTTTTATTGTATGTATCAACAAAGTATTGAAGTCACGTCGGGTGTGCCGGTGTTATTTATAATGTTTATTAATGCTATAGGTACGGTAGGGGAATAGAGTCAAGATTAAGGTTGTTTGCTGATGATTGCGTCCTGTATAGGGTGATTAAGGGGGGGAAGTATACCAAGTTGTTGCAGGTTGATTTGAGAAGGATAGAGGAGTGGTTTACCGATAACAGGAAGGGATTGAATGCAGGAAAATGTAAAGTGGTTGGGTTCACACGTAAATTAAAAGGGGATGTGAGGGAGTATTTTCTTGAAGGGCTACTTCTAGAGAAGGTAAAGAAGTACATATACTGTATAAGTATTTGGGGATTGTATTGGCAGAAGCTTTGGGATGGGCGGACCAAGTGCAAGAGAGTGTAAGGAAGGGATATAGAACCCTTGGGTTTGTTATGAGAAATCTGAAGGGAACTAGTAAGGAGATAAAGGATAGGGCTTATAAAACGGTGGTTTGGCCTATTTTGGAATATGGGGGGGCAGTGTGGGATCCATATAGGAAGGGCGAGGTCTTGGAGCTAGAGAAGGTGCAGCGTAGGGCGGCAACGAAGTTACGGGACAAGTTAGGCGATAGAGGTATGAGGAAGACGTCGGGGAATGCGATGAGGGTTTATGATAGCGTTACAGCAATGATGGGGGAGCTGGGTTGGGACTCTTTAGAGGAGAGGTGGAGGAGTGATAGGATGTGTAATCTATACTAAGCAGCTAGGGGGAAAAGAGGGTGGGGGGAAACCCTTAGCAGATTGCAAGGAGTATATGCTACAGGGGGAGGGGGATCATAAACGGAAGTTTCAGCAACAGGTGGTAAGAAGTGATCTGGGTAGGTTTGGATTTGTTGAGAGAACAGTCAGGGACTGGAATGAGTTACCCAAGGAGGTTGTTGAGTGCAAATCAGTAAGGGAATTTAGAAATAGAATGAGGAATAGGACGTGATGAGGGAGGGTGTGGGGGGGGGGGGAGGTTTAGACAGGTTGCCACCAGCCAGTTATGGCCCATTTGCAGCTTTGAAGTGTTTTATCTAATCAAATCTAATCTAATCTAATCTATTTTACTTTTTTCCTAACTTCAAAAATAATTTGTTTCACTCAAAATAATAATACCTTTATGGCCTTTCATATTTTTACAGCCCTGTACCCTGTATGTACGGGCAGAACTCGTGAAGTCTGGATGGGTTAAACAAAGCTACAATTTCATCATCCAATCCAAGGGATCCTAAAATACGAACACCCAATTTGAACTGAGTTGGAATGAACGGGGGATTACTATGCTAGGATAAGATGGGTGGACGTCGACGAGTCATCTAAATGTTTACACTAAGTAAATGTTTCATCACGACATATCTACCATATAATACGTATTTTTTCTCGCGTTTTGAGGTTTTAGATGCAAAATCGATGTAAATATATAGTTTTGAAATCGCTACGAATTGCTAATTTTACAAAAAATAAAGAGTTCCCATTCCTATTGAGCATTATGTAGTTAACAACTGCATTAAATTATTATTATTATTATATTATTAAATAGGCTATCAGTATCACCATATAATTTTTGATTAGAAGAGCAAGACCCCCTCATATCCAAGGTTTTGAACTTTTGATGTAGCCTAATACAAAAAAATGGAAAGGCCTATGTCAAATTTAGAGAAAATTGATGCTAAAAAACATATCTCTAGTAGGCTATAACTAGAGGTGTTTGTAAATGGTGTTATGTTTTCTTAAATTTCGTTTATAGATTTAATAATTTCGATGTTATGGCGGTGTTATGCTTTTTGGGAGATTTACTACAGTAAATTTCACCAGAAACACGTTTAAATTAAAAAGGAATTTTAATGTAATTTAATTTATTTGAATTGTATGTACAAACAAGTACTACTAGTTATTACAAAGTGTATTAACATTACCATTACCTGTGTTTGTCTAGTGTGTCTTTACGGTCGAATTAAAGGCGGCAGTCACAACACATATATCTTCTTGTCCGTCACGTAAAATCCCTCAGAATTGTACTCGTTTGCTCTGCTTGACGCCGAATTTCAGCAAAAATAAATAGTTGATCTTCTTAACGAAATCATCATTATAATTTAAAAAATATTAGGTCCCCACGATTGTGTTGTAATGACGTTTGACTGTAATAATAAATTTTAATTTTTAATTTTTTTTTATAATAAATTAAAAACAATCGAGATTTCGTGTTATTTTGCTCTTTTTTACAAATTTCGATGTTATGACTGGAAATTGACGGATTTCGCGAATTTTCGCGGCGAAATTTTGATGTTTTTAAGGTGCCTATCAACAGATATACACTTTGTTTATCTCCCCCTTCTATATCAACACTTTTCGCGATTTTGCGGTCCGCGAAAAACAAACACCTCCAGCTATCCCTAATGCTCAAGGTCGTACTTCTTAAATTTCCGAGTGATGCCAGAATAAGCTCCGTTTGCCCATACGATGCAGGGTTTACAAATACAAGTACAAATATTACAAATAACACAAATAGGCCTAAATATGCCTCCCAGACACTAAAAAGTAAGGCTGGGCGTCGACAGCGATTAATCGATTAATAATCGATGTCGGTGACGATTTTCGACATCGATTTTTTTTTATTTTAATCGATTTTTTCGTCAACTAATTAAATAACTAATCAATCGTCAATTCACGCGAGAAATGGGAACGTTCAACTATGCTGGGGCGGCATAGTTATTCGTCCACGGCCGCTTTTAGTCCAAACTGACCCGTATCAAAGGATACCGCACACTCAAGCCCCCCCCCCCCCCAAATATTTGCAGATCGCGCGTACTAAAATGCGAGCCATCTTTTGAATCAGACCGGCAGAACAGATGCGGCCGAACGAGAAAGAGCGAGAGAACAATGGTCTGAGCGAGACGCGACGAAGTAGTTCGCCGTGTCGGCTGCTGTCGGCCGCCGTGAGAGAGAGAGAAGGGGCTAGTCGTAGGACGCGTGAGTGGAAGCGAGATAGCGATAGACGCAGGCGGCAGGCGAGTGGAATGCAAGCAGCCGCCTGTTGACAGGTCACTACGCAGCAAGTAATCAAGAACGGATTAATGAAAAACGACTTGAATAAGCCTCTACAATCGGATATTGCGTGAAAATAAATTGAAATCAATATCCTCAAATGTGTTTATGACGACAAAAATAAGCTGACCGGCCCGCATGGCCGTCACGTAGGCCTAGAAGGCCTAGGCCTAGGTCAGTTATCTCCCGTTGCAGACGAAAACTGAGTTTTGTTGCCGTTATTAACTAATTAAAAACTGGTTCGATTAACCGGTTAGTGAAATGCTTAACCGTCGTCATCCTTACATTTAACAGGTGACAAAGTTTTTTTTATTAATAATTGATTAATTATCAATTTTAAAAAAACGATGTCGATTATTTGCATTTCGATGTCGATGTCGAAAATATTCCGACATCGCGATTCGACATCGATTATTTGTCGTCGTTGTCGATGTTGTCGATTTACATCGATGCCCAGCCTTACTAAAAAGTATTGTAAGGGAGTCTATGGAGGGTCCCTGTGGGATGCCATGGTAGGTAGACGGGCTACAGGACTCAAGTAATTGTTGGTTTACGTCGGCAGGTATTCACTAACAACCACACAAAGGTGTTGGTATAGAAAATATCCTAACTACCCTTGAGCTAACTAGCAAGACCGTGACCATTGTAGGGGCAAGACCCCCATAAGCACAAAGATGAAAATGGGTTCTAACAACTTTCGTGGTTCTGTGCTTCGATAAAATAGTATGTAGCCATGAGCCATCTTTAGAATGATGACAATCACGAAGAAAAACGTTACTATAACTGAATATTTATGTAAGTGGATTAGGCTTATAAATACTACCAGTGTCATTACTCTCTTGTGAACTGTGGAGTAGGACTAGTGTACACCACATAGTATCAAATTCAACTACTATGACATTACTTTGTCATAACTCTGAACTCAATGAAATCATCAATCACAGACTTGAAACAGGCGCAGTCTAAACGTGGAGCTTGACTCGATGTGAACGATCACCACTCAAAAATGATATGATTAAATAAAAACTTCGACAGAAGTTTGTGTGTAGGCCTATGACAGAATTTTAGCAGAGGTTTTAAATTAACACATTGTACATTTACTACTTATTATCTTGCCTCCAGAAAAGCAACTTTTGGATTAAAGTTAAAAAATAAATTAAATTAAATTAAACTAAAATTAAATTAATATTAAATTTGGATTAAATTCTTAAGTACCTACTGGAAGTTGTTTGTTTTCATTGTTGACAATTTCACAGAGTTAAAAGTTGCCTTGTCCACTCCGTTATCCTACCAAGCATGCAATAACGGAACGGGCTCAGGTCTTTTCTACACCCCATAATATGATGTGGTCCTACGAACGGCTCACACATGTTTCCTTAGTCTATGTCCACTGCCGGCAGTCGATGTCGATGCTCGCGGTCTCGAATACACGCAGAGTCGCCTGAAGTTGATGTCGGTGTACGAAACTTGCAGACGGTCTTGCAGTGTTACTGAAATATGACGCACAGTTTTGAAATGTGAAATACAACGCAGAGAGTATTATAGATATTTACCTAGACCTAAGTAAACATAACTTAAAAACCAACGTAAATTGACTGGATTAAGTATCGGAATAACCTAGAAAAAATGCAATGCATTAAGCCAATTCTTTGTGTAGGATTTTGATGAAAGATAACCTTTAAAAAAAATATAAAGGCCTAGGGCTACTATAACTGTCCAGTTAATAAGGAATTGTGAAATAATAATTTAGAAATTTACTGAACATGAAAAATGAAATGAATCAAGCCTAACACACTGAAAATAATCTAGCTTTTAGATGCCTGATGAGCAAGGTAGGCCTACTACTTGTTGGCAGGCTTGTTACTAATTAATTTCATTTAGAAACTCAAAAGTAACTTACCACTTGCACCTGCTGGCTCATACAGAAATCCCACGACGACACCAGGCCAGGCCTTGAGTGGCCTACGAACCTAACCTGCTAGAAGAGAAAATACAAACGTGCACAGATATAACACGTAAAACACGAGCTTAGGGTTCATGTGGATCAGAAGATATTATCAGTCCATTTCTGCCACAGTTCTTGAGGTCTTGATGTTAAGTCTTGATGTCGATTAAAAATATTATGTTCCAAACACGATTTGGTTTACAATTTGATTAAACATACAGTAGGCCTATATCAATTTCAATTCATGTGGATCAGAAGAATATTATCAGTCCATTTCTGCCACAGTTATTGAGGAATTATGTACAAGTTTAAAATATAAATAACTATTTTTTCAGGATTTACTTTTAGAACACTGAAGTTAGTCTTGATGCCGATATCAAAACCTATCCTATGATCTTAGCTTCTTGATGACAGACTAGAAATGACTGACCAGGGTCTAAGAAAATCTTGATGTTTCTGAAACAAAAGTAATAGCTGAATTTAGTTAGGCTACCTGTAAAAAATTAAAGCTGAACAAATAAGCATTTCGTTGATGTTGTTGTTACTGCTCTGCTGTTGGTCACTATGAACCGGTGGCAGGTTTCCATTCCATTTCTTCCTTCCTTTCCTTTTTCTTCCTTCACTCAGGTCCACTTCCTTCACTCCAGTACCCCCTTCCTCTTCCTATTTCTCTTCGTAACTCCTTGGCTTCTCACCATCATTTCTTCTTCATTTCTCCTCTCACCTCCCCTTCCCATTCTGCCTTCAGCCTTTCCATAAACCCCTTAGCCTTCTCCTGGCTCACCACCTCTTCACCCAGCCCATTCCATTCCACGACCGTCCTGCCCAAGAAGGAAAACTTCCCGAGGTCCGTCCTCCAGGTCTTTCTTTCCAACTTCCATGAGTTATCCCCCCGACCCATGTAAACTGGGGGTATAGTGTTTTTATGCAACTATGTTTCTATCAAATGTTTCTATCCCTCCATATTCCTCGTCACCTTATACATCTTACCCAGCCTGTCCCTTGCTCTCCTATCCTCCAGCTTCTCCCACCCCAGTTCCCTCACCATTTCTGTCACACTCTCATAAACCCTTTCCTTTCCCCCCTCACCTACTTCAACCTCTTCCCATCTCTTTCCCCTCCCAAGTACTTTCCTTGCCGCTTTCCTCTGCACTCCCTCCAACACCTCCCTATCCTTACTTTTATGCAGGTCCCATACTGCCGCCGCATACTCTAGCCCAGGCCTGACTAATATCTTATAGGCATGGTCCCTTAGTTCCTTACCCACCCCTTTCAGCACTCTCATCACAAAGTGCAGATTTCTTACCCCTTTCTTTACCATTTTTTCCACATGCCCTCCCCAATCAAATGTATCCTCTAGCCAAACTCCTAGGTACTTGATTTCTTCCACCTTCTCCAGCCTCTGCCCTTGCAATACATATCCTCCATTGTTCCCCCCTTGCGTTCTCCTCCTAGTAAACCTAATCAACTTGCACTTCCCTGCATTTAGCCTCATCTTGTTCCTATCCACCCAATCACCCAGTCTCTCCATGTCCTCCCCCAACAGTAATTCATCCTCCTTTCCCCTTACCTCCCAATAGATTACGCAATCATCCGCGAACAATCTCACTTTCGCCTTCATACCCTCCGCCAGATCATTTACGCAAATCGCAAATAATAGAAGCCCCAATACACTGCCCTGGGGCACTCCCGAGGTTACATTTATCTCCCCTGACAACACCTCCCCTACCCTTACCCTCTGCGTTATCGGTATTATATACCCTATGCGTTATTTTGACTTTTAGGTTAGCAGTAGGCCTACACAGTAAGCATCATAGTCCCTGTAGGGCTAACCCTAGCCTAGAGCATCTACACCAAACGGTTTTTATCATTTAGGTCTAGACTAGCTACATTCTGCTTAGGGTAAATCAGTAATTGCAAGAATCAATTTTCATAAACGTACCAGCTTGAAAGTTCATGTCCATATGTGAAGTGTCCTCGTGGGGTGGCCGTACTGCAGGGCTCTGTTCTTGGTCCAGTCCTCTTCGTGGGGTTCGTCAAGGACCAGGGCTAGCGCAGCATTAGGTCACGATCTGACATTTCGCTGGCGACTCCATCCTCCACCTGTCAACAGATGATATCAATGGTCAAGAGGCTCGTCAGACACCTGTGACCACCAAACCTGACCAGGGCACACCTGTGCTCCACTGCCTAGAATTAGGTAAGCGCACAATATGGATCTCACCCACAAAGTGTTACCACTTTGCAGTCAGTGCACACGAAACTGTCTACGGCACTGGAACCCACCTCGACCGGGTCCATCTAATGTTCGTCTATCAATCGTGGTTGTCGTTGTTCTATCAACTTATAATCAACATATTTATTTTCATTAATCAGCAACCGTAGGTCTCTAATTTCCCAAGTGTGGAAGAGTAGCTAGGCCTATGCCTAGGGTCTAGGGCCTAGGTAGGTAGCCACGATCAACAAAAAGTTGCATTGGACTTAGGCCTAGGTAGGCCTAAGCCTAGCCCTAGGCTACAGCTCAGGTCTAGGCCTAGCATTTGATGTACTAGGCCTAGGCCTAGCCTAGGCCTAGGCCTAGGCTCTACAGCTTGAAGCCTAAGCCTACCAAGTAGGCCTATGTTAGGCTAGTTAGTAGGCAGCTTACTGAGCTTACATTGTTGTGGCGGCTACCTACACTAGGCCTAGGCCTAGGCCTAGAGACTGTAAAGACACGACACTGGGCCTAGGCCTAGACTTACGGCCTAATCATTGGGTTTATACAAATCCAACAGCCTAATCATTGAGTTTGAAATATGGCCTAATGCTTGTAACCGACACTAGGCCTAGGGCCTTGTAACACCACTAGCCTAGGCCTAGGCTAGGCCTATTCTCTTTGTTTTCATTCATTCATTTTATTAGCGTCCAAGGACTTGACTTGACTTATCTTTCTCCAGTGTTTCTCTCTAAAAGATTCTTACAAAAATACCTTGTATGTGTCAAAGTGCAATGGTGCAATCAAAGACTGTAGTAGGCTATATAACCCTGTCAGGAGACAAGAACATGAACAAGAACAAGAACATGAACCACGTTTTAGCCTAGGTCTAGGCCTACCTATAATTAATAAGAAATTGTTCTACTCACTTTTTTTTATAAATCACAATGGTTGATACGTGATTATGATTACCAATGTGGTAGCCTAATTAAAAACAGAAATTCAATATTATTAGGAAGGCATTTTCCGGGACGGGACAGCGAAACAGCTGATTGCAGGGGTGTGTTCTTTGGGTGTGCTCTCAATGCATCTGATTCTGAAGAATATCCGTCCGAACACGCTCTGTTACGTCACAGATTGCCAGAGTGCGAAGAAATAAAAGAACATGCTTGAGACGAATACGCGGGAAATCGAATCTATGGCCTATGTTCAGATGTCATATGGGCCAACATGAATTTAGCTTTCATAGCAGCTGCTGGATACAGGAACAGGATGTTTTTCGATGAAGACGAGGATGACGATTTATTTATATTATTATAACTTTATTTCTAAGACTTTAGGCAATCAAAATCAATAATCTTTATCTAAAATTAAGACAAAATGTAAGCCCGACTTTGCATTGTTCACATTACTTATTTCCTATTGTTGTTTTTTTTAGTTTAGTTTAGTTTAGATAAGTTTAGTTTAGTCTAGTGTAATCGTAATCTGTCGATGTAAAGAGCGGAAGCTCATTCTGACAAATAGAAAGACGAGAAAGATGACAGTAGGCCTACCTGTGCAGTGATTGAAAATTATGCGGAAATGTAGGTCTACATACCTTAAAAGTTAGATAGACATGAAATAAATAAATTTCACTTACCATTATACACAAATTGTAGTTCAATTTGTTTTTGTATACCCTCGAGATTTCGTCATATCAAGCAAATTCCGCACTCAGCAAATTCCATTCCACTTGCCGGTATAAACAAATGTTACCTTTTAAATACGCGCGCTAGTTGGAGGTGGCCGTTTCGCTCCGTTGCTCGATCAATCTCGAGCACGCTCGGCGAGCGTCCTCGAAATTAAAAGAACGCTACAGAGAGTGTTCAGAGTGAATAAAGGGCCACTTCGTACGGGCTCTGTATGCTCGGATCCATTCCATCTGTTGATCGAGTGGAGCGTGCGCGGTCACGTGACCGAATCAATCCCAACCTTCCACTCAGTAGCAAGCGTAGCGATTCGAAGCCATCATGTAATTGGCAATTTACATGCTAATTTGGACCTTTTAGTACTGCTAGCGCTGCCAATGGCAGAAAGTCGCATTAGAAACTCCTATCCCCGCCAGTGTTATTTGCCCACTTCAAGATGGCATCAAAATGCTACGCCTGCTGCTGCTACCCTGGCGATCTAGCCTACTATAGATGTTGAAAATCATTGGACCGAATAGGGAAGGCTCACACATTTTTTTTCATTTGCTTACTGGTTACCTCAAGTTAAAATAAACGGGAACTAATTGGTTTCGGCTCGAAAGGTGCATTAAGATCGCTTAACAGCAAGTCAAAGATGTTGCTGTCAAAACACGCTCAGAAACGGACCTGCGCCATTTTGCTCGTGATTAAAAGGTTCTGACGTCATATCTCAGTAAATAATTGTATATCATACAAATAGTACTGAAATCCCACCCTTTAGTAGATTATTGCTCTTATAAGACTTTAACCGACTGAACCAATGTTTATTTCTAGTTAGTAAATGAACACTGCTCAACATTAATTAACAACAATATGTTAAATAATTGCATTATTTTAAACACGTTTTCTGAAGAAAACAGTGGTATAAAAGGCATTGTTGTTAAGTCATGTCACTGCATCCTAGATATTGTAAAATGTCAAGAGCCGTTTTTCAATTACGGAACGGGAAGTTCCAAATTTCAAACTTTTGGAAATATACGCTTCTCAGATATACAAATTATACCGCCCGTATTTTTAGATAATGATCTTCCATTTTTAGGTGCTTTGAGGAATATTTATTTTTGATGAGACTTCCATTAACACACCGCTTGTGTGTTTGGTTTGGAACATCTTGAGATGAGGAATAACTTTATTTAAAACTTGATCCGACCACTTTATCTAAAGTTTCTCAACCATCTTACACCCAAGCGGTGTCTGCCCTAGGATAGCTAAATAAAGGGGAGTAAACATTTAATATCAAGACATATGCCTGGCTTCTACTGGCATTAGCTATGGCCTAGCCTGGGCCATAACTGGGCCTAACCTCAAAACATAGGCCTTCCCGCCAAAATCATTAATGAATGTTTTAAATTATGACTAAATTTGTATATTAATCACTTACTTTTTACTGCATGTTGGTCGAGTAATCTTTACTCACATATCCACAATATTTACATTTATAAAAATAGTAAAAGAAGTATCAAGTATACCGGACTAATAAATACTTATGTCAAATACTGTCTAGCCCGGTATCTCAAGTAGACAAATTATTATTTTATATAACTAGCTCAGTCGATATTACATTACTTACTCGTTTGATGGCTTGATGTTTACCTCACGAACAACCGTCGCACTTCGAAACAGGCCTGTTTCGACGTCCCGAAGCAGCTGTCGTGGGCGTCACACACACAAAACCAGTCCTTCACTGTCACCTTTTTAAACAACACTAAGTTTTTTTATCTTATTATTTTTCTCAATCCAACAACAACTTAACTGAATGATTTCCTAACCCATATTCATTTCCCTGACCGACACAACCATACTGTCAGTCTTCCTTCCAACACCAAGACTCACTGACTACTCCTCCCTAGCAACCTGATCAACAAACTTCAACAATCTTTCTTTTCTAAAACCACTTCTTCTTTTTACCAAGCTTCCTAGATCCAACCCTATCCGCCTTCCATATATGTTACACTTACTTACTTACTTACTTACTTACTTACATTGCACAAAAAGTGAATCAAGAAGGTTATGCATCTGTGAAATCTCATCCCCAGATCCGATTATGTGGAGCGCGCTCTGAGCGCTCCATTCGGGATTACAAGAACGATGCGGAGCGTGCTCTGATCATCGAATATAGAGCACTACTGCTACAAAAATTATTTATATGGGTTTTGCTTGGGGTTTGCCTATTCACTTTTGAAAAGGGGGCCCGTTTCTAGTGATTGGGTTTGTTCTACCTTCACATTGTAATTGTGCTGTGATATAAATAAAGAAATAAAAATGACACTAATATAATATTTACAATATCAAGCCCCTCACCATTCTAAAAAAAACGACTTCCAATAACATTTCTATGACCAAATAGCCTAAATTCGAAAACTTTCTGTGTTATATTTTGTCGAGGACGTGAATTTCTCAAGATTTAAGTTTGGAGACTTTCCATTCCGTTGAAATAGAAACTTACCTCATACAAGAGTCGGTCGGTGTCTTGCTTATCTGGGAGATCGTGGTTGCTACGGTGCAGTAGCGCCGGAAGTTAATCTTGCTAGGGGGGGCACATGAAGACAGTGGCATATCCGAGAATTGACCATGGGGGGGGGGGGGGAGTCGAACATCCCAACCCGAAAGGGGTCTAGGGTGAAAGCACCAGCCGCCGGAGGTCTTTTCGCCTGAAGCGTTTTTTGTTTTTCACATGTGACGTTTTAAACGCCTGTGAACAATCGTATAATGTCATAGAGTAGGTTTCTTATTCTTATTCTTTGTTCTTTATTATTCTTATATTTTCTTCTTCTTATTGAATTCGGCTATGAATCAAGAGATATCGAATTTCTTTTTCAAGTCTTGACACAGGCATCCCTAAGATTGGAAACGGTTCCTTTTCTCAGTGTACTTTTGGGGTGGTTGGGGGGGGGGGGGGTCTTGAATATGCCACAGCATGAAGGTGACGTGCGTCAAGCGCGTACGTGTTCTCGACGTATACGGTTCTGCCTAAGCCACCGTAGTGACTAGTTGTGTTATTATTACATATTACAGGGGGTTGGGGTTAGTGCTTAAATGGACTCGGAGAAGTAACGATTGCACGATTGCAAATGTAAAGTATAGACAATGCTAGGAACCGGGGGGGTTTGGGGGGGCACGACCCCCCAGTTTTGCCCCGCAGGGACTTTTTTTAGGGTGTTTTGTCACGAAATCGTTAAAATGGCTTTTGAGAGGGGTAAGGGGATTGAGGACCCGTTCTAAAATAAAACTTTGGTGTGGATAACCAAACGTTGAAACACTATATGTATAAATACATTGGATGAGCAAATACAAAGTACAACAAAACGTTCAACATAAATCGCAAATACACATCGAATCGATAAAAGTTAGTGCCGGTATCACATACCGTCGGTATTTTTAGTAACGATATGCATACCGGCTCATACCGCCCCACTTAAACCACTGGGGGGGGGGGGGGGGGGGGAGAAATGGCTATGGATAGGCTGCATTCCGATGTAACTCTTATAGTCGATTTACAGCTACGCGTTGCGAGCGAAGCGAAGGCGCGAGCTCCAATCAGTGGCCGAGTTTGCGTGAAACTATTAACATCTTTGCGTGAAACTCGGCCGCTGATTGGAGCTCGCGCCCTCGCTTCGCTCGCAACGCGTAGCTGTAAACGTACCATTACTCTAATTATGCCACTGTGTACAACAACAAGAAAGGTTAAAATAATATTCTCTGGAAATTCAGCATACAAATAAACTAATTGCACAATAATTGTTACACCAAATCATGCGCACATCCTATGACTACTACTTCTTGTACCACTAAAAAGTTACACTTCATATCAACTAATTAGTTATCTGTGGTATTATTATTATTACGGACACGGTGTCTAGCTCTGTCATATTCCTCATATTCCTACAAATGTATTCAGTGCAACCAGTGCAACAAACAATGGCAATGGCATGCACGTGCAAAAGATCTCACACCTTCAGATTTCGAAGAAGTATGTGTTTCGCTACCTCGTCTGCGGGAGCTTTTAAAAGCACATAGGCCTACAGGACTGTTATAAGATATGTTAATAAAACAATAGTATTTTACATTTTTGAGCACTGAATATTAGCAGAATTCTCTACTTCTAGGGGGGGCAAATCGATATTATTGCCCCCCCTCTCGAAGTCCAGGGGGGGCAAGTGCCCCCCCTGCCCCCCCTGTTCCGGCGCCACTGCTACGGTGAGTGACTCAGCCCCTCCCCCCCCCCCCAACCCTGTCACACATTGTCACCCCCCACAAATCATGGACGTCATTTTATGCAACACGTTTTGTCAGTAACGTAACTACACTTGTTTTTTTCTGGGGGGGGGGAGTCGAAGATGTTTTGAATTACGATCACTGGTCATTGTCATAGAGGTGAGTTTGTGCAGAAGCTGGCATGATTGTACCCTCATGAATGCATTTATTTGTCGCTCGCTTTGTCCATGCCACTGTCATAAACGTGAATCATGTCAAAGAGCGTAAAAGGACAAGTAGGACATAAAGGGGAGGAAAATGGAAAGGGAAGGACGTGGACTGCATTTCGTCTGGCTTCTCCCCTCTACCTCTGTCTTGCTAGGATGGCTCTACCAGAAGCATACGCTTCCCCCAGTATAGATCTCGGGATCACCAAAGTACGCAAACCTGCCCACCACGATAAGGTAGCAGAATTCCACTCCATGGAAAAGAGACTATGCATTCTGGTGGCAAGAAAATAAACTAATAAAAAGAATAATATAAATTGAATAATATTATGAGGAGAAATTTAACTGTCAATTGCTCATTGTTGTTTCATTGTTAAATCATCAATGAAGGTTGCTCAGCAGCGCTATCTACGTGTTACTTTGATCATCAATAGTTTGTACACATTCAGAAGTTGTCATTGCCCCCTCGCCTCCCCCTCCCCCCTCTGTATTCATCTTGTAGGGGGGCGGCATCCCCCTAGGGCGTAGTTATACGCCACTGCGTTCAGTCGCCTCCGCGGAAGCCGCGAACAGTTGCCAAAAGTTTGTCACAGTTTGGCGAGCTGTACCCACGTGACTATAGTATTGCGCAAGGCTCTATCGCCGCCTGTGTGTGAGAGATAGAGCGCGTGCTGAACAGTGAACGACAGTAGTCGTTGATCTGTGACCAAGTGAGTGTGTGCTGTGCGCGTAGACTGTTCCATCTGTGTATATACCGGACACTTGTGTTGTTGTGACTGTGGTTTATCGCGTTACAATGGGATGCCAGTCATAAGCAGATGAGAAGATCTAGTCGGAAAGAATGGCAGGAGAGAGGGACAACTCAATCAAGTAAGCATTACCATGCTTTGTCACAACAAAACAAAACTTGTTATGACTTATGATTCGTCTTCCTAAAAAGCCCAATATATTTGCATAAGTATGCTGTTCCCCACGTTTTTTTTTTTTTTAAATTTCGTATTAATTCTTTTTACAGACCTAACGTGCCATGTTTTTTAACAACAATAAGAATTGTTGTTACTTAATTTCTATGGAAACTACTAGATGATTGTAGAACGTCCTTCAATGCTTGTGAAGATTTTGGTTCGCCCACACATTTGCTTATATTAATTTTATTCGATCGAAATATTATAGAACTTGTGCTGTAGAGAATCCCAGTGTTTCAAAATGCATCACTGTGTTATACAAATTGTATAAAATGTGTACCGCATGGCGATTGTTGTTAGCGAAAGTAAACAAACAGTGGAAGCGTGGTGAGCCTGAGCGCGGAAGGTGCGGGGGAGGGGTCTAAAACTGTGACCTCGTTTCCTCGCGGTAACTAACTGGGAAGAGAGAGAAGAGGCCTAAACTTCACCCATCTATCTTCTCACTCACCTACGTTGAATGTTCACGTTCATCTCATTAAAACAAGACTCGTCCATGTATTCTCATGGACATTGATAATATTCAATCACATATTTTTATTAAGTATGACGTCATAGTACATGTTTTCATGAATAGGCGCCCACCGAAGCTTCTATCTAATGTAAAAATAGCCAATGCGGTGTTGTTGTTTTTTGCCGGACTTTTAGCTGTGTAAATTGCAAAAAATAGCCAATTCGACGTTGCGTTTTTGCCGCACTTTTAGCTGTGTAAATTGCAAAAATAGCCAATGCGACGTTGCGTTTTTGCCGCACTTTTAGCTGTGTAAATTGCAAAAAATAGCCAATGCGACGTTGCGTTTTTGCCGCACTTTTAGCTGTGTAAATTGCGAAAATAACGAATGCGGTGTTTACATATGTGTTTTTTGCCGGACTTTTAGCTGTGTAAATTGCAAAAATAGCCAATGCGGTGTTGTTTTTCGACACACTTACACCCACATGGCGACTGGACTGGTTTTACGTGATTATTACATCAGCGGTAAGACGCGATACTCTAATAAGGGAGGTCGCCGGTTCTATACCGGCTCCCGGAAGTCATGACTGAAGGGTTTTTCCGAGGTTTTCCTTAGTCAGGGTGAATGCTGAGATTGACCCTCCGAAATTCCGTCCCAACTATTCCAAAAACCGCAATGGTCAAAAGAGGGATATGGATTGTTCTGGGCAGTTTTTCCTGCAAAATTATTACCATCGTTATTTTTACAATATTGCTAAAGTAAACATTTGGAGTTTGGACTAACTGTTCTACTTGGAACCGAACCCGAAAACATTATTTTATGATTCAGGTTCGGTCAAAATAAAACGTCATAAAACGTCAATAATTAAATATTAACGTAAATGTTACAATGTAATCTACATATGTACGCCAGGAGTAATATGTTTTCATCCGTAATATTTCCGGAACATCCAGCCTTTGTCAGAACTTAGTAATTCGTTTGATGACTGTCAGATTTAGTTAATTATACATAATGATGAATGATACAAATCATTATGTCCTCTTCCCGTTTACATAGAATTGAAACCCACATTACTTGATTTTGTACCTCTCGAGCATGCGGCAGAAAAAATGTTGTTTTTCTGGCTCATAAAGACCGGATTCTACGGGCACAGATGACACATTAACGTGGTAGGGGGAGGGGGATTTGTAAAAACAACTATTTTAACATGACTGTGTCTTCAACTTTAGTAATAACAAATAAATAAAATGAACAGGTACACACAAAACCTGTCAATACTGTAGGTAGGCCTACATTAAGATTGCCAAAATGGAATCACATAACGCGAAAATTAATTTTCACTTATTTTTTGCAAAAAAAATCAAATGCTGATTTTAGTAACAAGTTTCATACCTAAGAATAGCCTGATTTTAGAAAAGTAAGAACACCACCTAGTTTTAGAGTTGTTTCATTTTTAGCAAGCAAAGAGCAAAAGTACGAGAAATTTGTCACATTCATTGTTTGCAGGAATTCCTATAAACATATTATTTCCGGCGCACTATATTATTCTCATCTATCTCATCAGCTAACAAATCAACGTAACAATGAAATAGTCACGGAAGAAGGCGGTGGGCAGCGATTTTAGCCCTTAAATTTCGTATTTTGACATTGTTCACATTGTTGTTGTGACTACTGATGTGTTATTGCTTAGCGATAGTTGCTAAAATGCCCGACAATATCAAAAATCGGAAATGAGAATCACAGACGCGTATTCCAACCATGTTGCACATCCAGATAGTTGTTATACCTCATATCGTACACGTATGTGCATGGCTTCATCTCGCTGTCTAGTGGCTTCAGCATATTATCACAATCACTCAATACTCCAGCCATGTAGATTGTAGAAGCCCTGTTGGCTTAGCTCCAAACGCGGCTTGTTCATCAGAATAGATCAACACAGATGGCAATTTAACCCTCTCCAATTGGAATCGCCATTTTACTAGTGGATCAATTAGGCGAAGTGTCTATTACAACTGTTGGCGATCATGAAGTGAACGTTGGGAAGTATGGACGGGAAATGGTCACAGTGCAATTGAATCATTATTATAGATTCATAAACAACAAATAGACCTTTTTCAGAATTGATCTAGGATCCTTAGATAGAGCTAATGACGGCCCTCTAGATCTTCAATGACAACAATGCACAACGGTGAAAAATGCACCTTTACATAACTATTAATAGACCTTTTTCAGAAGTCATCTAGGACCCTTAGATAGAGCTAATCACGGCTTCCTAGATTAATTCTGAAAATTATCTATTAAAGGCCCACTAATCCCTCACATTTCGTTTAAAACGTGTAATTGTAAGTCTAATATGTAACGGTTAGTGCATGTGTCAAGTTGCCTAGTGTATCAGGGCTCTTGCAATCCAAGAAAAAGTGTTTCGCCCCAGGCGTTGTGACGTCGACCAAACTACGCGCTACTCGCTGCATATGGAGCATCCTCTGTGTTTCGAGGCCCGCGCAAATATATCTCGTCGTCCAGACCCACCTAATTCAATTGAGCTCAAATCGAACATACCACTGAATTCGTCTTACTTCGGTCTACACGATGAATGTTTAAACAACTTTCTACCATTTATGCAACTTATTCTATAAAATGTTAAACATGAAGCAATTACTACATAATTTAGATGGAAACACAACTAATTTCAAGCAAATGTAATGAGGAGCTCGCTTTAAAAATCAGAATTCCAACCAGCCTATCATGTTAACTGATATGTCAGGATATTATAAGCAGAAAACCAGCAAGAAATTGATGAAAATTTAGCTGATAATCGTATGTATATAATAATGCGTGTTGTCCGTTCACTGCCGCGGAGTACAACTCGGTGAGCGCGGGCAAAGCCGCATGGCCTGTCAAGCTTTTAATAGCTTGGCTGAAAACATCAACGCATTTGTACATTGTACAAAATAAAATGTTTCAACTATAAACTTATTAGTTGTATGTCTCAATCTATTGCTATCGATACTTTAATACAAAAAAATAAAAAAGCGCATAACATAACTTAGAATAACTGAACAAACTATATTTTGAATTTGAAATGCAAAATAATACTACAGTTATTAAGAAGATACAAAACAGCTTGAACCTGATATTATTAAAAGTATTGCGGTTATCAAGATTTGTAATGTTAGTTTCCGACAATTTTTAGTTACAGAATTTCCATTGATGCCAATAATAAAATAAAGTCGATATATATTAATAATAATGTAATGTAATAATGAGAGTAATAATACCACCAATAATAACAATAATAATAATTGTGATGATGCAAACACGAATAATATGTAAATCACGCACACGCACACAACCAAACCATGACACACACGACTATTGTAGTTTTGACGTGTTCTTTAGGCCTATGTAATATATTTGTATCAGTTATTATTATTATTTCCAGGCCTGACTGGTAGAAATCCCACTCACTCATTGATATATGACTATAAATATACAACGCAAGACAAAATCAATACAATGTTTTTATAGTCGATAGTAAAGACTAGTAGTTTGACTGATCTCGATCTACGCAGCTCACTCGATATATTCGCGGACGTATCAGGCAATAGCCCGCTACACGCGTTGTTATATACACACGATAATCGGCCAAATGTTCATCAATTTCTTGCTGGTTTTCTGCTTGTAATATCTAGACATATCAGTTAACATGATAAGTTGGTTGGAATTCTGATTTTTAAAGCTACTTTCTCATTACATTAGCTTGAAATTGGTTGTGTTTCCAAGTAAATTATGTGGTAATTGCTTCATGTTTCACATTTTATAGAATAAGTTGCATAAATGGTAGAAGGTTGTTTAAACATTCATCGTGTAGACCGAAGTAAGACGAATTCAGTGGTAGCCTATGTCCGATTTGTGCTCAATTGAATTAGGTGGGTCTGGACGACGAGATATATTTGCGCGGGCCTCAAAACACATAGGATGCTCCATATGCAGCGAGTAGCGCGTAGTTTGGTCGACGTCACAACGCCTGGGGCGAAACACTTTTTCTTGGATTGCAAGAGCCCTGATACACTAGGCAACTTGACACATGCACTAACCGTTACAGATAAGGCTTACAATTACACGTTTTAAACGAAATGTGAGGGTTTAGTGGGCCTTTAAGGACCCTTAGTTATAGAGCAAATCACTTGATCAATTATGAAAATCATCTATTATATACTGTATGTTCACTTACTTTGCAGAACACCCGATTCCGGTCCTTTCAAATTAATTTAAAATGGTTTTAAATTGTCCCAAAAGAAAATCGAAATAATATGTCATCCTACAGAGAATGTAATGAATGCTTTTTCTTATGAATTTTTCTTTTATTTCAATAAAATATGTTTCAGTTTTCAGATGTTCTTAATTAATTAGGTGTGAAGTGTCCAGCAACATCACATTAAAAAAGGTAACATCTGAAAAACGGAAATATTGAATGGATCAAAGAAACATTCATACGAAAGAGCACTACCCTAAATTCTCTACAGAATGACATATTTTGATTTACATTTGGGACAATCTAAACACATTTTTAAACAATTTTAACGGACCGAAATCGGTAGTACCGCAGGCTATAGGTGGGCATACAGCCTTGCAGGGTATTATATTCGTATTTACCTCCGCTGATTGAAATTTATGACCGCAACTATAGAATGCTAGATGGAAATTGAACGAATCTGTTTTTGACAAAATAAATAAATAAAATAAATAAATTCACATTTAAAGTCTACCCATGCACTCAGTAACTAAACTGATTTGTAGTGGATAACTTTAATTAAAAGTGACTAAACCAAAAACCAAACAAATTTGGTACCAATTTGGTACCAAGTGACCAAAGCTTGTAGGCTTGTTGTTGGCTGGAGGTAGGTTTAGTGAAACACTTGAATCAGATGAATGTACGTGCCAGTTGAAAATGCATCATAAAACACTTGAGTCGTAGTTTTCATTTTCTATACATGGCAACCTTCAACGACTCCGATTTTCTGCATTTTTATTTACCAACTGGATTCCCCTTATGACCGCCCCGCGGCGAAGTGTGATACTGATTATTGATGGATCTGACTTGGGCAACCCTATATATATCTATTACTTTGTTGTAAAGTGCTTTGATTCGATTCTGTAGAGCAACCACCACACGAGAAACATTTTCGATAATGTTTCCCGTGGCGGCTGCTTAGACATTGTTACATTGTTTAGACATTGTTACAATTGAGAATAATAATGGTAATGATGATGGGAATACCGAATAACAATCAGTACGTATTGTCGTGGAACCCAACTGTTCGCTTTTCAGGAGACTATAAACTAACTGAATTAGAGTTTCTCGATAGTTTTGGGGATGTTTATTCTTGTGTTTAGTTTTTTTTTCAAATTTTCATTCTCGCTCTTGTGTTGTATATATAATGTTCAATCTATCCTATCCAATATTGGACTCGATCCCAGCATTCGCATTTTGACTGGGAAACTATTGTAAAACTTCACTTAACCGATTGCTGTTATATAGACGATCGAACCGATGACCTCCCGAACTAGAGGCTCGCGGCCTCGCTACCGCTGAGCCATCTCTGCCATATCAGCTGTAAAACATACATATAAAGTAGCGTCAAATTAACTTGCAAGGTGTTGTCGTCACAGATTATGTAATAGGGTAGTGACGCCTGTGACAACTACCAACCTAAATCTAGTTGCATCCCGTTCTCCTGCCTCGGGTATTGTAGTGATGATATTGCCCGCCTGTTGTCAGACGTGGTGGGGTCACATTCCATTCACGCATGGTTGGTGCAGTCAATGCAGTGGACAATAACAATGCAGGTATCTGGGCATCCCGCAGAGAATACCGTTGGAATAGACCGTGTGCGACCGTCTCTTCTCAGGATTTTAGGGGACACCTCGCTTCTTACGGCGTCGCCAGTATACTATAAAGCAAGGAAAGCAAACAAAGAATACATACAACCCCAAATACTTCTCCACACTGTATAGTACAGTAGTAAATGTGACGGTATGGGCATCGAATTATTTATTTATTTATTTATTTATTTATTTATTTATTTATTTATTCATTCATTTATTTATTTATTTATTTATTTATTTATTTATTTATTTATTTATTTATTTATTTATTTATTTATTTATTTATTTATTTATTTATTTATTTATTTATTTATTTATTTATTTATTTATTTATTTATTTATTTATTTATTTATTTATTTATTTATTTATTTATTTATTTATTTATTTATTTATTTATTTATTTATTTATTTATTTATTTATTTATTTATTTATTTATTTATTTATTTATTTATTTATTTATTTGTTTGTTTGTTTGTTTGTTTCTTTATTTATTTATTTATTTATTTATTTATTTATTTATTTATTTATTTATTTATTTATTCATTCATTCATTCATTCACTCACTCACTCACTCATTCATTCATTCATTCTTTCATTTATTTATTTATTTATTTATTTATTTATTTATTTATTTATTTATTTATTCAGGATTTAAATACAGCTATACAGACATTTTACATTAAACCTTTAAACGTAACATTATAACATTATACATTTTTTTTTCTTTTAATAAAAAAACAACCAATAGGGCCTACATGCATACAGGTGAGAATCGCATCGGCCGGCGCATCCTCTGCTTTTAACTACTGATTGTTTTTTTAAATTATAGACTTGATAATGATAAGTGCCCCGACAATCCTAACACATATTGTTTACATACCATCCTCAACGTAAGTATTCGCATACCGACATCAGATCATTACCCAACAAACATTTTGGTGCCTTCCCGCACTTTTCCCGATGTCTTTTCCCGCACATTGCATATGCGGGTCCTGTAAGGGAAACCCGTACAGGCCCCGCCTAGAAGTGTCCTACTGGCCGATGTCGGGTCCCGTACGGGTTGCACGCCATCTTCCCGCAATCTTCCCACTTGTATCCCGCAACCTTCCCGCACGGATTGCCCGCTATCTTCCCGCTAGTATCCCACAACTTTCCCGCACACGCTGCCCGCTATCTTCCCGCTAGTATCCCACAACTTTCCCGCACAGTCTGCCCGCTAGTATCCCGCAGCTTTCCCACTAGTATTCCGCAACCTTCCCGCTCGGATTGCCCGCTATCTTCCCGCTAATACCCCGCAGCTTTCCCGCATGGGCTGCCCGCTATCTTCCCGGGGCCCGTCCCCCGGCCGCCCCTCATCAGTGCATGACATTGAAACAAACTGAAAAGTAACACAGTTTTTATAGTTTTCAGTTTAGTTTCTTATTTACCCCTTTCTCAAATAAGCGTTTTATGGTTATTATTAGTAGAGTAATTATATTTATCTGTGGTCGAGGTGTGATACGAATGAACATAATGTGAACATTGGAGTGAAACTTAATCTATTTATAGGTAAAGCCAATTAGCAACAAAATTCTATTTTATTAAATCCAGTAGTTTCTCTTTTAAAAAAATGCAATTATAGTCTCTAGCCTAATACAGCAATTGATTCTAAAATTGGATTAAGTTCCTAGTGTTCTTATTGGACAAGGAAATTGGGTTTAAAAATAAAGAAACAAAAGCAATAATGTTTATATAAAGTGCAAGTGAATTTTATTGTTAAAATACGTAATAATGAACAATTGTTATGTAATGCCTCTGATACTGTTACTGAATTATTGATTACTGTTACTTTGGAGAATCTGAAAATTGTTATGTAGTAAAAGTGACATGTTCTTATTTTCCTACTTTGCCTTAACAAGGAAAACAAGATTGTTATCGAACCAGTATTAAGTTTATCACACCAAACTGGTATATTTATTATATTTTTTTTAGGTCCTCACAAACTGAAATAATAACAGTTCAATGCCCTGATACACTACCATAGATCACCACGACATGAGATCATGTTTTTGCAGCAGACACTTTTTAATAAAATGTTCATAAAATAATGTAGATAGGCATATAGCATAATAACACTATATATATATTATAGTGCTATGTGATCGAGCTGATAGAGAATGTGTCTATGTATGTATTCCCTAGTTATATACAAGCAATAAGGGGTAGCATGTGTACCTACTCGTTTAAATAAGTTCAATACACACAGAGTGATACATCATCACGGATCTACCTACCAACTATTCGAATTAGGAAAATGCTATTCATGACACGTTTGTTATACATTACTACATCCACAAGATGCAAGTTGAGTTGTTAATCATAAATGAGCAATTATGAACAAAAGCAAAGCAACATAAATATATTTACACATTATTACTCCATGTTTTGCTCATTACTATTACACAATATTCAATACAGTATTACTAATACAATTTTGATACAATACAATTAATTAATTTAATAGAATATTCAGTAGTAGGCTATCTATTTACATATAACCCTGAAGTATGGATGGGAAAGAACGATTTATTCCTTAACATTTAGGCTAACCCCTTAAACCAATCACGTTTAAACGGTTAACTGATATTTCTATTTTCATAATAAAATCCAAAATTAATAAATAGGCAACTGCATAACATTAAAAAAAAATCATAAGGATTTTAACGTCACGTATTCGATTGTTCTGCACTTGAAAATAATAATATAACGATACATATTTGAGGGCTGCGAGTGGGGGTTCAGCCTTTGTTGCCATCAACGACCCGCTTCTTTGCGCGTACCGTTCTTCCGCCATGACGATCCCTGGCATTTGCCAGCCACAATATTAAGATTTTTTCAATGTCATTGACTTGGGCAGTTTTGGAGTTGGCTCTCACAGCAACTAAAATAAAGTTAAAGATAAATTACAAAACTGTATCAAGTCACAGTCCAAGGCTTTAAATAATTTTGGTGGTTTTGTAGACCCATTTGCTAAAACTAAAGGATTCACGTCAATACAATAAAAATAATAGAGTATTAAAAAACGGCCTAGCTAGATTAGAGAACAATTATTTATTTTATTTTACCGTCAAAATATGGCAATTAATAACCACAATGGAGGGCAAAGTGTCAATAACCACCACAAAAAGGTTTCATCTGAGGGCAGTGGACATATGGCTATAAGGTGCTTTTTATGTTAGGTGCTGCTGTTTATTTTACAAAATAAAATTATGTAATTCTGAAGAGACAAGCTGAAAAGCGCTAGTATGCACTAAGCAGGGCGTGCAAGCGTGAGAAATATGATTAACACTTTTGGACAATTTGTTACAAAAATATAATAATTCATTGCTATTTTTATATTTTTATTATCGACCCACACCACCCACTCACAACGCTCTTCCTCCCCCCCCCCCCCCCCCCCCCCCCAATATGGGTGAGACCTAAATTGTAGTGTGTAGTAGACGGCCCGAACTGAAAGGGGGAGGGGGGGGGGGGGGGTCGGGGGTGTTTGGCCCCCGGAAAATGCATTTTTCAACGTCATTTTAGTGATAATCTGTGTGTTTTAGAGCAGTAGAATGAAAAAAATTGTCAGTTTGTTTTATAAAAGAATATCTCGTTTTGAAGTGACTCTGTGAATATATTGTCTTATTTTTACTTTGTTATATGTGCTTAAACTTTGTCTACACATTTTATTTATTCGTAAAAAAAACAAAAACAAAAATCAGAACACTAGAGCTCTATTCATTGCAAAGCTTATCGTAGGTATTAACAGGGGATTCCTTCCCCGCAAGGGGAAGCAAAAGGGCATTTGCCCCCCTTGGATTTGAGGAATTCAAAATTTTAACTGACTATACGATGCGCGCCAGATGCGCCATTTCATATAAATTATGTAAATAAAAAATAAGATAACTAAATAACAAATATTTTCTAGTTTATCCGTCCCGTCACGAAACTGTTATTTTAACGCGATCCGATGAAATTGTTATTTGTTGTGTATACATAAATGAAAGAACCACTGACTTGACTGTTACGACCGGGGGCAATATGAGCACGCCACCCCCGGCCAACGCACCACTCGTCACATGCTCACGGACTAGCCTCCCTTTTATCAACATTTCTTATGTTTTTTTTTTCTATACTTACATTGCATTATATATGCATTTTACTTTTTGTACCTATAGTCAATCACAGCCAGACGAGCCACGCTCTCAAATGATATTGTTCCTACGTGTTTATAATTGCTTTTCCTTGTGTTTTGTTCAACTTATATATAACAACTACGCAGGCATTCTATATTTGTGACTAGTCACAAGATATTGGTCCTACGTTTTGATGATTTCCGTCATGTAGTATAATTTTTAATTTATTTATACGAGCACATATTACCTGTTAGTACACACCAAAATGGAACATCAAACCCATTTCCTAATCAAACCAAATCCTTATTCAAACGGCGCGTTTGCAAAAGATTGAACTTAAGCGAATAGTTGTCGACTCTGGCTAGTTAAAATCCTGCCAGAAAAGATATATTTTGATAAGCAAAGTATGTGAGACGAAGCCACAGCCGTAACTATTTTGTATACTACTAAATTATGTTAGATCCCTGTCTAGTCTAGATCATCGTATTAATCAATCAATGCATATTAATTTTAGATTGTATGCTTCCTTGTATGTATGTATTTTTATTTACCTATAACTAAGGTTATATTAAAAAAGGAAAATATTGAAGCAAAATGTAATACAATTATTATTAGTCGTAAATAAAATTCGATGTACATTCGTCCAACCAAATTAGTAATTTCTTATCGAATAGCTCAACTTCGGTCTTCAGCCTGATGTTAAAGTGAACGAAACCGTGTTAGCAAAGCAACCCAAAAACACAACAGGATTTTGAAGATAATATTTGATAGCATCTTGAAAATATGAATACGAACTTAGAAGAAACCTACCTTAGTATTCTTGATTTTCAGGAACAATTGCGTCTTCACGTGATTTTTATATTAATGAGCTTGTCCATAACGAAGTTGAATCCTATTTTTCGTTTTAAAAACACGAGTCGTCAATATACCGTTGCCACTTGCCAGTCAGTTTTGTTCTTCTTTCCTTTCTTCCGACCACACACACTCACACACAAACACAGTCCACGACACGGATCAATATTCAATGGATTAAAAAAAAATCGCAATAAGATTATGATACTAATAAAGCCCTAACTTATTTTATTTTTTCACGAAAGAACATGATAGCACACGTATAAGTAACGTCTAACACACACGAAGTATAAACTTGTTGTGTAGTCCAGTCAGTGTTTTGGACTGTTTTGCTTACCACGGTGGGATTCCCACCCCACTCCGCCCGAATCTTATCACCACTATAGCGAGCGGCACCGTATTACAAAGCTTAGTAGGACTTGTAGCATAGATAATGAATGAACACGTTGTAATTTCTTATCGGTGGTGGTCGAATTAAGTACGGTTATCATCAGCTACATAAGCAATATCACAACACATAATAACAATACAAAGAGAGCCTTCTTCATAGTGCGGTATCCTTTGTCATTACAGTTTTCTTACAGTTTATAAGAACCAAAGATACTTTTTAAACTGAGCTTTTTAAATTAACAATATGAATGTGCGTACGATGCATTGTAGGTTGTGCATACTGTAACTAGTCTCACTTTCTCGAATTGAATAGGACGTAAACAATACTTCCTTACAGTAGACGTATATTGAGAAGTTACTTTTTTACCTTATTTATTACCACTTCTATAATGTATATCATACTCATATTGTATAGATATGAGGTATAACAGTTGGCTATAATGTCAGGTGCATGATGTTGCTAAATTTGAAATTAAGCTTCAGCGACACATTTTTACAATAATACATGGAAACTTTGTAATCTTCAAATCGTTCATTGAATTCAATTTGTTCGTTGTCTTATCTGTAAATGAAGAACCAATACAAATACAATAGATAGTTGCAGACGAGTGATTACCAGCTAGCCTATTTAAAATCCATTGATTCTATGTAACATCTGTCATTTTAAATATTTCTGGAAAACACTCAAAACAGGTATAAATCCCTCCCCCTATGCCGTTGTCATTACGAAACACAATTTTCACATAAACAGCATTATCATAATAGTATTCATAGTTTCATACTTACCTTATCTAAGAACTTCATTTACTTCATCTTCTCAATTCGATCATCAGTAAGTTTTTGATTATCACTGTGACGTATCGTAATACCATTCATAAAACGTTTTAACAATATTATTTGATGTAACGTACCATATCAAAACCATCGAAAGCCAAATCAGGAAAAAATAATAAACAATACATTTCTAGAAAGTATACTATCAACTACTAACCAGTAGTCCCTCTAACTACCAACAACTCCCATTTTTGTAACTACTAGTATTTATTAGAAATATAAAATGGGTTTTATTAATACATTTATTTACTTATTCATGGTTATGAAGGACTTTAACTTGTGAATGGAATTTTGAATGTGGTATAGAGCGAATAAATACTCGAATAAATCATTGGTATCTATCGTCAATCAAAAGATAAAGATAAAGAACAAAGAATTATATGGTTAACCCGGACGTACGTAACAAAAACATATTTTCCAAATCTTGCCCTTTCTTCGCGGGATCCTATGTGGGTTATCCCATGTTTTTCCCGTACACGGGACGTCCCTTACCCTTCCCTCGCGCTTCCAGTGTAGGGCGTCCCGTGACTTTCCCATACACGGGACGCCCCTTATCATTCCCAAGCGCTTCCCGTACGGGACGTCCCGTGACTTTCCCAGACAGGGACATCCCTTAACATTCCCTCGCGCTTCCCGTGAGGGATATCCCGTGAGTTTCCCAGATGCGGGACGTCCCTAAGCCTTCCCTCGCAGGCCCTGACCGGCACATCCCAGATCTTCCCGTTTCCAGCAGTTAACCCGCACATCCCTTGACTTTCCCGCACGGGTCCCGCAGTATCATGTTTGTTGGGTATCTACTGACTCTTCATGCGTGATAATTAAAAAACAACAACATAAGATTCCTTGCGTTCCTTCACGCAATCGTAAAATGAATGCATGTATGTCTTCCGCTGAGTAGAGTGCATGTCTAATTAGCCACGCCCACCGTTCCAGGTAACCAACGGAATGTTGTGAATTATCCCTAATAAACCTGTTACAAATAGAGAAGTAGAAAATTAAATTGGTACCATTTGACTAGGCTATGTCGTAAGCAGTGTTGGGGCGAGAACTTTTAAAAAGAACGCGTTCCCGAGAACGCGTTCTTTTTTTGTGAACTTTCCAACGAACTAACTCTTTTTTCAAATGAGTGAACTTGAACTTTCAAAAGTTCTTTTTGAGAACGAACTTTTCAATTTTAGAAAGTTCTTTTGAAAGTTCATTCTGTTCGATGATTGAGCATCTGTCAACGCGCCGTCGAGGAACACGCGAATCGTTTTCGGTTCTCCTTCAGCTGATTTTAAAAAGCTACCGGCCACCATTCATGGAGTAGAATTACATTCAAGTCTGGCCGTTCGAACTCTACCCACCACAAGATGTTAGATCACTCGGTCGAGATAAGTGGGTCTGCAAGTGCAAGTGCCCAATCACTATCACTAATTAATCGATACACTAATCGCTATTTTCACATGTCTGTAATAATATAAACTGAAACAACAATACAATTATCCTTCCTTGGAGTTGTTAAGTTTTTTATTTCTACAATGGTAGGCGCCTATAGCCCTACATCAGACACCTAATGCCAGCATTCAATATCTTACCTTAACATGCATGTTTTTCTTCCTATTTAAGCCATACAAGGCAATCGATTATTCGCATGACTGTTAATACAATGTGGTGACACTTTTTCACAAAAGAACTTTTAAAAGAACTTAGTTCATATTTTAGACGAACTTGAACTTTTCAAAATTTTAGGTTTTGAAAAGAACTTGAACTTTATTAAAGTTCATTATTTGAGCTGTGAACTGAACTTTTAGAAAGTTCATTTAAAAAAAGAACTGCCCCAACACTGGTCGTAAGCATAAACATACTTACGTTGGGCCAACTCTACATTCGCTTTGATATGTATTACTTGCTTGCTTGCTTGATTGACTGACTGATTGATTGATTGGTTGATTAATTAATTGATTGATTGATATTTGGGTTTTACGTCCTATAATTTTGCAACTTGGCTAATCGAGATGACGAGTTGGTGAAATATGAAGATGGAAGATGTTTGGTTGAAAGGGGCAAGTAGGCTATGTATTGCAGACCCCTAAATGTGTGATGTTCTATACAAACATGGCGTCGAAAGGTGCCGCCCCCCCCCCCCGCCATACGCCACTGTCCCCTTATCACCAAGCAGCCTTACAACCCAATTAGCAATGGACACAGTCATTTATATATAGATAGAGCACAATACTCTCAATCTAGGTTCACCTTAACGACCATGACACTTACGCGGTGGTTTGTGGGAAATATTCTCAGCGAGACTTGGATTAGCATTTTGATATAATATGGTGATTTGTTTTAAAAAGAAGAAAGTCCGAACGAGCGAACGCAAGAAGGCCGAAGTGCGTGAGAGACCGAGATCGGCGGTTTCGCTGCGTTCGGTAAACCAGGTCAGCGTAATCCAGCAAGGCCGTTCAGATCGCGCGGTACGTTTCGCCGCGCGGAAACACGTGTGTAGTTCCTTCGAGTACAACTCATTCATGTACAATGCAGAAGGTCCCGGGTTCAAATCCCGCTTCAGACAGGAGTTTTTTTTAACATCTAATGTGGATTCAATTCCATTACTTCTTGTCTTAGGAATAAGTAAACGGTGACTTTGGAGCCGTCCTAGCAACGAGGCACTCAATAAATTCACTGAATCGGCCTTGTTGATTCTGGCGTTGGTCCGCAGGTGTTCGCACTGTCCAATCAAATCACTGATTCATATGTTTCGTATTTGAAATATCGATCTTTGATTGGTTTTCGTTCACTCGTCGATGGTGTTCGGAGCCTACACGGTTGGTTTAGTCACTTTAAATTAAAGTCTCCCACTGCAAATCAGTTTAGTTAAACTGAGTGGGTAGACTCTAATTGTGAATTTATTTATTTATTTTACACCGGTAGAGGTGGCTCAGCCAGTGGCGTAGCCAGAAATTGGGAAAGGGGGGGCCAACTAAACTCACAGAGAGTGTAACCGAAACATAAGGGGGGGGGGGGGGGGGTGCGGGGGGCTTTCCATCGAAAAATTTCTCGTCAAGGTCATTAGGGTGAAAATCTGTGCGTTTTACAGCGGCAAACTGAAACAAAATTACTAACTTTCTGGCAACACATTTTCTCCTTAGCACCGCTAATAAAAGGAACCTCTAGAACAAACTCTTGGAGGAACAAACTCTGGCTTGAGTACATACTTAAGTCAACAACTCCTAGATGACAACATGATATTTAAGACATAACTTAAGTTTGTCCAACGTAAGTATTCTCATGCTTACGACATAGCCGAGTCCAATGGTACCAACTTAATATTCTACTTCTCTAGTTCCTACCATCTAATTGAAACAGGTCCATTAGGGATAATATACGATCTTCAGTTGGATACCTGGAAAGATGGGCGTGACCAGACGCGTTTGCACTGTACTCAGTGGAAGAGGTCTGTATTCATAGTCGTGCCCTAACCCTAGGGGCGCCCGTAGTTGCTAGCTAACAGTTTCATGCATGTCAAATTCTTAGCAACACCGGGCGCCCCTTGGGATAGGGGACGACTATGAATTTGAAAGAACGCAAGGAATGTGTTGATTTTATTAAAATTAGCGCGCATGAGGAGCAGTAGATAAGACTCTGAGGTCGGTGTGCGAATACTTACGTTGGGTTTGATTGATAGTTGGGCTTTACGTCTCATATTTATATTTATGCAACTTGGCTGATCGAGGCGATGAGTGGGTGAAATTGGAAGATGAAGATGTTTTCAGGAAAGGGGCAAGTAGGATGGCTGGGAGGAGAAGTGGAAGGGGAGGAATAAGGAGGATGCGGACTGCATTTCGTCTCATTTCTCCCCCTCGACCTGTCCAGCTAGGGTGGCCCTACCCCTACCAGAAGCATACGCTTCCGCCGGCATAGCTCTCGGGATCACCAAAGTACGCAAACCCGCCCTCCACGATAAGGTATAGCAGTCCCTAGGCAGGCAATTACGTTGAGGCTAGTATGTATAGGCCTTTATATTTTATTATTATTATTCATTTAAACAAAGAAAAGGTAGAATGCAATTGTTTACAATGTTTGGCTCCTAATGAGATACGACAGGTTAGCAGGACAAATAGTGTGGGCACAGATAAAGGATTCCGTTATCTGTGGTGTGGGCTTGGTTGCAGACCGGCTCGTGTGAGGTACATAGTTAGTAGGCCTAACGTGTCGGTAAAGCCACCGGAAGAAGACATTGTGTTGCCTCAGGCCAATTTATTGCTTAAAAACAGGTATCCAAATAAAATTAATTATTCCAGTATTTTTAAGTTTTATGGTCTTGTCATTCCGAGGAGGAAGAAAACAGCTGGAGAAAGTAGATATGTGGGCTTCTAACTGGCTTGAGCGGATTGAGCAAGCAACGTTTTGTGAATGAATGAATGCAATATAATATGTGTTTTTGTAAAACACCAACAAAATATATACCTTTTTCACGATTGATCTAGGACCCTTAGATAGAGCTAACCACGACCCTCTAGATCTTCAGTGACAACGATGAACAACAGTGAAAACATGCACCTCAACATAACTATCAAGGACCCTTAGATAGAGCGTATCACGGCTTGCTAGATCAATAGGGAAGTCTCATCAAAAATAAATATTCCTCAAAGTGCCTAAAAATGAAAGATCATTATCTAAAAGTACGGGCGGTATAATTTTTATGTCTGAGAAGCGTATATTTCCAATTCTATTAGCATTTTAAGTTTGAAATTTGGAACTTCTTGTTCCGTAATTGAAAAACGGCTCTTGACGTCATATGTCATGTAAACAACTGCCTCCTTGAAGTATTCTTAATAATATCAACGATATTAAGTTGGACATTTTACAATATCTAGGATGCAGTGACTTTACAACAATGTCTTTTATACCACTGTTTTCTTCAGAAAATACATTTTGATACAGTATTTACCAAAACGTGTTTAAAATAATGCAATTATTTAACATATTGTTGTTAATTAATGTTAAGCAGTGTTCATTTACTAACTAGAAATAAACGTTGGTTCAGTTAAAGTCTTACGAGAGCAATAATTTACTAAAAGGTGGGATTTCAGTACTATTTGTATAATATAAAATTATTGTTTACTGACATATGACGTCAGAACCTTTTAATCACGAGCAAGATGGCGCAGGTCCGTTTCTGAGCGTGTTTTGACAGCAATATCTTTGACTTGCTGTTAAAGCGATGTTAATGCACCTTTTGAGCCGAAACCAATTAGTTCCCGTTTATTTTAACTTGAGGTAACCAGTAAGCAATTTAAAAAAAATGTGTGAGCCTTCCCTATTACGGTATTATATTTTCGCCATCTTTGAACTTCCGGCCGCCATTGCAACCATACTTTAATACACAGCCTTCTCGAATATAATTCTTAATTTCAATAATTTTTCGGTATCTTGAACGTCGGTTTAATCTGAGGTTCTACTTGGTTCTATCGCGGATTGACCCGTCGAGAAGGCTGTGGATTGAGGAAGTTGTATGGTCGTAATGGCGGACGCCCATGATGTCAGCGCCCACTAAACGGCGCGTAAAATGACCTATATGTTTGCGTCATAACCGTACGTGACTAGACGAACGGCCGAGTGGTGAGTGTTGAGTTGTGTTGATGGAACGTTGTAAGGGATGAGCGGGCGCTGCGCGGCGTCCTATTGGCTAATACCACCCTCCACGCACCGTACTTCATGTAAGAAGCGCGGCAGAGTTTAAACTTGAATTGAATCCATCGTGCCAGCAAATCACATTTATTCAAATAGGCTAATCGAGACGATGGATAGAAGAACGATGATGTTAGTGCAGTGTTTAACAGTATTAATATATTAATACACACATTATGTGAAACAGTAAACAGAATTTAAAATATAAATTTAAAAAATTGACAGTGCGTCGATTTAGACATTGATTTTCTGTCTGGATTTATGTAGCTCTCCATCTTCATACATCTACCACCATCGTCTCGATTAGCATCGTAGCCACAATGTGAGACAAATGCCATCTTGTATTGACTTTAGTTTGTCTCTGTTTGTGTTGCAGTGTGGAGGCGACATTTTCGTCCTGTGGCGTCCAAACGCTGGAGCCGCCATTTCGCTCACCCGATGGCCGCATCCACGCCAGGATGGCCATCCATCTCTACCCAATCACGTGAGTCTCTATCTCTCTCTCTCTCTCTCGCGCCATATTGTGACGTCACAACAGAAGCTGTAGCCGCCATTTCGCTCACCCGATGGCCGCATCCATGCGCCATTTTATGTCCAACAAAGGCTTAACAATTGAAAGGTAAAAAATACATGTGTTGTTCATATTGTTGTCACCAAAATGCATACAGGCTCTTTTTAGAGCCACCATGCAGCAACTATACCGTGCATAATAATTTATTAAAAACATACCAGCATATATACATCATACGTATGGAATTGCATGATTCTAGTTCACAAGCTGGCATATTCGGTATGGCCTTTTGTTATGAAGGTTTTTGTCACCATCGTTTTATTCAATCGTGCTTTACAAAACTGGCAATAATTTGCGTCTCTCCTAGCATTCTCGTAAGAATTGTTGACAGATGATTACTTAATAAAAAAAATTAAAAAAAACGGATGATGAACATTGTTTTTGCTTTACGTCACTATTCCACCTGAAAGAAAAGAACCGTGCTCTTGATCTTGCACTTGAAACAAAGCAATAATCAATCAATCAATCAATCAATCAATCTCTCTCTCCCTCCCTCTCATTTTTCTTTTTTGCTACTACGCCCAAACAATCATAAGTAACTTGTGTCATACTCATTTCATTTTAGTGATAATTTATTCCATTCCATTTATTATTTGTATTGTGTATTTCCATGTTCCTAAATTAATTCATGTCATTGTCAAATGTATATTATCAAATTGTTATTATTTACTGTATTATTACCGGTTGGATGTAAGAAAAGGCCTCACTGGCTTTAATCCCGCCCATAATAAAGACCGAAATCAATCAATCAATCAATCTTCCATCACCCACCTCCCGTCTCCTACAAGGTTTCGGAGTGAATAAGGGTCAAAGTCAAGCTTACCGCACAGTCACAGGTTTTGGCTGGTTATGTCATGTTTTAGAACCTCTCGCAAGAGTATTATTTATTATTTATCGTTTTATTTTAATTGATTACTACATTACAACATAGAGTCCTCATTGAGAAAAGCGTTACATAACTATATGCAAAGATGATTGGTGCTCAGCTAATGTGACCGTATGTTGCCCGAAAGAACGTTACCGATGCATTCGTCATAGATTGGTCAAACAGCGAATGGTAGTCGAAACATAGATATAATGTATTGATATCTATGTTCGAAACTTGATGCAAAGAATAAGTTCATTGACTATGACAAAAGCATGTAAGATTGTTTTGGAATAAGCCTACGTAATACCCGACACTTGGGTACAATAGCAAAGTTCAGAACTAAAGTGTTCGTTTGGCCGCTTGCCCACTTGTTATAGAGGACTCAAAACTAATAGATAGCGCTGCTAAGCAACCTTCTTTCAGCGCCATTGATAAATAATAACAATTAAACAACAATGAAAACTGACAGCCAAACCACTCTTTTTACAAGTTTATTTTCTTGCCACCAGAATGCACCTAGTGTATTTTGAGCTGTAAACCGTGAAGCATGCGAAAGATTTGATTCGTCTTGGTAGGGATTTTCGAACGTTTTTAGTAAGAATGCAAAACGATAAAATACAAATTATCGATAGTCGAAAAGATGATTGCATTATCAATCGATAATACATTTACAAGTAGGGAGCAATCTTTTACAGTTTCCCGTGATTTTGATTAGCCTACGTCCCTTTAACCGAGCGCATAACGATATAGCAACATTCCTTGGACACATCTGACGTGACACTGTTGAGAGTAATCAAATATGAGGTCCGAGGCCCGTTTTTTTTGCGGTATCTTTGAGTATTTCAACACAATAACTCAAGTAGAACGAAATAATGCATTACGAACACGCTTTTTCAGAGAAGAAACCATTTTCGATAGTATTTTTATAATCGATTATCGAATATCGATTGTTGTGTGCATCTCTAGGTTTTAGTGTTGATGCTTTGAGATCTATTTATGTTATATAACTACCGTGGGGAGCCACTTAGCGTTGTCCGTGGGTGTACCACGACAATTGACCCGTATTAGCGCCATGCAGACTTCAGAGCTATACGTCAACTGTACTTCCTTTACTCGCTGTAATAACTCCACACGAAGATATACTTTATGTTATATGTCTTATCTAAAATAAGTACACAATACTTCAAGATAAATATAGATTTATCAATTAAAGCGAAAGGCTATTGTAGTACCATCTATAAAAACGCGTGAAATTAATTGTTTACTAATCTCCTGAGAACGCTTTACACAATATTATGGTTTCGTGGGAACTAAAAAACTGTATTTAAAAGTTTTAAATATTGTTATCGTTACCGTTGGTAATTAGAAATCAATTTTTTTTATTTTAGATTACCAATAACCACCGTAATGATTGAAATATTTGTCATTTTTTAAATCTAGTATTTAGCTCGTACGAAACCACATTCCGGGCGCATCTATCACTTTATTAGAATTGTTTGTCTAGAGTACTCAAGATATTCTCAGAAAACGGTAATTTACCTCGGTTTTTATAATGATGTGTTGATTAGTACTAATTATGAATGATTAGCTAAATTACAATGATTAACTAAAGTCATCGTATTCTCGTTACACCGTAATGGGCTGTCCATGTATTTGACACTCATGAGTTGAGGAGAGGAGGTCAATATTTTGTGAGAATGTTTGGGGGGGGGGGGGAGGGGCGGGGGGGAATTAGAGAAATAATACGAGGAGGGGGAGGAAGGTGCAAGCTTGCTTTACAACAATGAAACAAATGAAATGAATCGATGGACAAACAACAAGCTGTCAAACAATAAAATATTCCGATTTTGAAAACAAATCTTCAAAACAAACAAGAAACATACAAAACTTTCACAACTTGGTTGCCCATCATTAAACGTTTTAACTGGTGAGCAGTTACTATCGCCATACCTCGTTTTCTTCATAATGTTGCAATTTTATTATTTTGACAGCTCGTTGTTTGTCCATCAGTTCGATTCATTTGTTAAACTGGTGTAGTTCGGCTGTTACGTCAATTTATAAGTTCCCTATAGTAGTACCGATGTGATGTTGGTCTTTTCCCACCATTTTTAATCTCGTTATTTCGTTATTGGTTAATGTGATAATGTCAAATACATAACAGTATGAAAACATACAAGTCCTTGACAAATTCAAGGCTACATCTCAAAGAAACGAGTAAGACGTGCGTAGGCAGGAGGGGAGTTGGAGGGGAGGGGCCGGGAAGGGGGGGGGGGCGAACAACCAGTTTCGCGATTTTCTTTTATCATGCGAATAATTTGTTGACGTCGTTCGAGTAAATAAAAAACAAAATATAATCTGGATGGGTTTATCGGTCCCTGAGAGTCGAGTCACAGCATCATGGGGGGGGGGGAGGGGGGGGGGGGGGTCCTTATCGAGGCTGCGCGTCATGCCTGCCAACATAATAAACCAAGGACAACCGCAATTATCAACAGCCACGCGTGTGTGAATGACATTTGCATAATATGTGTTCAAGCAACGCGTAAACGAGTTGATTCAGTTGCTGTTTTTATTACACGATTTGGTTTACAGACAGTGTCCGACCCCAACCCTAGTTATTGGGAGCGTAGACTGGCTTTTGGTTTTTGTGGGTTAGGGGGGCCGGGAGGGGGGAGGAGGCGTGTTAAAGATTTTTTATTTTGTTCAGTCGTTTGGGGGCCAGGGCTAGCGTATATACAGCAACAGGTTCATTAGAGCACACTTAAGGTGGGTTTGGGGAGGGGGGAAAGGGGGGAGTGCTCAATTTGTTGTCTGTCTTTTTTGTTTGGTCTTTTGTTTATTTATTCATTTAATCATATTCAATGCAAGAAATTTATGTGTATTATATAATTATTATTAATATTATTTTTTATTTTTATAAAATAAAATATAATAATAATAAAATAAAAATAATAATTAAGGTACTAATTTCGTTGTATTTAGTTTCATTCAATGCCGCGAGTGTCTTTTCTAAACAGTTGTGCATGTTTTTCAATCAATAGTATTACTGTCTATAAGTTATATAGTTGCAGCTGTAATTAAAATTGAAAGTAATAATGTGTACAAATGGGATTGGCATGCACGGGTGTCACATCCTTCCCGCGGACAGTAGTTTGGACACCCCTGAGCTACAGGGATTAGTTTCTGCAAGGTTTCAGGGTCGGGATATAATTTGCTCGTCTTGTCGTTTGCCTTGAGATCTATAACTAAGGTAGCTCATATTGATTATTACCGATAATCATTTTGTCGTTGACGACCATCGACGCTTGTTGTGTATACAAGAAGAGAATTACCTAAAGAGAGAAGAGAACAGTCTAAGGTTGGAATTCATAGTCGGCCCCTACACCTAGGGGCACCCATTGTTGCTATGGATTTGTTTTGTTTATGGGAAATAACATGGAAACAACTGTTACCTTGGTAACAATGGGCGCCCCTAGGTGTAGGGGCCGACTATGAATTCCAACCTAAATCTTCAACAATCGTCGTAGTCGTAATGAAACTAGTTCCTATACTTCATAATCCTATCCAACTACCAGTCACATTTTGGGTAATTTAAGGCCGATCCACAATTGAAATAAGGGTTGAAATAAGAATCCGTGAAATAGTGAAATAACAACGAAGTGGTTCACAACAGACCCGTAGTACCTTATTTCAACAAAGGAGAGCGTTTCAATCGAGCACTTTTCGACCGGATCTGACGCCATAATCACGGCCTACTCCAAACCTATAGCAGGCCGTGGGGCCGTGGCCAAATGGGGTTTTGCACTGCGACTTTTTTCCACTCGCAGCGCCAGCACCGACAAACAACGAGCTGTCAAAATAATAAAATTGCAACATTATGAAGAAAACGAGGTATGGCGATAGTAACTGCTCACCAGTTAAAACGATTAATGATGGGCAACCACGTTGTGAAAGTTTTGTATGTTTCTTGTTTGTTTTGAAGATTTGTTTTCAAAATCAGAATATTTTATTGTTTGACAGCTTGATGTTTGTACATCGATTCATTTGATTTGTTTCATTGTTGTAAAGCAAGCTTGCAAGAAGCCTACGACGACGACATTAACAACAACAACAACAACAACAACACCATCAACAACAACAACAACAACGACCATATCCGGTTCGACTGGAGTAGGCCTTCTCTTCTAGAGCTCTGATTGGTTCGTCATAAGAAGTTGAAATAAGAAATGGAATTGAATCATTTCTTATGACTATTTCAATCCACTGTGACAGTTGTGAACCATAGCATTGTTATTGCATGTTCCATTTCGTTTAAACCTTATTGCTATTTCACTATTTCAACTCTTATTTCAATTGTGAATCCGCCTTTATGTAACCATTTTTGCACACCTTGTCTCAAATATAAATTGTTATCAGTGATTGGAGATACCACTATTTTACAGCTGGTTCATAAACATATCAATTGTCCTATATTGCGCACGCACGTGATTCAGTATCACTTATTTTTGTGCGCAACTGAAACACTGTTTGCGCATTTCGAAAAGTCATTTAACAGTTTTGATAATTCTTCTTTCAATTGGGAAAATGTCGTCAACACAATAATTTGTATTGGGTGACATATTCTATTAAATTAAATTAGAGACCATACTCTGAATAATATGAAAATATAGTTTATTTATATATTTAAAAACATTTGTCAGTGAACGTAGTTAGTTGAAAATGTCATGTGGTTTACAAACTTGTTGGTATTCGGGCGCGGGTCGTTGACCCCCCCCCATATACGTGTTCCTAGCAAAAGCCACAAAACAAATTCAGTACAATACAATACAAAGCGTCTTTATTCGTCTTCAAAACAGTGTACATTAAGAAAGATACATGATACTGTTAAGCCGTATTTGGCCTACAAAAGAAGAAGAATACCCACCTAGGGCCGAAACCCTGTGTGTGGGCGTATTCTAGGTTAAAGAGATTTAAACTATACAAGATGGCGCTATCCGACGGCTTTGATACAATTATATATGAGTGCAGATAACAAGTGATAATCTAGATAAGTACATAATAAATTGAATTAAACTAAACTTTCCAATACAATTCTTATGAATATTATATTGGGTGATGGGGGACAGCGCCTCTCCCCCCCCCCCCCCCACCCAGCGTTTCCTTATTATTGCATGTACAGGCCCCGGGAATCACTGTCAATTGTTTGCACAGCTCTCTCAAGCATCTGTAAATACAATCGCGATGTCATAATGATTAACACGAATGTTGATGACCTAAAGACTCTCATGTACAATGGTTGTTGAGTTTCCGAGTGCTGTAAAAAAAAATTGTGATTTACAAGAACAAGATAATAATAATTTGTTATCGCGGTATTGATTCAAAATAACAATCGTCTTTATCGTGGGAGGTGAGTTCGTGGGCGGAGAATCTGTACTTTGAGTTATCAACTCCACCTGGTATATTCACTAATTAGCATTAAATCAAAGTCTTTATTCGTATCATAAAGTTTTATCTTTGTGAACTCTGATTCCTTGAATGTTTTACTAACAAACATCAAGACGTCGGCTGTGTCCCGTAAGCTTGCCGAGAGAGTGAGTTGTTGGTTGCGCAAACATGTGTCAGAAGTGGTGTATTTGAGCCTAGGCGGCCTAGGCACTTTTATTGGAGGCTAGGCTAGCCTAGGCGCTTTTTCATAGTACTGTTGTTTAAATTTCAAGAACCCATAATATAGTATTCATATGTCTATAATTGAGAAAAAATATGTTACCTCAACGTCTTCATGTATTCAGGTAATCAGGTTTAATTTCTATAAAACCTTTTTCCGGCCACTTAAAACAATCTCTTATTTAGAAGAAAGAATCTGTCAACAAGTAAATTCGACCGCCTAGGCACTTTATATTTAAGAAATATACCACTGGGTGCCAGCCGTGTCCCGTAAGCTTGCTGAGAGAGTTGGTTGAGAGTTGGTTGGTTGTTGGTTGAGAGTTGGTTGCCGAGAGAGAGAGAGACAGAGAGAGAGAGAGCAGCACCAGACAGTGTCAACCTGTTGATTGTAACAACAAGGCAATAACAAGTTATTTGCATGGTAAGAGTTAAGGGATATTTAACCCCCCCCGGTCTCGAACACGGGGTAGAATCTGTGCCAGGGTAACTCTGCCAGTCGTAAGAGGTGACGGAATGAGGTCCTCCGCTTTCCCTCCTATTATACTTGTCCCTTTCCTACAATCACTCCCCCCCCCCCCGACGCCATATGAAATATTTTAGAGTGAAATTTCGAAGTTCTATCATGTGGAAACTAACGTTTTTTTCGTTGTGTATATAGTTGGTAGGTATACGCCGTAACAAAGAAGGTGTTGTCGTAACGGATGATGTTATAGCAAGTGACCTCACACCTTGTAATACCAACTTAAATGTAGACTACTACTCATTGCCTTACCAGAAGTAAACATGTACTGTTATTTCATAGGTTGGTGGACATGGGCCCTGGATTAAATGCTATTTTTCTCCCTCTTGGCATGTGTTTGCGGTTTAATTATGCAGGAATAAACTCTAGTTTCTTATTATCTAATTTATTATATTCACTTATAAATTAATAACTACTTAATTATGTTTGGGAAAATTTAAAGTAGTTCCGTCCCATCATGCTAGGCATGAAGGTATGAAGAAAGAACAGCTAGGACGACCTACCTTTGTCATTTGCTTTGTCTGTCTGCATATTGTCGTACCCTAAAGGCACAGGGAACGCATATGACCACTCTGAAAGATCCCGAGTAATGTTTTCAGTGTCAATGTTTCTTGATATAAGTAATAAATTTCCATAAATAATATTACAGGGTAAATCAGCCGAACACGGGCGTCACATGTTAGAAAAACGCCGCCATGTTTCCCCCACGTGAACTCAACTCCTGTCAAACACGAAACGGCAATAAAAACAACAGACCATCAAATGACAAAGAAATACATCAAGTATCCTAGCAACACACAGAAGTCAAAGCTTTCTTGATGGTAGTATTTTTAAGTCACGGCCTACCAAAGCTAGTATTTTCTAACACCGCCTTGCCAATCAGTGTATTTTCTCTCTGACAGGTATAGTGCGCGGATGAGCACTGCGTAAACGTCCACATATCACTACGCCAGCCAGAGTAATTAGTTGTGACGACACAACCTTCTTTGTTACGGCGTCCGGCCTATATTGACATTTTCAAATGTACCACTTTACCGCGCCAGCCATTACACGTTTCTGTTATTGCTTTGTCAAAAGCCATTATTCTACTTCGAAAACGTCGAAATTTTCTTCTATCCTAGAATAAACTAACATGCGAATTCAAGCGTTTTGGTGATAATGATTATGGTCACACAAGTTGGGAGAAAGTATAATGTCTCCCGTGACCACTCATGGAATAGCTTATCTTCCTGACACTCTTTCAAACCCAATGCTGACACGGCTCGACAAGGCAGTGCAAACATTCTACGCAGAAAGACAATTCCCGTACATGAGGTATTGCAGTTCCTACAAATAGCGGCCACCATCCCGTACACGAAGTCATTGTTCTAGACAAACAAATGACTGTATTGACCAAGAATATCTTGGTATGTAATACAGTCATTTGTTTGTCTACAACAATGACTTAGTGTACGGGAATATGGCCGCTATGTGTAGGCACTGCAATACCTCATGTACGGGAATATGGCCGCCAACAATGTCAGTGACGTCACGTGAATATAAAGAAATTGTTACTCCGCTCCGGTGATTTCTTGTCCGACCGGTTTCATCAACTTTTGAAAACCCCTATTAACCAGTAATCTGAAATTCTGTACGAACAAACATGGCGACTTTAGTTCTGAATTGGCCTTGTTGATTCTGACATTTATCTGCAGGTGTTCGCACTGTCCAATCACTGATTCATATGTTTCTTATTTAAAATATCGATCTTTGATTGGTTATCGCTCACTCGTCGATGGTGTTCGGAGATTACAGGGTTGGTTTAGTCGCTTTAAATTAAAGTCCCCCACTGAAAACAGTTTCGTTACTGAGTGGGTAGACTCGAAATGTGAATTTATTTTTATTTATTTTATTTGTATTTGGAATTCAATGTTTGTTGAAACCATGGTTACCAAACTGAGCTTAGTAAATCGGAGCTTTTACGAAGTTGGTAAAAACTAAATTGGGACTTATAGACTTAAGTGTACAATTTTCTTAAAGTTTTTTTGTTTTTATTGAAGCAAGAATTAAGTAATTGAAAGTAATGGAAATCTTACTGCAAAAACAAATACATTTCCTAATGAAGTAATATTGAGAAAAATAATGTAATCGGAATGACAAACAGGTTATATGAATTATAGATAGATGCATGTGTGTAAGAACTTTAACTTGCAAATGTCAAACCTAATAAATGATTTCACATGAACATGAATTGCAAACAAGGACGATATGGCTGGAAGTTAAAAGTTAGTTAACTTTTCTTAGCCATAGTGCCAGTCGTTGGCGATGTCGTGTCGTGTTAATGCTTACACGCATTTCCGTATGTTCAACTCCCAGCCATAATCCTTAGCAAAGTGTGTGAATCGGCCTTAAAGGCAACGAAACATAAAACTTACCACCTTAACATTGGCCATCATAATTTATACCCAAGCCTACTCAACTGTTGTATCTCGTAATACGGGTTATATGAAGACCTTCAGCTGCCAACATGGGACGGGACCAGCAGTGGTGTGAGCGATTATTACACAACTTATACATTATACGCCTTTCTCAATCTTAACCGGTTTTCTGCGATGAAAATTATTATTCTTTTAGTTCATCTCTTTATATTGATTCATGTGGCTGCGTTATTACTCTGGATCAGAATCGATAAAGAAGCAGGGAGAACTTCTTTTATCGGCTCCGTGCTCTGGATGCAAACGACTACAAGTACAGAAAAATGTATATTTTATTGTCTATACAAACGCAGTAATTAACAAGAACAACCGATTTTCGGTGTGAGACTTTTATTTATGTAATTGTTGTGGTGACTCAAAAGTCAACCTTTATAGGTAGCCTATCCCAGCACAATGTTGATATAACAGCAAATTAAAACAGTAAATTCTTCGAGTAACGGCTTATTGGGGATTAAAAAGTAGGTGAAACCGGCCAACTTGAAGAGTGCACAAAAGCCATATTAGTCATGCCAATTGCCAGCTATGTTAAGAATTCTCAGGTAACCAACCGAAGGTATTAAATTATCCCTAACGGACCTGGAGCCCGATTCTCTAAATCTGTGATAAATTTCTCACCGGTTTCTGTCGTTACGGAAAGCGAATGGATGGCGGTGATTGGGTCACAGCCTTAACTCATAACGACCAAAACCGGTGATCACCTTATCGTTGACCATAGAGAATCAAGGCCCTGTTTCAAGTAAATCGTACGAACTATATATATATATCGTTACTCTTTATTCCAACATCATTTAGTTGGGTAAAGGGGTGTTTCCACCTTTGTTATTGGGAACTATATAGTTGAAAATTAAGTTGGCACCATTGGACTCGGCTATTACGTAAGCATGAGAATACTTACGTTGAGGCAACTTTATGTTCGCTGTAAAATGTGACTTCTCTTTTAATAACTCATTAATTAAATAAGGTGAAAGGTGACTCCGTGAAAGATAAATACTGTCGTGTCAAGTTGAATTACCATCATGGCCGATAGTGATAATATACTACCGCTTTCCACTAAACTGAAATGGCATAGGTTAAAAAATAACATTCCAAAAACATTTCCTTTTATTCTTATCAGCGATCCAGAGCGACATATTTCACAACACGTAACGCTCAGGTTTAGAATACTGAACAACATAACATAATGTTCTAATCTGTGCTTTAAGTTTTTGCAATTGTTGAAAATGTAAAGCAAATTGTTACAAAGTTTTTGCAATTGTTGCGATTGCTGCAAATGTAAAGTAATTGTTATAATAGCAATTATTGATTTACATTTTTAACAATAGATGATGCTTAGAATTGATCTAGAGGTCCTTGATAGTTATGTTAAGGTGCTTTTTTCACTGTTGTGCGTTGTTGTAACTGAAGATCTAGAGGGCCGTGATTAGCTCTATCAAGTTGCGTTTACTGTTCGGCGTTTGGAGCGACGCGGTAGACGCGGCAGGCGCGTTTCAAGCGCCGAACCGTTTACTGTTGAGCGTGGTTTGGCGCTGCTATTCTGCGTTTCCCGCGCAATTTTGGAATGTATAGGCTATATAGTTCAGAGGTAGGCCTACCTACACCTAGCCTAGGCTATAGGCATTACACCTAAAACACGTAGGTATAAGCACTAAACATTGCGGTATGGGCTAGGCCCTAGTCATAGGTAAGCCTAGGCATATGCCTTGAGATCGGGGGCTAGGCCTAACTCTTGTCGTTCGATTGCGACCGTGACAGCCTATCTTATAACTGTCGCAGTCGAACGACAAGAGGCCTAGGCTTAGCAAATGGGTTCAAACTTCAAACCCAATGGCCTAGCTGCCCTAGACCCATGCAGGTGGCCTGATGGATACCACAGAACACTGCTCTTCTCCACATTTTCAATTAACATCACTTCACATGACTTATCCATAGCTGTTAGATGTGGTTGGTTTTAATTGAAAACAAAACAGTGAATTAGAAGATTTATAAAGCGCCGCCTCTTCACAGCTATCAACAAAACTGTGACTAAATCGCGCCTACCGCTCGCGGCGCACGACAAATGTTGGACTTCGCTCAAGTCAGTCGCCCGTTTGGCGCCGTCGCGTCTGCCGCTGCAAACTAGCCCCCTGATTGGTTGCCGCGCCTGCCGCGTCTACCGCGTCGCTCCAAACGCCGAACAGTAAACGCAACTTGACTTGAGCGAAGTCCAACATTTGTCGTGCGCCGCGAGCGGTAGGCGCGATTTAGTCACAGTTTTGTTGATAGCTGTGAAGAGGCGGCGCTTTATAAATCTTCTAATTCACTGTTTTGTTTTCAATTAAAACCAACCATATCTAACAGCTATGGATAAGTCATGTGAAGGGATGTTAATTGAAAATGTGGAGAAGAGCAGTGTTCTGTGGTATCCAGGCCACCTGCATGGGCCTAGGGCAGCTAGGCCATTGGGTTTGAAGTTTGAACCCATTTGCTAAGCCTAGGCCTCTTGTCGTTCGACTGCGACAGTTATAAGATAGGCTGTCACGGTCGCAATCGAACGACAAGAGTTAGGCCTAGCCCCCGATCTCAAGGCACATGCCTAGGCTTACCTACTAGGGCCTAGCCCATATACCGCAATGTTTAGTGCTTATACCTACGTGTTTTAGGTGTAATGCCAGCCTAGGCTAGGTGTAGGTAGGCCTACCTCTGAACTATATGGCCTATACATTCCAAAATCGCGCGGGAAACGCAGCGCAGCGCGCAATGCAGCAGCAATGCAGCAGCAATGCAGCGCCAAACCACGCTCAACAGTAAACGGTTCGGCGCTTGCAACGCGCCTGCCGCGTCTACCGCGTCGCTCCAAACGCCGAACAGTAAACGCAACTTAAACGGTTCGGCGCTTGCAACGCGCCTGCCGCGTCTACCGCGTCGCTCCAAACGCCGAACAGTAAACGCAACTTAATGGTTCGTTTACAGCTACGCGTTGCAAGCGTTGAGAGCGAAGCGAGGGCGCGAGGTTCGCGTTGGCCTGTTTACTGCGACGCGAGGCGAGGGAAATAAATAGGCCTAATAGCCTAGGCCTAGCAGTATGGCAAAACAGCAGCATGAGTACGAAATTCATTTTCTTGACCAATCAGAGTATTTTGCTTATGTACGTCCACTGTATTTGAAAAGACGTGCGTTTGAATTAACGAAAATCCAGAAAAACTAGACTACGAAATGAGGTTAGGAGTCCACAACAAATTTGTTACTTTTTACCGTAGACGTATGGTTTTTACATGATGTCGTTTCAAACTTTGGATGCACCTCTATCTCGTATTGCGGCGTTATGAAAAATAATAACATTGTTCAGGGAAGAAGTTATCTCTGAAAACGCATGTTTATTACTTACTTTGGGGTACCATACAACTGTCAAGTCTAGAACCCTAGGCCTAGTTCGCCACTGCCACTTGATACGTGTTCGGCAAATAATAGAGGTGGCCGTGGGGAGACGCGACGCGAGAAAACATAAACTTGAACCAAGTGGGTTTATTTCTGCTTCCAATTAATAATACCAATAGTTTGTCACCTGAAAGACAACTTGCCCATAGCCAGGTATAATGTGGCTCTTTAGCCTTGTGGGTTTGTTTTGTTGACTTACAGAGCGTTGTGTTGTAGCTCGCTCCGTGACGGCCTCATCTTGCGTCACAGTTGCTGACACGTCCGGTGTCTCTGTGTTTTATACAATACTCAAATAATATATGATAGTTTTTTTAATTAGAAGTAGAATGCAAAGTACAGATTTGCTTGAACCATGTCTGGCGCGAAGGTTTTCTCCTCGCGAGCTCGCGTGAAACGCAACTTAAAGTTGCGTTTACTGTTCGGCGTTTGGAGCGACGCGGTAGACGCGCAACCAATCAAGTAGCTAGTTTGCAGCGGCAGACGCGACGGCGCCAAACGGGCGACTGACTTGAGCGAAGTCCAACATTTGTCGTGCGCCGCGTGCGGTAGGCGCGATTTAGTCACAGTTCATCACGGTTTTGTTGACAGCTGTGAAGAGGCGGCGCTTTATTTATTTATTTATTTATTTATTTATTTATTTATTTATTTATTTATTTATTTATTTATTTAACAAGCATACAGTAGGCCTATGACTCGGAAGTCTGAAAAACATCAGTCGAGTATTGTAATGGTCAAAATCTGTACAACAAACACATACAAAATTACAAACAATATTTAACTTATAAATCTTCTAATTCACTGTTTTGTTTTCAATTAAAACCAACCATATCTAAAAACAGCTATGGATAAAGTCATGTGAACGTGGAGAAGAGCAGTGTTCTGTGGTATCCAGGCCACCTGCATGGGCCTAGGGCAGCTGAGGCCATTGGGTTTGAAGTTTGAACCCATTGGCTAAGCCTAGGCCTAGGCATTAACAACTCTTGTCGTTCGACTGCGACAGTGACAACAATGTTATAACATAGGCTGTCACGGTCGCAATCGAACGACAAAGAGTTAGGCCTAGCCCCCGATCTCAAGGCATATAGGCCTATGCCTAGGCTTACCTATGGGCCTAGCCCATACCGCAATGTTTAGAGCTTATACCTACGTGTTTTAGGTGTAATGCCTATAGCCTAGGCTAGGTGTAGGTAGGCCTACCGGTACCTCTGAACTATATAGCCTTTACATTCCAAAATCACGCGGGAAACGCAGGATAGCAGCGCCAAACCACGCTCAACAGTAAACGGTTTGGCGCTTGCAACGCGCCTGCCGCGTCTACCGCGTCGATCCAAACGCCGAACAGTAAACGCAGCTTTAGGGTCCTAGATCAATTCTGAAAAAGGTACATTAAAAACTTTGTTAATCTCAAATTCCCCGGCTTTACAGTGAAGTGATTGGCTATACACTTTGTTTTGTATCTAGATGAAGATAATAATAGCTCACGAAAACATTATCTAGATAAGATAAAAGCTTAAAATATTATCTAGACAATATTGTTTAATAGATAATAACGATAGTCTTAAATCGTGTTTCTGGAAGAAACTACGTTTTTCCCCGACAGCAGTATCATTTTAAATCGTAATATTTTCCACAATAGATAACTACAAAGTCGTTTAAGAAGTAGGCCCTATTACATTCACCATTATTATGATTTGCCACGATTTTTAAATTTTTAGACTTATTCAATATTTCAGAAGTGACTTACCTCGATGTAGGATCAGTTTTAAAAATCTTAAGAATTTGTATCCAAAAGCCTAAAGAGGTAAGATATGATACACTTTATTTTATCTGGATAAAAAATAATGATAACCACACAAAGCTTATACCCCGGTCAAATAGCAATTTTACCCGGAATTAATTGGTACAGAATTTTTTTTTATCATAAGTTGTTTGCTATATATACCTACATATGCCGAAGAAAGTTTACCGCCGTCCGACCCCCCTAATTAACGTAATTAATTAAAATGCTTTAATTAATTAATGCTTATACAATCGTTATTTTCAAAGATTTGTCTGATATTGTATATTAAATACATTGAGTAAAGCCTTCTGTAATAAGAACAACATTGAAAACCTGTATAAAGATATTTCGGCAAGCATTAATTAATTAATATCAATATAATAACATTTTTAATAAAATGGTTCCCGTGTATAATTCGTAAAATGAAATATATGGTTAATAGTTGTAAATACATAAGTAGTAACATATGAAACTACTGTAGAAAGTTTACCGAAATACAAGTAATATTCGTATGACAAATCAGCATAATTAATTATGCATTAATTACCGATGTTTAAAAGGAATACATATTTGAATGTATGCATTATGGGTATCAAAAGAAAGCTGCCGATACGTGGGTTTTAATATCGGTTTCTCTAGGCGAAGTAAAAAAAAAAAATTCCCAGGGGGGGGGGGGGGGGGGGGAATGCAGATGTTTCGTTAAACGTATCAATCGAAAGATATTAATACGTCGTTTTTAGGAAAAGTACTTCAACAGGACGATAAAAGAAAATGTACCCTAGTACTTGGCTAATATATTGTAGAGGGGGGGGGGGGGGGTTAAGTAAAATAGCACCTTGTAAACTCAATTTTAATGTTTACCCAATTTAATTAATGTGACTTCATAGATATGAGGTTCGATTACTCCGATACAAAAGACCCGTCTCGGCCTGGGTTAGAATAAGCCCAGAGTGACCCGGCTGGTCGGAAGAAATGACGAAAGGAGACCCAGTGATATTCCTCCATCCCCACTATCCCACTGATGATTTATTCTCCCACTTGTCCCTGCCCTCCCTTGCTGGACTCCCTTTATGACGATTGACGACCTCGCGATGTAGATGGACCTGATTCGGAAGACGTCATATGACCTAAGGGGTCGAGTACGTCGTTAAACACCGCCAATAATATAATCCGATACAAAATTCTACTAAGATTCACTTTGCAGTGATCCACCATGCAATGAGGGTAGAATTCTCATGGTTAGCTGACTCTACGTGCGGCATCATCTTGTGCTTGAAGTACTGTTATGATAGGTTATTGTCTTGATCCGATGTAGGAAGCTTAGTGAATCTTGATATGTTAATTACACACCAATAATATGGCCACTTGATTGGGTTGGTGAGAACATTTTGTTTGCTGCTCAAGCAAAAACAACAAGCAAACAGTTAACAGTCATGTTTGGCTCAACTGGATTGTAGTGCGTTTATTACCATGCCACTCCGTTTAAAATGTATTTTTTTTATTTTGCTATTGTTGATAGCCCATTATAGTCGCCATCAACTACTACAGTGGTATTTTAGTATTTGCTTTTGATGTACTAAGCATGCATATTGCATAGCAGCTCTTAATAAGATTTGTCTCTAGACCAAAGTATAAACGATTCAGCCAATCCCTCCATAAAATACAAAGCAATTGTTATTTATTTTTCATATTCCATATTCTCGTATTCATATTCATATTCGTGTTCATAATCGGGGTCGGGATGGATCGTTACCGTACATTTTCTCATGCTAAATCATTACGACATAAATTTTTTATTGTGAACAGCGCCATAAGAAGTTAAGAACCATGTAGGTTAACTCTTCTATGATTTCTTAATTGCGATTGCAATCCCGATACCGACAATTGCGGTTGGGGCTTTATATTCCAAACAGTATGCACAAGAGAAGAATTTTGATCTTGCTTTGGAACACTCAAATAGTAAAATAATCTGAAGGTAGTGAAATTACTATTCTGTTGTTAAAGTGTGTCAGTGATACTTGTTCGTTTAGCTAAATTTGAGTTTATTTCACATCGGGTCTATTTGACTATATTTTGAAATGTTATTTATGTCTGGTATTTTAAAACATACGAAACAAGTTAGTTATTGCTAGAATTTGATGTATATGCATGAAAAGTAAGTAAGCTCTGGTATTCAAATAAGTACCAGTACGGCGCTGCGAAAGCGCCTTTTTTATTTACCCCCCCGACACCACCAACCGCCCTCCTCCCCAATATATAAGCCAAACACTAGGGTACATTTTTTTAATCGCCCTGTTAAAGTACTTTTCCTAAAAGCAAGGTATTAGCTTTTATTTAATACGTTTGACGAAATACCTGCATCCCCCCCCCCCCCCCCCCAAAGGAAAATGTCATAGTTTTTTTGTTTAACTTCACCTGGAGATACCGGGGACGCTGAATAGCGCCGAATGGAACAACGCCGAATCGATCGTGTGTACTGCACTTTCAAGTATAATCCTAACCCAAAAAAGTAGACCTTGTAACCTGGAACAACGCCGAATCTTTTTCGGCGTTAATCCACCGGAACAACGCCGAATCTTTTTCGGTGTAAATCCACCGGAGCAGCGCCGAATCTTTTTCGGCGTTAATCCACCGGAACAACGCCGAAACTTTTTCGGCGTTAATCCACCGGAACAACGCCGAATCTTTTTCGGCGTTAATCCACCGGAACAACGCCGAATCTTTTTCGGCGTAAATCCACTGGACCAACGCCGAATCATTTTCTGTGTAATACACGGTTTGAACGGTGCAGTGAGTAGAATGTATTGACGGACGTAAAAACATTTCTTTTGAAAATAATTATAACCAACACTGTGAGATTCGGCGTTGTTCCGGTGGATTTACGCCGAAAAAGATTCGGCGTTGTTCCGGTGGATTAACGTCGAAAAAGTTTCGGTGTTGTTCTGGTGGATTTACACCGAAAAAGATTCGCCGTTGTTCCGGTGGATTAACGCCGAAAAAGATTCGGCGCTGTTCCGGTGGATTAACACCGAAATAGATTCGGCGTTGTTCCGTCGGATTAACGCCGAAAAAGATTCGGCGTTGTTCCAGGTTACAAGGTCTACTTTTTTGGGTCAGGATTATACTTGAAAGTGCAGTACACACGATCGATTCGGCGTTGTTCCATTCGGCGCTATTCAGGCTCCCCGAGATACCGACATTAAAACCTACGTATCGGCAGCTTTCTTTTGATACCCATAATGCATACATTCAAATATGTATTCCTTTTAACAATCGGTAATTAATGTAATAATTAATTATGCTGATTTATCATACGAATATTGCTTTTATTTCGGTAATCTTTCTACAGTAGTTTCATATGTTATTACTTATGTATTTACAACTATCAACAATATATTCCATTATACCAATTATACACGGGAACCATTTTATTAAAAATGTTATTATATTGATATTAATTAATTAATGCTTGCCGAAATATCTTTATACAGGTTTTCAATGTTGTTCTTATTACAGAAGTCCTTACTAAATCTATTTAATATACGATATCAGAAAAATCTTTGAAAATAACGATTATATAAGCATTAATTAATTTTAGCAATTTAATTAATAACGTTAATTAGGGGAGTCGGACGGCGGTAAACTTTCTTCGGTGTATGTTGGTATATATAGCAAACAACTTCTGATAAAAAAAAATTCTGTACCAATTAATTCCGGGTCAAGCCTATTTCAGCGTCTATATTACCGGGGTATTATCTAGATCAGTCATAACAGTGCTTAATTACGTCATGTAACATAGCATTGAGAGAAAAACAATTTATTGCCTTCTGTCCAACGTCCATTGGGTGACCGCAAGGATCCAGCATACTAAAGATAATTTAAAAAAAACAACATTAATTTCAAACTGTTTTTAACAATTTCTACAATAATTTATATAAATGATTTTGGATTGATAAAATAACTGTAGGGAATAGGCACCGTGTGTTAGTACATACAGCGCTGTATGTGGCCAAATTTAGCAACAAACTGCTGAAGATTTCATTCCGCGGTTGAATATAGTGCTGGATATTATTGTGATATATCTTGTTTTTTGTTTGGCGTTTGTTTCGTTTTTATTGTTGATGTGTATTTATTTTGTATTGTTGTTTTGTTTTGTGTTTTTGTTTTGGCTTTTATTGTCTTGTTTTGTTTGTGTTTGTTGTGTGTTATTTGTTGTTTTTACGTCTAAAACGTGTCCTGATTAAAATGGTGGCTTGCCTTTTTAAGATTTACTAATGGGATTCATAATCTGCGCGAAAATTTTAAAACCCATATTTAATTAAACAATTTTCACAATTTCCCTTTATTGACGTAGGAAGAACGACGCTGCTTCAGCAGGTTGTTGCGCGACTTTGCCACTTGGAGCGCTTCATTCGTTTTCACTAGCGCCATCAGTGGCCAATCTCGGTGCCTATACTAATAATTGATCCAACCATGTGATAACCCACGCCACAATAACAATAGCTACTTTAATAATTGTTATTTGTATGTGATAATCGATCGATGGTATAGAGGACTCAAAACTTACATAGATAGCGCTGCTAAGCAACCTCCTTTCAGCGCCATTGATGAATAATAACAATAAAACAACAATGAAAAATGACAGCTAAACCACTCCTAATAGAAGTGGTTTAGCTGTCATTTTTCATTGTTGTTTTATTGTTATTATTCATCAATGGCGCTGAAAGGAGGTTGCTTAGCAGCGCTATCTATGTAAGTTTTGAGTCTATACATTATATCACTCGCAAACACTATTACTAGACTGTTTTACATTAATTGGAACGTCGTATAACGTATAACATATAACGTATAACGTATCACGTAAAACGTATAACCCTCAACGTACACCTATCGATTTCGTAATCGTAATCGGCCCGACCCGACCCTGGGCCTAAGCGGTCGTAATTGCTGAATATTGCTTAATTTCCTTCGAAACACTTGTTTCTATTGCTTTGATATACTTTACTAAACCCCATAATCAAAAGTTATTATGCGTTACCTTCGAACAGTTATTACAAAGTCACATTTAATTAAACATATATTTTGAAAGATTACAAACCATGGACAAGTATCGGGGTTTCAATGTGATATCCCAATCTGGTTTCCTCTTTTCATTCGCCTTTTCATTAACATTTTCTATATTATTGTTTCTCTTCCCATTTCGTTCAGTTTGTTCTTTTTGCGTGTAGTTATCTCACTTTATTTCTCACTTCTTTGTATTTCTGTTACATATATTACACATTATCTCTCATATTTGATTAAATGCAATGCATGCTTTCAATTAATTGTTTTTGTTCTTGTTCTAGTTTGTATAATTCATTTGTAAATCAGTTTTGTTACTAAATATATTATACTATATTAATAAAATAAAGAAAGAAAGAAAGAAAGAAAGAAAGAAAGAAAGAAAGAAAGAAAGAAAGCAATAAATAAATAAATGAATACATTATTAAACGAATAAATGAATGAATAAATAAATAAATAAATAAATAAATAAATAAATAAATAAATAAATAAATAAATAAATAAATAAATAAATAAATAAATAAATAAATAAATAAATAAATAAATAAATAAATAAATAAATAAATAAATAAATAAATAAATAAATAAATAAATAAGTACATAAATACATAAATACATAAATAAATAAATAAATAAATAAATAAATAAAAAAATAAATAAAAAAAATACAATTTTAGAAATGGAACTGGATCTTACAAAAAACTCAAAACCAATCAGTTTGAGGTCCGAACCGATAGAGCCACAGTTCCTACTGTTTGTAGGTATTTAATAAAAGCCATAATAGATAAAGCCAAGCCTGCCCACGAGTTCCACGCGTGTGTCTGAACTGAACCTAGGTTACACCGTCTCCTCTGCCGAGTTCATCTCATAGCCTGGATCGCGTTCAACAACATGATAACGCTGCCAACTATGTCTTAGAATAGGAACATGCTTTCTTCTGCTCCACGTGGCCTCATGGGCATGAACCAAAGATTTTACATTGCTTTTATTTTGCCCAGAATAATCACTACATGGTTATTTAATTATTAATATTTAAATTAATATCAAATTAAACTATAACAAAAGAGTTACGTTCCTATATGCCCGTCTGGGTCCGGTAAAGAATAGGTCCAGAGTGACTCCGCTAGTCGTAAGAGGCGACGAAAGGAGACCCTGTCCTTTTTCCCCCCACTGTCCCTCTGAATATTTCTCCTCCCACTAATTGGCTTTGCCCACCCTTGCTGGACTCCCGTATGACGACCCACGCGACGTACAATGGCTCTGATTCGGATGTGGCTTTATTCTTCATCATCATCTTCTCATCTTCATTATCACCCGCTCATCGTCTCGATTAGCCATTGTTGCACAAATATGAGACGTTAAGCCCCATTAATCAATCAATTACGTTCCTATACCAATGTAAAATTAAACATCTGTAAACACATGCAGATACTATAGGGCCTAATGTGTCGTTACGGTGAGGGGTAGGACGGTAGGTTGGACTTTCATGGCACCAAACCACCAAGATGCGTGGGTTCGTATCCCGCGTACGACAGGCATGCTTTGTTTCCCTACCGTAACACTAACCCTGTTTACATGGCGGACTGAGTCCGGTACTGAGGACGTGTCCGAATTAAAAGTCTAAGGTCTAAGTCTAAGTCTAGGTCTAAGTCTAGGTTTAAATTATTTAGCATGTTCTAATTCTAATTCTAAGTAGATTTCGGACAGTACTAAACCTATTGCAGAGCCACCTATTGGGAGAAATTTGACCTAGAGTTGAAGCATTGGTTCACAGCCTTCTCGACGGGTCAATCCGCGGATTGTACCGACGCCTTTGGAGGTTAGGAAATGTAAAAGTATTCATTTTCCAGTATTGATGCAGGTTTAAGGCTCTAGAGTGGGCCTATCACTGTTTACATTATAAAATAATACTAGAGGATAGAATAATACTAATAATATACTTAAATTACATTTCAATTTTCCGTCTTCGTCTTCTCGCAACTGCTTTTTTTCGTCCGCCATTTGTTAGACTTATAACGAGCGTGCACTTTCGATTGCTAGGTCTAAACTTCGATTTAGACCTAGACTTAACGATTTCGGACAGTTCATACGTCACCGATGATTGATGACGTCAAATTTAGACTTAGACCTAGAGTTAGCAATGATAAAGAGGAATTCGGACACGTCCTGAGTACGGTCCAGGGCCATGTAAACACCTAAAAGATGGGACCGAACCGACTGGGTCCGGTCCGCCAAAAAAGCTAGACCGTACCGAAAGACCGACTCAGTCCTATCATATAAACGGGTAGAACGTACTGACTGAAGAACTGGAACTTTGAACGAACGATGTTTGTAGGTGAATAAGATGGAAAATGATTGTAGTTGCCATCAACAAAAATCAAGTAAAATATTTACAACAGGACCCGTATTCTGTAACTTTTTTTCGTAGGTCCTGATATGGTTTCTGCCTGAATTCGACGTTGATCGGATAATTGCGATTTTGTAACTTTTTTGGTGCCCGTTTCCGCCTGAATCCATTTCCGTGGCCGTGGTCCTGATATGGTTTCAGTAGCTTTTTTGCTGGTGAAACGAAATCAGCCGTAATATTAAGCATGTATAATAACTGTTGACGCGTGATATTGTACTGCAAACTGCATTCAATAATTATGTTCCATTATAATGAGTGAAAAACACCAATAAACAACGTGTTTACTTTTCATTTGAGACAGTCTTTATTATTTGAAAATCTCAGCCGGCGCCGTGGTCTAGTGACGCCCGCCATTAGAGAAATATTACGTAAACAACTCTAGCCTAGGCCTATTGTATCATTGGGACTGCCGTATTACTAGGCCGATACATATAAATTCACTGATAAGACATAATTAGATATTGGCCTAGGCCTAAACATTACCTTGTAGTGTTCCTACGGTATAGAGAAATTCCTAGAATAGAGAAATAGCGCATTCTAGGTTGCTTCTTGTGTTGTTAAAGACGCATTCATGTAACTGTGAAGGGTTATGTTTGTTTTGATTTGAGCCGTGTAGCAGTGATCACGGCCCTCTAAATCATGATATTGTCGGTTTATGATTGGCTTAAAGCCTCGGTGGCTCAGTCGCCTTGTGATGTCCTCCCAAAGCGTACATACACATTTCAGGCGCTGTTATAGAATCGCTATTTTGTTCATCTTTGGCGACGGCTGAAACGGGCAAGTAATTTCTGCCTGCATTCGTTTCGGCTGCTTTCATTTCAGGCAGAAATGGGAAAGTTACCGAATAGAGGTCCAGCTTGTAACCTTTTGTTCGCCGGGATGCATCTTTAAATTAATTTTATATGGCAGAAGAAAAAAGTCGGGTTATGTACGACCAAAACGAACAAGTGTGGCGCGAGACCGAAATCAAGTTTGGGTACACCTTCATATAAACGCAAGCGGCCATGACAGTCTCAGTCTGGTACTCAGTACGGTCCGCCATGTAAACATAGCTAGCTACTGTTTCATCATTGAGTTTATTAGTGTATGGTAGAGGCCCAGCGGCCATTGGCGACTGTCTACCCATAAATCGCCCGTATACGCTAGTAGTACTGGCGGGAGCCGCTAGGTGCCGCCACATCTGATTAGGCCGCGCTGATGTGGCGGCACCTAGCGGCTCCCCCCAGTACTACTAGCGTACGCGGGCAATTTATGGATAGAAAGTCGCCAGTGGCCGCTAGGACTCTACCACAGACTCTACCATACACTAATAAACTCAATGGTTTCATCTTATTTAAAACATAGTCGTTGTTATGCTGCACGCGTAGTAGCGTTGTGTAGACCTATAGACAAGCGAGTCATGTCTTGGCTTGAATAACGTGTGCTCACGTAACAGTAGAGACACGTGTTAGTGGAAAACATGATCGACATTTCAGAGATGTGTTGGCAACTCTACATCCCCATTTTGTAATGGCTTTTCTCAACACGATGATTAACTGACACGGTGAGTCAATTGGACCAGTTAACTGGGGGGGTAGTACTCAGCGTTGTTTGTACACAATTATACTACTCAGAAAATAATTTAATTATATTATCAAAATTTCTTGAATTTTTTTGGACTATGTACCTGAGGAAGAGCAACGAAGTTCGGGGACACGGGTCGGGGTGCTTGTCGAAACATGCACACAAACACGACTTTGTTTTCCACAATTTTAAAACTCGAAGCTATTCACTGATTATATAAAGTAATTTTCATTGACAAATTGTAATTTTATTTAATTTTCTTCAGTACAAGTATGTTTTATGATTGTTTCATTGTATACCCATTAAAACAATACTTGTACACAAACAATTAGCTATATAATAATGAATCCCGAAATAGTTGACACTTCACTTTACTATGGAAAAGTTTGGAAAAGTTATTGTCGCAACCCCTTCGTGAAGACGTCTAACGCCCGATTTTTCAATCGGTCATTAACGGGGCCGTAAGCTGACAGTCCGTTATCTGCATAGGGTTTGTTGAGTTACAGATTACGGACCGTCAGCTAACGGGCCCGTTAACGACCCGTTAAACGATCTTGAAAAATCGGGCCTAAGACCGGCTAGCGACTTGCCTGTAGAAGGGGCAAAAGCAATTGCCGTACGAATAATATAAAGTGTTACACGCTAGTAAATAGTAAACTAAACAGTCTCGCACGAGCAGCCTTCAGTACTCACATCTGCCCCATGATCTAATAATATCTCTCGTAACTAACGAGAAATATTGTTAGATCATGCATCTGTCCGGTAAGTGTCCAGCAGTTGGTCATCGCGCCGCATACTTCGGGCGCCCCTTGCTCAACCCGCTCATATGTTGGTGGTGGTGGGGGGGGGGGGGGGGGGGGGGGGGTAGCAAACTGCCTCTCATGAGCACATCTGTCCGGTAAGCAAGAATACTTACATGCTTACCTTCGGTAAGATGCGCAACTCAACGTTAATTTTCGGTTGTAGTGTTGTGTGCTGATCCTGGCGGTTGCGACTCGAACTCCGGTGGCCGGTAACGTAGGAATCTTTTGTTATTGCGATTTATAAAATTATTATTATTATTTTTTGCTTTTTTGCTCAAGTGTTGCATTTACATAGCAATATTACATGTTTACACTTTCATTGCATTTAAAGCGTGTTACTTTATACACACAGAGCAAGGACCTTATTACTAGTTGCATTCAAGATAAAATGAACTGCAAGTGCAAGGCACTGGGTGTCCGGCAGTTGATCATCGCGCCGCATAATTCGGGCGCCCCTTGCTCAACCCGCTCATACGGAGGGGGGGGGGGGGGGGGGGAGCTATAAATTGTACTCGTCAGTTTCATCAATCCTCGTTGCAGTCGTGTGTCAAGAAGCACAGGTGAAGCAACGATGTATTGTGGAACACATCTACTAAAATGTAAGACTTGTGTACACGTGGATAATATCTTTGTCTCAGAATCAACCGGTAAGGAAGTATTTTATTCGTGGTTCGAATGCTTTTTACCTGTACGAAACTCCTTCAAAATAGTCTTTTGAATGATTTGATGTTTGTTTTAAATCCTGTCCTGTGTGTAATGCCCACGAAATCTCGGACGAAAATTATGACATTTTACCATTTTAAGCAAAATTCTTCAATTTTCTGCTCATTTGTGTATTTGTTTTTTTTAGGCAATTTGTATAAGAAATATTAATATTCTCAATTTTATGATTTCACCATATTGGTCCACATAATGTGCAATAAAAGGATTGTTTCTGATCGGGTACAAGTTCGTGGTTATACTGTTTCTCAGTTTTCCCATTGCCCTAAGTGTTTTTTTTTAATCCGTCGGCCCAGGGTAGAATAGGCCTATGGTGGCTGCGCGGAGGTTCGGTAAACCTCAAAGTAAAGTCTTCTCTGCAATGTTTCATTTCAGAATAGGCTACTTAAATTAAAAATGTAGATATACAAGTATAACTAAATTATTTCAATTAGATGTAATGCGGTAATGAACCAGAATTGGTTTTGACAGATAATTAATTTGTTTTTCTGAATGATTCTCCCATTTGAATAATTGTAACATTGTGGAAATGAATGGGACGACCTGACTTGGGAGTTCGACGACCCCTTACCAGGGGATTTACGGACCTTGTCTCTTATCTCGTCTCCATGTTTGCACTTTGGCACGTTTCCTCTTCCTCGCACTCACTATCACACGTGTCAAAAAACTTCATAACTACAGCTGTCGACATGGTGGCATAACCCATGCTACAAACCGATAAAAACAAACAATAAAATATGTATTTATTCTCTGTTTGAATACATCGAGCCAACGTTTGGCTTTGATAACCTATGGCCCATGAATGGTAGCCAAATTTTCATTCATCGTCTCACATAAAGTCGCCTTACAATAACTTCGGTAATGCTTTCGTCACCAATCACTGACGTGTTTACGGTCTCGGCCAACCCGAGCAGGTATTTGAATTAGCCACTGTCGCTGGTTGGCTGCCGCTCACCCACCTGTGACGGAAGCATTACCGAAGTTGTTGTACGACGACTATATAGGAAGGAATTTCTCGAACAAGACCATCGATAGCTATTTTTTTTTTGTTTCCATTAGAGGAGCATAAATAAAATTAGCAAATTATTAGAAACGTAGCAGAAGATGAAATGAACGCGGCCTTGCTTTGACTTTCATTCATGATAGCATCGCAGATGACCCGAAGTACTGGAGATGTTGTAAAAAATACTCAAACAGTCTAGAAGGTTCGATAGTCGATTTTCAATACTGTAGTGGGCTAAGCACAGCATGCTGCATGATGTAACATTTTAAAATTATCTCAATAATAACTTTTCATAAAAGTGATTTTGTTATTTGTTGTTTAACGACGTACTCGACAATATGATCGCATGACTTCGGGGGGTGATTTGTTGGAAAGGGCGAAAAGGGGAAGGAAACGGAAGGACGTGGAATGCCTTTCGTCTAGCTACTCTCCAGACCTTGACCTAGGGTGGCCGTACCAGAAGCATACGCTTCCGCCTGCATAGATCTCGGGATCACCAAATCACTCAAACCTGTCCACTGCGATAAGAGCGAAGGGTACCTCTACGTAAAAAATTGCATAACATTTTCATTTTTTAATCATATCTCAAGATTGCAACACAAAATCGAAAATCTAAATCAACAGCGCACTGCGTTTTGATAAGCCCTACAGACTGAATGAAATATTATAATCATTAGCATAGTTATTTTGATTATTAATTCGATAATTAGTAATAAAATTAATTAGATGTAAAAACCGTACTTATTATAATGTAAGACACAAAGAGCATTCAGTATGTAGGGCTTACCAAACCACAGGGCGCTGTTGGTTCAGATTTTCGATTTCGAAGCCCATTCTAGAGATATAATTTAAAAAATAAAAAGCGTTGGGCGCTTTCGGTATTATTCTGCTGTTTATGCAGGGAAAGCGCCCAACGCTTTTTATTTTCCGAGTGAGGCAAACATTTGTTGGGCGAAAATTTATTTTTTACTTTTTACTGCATTTAAATATAAGCGTTGTTTAAAAAAACTATTTTTTCATGTAATATTATTTTATACTTTTTAGTCTTAAAGAATCTTGGAATCGAATATGTGCTCACTGGACGTGTCCGAATTTATAAGACTGCATACTTATGTACTTGTAGTTGTTAACTTCACTCGCAAACTATATATAGTGTGCTTCTTTTCCATAGACGTATTTTCCGTTGTGTAGCGGTTTCGGTCAACAATATACACAACAATTAAAAATCAGTTTTCAAATGTTATATCAAGGTTATCATTGATGCACACAAAATCATCATCCACTAACCTTGATTTTTGTATGTTTTTTTGGCATATTTGGCCAAATTTCTGAAGATTTTATTCCGCGGTTGAAAATAGTGCCAGATATTATTGTGATATATCTTGTTTTTTGTTTGTTTTTCTTGTTGATGTGCAGGCCTATTTATTTTGTTTTGTTGTTTTGCGTTTTTGTTTTGTTTTGTTTGTGTTTGTTGTGTGTTATTTGTTGTTCGTAAGTCTTTAAAATGGCGGCTTGCCTTTTTAAGATTTACTGATGGGATTCATAATCTGCCCAAAAATTTTAAAAGCCGTATTTAATTAAACTATTTTCACAATTTGCCATTATCGACGTAGGAAGAACGACGCTGCTTCAGCAGGTTAATGCGCGACTTTGCCACTTTGAGCGCTTCATTCGTTTTCACTAGCACCCTCAGTGGCCAATCTCGGTGCCTATAACACATTAATTAATTAATTATGCTGAATTAATTGATGATTTAGTAAATATGACGATTGATTTATGTATTGTCATTAAGAATTCGTCTGTGTGAAAAATTTCAGCTCGATCGGACATTTAGAAGTAGGTGAAATATCGATTCCGTCCAGACAAACAAACAATTGACAAAATGAAAATTTTGTGCGGTTTTTGACGTAGATGTGTCATTCTCTGTTAAGATAGCATGGGCTTGTTTTACGGGTCTCCCAAACTGTCCGGCATGCGTCAGTGGATGATAATTAATGTTTGTTACAGGAAGATGCGTCTGCTGGTCAACTACATCATACTGGTCGGACGTCTGGTCATCCCCGTATTCCTTGCTGCGTACTCGGCCTGGCTGCGCAATCAGCGCAGTGTCGTGAACGGTTTGCGCAGACAACTGGTGCCCGGCCTTCTCGCAGTCATCGCTGGCAGCGTCTCGCTTTCAACCCTCTCCAGTAAGTCTCGCTCTCAACCCTCTCCAGTAAGCCTCGCTTTCAACCCTCTCCAGTAAGTCTTGCTTTCAACCCTCTCCAGTAAGCCTCGCTTTCAACCCTCTCCAGTAAGCCTTGCTTTCAACCCTCTCCAGTAAGCCTCGCTTTCAACCCTCTCCGGTAAGTCTCGCTCTCAACCCTCTCCAGTAAGCCTCGCTTTCAACCCTCTCCAGTAAGTCTTGCTTTCAACCCTCTCCAGTAAGTCTCGCTTTCAACCCTCTCCGGTAAGTCTCGCTTTCAACCCTCTCCAGTAAGCCTCGCTTTCAACCCTCTCCAGTAAGTCTTGCTTTCAACCCTCTCCAGTAAGTCATGCTTTCCACCCTCTGCAGCGTCTCGCTTTCTACCCTCCCTCTGCAGTAAGTCTTACTTTCAACCCTCTGCAGTGTCTCGCTTTCAACCCTCTGCAGTAAGTCTTACTTTCAACCCTCTGCAGTGTCTCGCTTTCAACCCTCTGCAGTAAGTCTTACTTTCAACCCTCTGCAGTGTCTCACTTTCAACCCTCTCCAGTAAGTCTCACTTTCAACCCTCTCCAGTAAGTCTCGCTTGCAACCCTCTCCAGTAAGAAGTGAGTATGTGACACTGTCACAACCCTCTGCAGGGAAGTCTTACTTTCAACCCTCTGCAGTACCGGTACGTCTTACTTTCAACCCTCTGCAGTGTCTCACTTTCAACCCTCTGCAGTGTCTCGCTTTCAACCTTCTCCAGTATAGGCCTAAGTCATACTTTCAACCCCCTGCAGTAAGTCATGCTTTCAACCCTCTCCAGTAAGTCTCGCTTTCAACCGTCTCCAGTAAGTCATACTTTTCAACCCTCTGCAGTGTCTCACTTTCAGCCTTCTCCAGTAAGTCATGCTTTCAGCCCTCCAGTAAGTCTCGCTTTCCAACCCCCCTCCCCCTCTCCATTAAGTCTGGCTTTCAACCCTCCAGTGTCTCGCTTTCAACCCTCTCACAGTAAGTCATGCTTTTCAACCCTCTAGTAAGTCACGCTTTCAACCCTCTCTTTCCATTAAGTCTCGCTTTCAACCCTCGCCAGTAAGTGACTGTCACAACCCTCTCACACTGTCATGCTTTTCCACCCTCTGCCCTCTAGTAACTGTAAGTCTCACTATCAACCCTCTCCAGTTAGTCATGCTTTTCAACCCTCCATAGTAAGTCACGCTTTCAACCCTCGCCAGTAAGTCGTGCGGCCCGTAAGAGTCGAATGGAGACGCTCGTCGCTACGCTCGTTGATACCACGTGGAAGACGCTCTTATTCAAGGAGCCACATATAGCCAAACACGAAATAAATTTGAGAAGCCTGAACTGTTAGTTGCCACGAAGAGGCAGACCTAATGAGAACATGGATCTCATCCAGTGCTTAATTTCTAAAATAATAAGTGAGCGGACGCTCGACAATTTTCTAAATCGGGCTTTTAGAGTGCGTTCGGAGCGATTACGAAAAAACCACCAAACTGGATGCAATACCCTGTCGTTTTTGTAGTGCAAAAACCACCAAAAAGAATTTCAACATTAACGAAACGGTGGGGAAAAGTCCAATCGATACATTAGTAGGCCTACAGGGGTGAACAGGCTATCCAGTCTATTACAACATCGTATTGACTTTTCAACGAGGGTTTTCTCAAAAAAGAAGTGGGTGTGGACGCGTCCACCCATGAAAAAAGAGTCAGTGGACGCATCCGCCCTGAAATTAAGCATATTGATCTCATCCCATAGTATAAAGATAGGCTTCAGCTATCTTTACTCTTTGGATCAGGACAAATAATACGAAATAGTAAAAACCAAAGCATGATAATGCCTAGCTTAATATTCAGTGATTCCCTGCGGAGTAAGTGATTGATTGAACCCATTATCTATATCTCTGTGATAGCGTCCATGAGGGCGTTTGACAGTCGCCAAATATTATTCGTCACTGTTATCGATATTCAATCCGACACGTTTGATAACAACAGTCTACTACGACGCTAACTGGTAGACTTTATGGCTCGCATAGTTTGAAAACAAAATATCGTGGTGTTAATTTAATTTCCGGAAATTTCAACATTTCGTCAAAAATCCAGAGACACTAGTTGCCCACAAGACATTCATTTTGAGCGATTTGTAGTGAAAATTTACATTCACTGCAGGCCCCCCATTTGCTGGTGGATTGGCTACAAACTGGAAAATTCTATACTTTTTGTATATCTGGTTTTCCATGCATGTCAAAGTCGGCTATAGTGTCACACTGGTAGAGTTGGCTCAGCGGTGAGACGCGAGACTCTAATTCGGGAGGTCGCCGGTTCGATTCCGGCCATCGGCAGTCCTAAGGCAGTCCGCGCAGACTGTCCCTCTCAGGCGCAACAAGTGCCATTCCATCAGCAGGCGAGGGAACCCCGCCATGGTGAGCCTACGCAAGCAGACCACCTTCATACACACGGACTTTACAATCTACTACCAGATGAAATAATAAAGTGCACTACCATATCCTTATTTAAGTTTAAGTTAAAAAATATGCTCTTAAGTGAATCTTTTTATTCTGTACAGGAGTTTAAAGACAAGTTCCTGAAATAGGCTAATATTATGTAACTTTTTTAGTTTAAGTTTTGAGATTTGTGTTATGCTAGATTTATTCTAGTTAAATTTTCTCCTTATGGTTTGATTAATTTAATGTTTAATACCTAAAATGTACAACCTTAAAAGTGTTTGCTGTATACCTATATCGACTGAGCAGCTGTTATGCACTAAGTATGCGTTGTTTTTGATTTTAGATTTTAGTGGTTTAGAATTTAGGCCTAGGCCCTATCTACTTATTTTTCTACATTTGTTGTAAATGTGAATATAGTATTTTATTGTTACTTTTAGTATAGGCATTGTAGCCTATCCACTCTTCGCACATCTCCTTAGAGATTAGACATGTAAGTTGTGTCTTGAAGAATAAATATCTTTATCTTTATCTTTATCTTTAACTGAAGGGTTTTCCAAGATTTTCCTCAGTCGTAAAGGCGAATGTTGGGACTGAGTCCTACTGGTTAAGGCTGGTCCACACAGATTTTTAAGACATTATGCATAAGGTTTTAAGACGTTGTTTTAAAAACAACAATGAAAACAACAAACAAATAATTTCTATACTGCATTTAACGTCTGTTTTGTTTTAGGTAGCAATTGTAGCTTAAAAAGTGGGGTACCTATAGGTTACCTACAAAATTTAAAACAGATTACCTTAGAATTCCTAGTTCATAAGTAACTTAAGTTTGTAAACAAAATGTCTGTCTTTCATACTTTGCAAACTAGTTCTTCCAAATTTTAACATAACATCCCTTTACTACAACGTTTTAGTCCTCTATACTATGTTTCAATCTCTCTAGTTTATATTAATACCGGTACACCGTTTTCACCTTCCTGTGCTTACTGTCGCCATCTGATATTATTCTACAGTATTTAGCAAATGGCCCGCACTCATTAGTCTTTATGACTTTGCGGGCTTAAACAAACCAATGTATCAACAATGTATCAATCTGTTCGAGAATAAAAATGATATGAAATCTGAACGTCTTAAAACTAAAACTTTGTGTGAACGCCAGTACGTGTTTCCTATGATCCAACTTTACGACTACGCGTTAAACCTTAAATCGTATGTCTTAAAAATCTGTGTGGACAAGCCTTTACCAAATAAAATGCGTTACGTAATTTTTCGTTAAGTATTTCCGGTTGACTTTGTATTCATACGCCACACAACCAAAATGGCCCTCAGGAATGGAGTTTATAGTAGAACATAACCTATAACCAAGCCTAGGCTAAGCCTATCTGTGTAGGCTTGGCGTCACTAAACATGAGAGATATTGTTGCCAGACTTACCTTTACATGTGTTCTGTTATCCAGTTGATGTCGAAATAAGAGGACATAAACACTAGAATATCAGATATACGAATAAACCATATCAACATTGAGCACGAGGGTTGGCTAGTTAGCCTAACTTCCGGTCCTGGGACTACTTTCACGGGGAAACTTCAGTGTTGACTTTTGACAAAAACAAATTTCACTTGGCATTTGAAATCGTGTTTCGTTTAGCGCTAACTAAAAATCTAAAAGTTGTGATATTGTAGGCTATATAATACAACAAACAAAATACAATGCTTTCGCAAACACCAAGTTTTGGGAAAACATGTTGAATGGAACATCATTAAACAATCTAGTTGTGTCATTGCAACGTTGGTTGCATTGGTTGCAGCAATCCGACAACTTCACAGGGCCTAATTTCGATGTTCAACTACCGTTTGCATGTATCTGGCGGGTATGTTAAGCTGTCAGCCTGACTCTTACATAACGATATGTTTTACATTCCTCCCCAGCTATCCAAACAAAGCTGGTGTGCACCCTATAACGAGTATTCCTACGAAAAATTATTATTTTTTATTATTACTTAATATAGACTGTATTGTTGAAGACCCCCTACCTGCGAGTAGTATACTCACTGGGGGTCAGTGATATTATAAAATTGTAATAACTGTAATCATTATCAATAAAGAATCTTCCTTCCTTCCTTCCTTCCTTCCTTCCTTATGTAGTGTTTTTGCTCTCTCGTTATGTACCTCTCTTCAAAATATTTGAGTACACATTTGAACATGGACTATTCTCACTTCCAGAGGCCATCGCGATCCCGTGCGGTAAGATCGACCCCATCTTACGCTCATTCCGCGTCATCCGCAAGACCAAGTCCATCAAGCCGACCTCGGAGTCGCTACTCCCCGAGAAGAGCGTCAACTGTGACGTGCTCCACGACCCGGGCACCGCCAACGTGCGCGCTGACGTCATCTTCATCCACGGCCTGCACGGCTCCCTGCAGAAGACCTGGCGCCAAGGTCTATGGGATCAGACCTACGCGCAGACTGTCCCTCTCAGGCGCAACAAGTGCCATTCCATCAGCAGGCGAGGGAACCCCGCCATGGTGAGCCTACGCAAGCAGACCACCTTCATACACACGGACGAGCAGGTCAACGAGATACTGAACCGAACGAGTGACTCTGCTGCGCGGAAGAGGAGTGACGTCACGGAGCCAGAGTACATGTCCGACGCGGACGTGTGCAGGAATGCGATGGCGTCGAAAGTGGACAATATAGTGAACGGGACGAAAGAGAGTGAGACGGAGTCTTCGAATGAGAAGGTGGATTATTCACCGTGTTGGCCACGTGATTGGCTGCCTGTTGATTGTCCTGGGGTGCGCGTCATAGCTCTGAACTACACCACGGATCCGTTCCTCTGGAGGCCGGTCTGGGTTTCTAAACGCCTTAGGTAAGTTTATCAGTTTCACCAAACTCAGATCACTAATCTCAGATCAAAAATGGCGCCCGGTAGAGGCCACAGTGCATTTTGTATGTAATGTTTGTTGAAACCATAGGTTTGTTTTTTTGTCCTGCACTTTCTTGCGGTGCAGCTTTACGGTGCAGGCCGAAAATACGCAATAGTGGAAGGCATGCAGGTTGCATTGAAGGAAGACAAAAAACACTCCGGTGTAGCAACGGCTGATGTGTGAAATAATATTTAAATTTGATAAAGTCTTTCACAATGGTTTGAAATGTATAACATCGGATCTCAATTAAATAATTATTCTTAACGTAAATAGCAGCCGATGTATGTACTTAAAATAACAACCACATGTTAATTCAAGTTGCCCCCAAATTTTCTTACACTGCACCCCCCCAGCTCGGTAGCCGGTGCTACACCGCTGCACTAGTGCAACTTCCAATGGACAAAATAACGCGAGCAGTGTAACCTGCACGGAGACAAAATAACATGATGGTGCCGGAAGCTTGCACCAGTGAGGCTGGGACAAAAAACGAACCTCATGGTAACCAATCTGAGATTAGTTCTGTTGTTGTTGGTGTTGTTTTTATTCATCAATTGACTCATACAGCATACTCATAATAGCAATCAGTTGACAGTAAGACGTCTGATTTACCCAGACCCCCGATGTTACGATTTCGGTATATTCACGTGACGTCACTGACATTGTTGGCGGCCATATTCCCGTTCATGCGGTATTGCAGTTCCTACACATAGCGGCCACCATCCCGTACACGAAGTCATTGTTGTAGACAAACAAATGACTGCAAATTGCATACCAAGAATAGCAATATAACTTGTTTTCACCATGGCAACCACCGATCAGAAGCTTTGAAATGCTTCTTATCCCGATGATAACTTTATCTAGAACCTTATCCCGAGATCCTAATAGGGTACGCACAACACCAAAACACAACAATGAAACAAATGAATTGAACCGATGGACAAGCAAGCTGTCAAAAAAAATATAAAGTTCTGAAGTTGGAAAAAACAAACGTTCAGAACGTTTACAAACTTTCAGATAGTTGCTGTCCATTACTTAACATAAATTTTAACTGGCGAGCAGTTACTATCGTTACAACTAATTGTTTCTCCTCATTATTTGCAAAGATATTACTTTGACGGCTTGTTGTTTGTCCACCAGTTCAATTCATTTATTCCATTGTTGTAGTTTGGCTGTTACGTCAGATGTGCGTACCCTATACCAGGGGGGGCTATTCCTGAAAGTTGACAATCTTACGTGGTTATCACGTCTTGCTATTGGCTGATTGAGTGTTTTCCACTCGGTCCGCCACGGCAATCAGCCCATAGCAATTGATAACCACGTAGATATCACTTAAAGTGATTAGCCTATTGTCGTCTGTCAGCTTTCAGGAATTGTTTTCAAACACCAACCAATGGAAAATATAAGTTAATTTTTTGTTAAATCAGTTAAATTGAACTGGCTTGCAATTGTGAAACCGTTTAGTTGATAGAGATGTCTGATAGAGGTGATATACCTAGTAGGGTTTCCTCACGTCGCTTACAATAGGTTTATAAGCCAGCCTAGCAGTTGAGTTTCTCTGGCTTTAGAGGTGAAATCTCATTAGTTTATAGTGACCTGGCTTCGATATGGTTTCCAAACGTCCGCAGTAGGTTAAGCGGAGGGATATTCTTAGCATTATAAAGCCGCGCAAAATTATCATCTTTTATACGTCAAGAATGGAACACAGCATCGAAAAACATGCTGCACCCTACTGATTATACAATACGTATTAGAAAAAATATGGAGTACATTTATGTAGTGAATATAGTTGGTATACTGTAATGGTTGGGATGCATCTTTCAGTGCCGAGTACATTCTAATCAACCAATTTTCGCTTCATACTAAATTACACAGGTTAGGGTAAAGAGAGGGGATTTGTATTGGTATTCTTTTTTCAATCTTTGAACGAAGCAGTAAAAATTATTAGAACGAGGGACGGGTAAAAATCTCCTCCCCCTGCCCCTAACCTGTCAGTGGTGTTTAGTGTAGTTAAGGTAGTTACGCTGCATATGTAAGCGAAACTCAAATGAATGTAATTTTGGTAAATAAAACAGCCACAACTACAAATAGGCCTACGAGCCAAATTGTCTTTAATGACTGTAAGTATTACTTTATCAGGAACATTGGATTCAACTTTGAGTTTGTTCTTTACTACAAAAAGACCATTGAACTTAGATTAGAATAGGAGTAGAGTAAAAAAAAAAATCACCATAATTGTCCAGATAATTCTTTATCTGTAATGAAGTATTTCTCTGAAAGCAATTGACCATAGTCCACTCTCAGCCTTGCCAACAGTCTTTGACTCTAGTCTATATAGAGCTGTGACTGATTGTAGATGCTTAGGGGTAAAGGGGACCAAAATTGCTAATTTAACATATTTTTTTTAGTAATATATTGAGATCACTTCTAAATATTGAGAGTGATTCTTCCCCAAGATTTGGTTATGAATCAGCTAAACAACTGAGTTTGTAAAGTAACAAATATTATTGTTACTACCGGTGTGATATCTGTAAATCGTTACTTACATTATTTTACTAAGAACAGCTAATTAAAAACAATAACAATTGTAAACAATTTCAGTATTTTGAAAGTTTTTAAGTTCATTATTTAGCTGATTCAAAACAAAATACAAAATATCGTGGCATTTATTTTATTTCCGGAAATGTCAACATTTCGACAAAAATCCGGAGACACTAATTGTCTACAAGACATTCATTTTGAGCGAGTTTTAGTGAAAATTTACGTTTACTTGTCTCCCACGTGCTAGTGGAAGTGGATGGACTAGAAACTGGAAATTCTATAAACTATAAATATTTTTTTAATCTGGTTTTCCATGCATGTCAATGTTGGCTATAGTGTCACACCGATAGAGGTGGCTCAGCGGTAAGACGCGATACTCTAACTCGGGAGGTCGCCGGTTCGATTCCGGCCACCGGCAGTCCTGACTAAAGGTATTTTCCAAGGTTTTCCTCAGTTGTAAAGGGGAATGCTGGGATTGAGTCCTACTATCAGCCCTCAGACAAACTATCCAAACACCCTAATAATCTAGTTAGTCACCTGAAGAGGGGCACATCAGGTAAAGCTGGTGTGCACCCTATTCTCTTTCTCAAGGAGGAATTATCATAAGGTCATTATCTAACATGGCGGCAACAAGGGATACTTTTGGTCGTCTTTGTTTACAAACAATTACAATATCGGCCAATCCGTACAAAGCTAGACGATGCGCGCGCAACGTTAAAACTCTTTGGCTCTAGGGACAAGTTTTCCCGCTAGGAAGCGTATCTCAGCTTTGCGATGGCGAATAACACAAAAAATTATTATTATTACACTTGTTTCAGGAGTTCCATGTTGGAACGTGGTCGAGAGATGATGGAACATCTACACAAGCTCGGGGTGGGCAACAACCCCATCGTGTGGGTTGGACACTCCAAGGGGGGGCTCTTCATTAAGCAGCTCATTGTTGATGGTGAGTACAAGACTGGTTCGGAGATACGTAGTCAGATTCATATAACAAAGAACGTGATGGAACATCTACACAAGCTCGGGGTGGGCAACAACCCTATCGTGTGGGTTGGACACTCCAAGGGGGGACTCTTCATTAAGCAGCTCATTGTTGATGGTGAGTACAAGACTGGTTCGGAGATACGTAGTCAGATTCATATAACAAAGAACGTGATGGAACATCTACACAAGCTCGGGGTGGGCAACAACCCCATCGTGTGGGTTGGACACTCCAAGGGGGGGCTCTTCATTAAGCAGCTCATTGTTGATGGTGAGTACAAGACTGGTTCGGAGATACGTAGTCAGATTCATATAACAAAGAACGTGATGGAACATCTACACAAGCTCGGGGTGGGCAACAACCCTATCGTGTGGGTTGGACACTCCAAGGGGGGGCTCTTCATTAAGCAGCTCATTGTTGATGGTGAGTACAAGACTGGTTCGGAGATACGTAGTCAGATTCATATAACAAAGAACGTGATGGAACATCTACACAAGCTCGGGGTGGGCAACAACCCTATCGTGTGGGTTGGACACTCCAAGGGGGGGCTCTTCATTAAGCAGCTCATTGTTGATGGTGAGTACAAGACTGGTTCGGAGATACGTAGTCAGATTCATATAACAAAGAACGTGATGGAACATCTACACAAGCTCGGGGTGGGCAACAACCCTATCGTGTGGGTTGGACACTCCAAGGGGGGACTCTTCATTAAGCAGCTCATTGTTGATGGTGAGTACAAGACTGGTTCGGAGATACGTAGTCAGATTCATATAACAAAGAACGTGATGGAACATCTACACAAGCTCGGGGTGGGCAACAACCCCATCGTGTGGGTTGGACACTCCAAGGGGGGACTCTTCATTAAGCAGCTCATTGTTGATGGTGAGTACAAGACTGGTTCGGAGATACGTAGTCAGATTCATATAACAAAGAACGTGATGGAACATCTACACAAGCTCGGGGTGGGCAACAACCCTATCGTGTGGGTTGGACACTCCAAGGGGGGGCTCTTCATTAAGCAGCTCATTGTTGATGGTGAGTACAAGACTGGTTCGGAGATACGTAGTCAGATTCATATAACAAAGAACGTGATGGAACATCTACACAAGCTCGGGGTGGGCAACAACCCTATCGTGTGGGTTGGACACTCCAAGGGGGGGCTCTTCATTAAGCAGCTCATTGTTGATGGTGAGTACAAGACTGGTTCGGAGATACGTAGTCAGATTCATATAACAAAGAACGTGATGGAACATCTACACAAGCTCGGGGTGGGCAACAACCCTATCGTGTGGGTTGGACACTCCAAGGGGGGGCTCTTCATTAAGCAGCTCATTGTTGATGGTGAGTACAAGACTGGTTCGGAGATACGTAGTCAGATTCATATAACAAAGAACGTGATGGAACATCTACACAAGCTCGGGGTGGGCAACAACCCTATCGTGTGGGTTGGACACTCCAAGGGGGGGCTCTTCATTAAGCAGCTCATTGTTGATGGTGAGTACAAGACTGGTTCGGAGATACGTAGTCAGATTCATATAACAAAGAACGTGATGGAACATCTACACAAGCTCGGGGTGGGCAACAACCCTATCGTGTGGGTTGGACACTCCAAGGGGGGGCTCTTCATTAAGCAGCTCATTGTTGATGGTGAGTACAAGACTGGTTCGGAGATACGTAGTCAGATTCATATAACAAAGAACGTGATGGAACATCTACACAAGCTCGGGGTGGGCAACAACCCTATCGTGTGGGTTGGACACTCCAAGGGGGGGCTCTTCATTAAGCAGCTCATTGTTGATGGTGAGTACAAGACTGGTTCGGAGATACGTAGTCAGATTCATATAACAAAGAACGTGATGGAACATCTACACAAGCTCGGGGTGGGCAACAACCCTATCGTGTGGGTTGGACACTCCAAGGGGGGGCTCTTCATTAAGCAGCTCATTGTTGATGGTGAGTACAAGACTGGTTCGGAGATACGTAGTCAGATTCATATAACAAAGAACGTGATGGAACATCTACACAAGCTCGGGGTGGGCAACAACCCTATCGTGTGGGTTGGACACTCCAAGGGGGGGCTCTTCATTAAGCAGCTCATTGTTGATGGTGAGTACAAGACTGGTTCGGAGATACGTAGTCAGATTCATATAACAAAGAACGTGATGGAACATCTACACAAGCTCGGGGTGGGCAACAACCCTATCGTGTGGGTTGGACACTCCAAGGGGGGGCTCTTCATTAAGCAGCTCATTGTTGATGGTGAGTACAAGACTGGTTCGGAGATACGTAGTCAGATTCATATAACAAAGAACATGACGGAACATCTACACAAGCTCGGGGTGGGCAACAACCCTATCGTGTGGGTTGGACACTCCAAGGGGGGGCTCTTCATTAAGCAGCTCATTGTTGATGGTGAGTACAAGACTGGTTCGGAGATACGTAGTCAGATTCATATAACAAAGAACGTGATGGAACATCTACACAAGCTCGGGGTGGGCAACAACCCTATCGTGTGGGTTGGACACTCCAAGGGGGGGCTCTTCATTAAGCAGCTCATTGTTGATGGTGAGTACAAGACTGGTTCGGAGATACGTAGTCAGATTCATATAACAAAGAACGTGATGGAACATCTACACAAGCTCGGGGTGGGCAACAACCCTATCGTGTGGGTTGGACACTCCAAGGGGGGGCTCTTCATTAAGCAGCTCATTGTTGATGGTGAGTACAAGACTGGTTCGGAGATACGTAGTCAGATTAACGTGATTTTGGATGAAGATTTTAGAAACCTGGGCCCGGATTCACAAGAGTCGTAAGTCTTTTTTTGGTCTTAATTCTAAGACCGGCCTAACTTTGAACCTCTTGTAAAACCATGAAAATATCTTATAACAGATTTGAAAACATGTTATTGGAATGCTCATTATGTTCTTGTTCTCACCAGGAATTAGTAACTTCTCATGTGACATCCATCAAGAGGTCCAAAGTTAGGCCAGTTTTAAAGATAAGACCGAAAAAAGACTTCGTATCCCTTGTGAATTCGGGCCCTGCTGTATACTATAACAGTGTTCGGCAGTAGTTTTGATCTTAAACTTATAGTAGAATTATTAGAAATATAAACCTACTTGTACAGGCTATGCATGAGTGTTAGTAGGCCTACATAAGACAAGCCATCACAAGCTCGTTAAAAATAGTTTACACATTTTTAATTGGAGAAATTAATTGATTAGCTTTTCATTTTTTTCCATAGTTTTTGTTACTTCTATTGACCATTTTAATTGGTAAAATTAACAAAAAAAACTTCAAGCCATTTACATACAAAGTGACGCAATTTAAATGGTGTATCATTTTCTATCAACTGTTGCTCTTGTACTAATTGCTTACATCTGCATTGTTTTTCTAGTGGACACCAGACCAGCTTTGTGCAACCATATTATTTTTGGAGTAATAAAATACACGTATCGTTTTTGTTTGTAGCGTACGAGAGCGGAAACAAGCTATTTTCAGGCATCTGTCACAATACAAGAGCAATCATGTTCTACAGTGTCCCGCATCATGGCTCGCCGTGTGCCGAGATAAACTTGCCGTTACTGCGGAAATCAGTGGAGGTCATAGAGGTCGAGAGAGGTATGTTATGCCTACATCTTACAGTACCTTACAATAGAGTCAGAACTAATGCAGGTTGTAGGAACAATCAGATGTTTAGTAAGGTGTTGAAAAATGTATATCTTAAAGAATATTTTTTACCGAGAGAGGTATGTTATGTCTACATCTTACAGTACCTTACAATAGAGTCAGAACTAATGCAGGTTGTAGGAACAATCAGATGTTTAATAAGGTGTTGAGAAATGTATGTCTTAAAGAATATTTTTTTGTTAGTAAGCAGAATCATAATATGCTATATTTTATAATGATTTATTACAAAAACTAGAAACTGTTAGCCACCGTACTACATAACTGAAATCGGTGCCATACGCAAAGGGTTGAAGACCTACAAGTTAGAATGCTAAAAATGGTAATATGCGACATCAAAATCGATACTACACTTTCTAGAAAACAAATATTTTCATTTTGTAATATACTGCCAATTTATTCTTTATTCGTATATAGATTTTTGTTGTACTTTTATTTTAAACCGGATTTTAAGATCCCTATGGACACCTGTAAGGAGACAAGGCTCAAAGTGGCGGGCACCTTACAAGTTCCTAATTATACTAACAAATATGGCCAACGCTCTTTGTCTTATTCTGTGCCAACTATATTTAATATGCTACCATCCTCACTCAAAACCCTGTCGTCTATTTCTAAAATTAAATCTGAACTAAAAACACATCTACTTTCTGACACCTTTTTACTGTGAATGTTCCGTTTATATTTTAATTACTGTAAACAAGTTAATTCTGCATTTGTATTGATTTTTGTAAAGTTCACTTTCTTAGTAGTTTCAAGTATTTAGTTCTATACATTATTTTGTTATTGTAAATACATGTTCCGTTTTCTGTTCTGTTCTGTCACTATGTATAATATTTTTTATTATGTACCACAGTTAAGCCAAGTCTTGGCTTTGTGGGTTCTTGGAGTCATAAATAAAAAAAAAAAAAAAAAAAAAATAATATTCTTTCAATGGTCAACTCAACCTTGGCCACACCTGATCTTGGCATGTACAGGTAAATTATTATATGATAAACTTTTTGAAAACGTTAGTTGTTTATATTAGTAGGGTATTCAAAAGTCTTTGCTAAAACAAGAATAGTTAAACTTAATACGCTAAGCCATGGGTTACCTACGTTATACACATGTTAAATACGTGTATTTCCACATATCAGCCTCTAGCACGAGGAGACTGCGCGAGCAGTGCTACATCGCCTTAATGTTGAGTCAGTCTTTATATTATAAAAATATAATTTTTTAAATATATTTTTCACCATTCTTTTATAATGCTTCCAAGATGGCGTAGTAACACATGATCTTTACCACTGTATCAATTATTGACGTTAGAATATATTTTAAAGAGAACAAACTGGAATGCATTTATAGTACAGTATATTGATACAGTAGTTCCGTGTACCTTCCTCACCTTGAACTTAAAAAATATATTTTTTTTGTTTTAGATTGTCCTACATTAACAGAACTACACGAACAGTTCATTTCGTTGATAAACTCGAAGGTGCTGAATGCCGACATCTTCAGCTTTATTGAAACGATACAGACTTTCATGTCGATTTTCTACCTTCAAATCGTGGCCTTTGAAGCAGCAGGTACAGTACACCATGATTTAAGACTGTATTTGTTTATTATTGTTATTATTTTATTATTTTATTATTTTATTATATTATTATATTATTATATATTATTATTTAAGACTGTACCTAGTCCAGCAGGGCAATTCTGTATGGGCGACGATACGTTTATCACCGGTTTCAGTTGTTAGAAGAAGGCGATGAGCCAATCACCGCCTTGCATTCGCCTTCAGTAACGACTAAAACCGCTGATAAATTTATCGTCGCCCATACAGAATCGCCCTGCAGATGTGCCCATAGCTGTCGAAGACTACATGGACTTTTAGTTTTAATTTAGTTTTAATTGACGCATTCTATAGGCCTAATGTATTTATCTATGTATAAATGCCATATGTTCTATTGAATAAAGATTATTATTATTATTTATTATTATTATTATTATTATTATTATTATTATTATTATTATTATTATTATTATTATCATTATTATTATTATTACTATCATTATTATTATTATTATTATTATTATTATTATTATTATTATTATTATTATTATTATTATTATTATTATAGTGAAGAGGAGGAGCCGGAGGAAGTTAACATGAGGGAAGCGTCAGGCATGGCCAGCCGGCTTCGATGTACCTAGGGGCCAGAATATGATGGGATTAAGTTCCTATCCCCTACCCGACTTCATTGTTGGACACAGGGAGCAGATATTTAAAAGAAAAAAATTATTATTATTATTATTTAGTTTCTCTATTTCCTCACCATGCAACTAATTTATCGCTCTCTGCCCTTAGATCCAGGAGTTGGAGAAATATGGGGCGTTCCTTTGGACCATCGGGATATTTGCAAGCCAATCAGTAGGCAAGTACTCCATTCCTTATAATACAACCCATATAACTTAGCCTATAGACTAATTCAAGTGTAGTACAAGTATAACAAAGAAAGTGTATGTTTGTTTCAGGGAGTGCTTCTTGTACACAGAACTTGCAAATCTCATCAACCGAACGGTGTAGTGCAAAGCTTTGGATAATATAATGCTTCATTTGGAATGGTGATAGCCTATACTGTGATAGTATTGATTTTAATAATGGATAATAACATTTCTTAGGAAATGATATAGATTTTAGTATAAATATAAATCTTAATACATATATCATATGAATACCTCAAGTTACCAGTGAGAATTGTTTTTAATAAGTGTTTTTTTATGAGAATTGAATTGTGTGGCCATGAAACCAATGCTGGTAATCGTTGGTTGTTTTGGCAGCTACCTATTATAGTTGTTGGGAGATTAGTTCAAATAAAAGTGGGCTGTTACCTATTTTCACGCTTGCTAATGCTAAGTATGGTAGAAAAATAACGTATAGAATTGTTCACTTCATTACGTATACACAGCCATAAAACACCGTAGCGAGGACGTAATAAGGCCACGATGAGGTGTTTTGGTGATAAAAAAAAGTATAAATAACTATTGTGTAGTAATCCCTGTTTATCTACTTCGAATGCCAACCAGGAAATTGTACGCAATACAATTTTGTATAATACTGAACTATATTTAACCAGTATGTCTTTATTTACCGAATTTACTGTTGCAAATGTCTATAGTATTTTATTTTTAACAACCTTCAGTTGCTTTATTCAATTTCTATGTATGTGAACACTTGATTTCATTCATTTGTAGTCTGAACTGAACATAAAGTAGCCACTGAACAGTTGAGTGTTTGTCTATCTGAGTAGGAGCTACGCCCATGTACGTAAGATGTGTTATACGTAATCTGTTTTATGTTCATCTGTCAACATCTACGTAAACTGGACGTGTGGCTCTTCGTCTCATACAGAAATATAAGATTGCAAAGTATACAGCCAACTTTAGTCTTAATTATAGAGTATCCCAATATATTGAACATTCTCAAAAATAAAACCAATAGCCACTCTAAAGTTGGTTTACACACGTTCCTAAGATTTAAGATAAGGAAGTTGAATATAAAGTCAGTAGCATCATGGCATTCACAGCATAATAGTAATACATAATGCGTGATTGGTGACAAGTAAGGAAAACAGACGAATAAAATGTAAGGATGTTGAAAATATTGATATACTAGTCAGTAATGACTAATGAATCGTCTACACAAATTAATGTGAACAATTCACAACCCCTCCCCCACAAGTAAAACATGTGCATACCATATGCTTACATGTGCAACCTTATTACTATATGTACCTATAACCTACATTTGTAGCTCACTATAGATACTGAGCACACTTTGTATGATTTTGCTTTGTTTTTGTTCTCCATCCAACATTATCTAAAATCTACATAGAAAAAAAAAGAATAAAATAGAAAGATCTAAGAAACAATGAACACATGTTTTAAAAGTCTGACTGAGGTGAAAGTTAAAACAACAAATACTTATGGTTATAGACTTATAGTAGTAGTTTGTACAAATTGTGTTTTGCAAATTGAAAATTCACACTTCATTATTTTATTCTATTTTGGCAAAAAGCCACAATAATTGTTCCCTTCAGCAAAGATGATGAACTAGATGATAAAAATGATAAAGATGATAGGCAAATTGGCAATTAATTTCAATTGATATTTTTCTAAAAATTCTGAACAATTAGCAACTCAAAACCTTTAGTAAACCAAAAATAAAATCAAATTCCATTACCGTTTTTTTCATTTGATAAAAATTTAAATGAAGATGGAGACTTTAATTTGGAAAAAAAATAGAAATGTTAAAACAAAATCTTCAATATTTTTTTTCTAAAACTGCAGCGTGCACGATGCAAGCAAAAATGTTGAAAACTCTACAATCTAGTACAATACTAACTGCATTCATTTCTATAATGAAAAAGAAGTACAGTATTTAGCTTGTTACCAAAACTATAATTTTGGTCCAAACATACAGCAACACAAGTGAATATTTACAAATTATCAACTGTACAGTAAGTACCAGTTATGATTTGCAAGTCGGGCCTATGCAGTTTGCAGACATTAGAGCTATGGCTCTACGTAGTACAGTATGTACAAACGAACCAGAAATTATGGGTATATGAGTAAAATAGAACAATACAGACATCACCTTTGCCTTTCCTTTTTCTAAATACATCAATATTGTACTTACGATCTAAAGTTACTATCTCTTTCGATAATATTTTTTTCCTTCCACCTAAAATTCTAGGAAGTGGATGTACTTAATTCATGTTTCGTTTCACAATTCCTACACCGGTAAAAAGTTTATACCATTAGCATTGCTTTATTGCCCTGTTCTCTATCTTCTATTTCAATCAGTTGCTTCCTGTTGCGGAAACGTAATTTAAATTAAATGTACGGAAATAAAAAATAAAATTTACAAAAAGCTTTTAGTATAAACAGTTTTATTTTTATGTAGGTAGTTGAAAATTAAAAAAAAAGTTTAAAATATGATTTAAAAATGGTGAAGATTGACAATAGGCCTATGCAGCTTCAAATTCACCACAGCTCTCACAAAAGGTCCAGTAAATTTTGTATTTGTTGGAATACAAGAACTGATCCAATGTTCCAGCCCATGCAATCCATGCCATGCCATAAAAATAACTATTATTCATATGCATTACCAATACATATAAACCATAAACATTTCATTACAATAATATGTTTCAATGGAGTAATTGATAGTAATCATTATAAGTTTGGTATCCTGTGTCTACTGGACGCCATTTTGTAAATGAAATATACGTAATTTATTTTACAACTTGTTTATGATATAGGTATATCTGTGTTTTTCATTATAAATAACTAAATAACATTCCGCGATGCCAATACATCCTATCAATGATAAGTACGTGGATTCGTTACTACATTTTACTCAATTAGTCATCCGTATCACATAAATTAGTAATTAATAATATGCAGTTACCTTTTGATGGTTTGCATAAAGCAGTATTTGTATAAGGTATCACTTAACATTTCTATTGGGTATTATATTTTAGCCATCTTTGAATTTCCGGCTGCCATTGCAATCATACTTTAATACACAGCCTTCTCGAATATAATTCGCAATTGCAATAATTTTGCTAGGTTAAATTGAGGCACAACCATCCTGAATGTTGGTTCTATCCGAGGTTCTATAGCGGATTGGCCCATCGAAAGGCTGTGCATCGAGGAAGTTGTATGGCCGTGATGGCGGACGCCTAAGATGTCAGCGCTCACTAAAGGGCGCTTAAAATGGCCTGTAGAAGTACATCCTATTGATTAAACAAGACACAACTACCCTAGGCCAGCTAGGCCAAGAATTGTCTTGTAATATTCTGGTAATGATAGTGTGCCTCTCCTTAGTCAGTATCAAACTTGAGCATTGATTCTTACTTTTTCTCACTTGATCACACTATTGATTAGAGTTGATAAACTATTATTATTTGATTTGTACTATCCATAATAGTTTTAACCATAATAGTTTTAATTGTTAATACTGCAGAATGCAATAGATTGTGTAATATACAAATATAGAAATTGAGAATAAATTTCAGTGTTGAATATAATTCCCTATAAATGTAGCCATTATATTCCAGAATGTTACAAGATAACACTGATATTTGTAAATGTAGATATTAAAGTGAATATAAGGATTAATGATAATTTAGCAACTAGACAATATAAATAAACTGAAATGGTACATTGCCACCAAAAAGTTTCCTGGAAAAATGTTAGCAAATCAAGCCCAATTCTGAATTCATAACACGTTTCTTTGGTTTTCAAGTTATTTTTTCAGATGTACCCTACTATATACAGTTTATGTATTTTTATGTATTTTCTATGTCATGCTTTCTTGGTTGTAAGGTTCTTATCCTATAGATATGTCATACACTAATTCAAATAGAGTTATGTAGAAAAACACTGTACCTGAAGAGAAAATGTATTGACATACCATAACTAAATTTATCAATGTTTAATTTGAATTTATGTTTTAAGTTGTTGTGCAGAATTTTAAATATACATAATGAACTTACACATTCAGTAATGAACAACATGTAAAAAAAAAGCAAGATGATGGTATCTAGCTTTAATTTAAATACATTGAGTTGTGTAACGTGTTTTCGCAAGCCCATTGAAACTTTGAACTAATCTGTTATTCTGTGTATGTGATATTCTGGTTATGCGGAGTTATTGCAAAGAAGTCTCGTTCTAGAGGAAGAAAACATTTTTCAATACGAAATGAAGACATTGATAAGTTAGAAAAGAAATAGAAGCTTCCCATATTTCATTACCTACACTTTCATGTCAGCAATTTAGAGCTAGTATTACAACTGATACCAGAAATAAAAGAACAGTGGTTCCCAAACCAGACCTGCTACTATATCTGCAGTATTGCTTGCTGAATGCTGATACATAATCACACAGTGGTTTCCTAACAGTATACTTTTGCCTGCAACTGCATAGTGTAGTCATGCAATCAATCATACAAATATTTAGTATTTGTGCTCAGCTATGGCAACCAATAAATTATTGAATAAGCTTGTTCATATTTTTAATTAACTGAAATTCTACATAACATACCTGAGTGAACCAGGATTCAAACCTGAAAAAAAAATTGGAACCAGACCAATGTCTAATCAATCATTGACACTGCACATTCTTGTTATAAATAAGTCATATACTACGTACTATATAGTGAACCACATATTTTGAATATTTTCAAATGCAGTACGTAGCTGTTTGGTAAATTGTTGCTCAAGTATACGTACACTGTACAGTACTGTGAATACTGTGTACAGTATTAAAATGTTGCTGCTTTTAAAGAATCCATTGAATGTGATTGTAACTGCATCAAAACAAAGAACAAAAGCAAGCTAGCCATAGTATTTATCAAGGATGTTACAGTCAAGCATACAGTACGCATATACAGTAAGCATAATAATAATAATATGAATACGTACTACAGATTTATTCTCGTACTAGTATCTATTGAAGTCTCTGCTAAATTGTTTCCTTGTGCTATCGGGGGGTTTGAATATCAAAGTTTGGGAACCACTGTTCACACATCAAACTTCCACTTTCACCATCCCTTGTTCACATGTGTATTTTATGACCTGTTTGTATTTTGTACTTTAATGTAATGGTGCTAATAAATGTGATTGGATTGAACAAATAGAGAAAATGCAATACACAGTGTATATACCTATTTTATTATCTATTATGTGTTGTATTTGTATTTTGTATAACATGTAGCTGACAGGTATTGGCTTGGGGTGTGTAACATGTTATTGCTTCAAGAGTAAGATTCTACTATGGAATTAACTACCAAACATTTAAAACAAAACAAACCATAAGTTTTCCAGCTATCCACTGAGTCATATCCCTATTAAAAACTAAATATCACAAGTTGCTGAACACAAATATCAGTTGTTTTTCGTAACAATTATCGGTAACTACCGGTACGTACTATATAAATGAATGTATTTTTTACTTTAGTTGGTTGATTGACCAATTGATTGATGTTGACGTGTATTATTATTATGTTATGCAAGAAGACAAACATGTTTCACTTGCAGGCAACATTACAATGTTGCATGTTGCACTGTATAAATATAAAACTCATTAAAGGATGTATAAGAAGTAAGTGTCTGTGTGGCACATAAAAATTCAATATTGTCCAGTTATTTCTTTATCCTTTTTTATCTAGTGCTATCCGGATCCCGTATCTCATCTCGTTTGTACCCATCACATTTGAAGGAACTCGTTATCTTTTATAGTGGGACTTTGACTTTGCACTCAAGTCATCACACTTAAAGTTACGTAATATTACAGTGGCTGTTTATTTTTTTTATTTTTTAGTAACACATCACAACTTGTACATAATTCTATTTACAAACAGGAAGGACGAATTACACTAATAGGGATCTTTGTATTATAAAATAACTTCTCAACTTTAAGGTGTAGTGCTTTATAGTTTGATGTCTAGGTATTATCAATTCAGGTTACAATTTGTTGACTTAATGCACTTATATGTGTATGACCTGAGAATACACATATCAAGCCACCATAATAGCATGAGCTAGAAATAAATGAATAAACCAGTAGTACCTACCTCAGCTTTCTGTTGAACATAAACTTTCATTTATAAATTGTTTCACCACTAAAGCGCAGATAATAAATTACACTACATGGTGTAATTTATTATCTGTGACCCAAGTTATCAATGTGCTGCCCGAGAACTATAGGGAGTTGAAGATTAAGAGCGAAGGATACCTCTACGTCAAAAACCGTAGACGATTTTAATTTTTTAATTACATCTTAAGATTGAAACACAAAATCGAAAATCTGAGAAATCATAACACTGTGGTTTGGTAAGCCCTACAGACAATGATAACTGTATCTAACAATAATCAGTATGACTGATATATTGAAACAAGTATCACAGTCATACTGATTATAATGTTGGATACAGTTTTCATTCAGTCTGTAGGGCTTACCAAACCATAGCGCGAAGATTACTCAGATTTTCAATTTCGTGTTTCAATTTTGAGATAGTAATTAAAAATTAAAATTTTCTGCGATTTTTGACGTAGAGGTATCCTTCGCTTTTAAGAACTCTTATATCAACTTGTAAGGAGATTGCACCCGTGGTCTGAGCTACAGATATTCTTTCTTGCCCCGGTCCGGTACCTTCACACATGCGTTCACTTGAGTTCTGACCACCGGGTCAACTTGGAACAAGTTCGTAACTGGCAGATGTACATGTTAATTAGCACAACCGACTATAGTTTTCAGCATGTAATGATGGTTTTAATTGTTTCGGCTTAGGGTGTGTTTTGGTGGCATTGGTATTTCCGAGTAAAATCCTAGATCAGAGTTGAAGGGTTTGAAAAGGATTGTGAAACACCATGGGGGCTATTCTTCAAAGTTGCTACGGTGACATGAGTATAACTCTAAATGATATGTAGTTATGACTTGATATTGGCTGATTGCTATTCAATAAGCGAATAGAAAGTGATAACTACACCGTAGGTAGATATGACTTTAAAGTGAGTTAAGTATGTCACTATGATGTGTGTTTCAGGAACCCAGAGCAAACGAGAACATTTTTCCTGAAATCTTGTAAATCGATAAAGTACGGAAAAAATCAAAATTTGATTATAACAATTAGGAAAACCAAAAAATTACTTTAAAAGCTAAAAATTATAATTTTTCAATGGGTAAGAAGAAGCCATGCAAGAGTGACAACATTAATTTGAGCACAGCAAACTATGCCGCCGGCATATTAACCAATCCGGTCAGTCAAGATGAAAACAGTTAAAAAGTATGTAATTCATCTTTATTTACTGTCAGTTACTACATAGTTATTACATTAGTACTAGGTAAGCCTATATTACATTTTCTGTACACATCACAAGAGTCACGTTTGTAATAAATATAGTCACAAATAGGTATGAAAAGTAAAAACGATTAAGTTGGTTTTAGTTTTGGGAAGACGGATTACATTCATAAATTAATTGAAGCACCTTTTGATAGAGGAACGACTGTCGACTAGCAGGCTTACATATACACAAGTGGTCTTGAGGAATTGCAAAGAACTCGCCAATGCCGGGATCTATAAGGGAGTAACAGAAATACTTGCAAATGTAAGTTCATCTTCTTAAGATAGTCATAAATATCGTGATATATAGACTAGGGCTGAGTCATGTAAACGTTTAAACGTGTAAACGTCCGCGCGACAATACATGTACAAATATTCATTCACGTTTAACTATGTCCTATACCCCCCCCGACCAATCCCCCTCCCTTGCCAGCCCCCAAAACCTAAACTCGCGAATTTTCCCGATGTCACAACTCTTAACAGGATGACGTTGGGTTACGGCCTACGGAGTTGAGGGGGAAGGGGTGAGTTCGGGGACCGGGTGACGAGCCGGCGAGGCATAGCTTAGTGTGTGGAGTCACAATGACTATGGACAGTTGTACACAAAAAGGTGGAGGTATAATCGTCAATGAATAAAATAAATCACCCGTGTTATTTTTTGATAATTTTTTTCGCGATCATTTACAACTAATTTTTTGTTATCATTTTGAGAACACAAGGTGTTACATTTAAACGTGAAAAATTAAGAAAAATATACGTTTACAAAATTAAACGTTCTCTCCCAGCCCTAATATAGATGGAGAAATGTTTATGTGGAACATGTCTTACCTGCAGATGAGAGAGGCACAAAATTGTATTGGAGAGGAGGCACTGAAGATACTTTCGTTGGCTTTGTTTCGGCAAAACTGATAACATCCATTGGATTGTGTTGAATCATCTTTAAGAAACGCCTTTGAAGTAATGAAAGAGTCGGTGAATCTGCAATGATCAAACATTGGCAACATTAGTTAAGAGTATTTACCAGACAGGCATTTGCAGGCATTTCAGTGTCAATGAAGTTACACGGCTCTTCAATTTTTGCATGCTCAAATGATTGAACTGTTGAAAGAAAAAAAACATGAACATAAAGCACGCTTGTATCTTGTATTTCTCCTATACACTTTATCAATTCCGTCATTAAATTAAGAGATAAAAAATCACAAATAATGCATAAAAATAAATATTTCCTCATAATTACACAAAGTTTGGCCAGTACTGGCGGAAGTTTGAAAAGAGGTAGATGAACGGTACAAAGGTAGAATAGTAGTAGTGGTTATGAAAGATACAATACAAGTCATATTTGGTGTATTTTCTTAAAGCACAGCTAATGCGGTTTGAAAATACAAGTGATTGCATGATCTTGGCTAACAGAAAACACAACTCTCCGTAAAACTGAAATGTTTAGCGCGAGAAGAGGGGAGGTAAGGTCTTGCGAGCCGTCTTTGTTAGCTGGCAGGTAGCACGACCCTCCGCATTTCACGGTCCGTTGGTTGGAGCGACTCGCTCGCTTTTCAGATATTTTGGGGGTCGATTATTTATTCGTAGATCACAGAGTTGGGCAGAATTCATATTTGCCATTGTTTTGTTTTTTTATATAGGCCTATATATAATTTCACGACGATGATAATTTGACTTTATTTATTTTAATTTGGCAATAATGCCAGCGTACTTAGCCGCGGTCGATTACGAACGAGTCTCCTAAACCGCGGTCGTTGTATTGTATGTAATCATGGCTCGGTCATGGATGTCATATATTGTTTCTAATCTTTATAATCACCCAATCAACGTCTTTATTAGTCTCGTTGCATACATAAGAGACGCAAAGCCAAAATATCATCATCATCGCTAATCGAGACGATGACGGGCGATTTATGAAGATGCAAAAACGACACATGACATCTATACCCAAACCATGGTTCGAACCTGGAACCATAGATAACTAATTAGTTATCTGTGCTGGAACCAACTGGAAATCATCAGACGTGATCTATTTATATATTTAATTAATGTCTATACCCTGTTCAGTTATAACATGCCATAACATCATTTGATATATTATGACGGCTAAACTAAACTGCTACTACCAGTAAAATGGTATAGGTCTAATTATTTTGATTATTATTATCATCATTATTGTTATCATTGTTATATTGTTATTATTATTATTTGTATTATTATTATTAGTATTTCTATTAGTAATATTATTATTATTATTATTATTATTATTATTATTATTATTATTATTATTATTATTATTATTGTTGTTGTTGTTGTTGTTGTTCGTAGGTTTTTGTAGAAAACCTACCCAAGGAGAACTTCCCCGTCTTCAGGTGACTAGTTAGTATTATGGCATTTGGATAAGTGGGGAGGAATATACGAACGCTGTTAGTCCCAGCATAGGTTTTTGTGACTTATGACAACCTCGGAAAAACTCTACGGTTTGGATTTGCCGGCAGCTGGTATCGAACCGGCTACCTCCCAAATCAGAGCTTCGTGTGCTACGCACTGAGCAATATCTGTTAGTATATAACGATATTTGCTGTGTAGTAAAAGTATACGAGACTCAAATTCGGGAGTTTGTGGGTTTGATGAACGAACTGTGTCTCACCGTCGTTACTTGAATGTGTCTCGTCCCATGAATACCCCTGTTTTATTACAAACGAACTGTGTCTCACCGTCGTTACTTGAATGTGTCTCGTCCCATGAATACCCCTGTTTTATTACAAACGAACTGTGTCTCACCGTCGTTACTTGAATGTGTCTCGTCCCATGAATACCCCTGTTTTATTACAAACGAACTGTGTCTCACCGTCGTTACTTGAATGTGTCTCGTCCCATGAATACCCCTGTTTTATTACAAACGAACTGTGTCTCACCGTCGTTACTTGAATGTGTCTCGTCCCATGAATACCCCTGTTTTATTACAAACGAACTGTCTCACCGTCGTTACTTGAATGTGTCTCGTCCCATGAATACCCCTGTTTTATTACAAACGAACTGTGTCTCACCGTCGTTACTTGAATGTGTCTCGTCCCATGAATACCCCCTGTTTTATTACAAACAAACTGTGTCTTACCGTCGTTTTATTTGAATGTGTCTCGTCCCATGAATACCCCTTTTTTTATTACAAACGAACTGTGTCTCACCGTCGTTACTTGAATGTGTCTCGTCCCATGAATACCCCTGTTTTATTACAAACGAACTGTGTCTCACCGTCGTTACTTGAATGTGTCTCGTCCCATGAATACCCCTGTTTTATTACAAACGAACTGTGTCTCACCGTCGTTACTTGAATGTGTCTCGTCCCATGAATACCCCTGTTTTATTACAAACAAACTGTGTCTCACCGTCGTTTTATTTGAATGTGTCTCGTCCCATGAATACCCCTTTTTTTATTACAAACGAACTGTGTCTCACCGTCGTTTTATTTGAATGTGTCTCGTCCCATGAATACCCCTTTTTTATTACAAACGAACTATGTCTCACCGTCGTTACTTGAATGTGTCTCGTCCCATGAATACCCCTGTTTTATTACAAACGAACTGTGTCTCACCGTCGTTACTTGAATGTGTCTCGTCCCATGAATACCCCTGTTTTATTACAAACGAACTGTGTCTCACCGTCGTTACTTGAATGTGTCTCGTCCCATGAATACCCCTGTTTTATTACAAACGAACTGTATCTCACCATCGTTTTATTTGAATGTGTCTCGTCCCATGAATACCCCTTTTTTTATTACAAACGAACTGTGTCTCACCGTCGTTTTATTTGAATGTGTCTCGTCCCATGAATACCCCTTTTTTATTACAAACGAACTATGTCTCACCGTCGTTACTTGAATGTGTCTCGTCCCATGATTGTTTTTGATTTTATTGTTGGAACAAGTTTAATGCAGACGAGTGTTATGAGCGCAGTTTCAACGAAATATTTCGAACGCTTTGTCCACTACTGAGCTTGGAAATTGAGCTGACGAATTTCATGTAATTTTATTCAATATTGTAATTATTATAGTGGTCTCTCGGATACAGTTATATGGGCCAGCTCAAAATGGAAGTGGGATTTTTTGTGAAACAGCCCGTGATATCCGTGATATCGTGGTGTATCGTGTACACAAACGAAGAATAAGTGGCCCCATTAGTGTGTACGATATTTGCAACACCGAACTAGACCTGTATGGATACTGTGTGGATGCTGGATTTATTCCATATAATTTATGGAGTTATGAACATTTTTTTATAATATAGTCAGTGAATTGTAATTTGTTTTCCTACGCAGTGGTGCCGAAAATGTTATACATACGACCGTTTTTTGTGTTGGAACGTTGAATACATTGTCTTTAGTGTTTTCAGTTTTATATTGATGCCTGTCAGTTATTTGTCTTTCATTGCAATTAATAAAGTTTTTATTCTTGGTGGTTGTGTCTTGCACATTACATTTACCATATTTTCTGTGTATTTAAAATGTTATTGATGATTAATTGTAAACGCCCCATTTATTAATAGCGTGACATTAGTATGTTAGAATAAAGCTCCCTAAATATTGGTTAGGAGAGGGGGGCGGCGGGTGCTATAGTAGGCCTACTTCAAAATTTCAATGAAACATGTTTTACTCCGTCAATCATGATAAAACGAGTAATTTTGCAATAAAACTAGTCTTTGTGAACCTGTTTATATTATCGTTCACAATCGTTCACACAGCAGATGGTATAGAACCGGCGTCCTCCCGAATCAGAGTCTCGTGTCACCGCGTGCTACGCACTGGACCATTTATGTTGGCCCATTACTAATATTATTGGAACGTTACACCATTATTAGATTTAATGTTATTTTAAAGATATTACTGAACTAATACATGGATGAATAAAGAAATGGATAAATAAAACGAAATATACGAACATTAGTCAATCAATGTTATACATTGCAATCACAAGACTAACTAAACTTAGTATCGGGCAATGCATGTTGTCAAATCCACAGCGCATTCTGATGTTACATCGTCGCGAGCAGTGTTTATACGACATATTCTTATCACAACACCATTGCATGATAGTGACACATCAGTTTTTTAAATTACAATTCAAGCATTATTTGGACATGAGATTGTACAAACATTATTTGTTTGTAACCCCAGTCTCTACGACAACGGCAAGATGTTTACCTGCAACTTTACCCATGGGTGAATGATTTCAAGAAATGCTCGATTTCTAGTGAAATGCCCCAACAGGTGTGGGAGTGGGGGAGGCCCGTGAGTGAGATGACTAACTTCCCCTCTCTTGGCGAAAGGGTCTTAGATTTACCTGGATATCTGAGCTTGCCTTCTTTTCAATGACTGGTAAATACTCTTAACAGTCTAACACTAATGCTTGGTGAATCTATAATCATCTAGAGAATAAATCTGATACTAGCTAATATGAGTCTGTCAACAAATATATTGTCGGCAATACTACCATTGAGTTTGTTAGTGTTGGGTAGAGACCCAGCGGCCATTGGCGGCTCTCTACCAATAAATTTCCCGTGGACTCTAGTAGTGAGATCCCGTACCGCTAGAAAGCGCTACACGTACCCACTGATGTCAGCGTTCCTGTGGAAAGAAAGGGATACTACGTAGTACGCGCAGATGCGAAGTCGGTAAGGTAGTAGTATCCAGATGGCGGTGGATATTGTTATTAGAGCATTATCATTTGTTCTGATAAACATGTCAAACGGGCACGAAGTTAACAATAAGTGAGCTAATACTTTATTACAACACATTATATAAGGTTTTATACATTATATAGACTAGGCTGTAGTACTACGTTACTAATGTAGGCCTATTAATGTAGGCCTAGGCTTATTGTAGCCTAGTAATGGCCTAGACTAAAAGAGTTGGGCCTAGACCTAGGCTAGACCTAAGCCACGTAATCGTACTACGTAGTATCCCTTCTTTCCACAGGAACGCTGACATCAGTGGGTACGTGTAGCGCTTTCTAGCGGTACGGGATCGCACTACTAGAGTCCACGGGAAATTTATTGGTAGAGACACGCCAATGGCCGCTGGGTCTCTACCCTACACTAACAAACTCAATGATACTACTAGCGTACTTACATAGGTAAGGGACTTTATTACAAAAATTAATTTTCTTCCTATATTTACAACAAGTGTTTCAGTGGATATTTTAGTGACCATCTTTGTTTAATTATTCATTCGTGATTGCGACTTAAAGAAAAGGAGCATAAAAAGTAGCATTCAAAGAAGTTCTATTCAAAAAATAAATATGCATGAAAGGAACAAAGACTTGCTCAGATTTAAATTCTGTGATGGCTACTAACAAGAATTAAATTGCAACGAAAAAAACAAACAGGCTTTCTTGCCGTGCTCATCTAATATCTTATTCTTGTCACAATTCGGAGATACGACAGTGCAAAGTTGACCGACGGTCAGTTTCTTACGGGAGCGAGGTCATTTACTGCGCAGTATATTGCGACAACCCTACAATTATTTTTTCTTGTTCTTGATTTTTTTATAGTAGCCTACAGTTTGTTTTGGATTTTTGTTATTGTTAAATTTATGATTTAATTATGTATTATTAATTGTTTGCATAGACTAGTTCTATTTATTGTTCTCCTTTGTAAATCAGTTTTTATAACTGAAATGGATCGACATTAAATAATTAAATAAATAAATAAATAAATAAATAAATAAATAAATAAATAAATAAATAAATAAATAAATAAATAAATAAATAAATAAATAAATAAATAAATAAATAAATAAATAAATAAATAAATAAATAAATAAATAGGCTAAATAAATAAATAAATAAATAAATAAATAAATAAAATAAAATAAATAAATAAATAAATAAATAAATAAATAAATAAAATAAATAAATAAATAAATAAATAAATAAATAAATAAATAAATAAATAAATAAATAAATAAATAAATAAATAAATAAATAAATAAATAAATGTGTGATCTGAAATAGTTCACGCCTTTGCTATACTTGGGTTCCGTATTATAGATTATAAACTGAGATTAGAAATGGAATACTACGTACTTTCCCTCAGCTCCTGGACTTCTACCGACGGCCAGACAATGAGCGCAGTGGCCTGACGGAGAGCAGCCAGCGGTGAGCCGTGGTGGGGCACGCTATAGAACACACACCCTCTCGTTTTGGTGCACATCCGTCTGGTAGCTTTGTCTCCACTCTCCCAAGCTGCAACACAACCGACGTCCGTGAAGTCAGAGTTGAGTAACATAGTGGATGAATGGAGCCTCGATCTGTTGTTCCCTCTCGGCCCGTGCTCGTTCCACCCCACTCAAACGGCACTCAGAAAACATTAACTCTCACCATTGTAATATTTCAATTGGTCTATAATTGACCGCACTTCGACTTCCCTAGGCGAATGTTTTCGAGATTTGTGTAAACCTTCTTTTTATGGTCGCTTATAGCAGGTACAATAGGGTCCAACTTCATTAATCTACTGTGGTTCTCAAGGCTGATTGAACTTTAGTACCAATAAGTTGTTTATGAGAATTGCAATGAAACAATTTGAGACTACCTATGTTACATAAATACAGGTAGGCCTACCATTGACACACTCGACTTTGCTGCGATCTAGCAGACGTCGTGCCAACTGTTTCCTTACTCAACGAATAGGCGGAAATTTTCGTTTTCCGGGCTTTTGACGCAATCTTGAGGGATTGTGGGGGGGCTCTAGCTAACAGCCCATCAGCCCACCCCCTGGTCAAGACTGAATAGTAACAGTAGCCTATACATGTGTGTGTGTAGCTTACCTTTGACAAGCATGTTCTTCACAAGAAGTCCTCCCATAGAGTGAGCCACCCATACAATGGGTCTCGAACCAACACCGGCCAGTCTAAGCTTCTCTAGCAGTTCATCGCTGCGCTCCTCCAAGCTCCGCCTACAATATACAACAACACACGAGTCAAGCATTGTTGCCAAAGCAAGCATGTTCTTCACAAGAAGTCCTCCCATGGAGTGAGCCACCCATACGATGGGTCTTGAACCAACGCCAGCCAGTAGCAGTTCATCACTGCGCTCCTCCAAGCTCCGCCTACAACATACAACAACATACGAGTCGAGCATTGTTCCCCGTGCGCAAGCCGTTTACATTTTGCCAATAAGTTTGTTTGCACAAACAACGTATTTATCGAGTTTTAACGTACAACGAAACTTTTCATATTACACTCATTAGCATGTTAATTAAACATGAAGGTACTGTATTGACAACACTGCCACACTATAAAAACGAAATTGCCTGGGCAGTTCACACACAATAATTGTATCGGATGGGCTACTAATATTAAATACTAATACTAATAATACTGAACAAAAATATTTAAGTACACTATGGCCTCGGTAATTTGACTTTTTGGTTTGTGCGAGCCGAGCTCAACTACCGTTTTAAAACCGGTTCCATCATTAATTTTATTGCGACGTATTTTACGTCCATCCGAAACGCTCGACACCAGTCGACAGCCAAGCACAGAGATGCCAATGACAACTTTGAACTAAACCATTCTACACTTTGAAATAATTCTTTGATAACTAACAACTTAAATTACCGTTTCGCTGACCCATCCTTACTGTTATTTCTGAATGTGAATGTGTAGAGTGCCTAACAGCTTTGGATGTTATTTAGCAATGGGGGTGGATAGGAAGGAAACCAACAGCTTACCTTGTTGCTGACGACCTTCCGAGTTGGTAGAAACATAAAAAACATAGAAAGACTAGACAATAATGTGGAAACTGTCATTGGGTGAACAAGGCCACGTCAGGTCGAAACAGTTTCGACTTTATTGTCTAGTCTTTCTATGTTTTTTATGTTATTTATGAATGTAGGCCTTTGTATATTTTGTAGTTTTGTATAGGCCTAGTAGTTGTGTATAATGTATATATACTATATAGTATTTTATTTTGTATGTATACCCTGTAGTAGGACCTATCTATATTTGTAGTTTGTACCAATATTTGTACTCTGTACTTCACATGGTGAAATAAAATAAATAAAGGTGGAAAATAGGTTATGATGATATGTCTGGAAACAGTTACTCACTTTATGTTTAGAGAGGGACACATCGAAGCCCATTCTGAAATACTCGTGTTGTAGTTGATCCCGATGACACGTAGATATCGGCAGTCCCGTGGCAGCCAATCCTTGGGCCAACATAGAGTTTGACATTCACGGTCCATACTGCCTTCCTGGCAGACTTTGTGATTACTGTTGGCACAAATAGTTAGCATTCAATGTAAGTATATACCAAATACATACAGACCCTAAATTATAAAACACAATAAAAAGTATGTATGATTTTATTTACACCAGCCTACACACACTGGCAGAAATGACCATCCGAAGACACTGTTTACATCAATGGGACCAAGGTACTACGTAAACAAGTCATATAACTCGATCATAGTAAAGCTAAGGCTAATGTTACGATGGTCTGCACTTGTTAGGCCATCTCAATGTAATAGGCCTAATAAAGCTGCAAATAAATTACAATAACAATTACAATTACTGTACAATTATCCGAGAACGTAATATGATCCCACGTCAAAGACAAACACTGCAATATACACCTTGTCAAAGATGTAGAAGGTAATATACAGTATGAACTATCAAAAATATACACGGACCGATACCGATGTACTGATCTTGAGAATCGGCCAATACCTGTGGTATCAGTAGAATCGGTATCGCCACATTTTACCGATACTGATAGCAAAACATGTTTTACGCTTTCTGATAAGAAAGAATACAAACTGTAACATCATTCTTTATCACTGCAATAAAACATCTATATTTTTATTAGCAAATTGTACGTTCTTAACTTAATTTGTAGAATTTTTTAAATTAACAGGTATCGGAACCGGAATTACTTTATAAAAAAAAAAAGAGAATAGGTATAGGCTGGACGCCGTAGGAAAGAAAGTTGTGTCGTCATAACTAATTACTCTGGCCGGCGTAGTGATATGTGGACGTTTACGCAGTGCTCATCCGCGCACTATATCGGCAAAATGCAACATGGCGCTTGACGAACGCAAGGTCCACTAGATCGCTTGTAGCGTGCGCGCAGGCTTCACAATTACTCCGCTAGGAGTAAATCCAATAGACCTTGGACGAACGTTGCTGCGCTCACAACCCGTTTCACCGCCTACCTAGAAGCTTAATACTTCCCATCGAACAAGCTGTGGTGCGCGGCGATTTGAATTTATGACAGCTGTTGTTCAATGTTGAAAGAGTAACGACGCGTTCTATACGTAGGCCTACTTTGACAGCAATGTTAGTATCTATAACTTCACAAATTAACAATGCTCTATAAGAGCTTCCATTATTTTATAAGCGTTGCCTACCTCGCAAAAAAGGTCTCCATACTGAAGTAATTAGCTATGTTTACATGGTGGACCGTACTGAGTACCAGACTGAGAACTGTCATGGATGCTTGCGTTTATATGAAGGTCTACCCAAACTTCATTTCGGTCTCGCGCCACACTTGTTCGTTTGGTCACACATAACCTTACTTTTTCCTTCTGCCATATAAAATTAATTTAAAGATGCATCCCGGGGAACAAAAGTTTACAAGCTGTTGTAAATATTTTATTTGATTTTTGTTGGTGACAACTACAATCATTTTCCACTTTATTCACCTACAAACAGCGTTCGTTCAAGGTTTCAGTTCTTCAGTCAGTACGTTCTACCCGTTTACATGAAGGACACTGTACGGTCTTTCGGTACGGTCTAGCTTTTTTGGCGGACCGGACCCAGTCGGTTCGGTCCATTTTCTAGGTGTTAACATGGTGTGGACCGTACTCAGTACCGGACTCAGTCCGCCATGTAAACGGGGTTATTGTTAAATTTTGAAAATCAGGCCTTGTAGCTTTGGTAGACTATATATACAAATTATTTATTTCATATTTCATATTATATTTCATGTTTCATTGGACATAGTATTCTTACAGTCATGATGTACATCAATTTGACAGAGTATTATAAATACATACCAGCTTTCACCGTGTTTCCATTTACCAATTTAGAATCTAAAACCTAAAAAAAAACTTATCTCTACATGTGGATAGTCACAGGTCAGTCAGGACAAAGGAGAGTTAGATACATTATTGAAAACATGGTTTACTTTGTGCCATCAACTATGGGAAATACTCGGATACGGGATAACTTCAAATTCTGGTCGAAATGGAACCATTGAATCCGTATCTTGGTAATATTATTTATTTAATATTAGTTTTAATTTATTTTTACTATGCATGCTGTAGAATGAGATGAATTCACATATTAGACCACCTTTCGGTCCAATGTTAGTCTACCACCTGCCACCCTCCGTCCCTCATGATGTAACCCAAGGGGTTTGTGCATGGCTAGGCCCAGTGGACCGCTGCCAGACACCCGTATTTTCTTGCGCAGGTGGAGTCGAGCCACACTTGTCACAACTAAACATGCGAAAAGTGGAGACTTTAAGGAAATAAAAAATACAAGAAAATGAAAATAAGAAACAAAACCATCACCTATACGTAGTGCAACTTATTGTTTAGTAGAGCACATCACTCACTAATAATGTGTACAATAGCCCACACTGTGCTTACTTTTCAAAACAAAGCTTCAATAATGAATAGGCCCCTATACAACTTCTTATTATTCTATATTCTTACATTCTAGGTACAATAGTCTTCCTGTCCTAGCTCACATACACACATTTGTTAGGCATAAATTTGATAGCCTACTTTTGTCTAGTATTTACAATCATTATCATTATATCCAACAATTATTAATGTTCCCGTACAAGTGGAGATAGAGGTGGTTTGCGAAAACTTTGAACCTTGGCTGTGGCCCTACATATACAATATACATCCCTAGGATTTAACTCTTTTTTTTTTTTTTAATTGGACCTGAAAAAGCTGGATGTATAATAATTATTTACAAATAAAATATAACAACATAAATATAAATAAATAAATAAATTCACATTTAGAGTCTACCCACTCAGTAACAAGACTGATTTTCAGTGGGGGACTTTAATTTAAAGCGACTTAACCAACCTTGTAGGCTCCAAACACCATCGACGAGTGAGCGATAATAACCAATCAAAGATCGACATGTCAAATATGAAACATATGAATCAGTGATTGGACAGTGCGAACACCTGCGGACAAATGCCAGAATCAACAAGGCCGATTCAGAACAACTTTGAATTTATTGAGTGCTTCGTTGCTAGGACGGCTTTAAAGTCACCGTTTACTTATTCGTAAGACAAGAAGTGTTGGAATTGAATCCACATGAGAAGTTAAGAAAATTTCTGCCTGAAGCGGGATTTGAACCCGGGACCTTCTGCATTGGAAGCAGGGATGCTAACCACTGGACCAACGAGCCACCTAAGTAAATAAAATTATAAGGCTATCATATAAAAACAATAACAAAATGTAAATAAATTATCCATGCCAGCATTTACAGATTTTTCCCATTTCAAAATATTGGTTTCTTCTCGAGTAGTGTAGGGCCTAGGTTCATAATGGAACTGCCAATGGCTCGTCATCATCTTCTTCCATCTCATCACTGTCAGAGTCCTCATCACTGTCTTGTAGATTTATAATCATGGGCTCAACCCCCTGGGTATCCATGCCCATTTCTGTAGCCCAAGTCTCTCTGATCAGTTCTTCGCAGTGCTCCACACGCTTCGACCATTCCTCTGCCGTTATAGCTTCTAGAGCAGCTTCCCAAACTTGTTTAGTGTTTTCGAGAGTGTATTGTTCGTTCCTTCCGATGTTGTCATTGTAGCTCTGCTTTGTAGTGGCCCATATTAGTTCGATCGGGTTGAAGTGGCAGTGGTAAGGAGGGAGCCTTAATACCTCGTGGCCCATGCTTCGAATCAGTTCATCACTTCGATACCTGCCAAGCACATAAAATATGTGAAATGTACGCAATGGTTTAGCATGCACCCACAAATGTGGTTGCAGAGCAAGTTACGATATGTTTTGGGCACGGTGACCTCGGATTACTAGAGCTAGACCTAGATGCAGATGCCTAATCTGAGTAGGCCTAATCTCAAATATGTAAGCTACTACAGCCAACATGCTGGATTTAAGTCGTAACAGTAAAATATTTATTCTTCTATAAGACCAGGCTTGCAATAGAACTAACACACTATTTAAAAAGATTACATAGTGCTTACACAATCTCTCTTTTGTTCCGTCGGGCAATGTCCACAAGCACAGGCTTTAAGCTGTGCGGCGGGAAGTTGATGTGCTGGTCCTGGAGCCACTTGGTGATGTCTTCCTTTTTCCACGAAGAAGTTGGCTGCTTGTTTTCAATGACGCTATGGTATGACGCGTTATCCATGACAATTAAACTAGGTTCAGTGAGATTGCCTAACATATTTTCTAGCCATTGTCCAAAGTTTTCGCTGTTCATTTCTCCATGGTAGTCACCAGTATTACTACCTGAAGCAAAGAGTAAACTTGAATTTGGGACAAAACCACCTCTACCTCCAGCATGCAAAACAATAAACCGTCTCCCATCGTTCATGTCGCCTCTCTTCGCACTTCTAATATCGTTGTCCTGCCATGTTCTTCCTAACGTTCCCCTCTGGTAAATCCATGTTTCATCTAAAAATATTGGCTGCAGAGGATTAACGCTTTCCATATTTTGTATGTACGATCTTAAAAAGTTAATCCTCTGCAGCGCAATATTTGAACTTTCAATCAAAACTCGCCGATTGTCTGTTTTCTTCCACTTGAATCCTATCAAAAGAAAAACACACAAAGTTAGTAGGCCTACAAATAGACATGTTTTTGTTTCAATATATAGCTAGTCTAAAAAAATACTTCTACAAAATTTTGCTCTCCAATAAAAATGTTGACTACGCTATTTTCGTTTTGAAAATAGAGCTGGGTCTTTAAAAGGAATGCAATACAGTCAATACTACATTCAAATGTAACTACATACAGCCCAAAGTATATGTAGAGCTCAAACAGTTCTCTAAGTAATCGATTTTCAACTTCCCACCTTGATTACATGAGAAAATGTCACACTGTGTTGTGTATTGGTAAGTTTTGTTTTTAATTTCACTGCACGGTTAGGTTGAATATAATAGGCTTTTCACTGTAGGCTATTATAACTTACAAAATGGAAATGGATGCAGTTTCAATCTTGGTTAGTCTCAAAATATTATATAGATTAAGGTTTGCATGGGCCTTACATAAAGACTTAAAGGTTGGAATTCATAGTCGGCCCCTACACCTAGGGGCGCCCATTGTTACCAAGGTAACAATTGTTTGCATGTTATTTCCCATCAGGGAAACAAAGCCATAGCAACAATGGGCGCCCCTAGGTGTAGGGGCCGACTATGAATTCCAACCTTAGACCCTACCTACATACCCAATGTTGAAACTACCGTCCGAAGAGAGGTTTTCTTCCCAGGAAATCCTACACCTTCCACTTCGCACTGCTTCAGCAACTCGGGCATCGTTACCTTCTGACCTGTAGAGAAAATTTGCTGTTCTTAGCCCTACTGACCTAAGGTGTGTTATCTCATGTAGGCAAGCAAGCAACACATGGGAAACATGCTCTGAAACTAGTTTTTAAAACTTAATAGTAACACGGTGTGTTACGGGTTCCAAGTTGATGACACACTGAAAACATTTTTCCCAAACATTTACAGAAAACTGAACAAGCTCAAATTCTATAAGCATAAACACCTTGTGTTAGCAACATTTCTAACACTCAAGTAGTGTGCCAGCACAGAAAACATCTTTCGGCATAGCCACTAAGGGATGAGATTCGACTTATGTGATGACAGTGGAACACAGCAAATGAAATTACTTTAAAAATGTTTTTCTTTGCATCTCTCTCTCTTAAAAACTACATCTTTGTTCCAACTAATCGTAGGCCTATCTCATTTAAATAATTGTTTTGGGATGTTTGTGCAGTAATGACAAACAAATTTACAAGAAAGTCCACTTTAACTTGTTACACTTAGTCTAATATTTGTAGGCCTAATAACTTTTAGTTTACCCCAAGTTTACAAGTTTACCCCCCAGTACTACTTTTTGACATAGGCCTAGAGCTATTGTATAGTTAAAGGAGGGGGGGGGGGAATGTACTTGGTAGACATAAGTAGTAGATTTGCAATAGCGCGCCTGTAGACATTGCATAAGTCGCTTACCTTTGGAATACATGTTATAGATGACTCGCCGTATAGATGACTTCATAAAATCATCTACTTCTCTTAAAATCGTCTTTGTTCTGTTAGGTCGTTTTTTCTTTGGAGATACTATCACTCCTTCTTTAGCATTGCGGAGTATTCGCCCCACAGTTGTGACAGCTATACCTGTGTGAAATTCACGAACAGAATATAATTGTTATATACCTAACCATGAAGATTAAATCAAGTAGACACTCTAGTATAATCCTTAATATCACTGATTTGGACCACAAGTGTTGTGGAAGATGTAAAGTTAATGGAATTATGTAGGTAGTGTTGAGCCATGGTATGGATCAATTATTTTTTACAATATTCCAATAGAAGTGCGGCAAAGCCGTTGTACACATTAAGCGTCAATTGCATGTTAAAGTGTCACCACTTTGCTTGTCTTCTCTAATAAGAATCTACTGAAAATTGAAAAATTGCAAATCGGTACATGGCTGTGTGACAAGCAAAATCGGAGCACATATCTCGATTCCAAAAACCCTGGTACACATAGGCCTAGTAGCACAAAACTAATAAATATGTGTGTTCCCACCGAGAGCTTCTGCAGTACGTTCTTGGATCGCCCCAAGAGATTTCAGTGGCCCATTATTTAGACATTCTTTTGCAAAGTATTTATGAACGCTTATTACAGCTCTTTGCTGTGCCGACGACAACGGTTGTCCCCTTTTTGAAAACTTCTTTATCGACGTCTGAAACATAAAAATTAGATGCAAATTTATGCCTACGTTACTACTGCAGGCCTATTAGGTTACAATGACATTGTAAACCATACGGTACCTTAGCAATGGCTTGCAGTTTCCGGTGTTGTGCCGACCATTGCGACTGCACCGATAGAGCTGTAAATGGCGATGCAGCTGTGTGGGAGGATGCTAGGGTGGGGGGATGCTGAGAGGAGGTGGTGCTAAGTGATGGATTGGTCGGGAACAAGTGATGTGTAGGAGTATTGAAGAAAGATGCAGGTGTAGGATTGGATGGTGCAGCAATGGTGTGGAGCTTGTCAGGAGTGGGATAGCTTTGATGGGTAGAGGTTGTGGCTGTGATGGGTGATGTAGCAAAAATGGGGTGTTTGGAAGAAGTGGGTAACCTGGAATGTGTAGGAGTAGCGGAGCTGGGGCAAGAATTGAGGTTAATTGGTGGTGTAGCAGCATTGACGATTTTGGGAGTACTAGAGGGAAGAAAAGTTTGTCTGGAAAGGTTAACTGACGTGGCAATTGGTGGAATGGACGAAGTGGGTTTTTTGGGGAGGATAATTGTGATTACTCTGGGGGGTTGGGAAGTAGGTCCAGGAAATGTATTTGGAATTGTTGGAGTGGGTGTGGGTGCAGTTATGATGGTAGTAGGCGTACTGCCATTGGAGAAATTTAATGCCTGGAAAATGGAAATACAACAGAATTAAATAAAATACAGGATACAGGCAAATCAAAATATAGTGCCTATGTAACCAAAAGAATTATTATGACAGAACAGAATAGAATTCTTATGAAACCAGACAAATGTGTCTTCTGATATGCCTGAACCAATTTATGAGGCCAAGCGTAGAAAATAAATCAGGGCTAGGCCTATAACCAGACTTATTTGATTATTTTTCACCTATAGTGACTTGCACTTTGCATGTGCTGTAGTTTGTTGTTTGCTAGGCTTACTTTGATGCAAAGAAATGTGTTACAATAGTTATTTGATATTGAAATATAGGACAGGCTAAACCAGCTACCTTTAGGCCTATTTGCATTGTTACGTTATTCATATTTCACTATGGGCTGGTGTATCACAATATAGGCTACAGGGTCACTAACCACTGGCAACCCTACCATATCAATTAGGCCTAGCACCTTCAATCTAATCAATAGTGGACATGATATAATATATTAGCTAATCGTAGATAGGTCTAGGACTATAGGGCCTAGCTGCTAATGAAATAACCCACCTGTTCGTTTGCTACGGAGAAGAAACGTTCTACTCGGGCAATGTCAATTTTGTCTAGTTTCGTATCGAAACATAGTTTTTTTTTTGACATTTCGAAGGTGATCTGTAACGTAAATATAGTCAATATTAAGCAAAGGCTACCCCAACCACCAGTCACAGCTACAGTGAACGCAGTCAAAGTTGGCCAAGGTCTACTAGATCGCTTGTAGCGCGCGCGCAATTACTCCGCTAGGAGTAAATCCAGTAGACCTTGAAAGTTGGCAAGGTCTACTTGATCTCCGCCTAGCGGAGTTCGACGAGCCTCCGCTAGGCGGAGATCAAGTTGACCTTGAAAGTTGACCTTGAAAGGTGGCAAACAATCAGCTGTCAAAATAATAAAATTGCAGCCATAGAAATAAAAACAAGTGTAGCAATAGTAACTGCTCGTAATTTAAATTTTTTAATGATAGACAACGACTGAGTGAAAGTTTTGTATGTGTATTTGTTTTCCAAAATCAGAAGAAATTATTTTTTGACAGCTTGTTGTTTGTCCATCGATTTAATTCATTTGTTTCATTGTTGTCTTTTGGTGTTGCTAGTGCCCAGGTCCTAGAGGCTCTATGTCATATTTGTCGTTTGTAGACCTGTAGGCGGCAGGCCCCTACGTAGGCCTAGGCCTACGTAAAACTAGCCTACCTATTCACTTAAGGTCCGGTTCCCACAAACGGCCAAGGATTATGGCTAAAAGATGAACACAATGAGAAATGATATGTTGCTGCACTAATCACATGCAATCTAGGCTACTGTATTGTAGCATTCGTTAGCCTAGTTATTTTGTGTGAACCGAGACGGCTAGGCGCTGGCATTAGTCACTAGCGTTAGCCTTAGCCATTCGTGGGAACCCTTTCTTAATTTTCTTAGGCCTAGCCCTAGCTGGCCAACAATATCGTAGAATTGCAGTGCACAATGGCCCTTTAATTGAAGAGCTAGGCCTAGACCCTTAGGAAGGCCTTAGAGCCTAGGCTCAGCTCAGAGGGTTAAACCAAGGTGTAGGCCTAGGCCCTAGGTTTTGCCTATACTTGCCACAAAAAAAAAACACAACAAGTCCTAGCCTAGTCCTTTGGGTTTAGTCAACAAGATAAGGTAGGCGGTCTAGGTATAAGAGTAGACCAAGGCAATACGAGCGACTTTGGGTCGCGAACTTGGCATTTGTTAACAAGAAACATGAACCAGCTTTCATGGGATAGTCCAAAAATTAATATTTACCCAGCTTAATAATTATCTACAATTAAGAACTCACCTGCTTGGTTTCAGAATTTTCAATAGTTTCTTCTAGAAGCACATCAACCGACAACGGCCATTTTTATTCCTTCTTCGGCAGCTTCATCCCTAGCACGGTGGGACGGAACTACTTTCAATTTTCACAAATATAATGAAGTAGTTGTTAATTTTTAATTGAATACAATAAATAAGATAATAAGAAACTAAAATTTATTCCTGCATAATTTAACCGCATACACATACCAAGAGGGAGAAAAATAGCATTTAAACCAGCGCCCATGTCCACCAACCTATGAAATAACAATACATGTTTACTTCTGGTAAGGCAATGAGTAGTAGTCTACATTTAAGTTAGTATTACAAGGTGTGAGGTCACTTGCTATTGCATCATCCGTGACGACACAACTTTCTTTCCTACGGCGTCCAGACTATATCGGCAAATTGTGATATTGGTCCAGCTGTAGCCAGCGATTGCACCACAAGAAACAGAGCATTAAAATTATTTTCTTTTAAAATGTACCAAACACAAACAGCAATTCTAAACTACAAAAATAAGAAAATCTAAACTCACCATAATAAGCTGGAAGGCATCCTTGTAAAGTACATGAAATAATACATAAATATTGCATACACCTATTGCAGAGAACTTGATAGATACTGGTACAATATTAAAAAATTATTATTTTAGAAAATAGGTTTTAGGTTTACTAGTGCATTACCGGTTGCTGGGAAACACAATACAGTAGTACAATTGCTGTATTTACTGTTACAATTACTGTTATTTCTGAATGCATGCATAGTATTTTATAGTTTTGTATGTATATTCTATTTTGTATGTATAGTGGGGCCTATCTATACTTGTAGTTTCAACCCATATTTTTACCCTGTACAAGTCGCATGGTGAAATAAAATATAATATTGTAGCGTTTCCCTGTTTAAATAAGTCACTATCTCAGAATTTACTTAGGCTTCAATAAAAGTGTCTTTGGCATAATACAATACAACAAATCAACTTGATGTTATGATTATGAAGGCATAACAGCCAAATGTGGGCACTTAAGAGCAAAGGATACCTCTACGTCAAAAAGAAGGAAATTCAAACGTCAGAAATTTTTCATTTTTTAATTATATTTCAAGATTGAAACACAAAATCGAAAATCTGAGAAACCATAGCGCTGTGGTTTGGTAATCCCTACACACTGAATGATAAATGTATTTAAAGTAGGGATGGGATGGGACGTTTAAACGTTTAAACGTGGGAGTTTGTACTTTTTATGCCTCGTTTAAACGTGTGTACAGAAGTGTTTGTACATGAGATACGAAACAAATATTTTACAACGGAGCGTACTGCAGTACTAGTCTACTATTATAGTTTTTTCTAGCTACAAATTGTAATTTTACTCAATGTTTCGGAACTTTTCGGTAATTTACTGCAAAGGTCATTTTATTCATCTCTTGGCAGAGAATAGAGCGAACAAAACGTTTAAACGGTGTTTTAAAAACGGTTAAACGTTTAGGCTATAAACGTATTTGCCCATCCCTAATTTAAAGTTATAATCAGTATGACTGTGATAACGATTTCCTTAGTAATTTAAGGAAATCGTTATCACAGTTATACTGATTATAACGTTAAAACAATTATCATTCAGTCTGTAGGGCTTACCAAACCACAGCGCTATGGTTTCTCAGATTTTTGATTTTGTGTTTCAATCTTGAGATATAATTAAAAAACAAAAATTTTCTGCGGTTTTTGACGTAGAGGTATCCTTCGTTCAAGAAGACGACAAAGACTTGACGTACTCACCCCGAGTAGGAGAAGGGCCCCTTGGCCGCAACGCTGGCGTACTCAGGACAGTCGTCCATGACGAGCACGTAGCCCCCCATTGTCTCCTCCCACTCTCTCCGCTTCAGCTCGCTGACGTCCACCAGATACTCCCGGGTGCGCTCGTCGCTGATGTCCAGGGTATCCTCGTCGGCAGACATGTCCGTCCACCTGGGACCCGTCAACACAACATCTCATGTCTGGGGATGGGACGTCTCAACGTGGGAGCGGCCGTAAAGGTTTACATTATTTTACGCCACGTTTAAACATTTGTATAGAAGTGTTTCTATATGTATTCAAAATTTGAATCCAAATGTATTTATTCAATGTGTAAATGTATGTATGTATAAATATATATAAATGTATACAAATAGGCAACACGCGTACGATTTGTTTTGTTAAACCAACCACTTAGTTTAATAGTATCAGATACAAAAAGTACATTAATGCGAGTCCCAAGTAAAAAAGAAATTTTTAAATGTGTTAAATGTGGCCGCATTTATTGAAGTTTAAACTCGGGGATCTGAAACGCGTACAGGTGGCTGTGACGCAATGATTCTGTAGACGTGGCGTTACAGACCAATCGCTGAGGCGGTGAACGTACACAGTACAAAACCATGACGTCAAATCCACTGTACATGGCGGAGGCTCGTTTTTCACGCCCTTTTATTTATCGTTACTAAACCAATTATTTTGAGGCATAGACTGATCCGTTTCTCAAAATTCAAAGACACAAAATTATTAAATGAGAGACAAGGTATTTAAAAATCGATTAAAATTTTCATACGCGTGTTCCCTATTATAAATGTATATAAATGTATATAAATATGTAAAAAAATTTTGAAGAAATTAAAAAAGTGAATATGTAAATATAAATGTACATAAAATGTATCAAATGTATTCATCAAATGTATGTATTCAAATGTGTATTCAAATATTGTGCATGGTGGCCATACTGGAGGCCACAATGGCAAGTGATTGGTACGTCATTGTTACTATGTTTCAGCTGATATTTCGTTGAAGATCAACTGTTCTCCAACTTTGGTTTGCTATTATTATTTATTAGGTACTGAAAAGCAACTTAAATAAATTCTCTCTTATTTTAGCCATCTTTTTGTTGTTTACAATGGCACGCACGATCGCTTCCGTAAACTTTATCGGGGGATATACGTGTTCAAACTCTCATATTTCGCCGTAAACAATATCATTCGTTTTCTATTGACAGCTAAATGAAACTTGAAATAGTACTATAGGTGGCCTCCAATATGGCTGATGTGACATCAAAATATATTATTTAAAAAAAAAATTTAAAAATTTAAAAATTTAAAAATTTAAAAATTTAAAAATTTAAAAATTTAAAAATTTAAAAATTTAAAAAAATTTAAAAATTTAAAAAAATTTAAAAATAAAAAAAAAAATATATTAATATTATATAAATAATACCTGTTTGCGCAGCCGTCGCGCTGGCGCCAGGTGACGAACACCCCTCCCAGAAGGCCGTGCACGAAGACGACGTCGACGCGGGGCTTCTCGGGCCGCCTGAGCGCGGGGTGGAGCAGGTAGACGCGACGGCCGTAGTCCCCGTTGTAGCGATCGTCAGCATCCAGGTTGGCCAGGGCTCGGGCTGCGGGGGCCGACAGACGCACGTCGGGGTGGCGCGACCACAGAGCCAGCAGGCCCACCCAGCCTACGACCAACAAACACGTTCTTTGCCGAGAAATTTCATTTTTGGATGATTGTTTAATGTGTCAATGTTATTTTTATATATTTTCATACTGTCCAAATTTGTAAATCCCTGGAAATGAATTACAAAATTTATACTTAGAATGCTAGAACTGGAGATTACAGGTAGAAGAACGAGAGGAAGACCACGACAAAGATGGCACGACAAAGTGAAGAAGGATGTGGAAATGCGAGGAGGGGACTGGAATGTAGTTGAGGAGGAAGAGTGGTAGCAGGATAGAAGAAGATGGAGAGGCTCATCTTCATTGCCGACCCAACGCAGAGTTGGACATGGCAACAGATGATGATGATGATTTGGCGTGAATGTATATGAAATGCTAAATACATAAATACAGTAAATAAATAAATAGTAAATAAATAAACAAATAAATAAATAGATAAATAAATAAATAAACAAATAAATAAATAAATAAATATTACATACCTACCAGATATGTAAATGTCATGGAGCAGTTCTCTATGAAGGGATACATTCGACATCACTTTTGCCAGCATTATCATTACATCCATGTTGTCTTGAAAATGTTTGTAGGCATTCATTAAAATAGGTAAACCACCAAGTCTTACAATGTCTATAAAGAAAAAGCAAAGGTTATAAATGGGCTACTTTAGCACAACAATTTATTTGAAAATTTGGCTATTCAATAAAAGAACAATTTATTAATTTAATGTCTATCCTAATCGGTTACAAAAACTGTTTTTTTTTTTTGTACCTACCTTTTGCGTTGTTGTCGATGCAACTGTGGTGTAAGATACTTTGTATGCACAATGGGAGAATATCCTCATCCCGGATTGGCTGCTGATGAACTTCGGTAGAGGTCAAGTCATCCAGAAAGTTCAAATGTCTTTGCTGCACAAAGAGTTTTGAAAATAGAGAATTTAAAGAGTTTCATGATACATACATGAAAATGAGAAGTAACTCATTGGTTTGGTGATTGAATATGAAATATGGTTCAAATTGTAGTTTACGATTAAATATTACTTTCTTGTAGGTTGTAGAAAAAGATTACTGTCAGCTATATTGGGTGATAGTTATTGAGTCAAGTCGTTTCCCTTCCTGTCTATACGTTTCTATGGGAATTTCTTTTGAACTATTTATTAAATAGCATAGGCCTATTCTATTTACCAATAAATGTAGGCCTATGTAATAAATTATAAACACTAGTACATAGTCAATACGTACATGTAAGTTGGGAAATGCTTTTCTGAGAAAATAGTCAATGCATATATGTTTCTTTTCCCTGTTGATTGCTTTCAAAAATATATGCAAGCTTGCTGTCAGTTGTTGCTTGTTGGGAACGACGTGGCCGTAAGGCGAGGGCAGAAAGAATCTTAGGTCAACTCCTTCCGTCCGTGCCAACCCGACGGCTGTTCGTTCATCGCAGACTTGAGCAAGTTGCCTCAGGTCAGACTCTGTAAAAGAACCGAAGAATAAGTAAACAATGACTCTGGAAGTACCGGTAGGCCTATAAGGCTTGTTTCTATTTACGTCATCGATGTTAGTTCCGTTTTTACTCACGAGATCGCAGCACGGGGGACGGTACAAACATTGCAGTCTGACAAGTGACAGCTGCTAAATATCTTCTAATGTTTCAAGATTTCTATGCTACCCAACCACATCAAATTCATTCGTGTGACAAAGTAGCTAGACGAGACCTATAAGCTTAGGTAAATATTATAAACATACGCCTCAGTCAGAATTGGGGTAGGGAGATTATTTTAAGGTGAAGGTATCTAGGTAACTTAACTTTTTTAAATTAAGTTTTTTTGATGAAGGTTGATAAATATTGATATTATGTCTGCAAAAAGTGGTTTTAAAGAAATTTCACTTTTATTTTTTACGTGTACCGATAGCTTCAATAGTCTTTACGTTCATGTAATTACACCTCTAGACCATATTTGTCAAGTACACGAAAATGTAGTATGCTATAGGTTGCTATCTTAGGAATGATGGTATACAATTTTAAAACACGATTATGTGACCAGTTTTTTTTAATGAATTTTTTCGTGTCCCGGTGAAAAGGCACTTGAGTATATATGCTGTTTTTACTATTCCATAACTTAATTATGAAAAGAGTCACTTTCAAGAAATAAAGTGCATATCATGCCCTCGACCCTTATCTTCCCAAAATGCTTGCAGTCTCAAGCCTATGTAAAAAACTTTTCGAGTGTTGGTGAAATATGTACACGGATGTAAAGCGCACCAGTTTGCTCGTGTCGCAGTCCAGCCGTAACCACTTTACGGGTCTAGACAGGTAATTTGCGCAAAGAAATTATCTCCTTGTGTCCTAGCACCGCTCAAAAGTAGTTGAAAACGCAAATGTACAGATTTAATCCAAGTATTGGGGGGAAACATGACACCAAGTAAGCGGAGCGGCGACTCACCGGGCGTGAATTTGCTTTGACAAGAGCCAGCGCTCGACTGAAATCAGAACGAAGCGCGCGGAGGTCGGTCGGGGTTGCGGAAGTGGGGGGGAGGAGGGGTACACTTCAGACGTCACACATACACATTTACAAGTAATTTCTAGCAAAAAAGTTTTTTCAGGGGGGGTAGATACACCTTAAATATGCTGTCACCTCGATCAAACGTAAGCATTCCTACGCCATCTTTCAATGTTTTTACTACCACCTAGATGCTGGCGTTGCGCGTATGTGGTTGTTGAACTAGCTTGGAACAAGCCCTTCATATTTATTATCCTACTTCAAGATTTTACACGGAATTCATTAATTTATAAAAGGCTACCGCTAATGTAGGCCTATACGAACAATTTTTTCCAGCAAATAAAATCACTTTATTATTTTGGTAAAAAACACCTACTGTGCTGACGAAACCAAGACTTTTAGACCAGGAGAATATTTTTAAATAAAACACATCACAAGAACAGTAATTATGGTCATGAAAAAATTAAAAACCACTTGCCAAGTGTGTTTATTTTTTAGAGCGTCCACTCTCTTAACCTCAGACGCGAGGGCTCGAAAATTAACGCACTTGTGTTTTTTTAAATTTTTTCATGACCGTGGTTATGATTCGTGTTATGTGTTTCATTTTAAAATACTTACCGTGCTTTCGTTTTATATGCATTACACATTGACATTTCTATGTACACACTGTCCATGTTTTCTTACCCGAGAGGGTTTTAAGAGTGGCCAACGTATGCACGGCTCGCAAGTGTTCATAATTGTCTCCGTTGGAAGCGATGGATAGTAACCGCCAGGCGTACGAATGGGTCCACGATTTCCACCACCTCGTTGGTAAATTGAACACGTCGTACGACGACTTATTGTCCATCTCCATCTCATTGATCAGTAAACTCATCTTATCTAGAAACAGGACCAAACAGATTGCAGGATAGTCAGATAAATAAAATGACAAATTAGTAAGCGCAACTGACCAATTTATAACGAAAGCAGTAACAAGGGTTTGCTTTGTAGGAGGTAAGATGACTACCAGCTGACAACAAATAATTAAATAACCATTATATAGATATACCTTTGAAGTGTGGATCGTCATGGATGTAAATGTATTCCGCTCTTCTCCTTTCCACATCAAGGACATCCACTTTTATTAGTTGATTGATATTGTGATAAGTCTGGTGTATTTGAAAGCAAATCCATATTCCTCTGAAAAAAATGTAGAAGTTAATAATGTGAAACAAAACAATGAAAACATTTCAAAAATTAAAAAATTAAAAAATTAAATGAAAAACAATGAGATCGATATCAATAGTAAAATTATTATTTGCATGCTCGTTGTACACGTTTTTCATTAAATTCCCAAGTCTGTTTTAACCAGGCGATAAATATGGTACCCGAGTGTAGTGTAGCACAACGTTTATAGATCACCACAGACTGAATTCATTGTGAGTCTTGTGTCAGCCTGGCTTAGATTGGATAGACAGCCTACGTAGAATGCAAAGTTTGAGCCGACTTGATATTCTGACGTTTTGCTCAACAACAAAGACAATTCCACTCCAAGTTTATTTTTTCTTTCAAAAGTCCAAACGTTAAACTCTACCATCACGTTTAAATGACCCTTCCCTACTGTATGCATGGTTTGCATACTTGTGTAATGCGTAGGGGATTTTTAGTGCATTCGCTAACGAGGCGATAAGTTGTGAACTGGTGAATGTTAATGGTGATAGATGAGGATGCCGATGATCGACGTTTACAAAATTGCAGGCACTATGCAGTATCCCAATTCCAAACTGATGTCTTGTTGTTCACACGCCATGCTTCGGTCATGTGAGCCACATAAAATATGTAAACGTTTCAAACCACTCCCACATTTAAACGTATCCCATAGGCTAAACAGCCAGGCCTAGTGCACAAACACAACCAATTTCGTATGTGATTTCGGAAATCAAGGCCTTTGAGTACTAGGCCTACAGCTCTTCTAGTATCGTTACGATTGCAGTCGTTACGATTGCAGTTTCCGTTACAGTTAGCCTAGGGCCTACATCATGGATGGCAGGGTAGGGCCTAGGCCCCCTAGGCCTATTTGGACTGACCTTTATCCTGTAGGGAGGGCTTAGCACCTAGGTTACTCTAGGGCTAGCCTAGAGCCTATGTGTTTGTCTTAAACTAATTATCAGGCCAGGCCGAGCTTACTTGAAACCCACGGGCTGAGCCAAGTAGGCCTAGCCTACAGCCTACGCCCAGGCCAGGGCTTAGGCCTACTTATTAACACAAGCTCGCCTAGGACTAGGGCCTAGGCCTACCTACAATAGGCCTAAAATAGAAGCCTAAGTGTAAGGAAAGATGTTCTAGGCTCCTACCTGCTAATGTCACAATCTAAAACTTACCCAGTCACAACAACCCCACAACCAGTAGCCTTGAGCAGTCGTATGTATTTCTTCATAGCAACCTTTCTTAAGAAGAAACATACCAGTTTTAATGGAACATCTAACTTCGCGTTCCACAAGCTCAGGCCTAGCTATCAAACTGCGTTGACGTCTGGCCTAGCTATACCTAGCCTAGCTAGACCTAGGCCTACATCTACGCATTTTACTTACAAAGTTAGGTTAAGTTGTCGCTCGGTTATGTTTTTGTGTTCATTTTCGTTCTTACCGCCCAACATCCCACAGCCTGCTACGTGCACGGTCAGGAATTTCTTGTTGCGCGCTAAAATTCAAACGTATTATCGAGTAGTCATTAGGACAGAAGTAATATACATTATAAAGTGTACATTATACTAGATACAAGTACGCCCGACGGAGGGCAGGACATACACACCATACAATAGTAAAAGATTCTTGTCTTATTTGTATGACCTCGTCTCCGGACTGGTGACAGTCTTCTTGAGATGGCCTCCCTCGCTCTTACTGAGCACTCATTCGAATTCCTTCTTTGGTTTTCACACTTGTTATATAACATCCACTATAGCAGATTCTACCCTCATTCGTCCTCACATACTATTATCACCCCAGCCCTCGGGGTACGCGTTTTTAATCCTCTATTCCTCTCCACACCTCCTCTGTTACCTCAAATATCCTCTGTTCTGTGTCTCCTCTGTTCCTATGTCACATCTTGTGTTTAGATCTTTGCACATCTCCTCTGTTACCTCAAATATCCTCTGTTCTGTGTCTCCTCTGTTCCTATGTCACATCTTGTGTTTAGATCTTTGCACACCTCCTCTGTTACCTCAAATATCCTCTGTTCTGTGTCTCCTCTGTTCCTATGTCACATCTTGTGTTTAGATCTTTGCACACCTCATCTGTTACCTCAAATATCCTCTTTGCTCTTTTCTGCCAAAATAATACAAATTAAATAAATTAGTATTATTTATTTATTGTTTATTGTGAGGCTCGTTCGTTGGTCGAGTCTTGTCACTACTACTACTACATCGGTTTATTCCTGATTCCAATGCAGAAGGGCCAGGGTTCGATTCCCAGTTTGGGCTGCATTTTTTTTTTGCTTTTGTAATTACACAAACACAAAGACAAAACACAAACGTTATAAATGCCCTCCACTGAAAGTAAGTTCTTATAACTAATAAGTAGGCAGACTAATATTGGACTGTGGGGTAGACTATAAATAAAATTAATTTTATTTGTAATGCACTATTTGTAACGGTGCGTTTTCAATAGATCACAGAGGCAAGGCCGACATCAGCAACCGTGTGAAGACGACTCCCCTTCCTCCAAGTATGTCCCGGGTGTTTGGTTTTGAAATGTAGTCACCCTGTTTGAACGTCCTCCATCGGTTGCGTTCCAAAATTCGTCTCAAGTATAACCTTGGATTACCTGCCGTGAAGTCAAGATTAATTGGATGACACATGGGAGACTTTTGCATCATAAAGAGAGTGAAATTTGCATTGGGAGGTTATACAAATTCACTGGAAAGCGAATTTCTTTGTTAGAAACATGATCTAGGCCTTTAGTAAACTGTTATTCCGTTGGGGTGGTGTATACCTCTTATAATACTGGTTTGCCATACAAACAATCGAACATATTATGGTCAATTCAAGCTGGTGCCAAAACGAATATTAAAATAGGTTAGTGGGATTATCTTGGGATTGATTCTGGAACATGTAAGAAGCCATCCAGTATGAAAAACACTTTGATTAATGTTGGAGATTAGTAATCCGATGAATTCTGGAACGCAGCTATCCTTGGCCTGAGAAGTCGCGTCTCTCACTGAACGCTGAGAAAACTTCGGCAACTCTCTGCCTCTTCTCCATAAAACAAAATTAGCCCCGCCCTCCCCTAACCCTTTCTGGCAGAATCATCGCTTGGTCATATACATTGGGCAAGAGCCTCACATGGGGGCGCCACATTGCCCACGTCAAGGGACAGAGCCCCCGGAAGCTCTTTGTCCTTCACTCTCTCCTGTGATATAATTTTATAATATTTTCGTAGGGATAGCCGTTATAGAGTGCACACCAGCTTTACCTGATGTGCCCCTCTTCAGGTGACTAACTCAGGGGCGGATCTAGCCTTGATTTATGGGGGGGGGCTTAAGTGCATGCTATATATACAAGTTTTGGGGAGTAATATACATTATGTTTAATTTTATCAATCACATTTTCAAAACATACTTTACTTCAGTCATTACTGACATTGTCACATTTTGGGTGAAAGAATAACATAGTTGTCACTAATGTTGACGTATAAACGAACAACACACGTCATATTTTTTTTTGATTTTGTGATAATTACGGAAGCTTCAGGGGTGTCATTCGGAAATAACGTAATTTCACACTAAGAATCGATTTGTAAGTGAACCTGAGAATATTAATTTAATTTGATTCCTTTTAATTAATCTCATTTACATCTACTTTAAGGGTTTATAAACAAACGTGCGTGACATACCACAGATTTTGAGATAATTACAGAAGTTTATTGGGCTGTCAGTGGAAAATTACCTAATGTCACACACAGTAGCGATTTGTAAGAGAACCAGAGTATATATTCATTTAATTTGATTCCTGCCAATTAATCTCAATTAGATCTTGTTTAACCACATATAAACATACCTGCGTGACATACTACCGATTTGGAGATAATTACGTAACTTTAACGGGCTGTCATTCGAAAATTACTTAATTTCACACATAGTAGCGATTTGTAAGAGAACCTGAGTATGGCATGCGCATACGTCGGCAGGGGCGTATACAGGCTCGATTAGTTACACAAAGCATGGCAACTAAAGCTCGGTAACGACTCCAAAATAATAATTATTCAAAATTTCCATTTTTTTGGGGTCATGGGGGGGCGGTCGCCCCCCCCCCCCCCTGTATCCGCCCCTGGACTAACTAGGATATTAGGGTGTTTGGATAGTTGGAAAGGAATGTCCGAGGGCAATATCCCAGCATTCGCCTTTACGACTGAGGAAAACCTCGGAAAAAACCTTCAGTCAGGACTGCCGGTGGCCGGAATCGAACCGGCAACCTCCCGATTTAGAGTCTCACGCAACCGCTAAGCCACCTCTATCGATCAGAACCAAGCTCATGCGGAGGCAGTGGGAGGGCAAGGGACAGGCGTTTGGATCGCAATGAAGTCCGTCACGTATATGGAGCCCTCTTTGCGGACACCGGTCACCACGAGGAGGGACCCACCTTCACCGTTGCTATTTTATGATTTTCATTATTATTTGTTCATTTGTTTTCATTATTATTTCTCCTTTGTATATGTGTTTTACAACTGAATATTAATAAATCAATAATACAAAAAATAAAATAAATAAATAAATAAATAAATAAATAAATAAATAAATAAATAAATATATAGGCCGTCCCTCGTTCCAGACAAGTCCACTAGCAAACCTGGCGGTGGTATGTGGTACTTAACCTGTCTGAATGTAGTGCTCTGTGATTGGACAGCACTGCTACCAGACAACAACAGACAACACCTCAAAAACACAACAAACCTACTACCTCGGTTATTTCTCTATGTACTACCTGGCTGAAGTAAATTTAGGCCGTAGCCCTACAGCCAGACAACCTCGCTCAAAATTGAAGTTAAACAGCTAAAATATCCATATTTGATGTAAATAAACATCATAATTAAGTGCAATAGGTAAAACCATGCTCTCAGCTAACGATTAGTTTCGTTTAGGCTCATTAATACGGAGATATTAGTCCTGGAAAGGGTCTTACATGTCACTGTCACCGTGTCAAGCCCTACAGCTCGACAAAAGTGAGGTTAAACAGCTGAAATGTCCACGATTGATGTAAATAAACATCATAACTAATTGCATCAGGTATTCAGTTGCTCTTATCTAACAATTATCTTCGTTTATGCTCTTTAATTCGATGATATTAGTCCTGAAATTGGTCGTACATCACAGTCAAGCCCTACAGACAGTTCTGCTCTGACAAAAGTGAGGTTAGACAGCTGAAATATCCACTATTGATGTAAATAAACATCATAATGAAGTGCGGCAGGTATTCAGTTGCTCTTAACTAACAATCATCTTCGTTTAGGCTCTTAAATTCGATGACATTAGTCCCGAGATGGATCATATGTCACAGTGTAGCCTAGGCCTAGCTCTACAGCCAGTTCTGCTCTGACAAAAGTGAGGTTAAACAGCTGAAATATCCACTATTGATGTAGGCCTAAATAAACATTGAAGTTCAGCAGGCATTCAGTTGCTCTTAGCTAACAATTATCTTCGTTTAGGCTTTGATTCGATGATATTAGTCCTGAGGTGGGTCATACATCACAGTCAAGCCATACAGCCAGACACCCTGTCCAACAAAAGTGAGGTAAAACAGCTTAAATATCCACGTTTTATCTAAGTGAGCATCATATTGAAGTTCAGCAGGTATTCAGTTGCTCTTAGTTAACAGTTGTCTTCGTTTAGGCTCTTTAATTCGATGATATTAGTCCCGAAATGGGTCATACATCACAGTCGAGCCATACAGCCAGACACCCTGTCCAACAAAAGTGAGGCAAAACAGCTTAAATATCCACGTTTTATCTAAGTAAGCATCATATTTAAGTGCAGTAAGTAAATACATTCTCTTAGCAAACGATTGCCTTCCTCTCAATAATTTGATATCATCTAGCGGGTTCATGTGCGGTCGCGGACCTACCTGTTGATGCCACTCTGCTATGGACTCGAATCCATGTTTCTGGTCGACCGTCTCAAGGTTTACTGGGGACGCAACTCTTTCTGGACTTACATAGAATAATGAATACATAAATCTTTTTAAATTTGTACTTAAATTTAGATGATTTGCAGAGTATAATAAAAGCTGGAATTTTGGGGAGGGTCTGGAACCCCTCCCTAGATATGCCACTGTGCTGGGCAATGGTCACATAACTAGGGGGTGAAGATTCAAACTATGTCAAACTAAGAATACCTGCATGCACTCTAGAAGTGCAGCAAGTAAGCACATCCTCTTTGCTTAAAATTAGTAGGCCTATATATTCATTTCCTTGTCCAGTATTGCGGCCGAGATGGCCCGAAAAAATGGGTCTGTGTATTTCGGGGTGGAATAATGTTTTTTCTTGACTTGCAGTCAACAGCTGTGCATGAGCTTCTTTCGTTGACTGGCTTTCTTGAAAAGTGATGTGAATTAATGGTGCTGGTAGACTCAAAGTTCAAACTTAATGACGTAATGACACTTACAAGAGTTTGATTGTTACTAGTTTCAACGTAATCCAAAAGAAATAACTGAACAATTTAAACGAGCAATTAAAATGAAGAATACGTTTCAAGCAGCATGAGCGTCCACCATTCTTTGCATGCATGTACATTGTACATGTCTCCGTTGATTATTGCAAGCCGTAGGTCAAATGACGTCAGGAAACTGGCTGGGTGACAAAAGGGACGAGTGGGAAACAGATTTAAATGGTTAAACGGGACATACCAGGGAGGACCTCATTTAGTCACCTCTTATGACCAGAAACCACCAAACCACCCTAGGCCAAATATCTCAATGCAGCTACATTGCTAGTTGTTTCTTTGTCTGTGTAGCTACTTTGATATACTTGCCCCAAAATAGCCTTACATATATGAGCGATTCGTAGCTGTTGCGAACAAGGCAAGAAAAAAGAGGGGGAAAACGGACTGGTCAAGACAGGAGGCGAGGAAAGGACCGATTTCACTGTTTTACCTTGTTAGTTTCCGGTAGCTCGAAGATGTTGGTTGCAGAGGGGCCGTGGTGAACGAAGATGAGTGAAGTTTAGTCGTGTTTGAAGTATGGTTGAAAATAAACACAAAAACACAACGTATGTACAGTCAATAAGTAGAGTTACGTGAAGAAATACAAATAAAAAAGAAACACTGTACGAATGGCGAAGTAAACACTTTTGCCCTCGTCTCGAATACGAGGGCAACGAAAAACGAAAAGATGTGTAGTCTGTGAGCGATCAACGACGAGAGAGACCGAGACAAGCCCGGTCGACAGGTCTCCGACTGTTAATCGGGGGTTGAAGGTGGAGAGATAGGGGAAGATACTGAAATAAGGGGAACGGAAATGTATTTGAATACTTGGTGCAAACAGTAGCCGACTGCCAAGCCCCAATCTCAAATACTGATCGCTGATTGGCCACCAACCACTCGTCTATGACCAACACATTTGTAAGATTGTTTCGGGGCAAGTATATACATGATATATGTAGCACTGGATACCATAAGGATGTTAAGCAATAATGTAAGAATTTCTCTGGATAGTTAAAATATCCTGAGTGTCTCGTTATTGTTACGAAATAAATGTTTATCATTGATCTCAGCTGCATTAAAAATAAAATTTTCTGTGGCCTCAAGTTGTAATACATAAGGCACTCTTTCAACTAGTCAACCAGGTAGTAATAGGAATCAATACGAAGGCGACCACTCCGACCAGTGTAATAAAAATTAACATTAAAGCAAGTTATTGTTGAAAATTGATATTTGCTACCATTAGTGACTTTTGAATGATGATTGACACAACTTAAAAATGAACCTTATAAAAATTAGAATTAATAAAAAGTGTATGAAAAATCAGGATAACAACAGGAAAAACAACACTGAAAAGTATTTGTTATTAATTTATTGATTTATTGCTAGTTAACAGTAATAGACAATACATTTTAAATTACTACAGTACTGTAGTCCCTCCTTAATTCAAACTCAGTTAATTCAAATTTTAATTTATGTACAATTAAAGGTATTGATGGAGTCCCAGCAGAAGATTTGAGTATGGTGTTTGAAAGTTATTTTAATTCAAAATTTTGTAATTCAAATTGGAGTTTTTAGGGTCCCTTGAACTTTGAATTAAAATGGGACAACTGGTAATGTATAAGACAATATAGGCTATGTTTCGCAATCACACACATACGGTAGGCCTATATTATGGATATACCAGTATGTCCTATGGCCAGCCAACCATGAGAGTTAACAAGGTTAAAACTTGAAAGACAGATCATGCAACTGGTACAAAATACAAATGAGATGATGATGATCTGAGATGTGAAGAGGAAGTCCAATTGTGAAATATTTATACGATTGTAAAGATAAGCCAAGTTCATGGTACGATTGAAGGAGTGTCTGACAAAGAAAATAGTACTCTTCTACAGTAGGACAGATGTGGGCAGATGGGCAATCGTCATGCTGATAGTCATACATATGTAAATAGGAGGACTATACAAGAATGGAAGAAGCTCTCAGAAGAGTCTGTAAATGTAGACAATGTTTTTCTTTCAGAGCCCTAATACAGGATTTCAAGAACAAACGAGGTTAGTGAGATACATGTATTGTAACATTACTACCATGTACTTGTTTGTGAACACACAACTGTATTAAGAATAAATCTTTGAATGAAAATAATCTAGTCATTGAAATAATCATTTAAATACGGATGCAGTCCACTCCATCTGTACGGTACCCAAAGATTTAATGACAAGGCACCTAGGCAGCAACCCACCCCACCTGATGCAAACGACGATTTACCTCAGCCCCTTATATATATTGAGGCGTTTGTAGGACAGTGTCATGCTTGAAGTTCTTAAATCGTCAAGGCGTAACAGTATACATGAAACAAAGATGTTAATACAGTGAAACTTCTTTATAAAGAACGTCTTTATAACAAAATGATCTATATAACAAACTGTTTTTGAGGTCCCAAAAGGTTCTTATGCATGTAAAGGTACCCTCTTTATAAAGAAATGTTCTTTATAACAAAATAATAATCGAGCCCCCAAGAGTTCGTTATAAAGAAGTTTGACTGTACATGGATTAACAGATTTAATTGAATTTTTTAAGATTTTGAAATCAGTTAGGCTACAATTCTGTCAAAGTGACTGCACAAATCATCAGCACAAATCCTTCTTGAGGTAGGCAAGGTGACCAAAACAGTAATGTTTTTTTTAATACATTGGCAAGTCGTAACAAATAATACCCTACTCAAAATTCCCATTCGTTACGGTTTGTTACGAGTCATAATTATGAACGTAGCGACTAGGAACTAACCAGTTTCAATAGTACTTAATGGTAACACGCACTTATCACCTGTTACCGTAACAAACTGTAATGAATGATGATCAATTGCAACTTGAGCCATAGGAATTATATGCATAGCAAGCCCAAATGTTGCCGTAATGAATAGTAACGACTAACGAGTAGTTTTTAATGGCAACCGTAAGCAATTGGAAATATGTGTAATCAAATACGGTACGTTCCCATTTGTTATGACTTACGAGATGAGAATTGATTCCCACTGGTTACTATTTGTTATGGCACACGCACCTATAAGATAAGAGGTGGTTTGTTCTTAGGGGCTCGATTCTGATGTTGTGTCTCTGTCGTGTTACGCCAATGTAGACGCATGACTCACTGAAGGAGAAGGAAGCATGAGAGGGAGGGAAAGTCATAGCTTGCAGGGGGAAGGCCAGCGAGGAAGAGGACGTTAAAAAGAAAATGGGAAGTGTAGGGAAGCAAAAGAGGGGGGTGGAAAAAGCAAGAAGGGATAGGAAGAGAGTGCAGAGTGGAAAGGGATACTACTAGTAATTGGAGATCGTCTATGCCAGAGGGTTCTGCAAAAAAAAAGGGAGGCAGAGGTCTGGGCCTTCGGAAGGGCAACGACCTCTACACTTGCCACGATCCTTAGGGGGAGGCTGAGGTGGTGGTGGTTATGAGCGGTACAAAATAATATATGCAGAATTAAGGATGGAGCAGAGGGAGCTCCAGGATAGAGGAGGGGAGGGAACGGACACGGACGTAGGAGGGTTGCACGGCAGACAGGGCAGATGGTATTCACATTGCAATGCAAGAGGAAAAATGGGATGGAAGGGGAGAGGAAGGAGGAGGAAAATAGAGAGATGCTACCAACAGTAAGGTGGGAAATAGGAGAAAGGGAGGAGAACAGGATTCAAGGGGAAGGAGTGGCAGAGAACTGAAAGGATACGGGAACAAGACAAGCAGATGGGAGGAGAGGTTTAGGATGGAGGGACACAAAGATATAGAAGGGAAGGGAGGGGGGAAAATGAAGGGTGCAGGAAGTCAAACAGGGGACGAGGGTAAGAGAAAGGTAACAGGGGAGGAAGGGGGGGGGGGGGAAGAGGAAGCACAGGGGGATAGTAGGTGACGGGGGAGGGAGGAACAGATCAGCTAAGGGAGAAAAATAAGGAAAAGAGGGAGGGTGTGGAAGGGAGAAAGGCTGACATAGCAGGGAAGGGAAAGAAGGATAAGGCAAATCTGAGGGTTTGGCTAGTAAACTGCAGGAGCATCAAGGGTAAGATATTGATATTTCAATTTTGGACGATGATGGAGTTACAGGAACCAGATGTGGTAATTGCTGTGGAAACATGGCTGGAAGAGGGAGTAACAGACGAGGAGATAGGACACGCTGGATACACTACATACAGAAGGGCTAGTGGGGCAGTGGTATGATAAAAATGAAAAAGGAATTCAGGGGAAGACCAATTTGGAGGGAAGTTAACTGAGAAATAATGGGAGTAACAGGGGGGAGTGAAGGCCAAAATAGTAGCGGCCTATAGGCCATGAGGAAATGGAGAGATGGAGTTAGTGAGAAGGTTGAGGCATAAGGTGTGGGTGGGGGGGGGGGGAAGCTGTTAGTGGCAGGTTATCTACCCGGGATTAAGTGTGGGAGGCAGGGGAGGAGGAGCTGAGGCCAGGAGTGACGAAGAGCTCGTAAATGAGACAATAAATTAGGGGATGGAGCAAATAGTAAGGGGTAGTACGAGGAGACATGAGGAAGGAGGGTACCGATTAGACATAGGTAATAATGGTTAGTGTGTAGGATAGAGGAGAGCAAAGTGATTACGAGGCAGCGTGTGCAATAAAAGAGGGTAAAGGTTAGGGGTGGGATAAATCGTTTAATGGCCTAAACGGTTGACCTGTTAAATAAATCGCGTTTAAACGTTTAAATGCCAAAATTGTAAATAAGCACAAAAAAAAAGTTTTATTTGGGAAATGTCTCTCGCAGTCGTGGCATAAAAAATAGGGTAGAATAATGTTTTATTGCTGCTTGAACGAACCAACGACTTACGCACCTCGCGAAGTAATGACGGCGATCGACGGCCGAACGAGCGAGTGGCAGGAACTAAAATCTTATGTTCCGGGCGAGGTCGGGAACTTGTCGTGATAATTTTTTCGTGTTTTCGTGCTGATACAACAAACTTAGATGAAATGGGGTACTACGGGTGGGAAATTAACAATTCGACCATTTGGCATTTAATTTCTTAGCAAAATTCTTAAACGTGTAAGTAGCCACGGGCGTTTAAACGTTTAATTATCCCAGCCCTAGTAAAGGTAGATAAAGGGATGGGATATCACGGAGGGGGGGAGGGAATAAGGAAAACAGGAGGATAAGGTTGTATAAGAAGGCAGATGGTGAAATGATGAAAAAAGGAGCTAGAATAAGAGCTAGAAATACGAGCACGGTAGGAGGGAGGACCAAATCAACTCTAGAAGGGATTTGTGAAGATATGTATGGACGCAAGGGAGAGGTGGATACGAAGAAAAAGGAAAGGCGGAAATGCTGATCCACAAAAGGGCATAACAGATATATAAGAGAACTGGGGAGACATGGAGTCAGGGAGGTTGCAAAAAGGGTTGAGAGAGAGCTAAATGCATTGAAAAAGCTGTAGTGGGACGAGTATGAAGGGAATAAGCAAGGTAGTTGGAATAGGATGTTTAGGTACGTCAGAGGTAAAAGAGGGGCAAGGGGAGACTTCCATCACTAGTAGGGAGAGATGGGAGGCCACTGGTAGGAAACCAGGAAAAACTAGAGGAACTTCATACGTATACTACGCAGGTGTTTTCAAGGAAGAGGGAGGGAAAGAGGATTGGGCGAGAGATGGTAGGGAGCCACTTGGAATGTGTGGACGAAGTAGCAAGAGTGGTAGCGGGACTTAAAACCCGGTGCAAGAACTTCCCCTCATCTCCTCCTGGGTCTCCCCCTCCCCTCTCCTCCTCCCAGCCTCCACTAATGTCATCCCCCCCGGTCCCAGACATGCCCTCTCCATCTTCCTTCTCCTCTGAAGAACATTCCAACTCTCTCTTCTCGCTTTCTTCCCACGACATTCCCACTTGCTTTTCTCTCTCCTCCCTGCATCACCAATCTCTCTGCACTCCCTTTCTCCCTACATCACTAATCCCTCCACACTCCCTTTCTCCCTGCATCATCAAACCTTCCGCACCCCTTTCCTCCACTTCCCTCTCCTTACCTCCTATACCCCTCTTTCCCAGTTATTTCTCTACAGATCTCCCTTACCTCTGCAGAATTTTTCGCTAAAAATCTTAGTGCCATCATCCATATACCCTCACCTCGTTCAACCTGACCAACATCTCCCTCTTCCACGCTGCCACCCCCTCATTTCGTTTCTTACTCAGATTTACCCTGGCTACTACCTGCTCCCCATTTCCATTCCCTTACCCCCTATCACCACTACCTCTCCAGCCCCCGTAGACCTCTCTCCCCTTCATCCCTCCTCCCTTGCCTTGCCTTGCCTTGCCTTGCCTTGCCTTGCTGCCTCCCTTTGGCCCCTTAGCCTCCTTGCAACCGTTTCTTTCCCCCGTCCTGATGCCTATTACTGACTCTCCACCTCCTTCCGCTACCTCTCTGCGAAATCCAGTACCGTACCCACTTCCTGTCCGCCTGTTACCCTCCGCCCTCCTGACCCTTCAAACTTACGCAGTCCCTTGCTTAAACCTCCCTGCACCTTCAGCCTCCATTCTTCCTTCCTCTCCATCTCACCACCCCCCTCCTGCCTTCTTCCTCTCCTCACTAACCATTTCACCTCTTGCAGGACCACGCCATGCTCCTCTCTCCTCTAAACCTCTCGTATTCCCTGTCCTGTAGACCCCGCAACTCGGGTGGTACCAAAGCCCACACACGTCACACGCAACCCCACGATGTACCACCTTGCAACCACACTGCCCACACACCATCTCTACTATCCAATCCCTGCCAGTCACTACCACTACTCTCCCTTACTGTCAGCCTACTGTCCACCCTATCCATTCTCTTCCTGGTCTAGCTCTGCCAGCAAAACAGGAAGAAGAGAATATATTTGCTAGGTCCCACTCCTACCTGGCCCTCAATTACTAGTCACTGTCCCCCAGATGTCTGGATTTAGCTCTGGTTCCGTGTCCTTCTCTCCTCCTTCCTCCTGCCTTCCCCAGTGTCCCAACCTCCAAAGAACCGGCTGTGCCTTGAACTTCTCCTTCTTCCCTAGTTATTACGTATTATGATGACATAAATGAGTCAATGTGGGCATAAGAGAAGAAGAGAGAGAGATTATCCTTGCCTTCTCTTGTCTCCACCCCGCGTACAAGCCACCCTCTAACCCCACTTTTTCCGGCACTACAAGCCCACCACTTCAACTTCTTTTATCTCACGCCAAACACTCTGTCCAACTCCGCTTCAACACCCGCCCTAATATTTGATCTTCCTTATTTTAACACCACCTCCCTTTACTCTCCCTTTTTCCCCCGATTAACATCGATTCACTTTGCTTTACTCCAGCATCATTACACTATCGCGCCATAACCGGAAGTTTGTTTGGTTGCGCCTGGTCGCCGATTTCATGTCCCATTATTTGATCGGGTAACAAGTGATCTCGATCCCAGACTCAAAGAATTGGTGTTTCAATCACGACTGAGCAGGGCAAACTGATCGCTTACGGCAGGTCTAGGCCAATGACTTTAAACGCTAAGCCAAGGTCTGCGACGAAAGCATGGGAAGGAGTCTTATTAAATCTTGGGGGGAGGGTTGCCTCTGCCACCGGGTTATAAGGCCCAGCCGCAGAAGAGGGAGCTACTACTACTACTATAACAGATGTAACAGGAAAGTAGGCCCATTACATTGCCTGAGGGAAACCTCCTTCCCAGGCTATTATGGAGCTTGTTTTTAAAGTGAGGTGCTACCTAGGTTAAAGCCAGGCTACGCCAACTGGGCCTAGGGCCTAGCCTAGGCCTGCATCCTAGGCCTGCAGTGTCCGTCAAAAACCAAACACGTAGGCCTAGACCTGGGTCATTCCGGCCTACAGAAAAGTCAAAACTTCTGGCTGCTCTAAATACAAAGCATTAGTTAGGCCTAGACTTAGCCTAGGCCTAGCCTAATCTAGGCCTACGCTTTAAAACCAAAGGCCTAGGCCTAGGGCCTAGGCTAGGCCCACAGCGGCTAGGCCATAGGGCTTACTCTCATTACACATAAAAGACTATTGGAACGAATTATACTTTAATTTCAAGCAAATAATATGAAAAACATGAAAGAACTATGCTTACCAAAGTTCATGCGGTGTAACGACCACAAACCTGAAAGAACACGGGAGCAAAACTTCCGTGAATGGAATGATGAGATCCGCCATGCCCATTAGGAGTGCAGCGCAGCGGGTCCTGCTACAAGCCTACGGCATGATTGTGATTTGATTTAAATTAAGACCAATATACGCGAATTAATGAACCTTAACCAAGAAATTAATTAGCTAAGAGCATTAGGAGTATATTTGCTGCACTTAATTATGAGTTAATGTACGTAAAACCTGGCAATTTAACCTTTTATGTCA
>OX246738.1:106382487-106852487 GCA_945910005.1 Isoperla grammatica
CCTAGCTTCTAGAGCTTACGTGTCGTGGTTGGCCATATGCATGCGAGCCCTACGAGAGTAAAGCCACACAGTCAACATTTCTTGATTTGGACGTCTGTGTAGGCCTAGTTAAAAATAATGAATGAAGCTGAGGGGGAGGCCGAATGAAGCCTATGCCCTAGACCAGGCTCCAGGCCTGCTCTTATTATTAGGCCTAGATAGGGCTAGGCTAGGCCTATAGCACAGGCTAGGTCTAGGCCTAAGCCTAGGTTAGGCGGGTCTATGCTTCTAGGTCTTACCTCAGAGGCCTAGATTTGGGTATGGGCTGAAAGCATATTGTAAGACTAGGTAGGTAGGCCTAGGCCTAGGAAGCCTAGGCCTACTCTTAGTCACCAACTGCTTTAAAGAGCCTGTAATCACAAGTTTTGCATTGTTAATCAAAGTCCATGTAAGCTTGTGAGCCTGTAAATGACCTAGCTCCTGGGTTAGGCTAGATTGGGGCCTAGGCCTAGCCAATGTTTTCAAGGCAGATTTAAATAGGCCTGTATGGACAATTGATGGCCGATTGATATAGGCTAGTTTGTGTTGCTAATGAGACTGGTTCCAACCTATAGTTTGGTCGTAAGTTGGCCATCAACATGCTTAAAACATGTTGGCCTATATTGACTGCGTATACAATTCTAAGTGGATTGATTAAAATGGTTTGGAGGAATTGGTTTGAAAATTCACTGATATACCTAGGCCTAACAATTAAAAAACAAATCGATTGAATGGACATTTAGTGACATTGACGCACTGCCCAATGATATAGGCAGGTCAGAAAAGGAAGCCACTTTATATTGGATAGCAAGAAAGAAGAATGGTTGAGGAAGCTGTGCTCTCTGCATAGGAAATTTTTTTTAATTGAAACGGTTTGAAAGCAAATCCAAGGTGGCTGCCAAATTGTAGCCTAGGCCCTAGATTCTAACCTAGGATCTGTACAATATATTTTACAAAAAAAAAAAAATTGGTGGGAGGTGGGACTCACAGTAGGCAGATGGGGGTTGTGTTGAGGCGTGGCAAAGACACAAGGTTTTGTAGATCATGAACAAAGTAAGAGAAAATCAAATGTAGGCCTAACGTGTTTTGCAACCGCTTTGAAGAGTATATCAAGTTAAAGTCAAGTGAGTTGGATCGGAATCAGTTTGGATCAAACTCGGTGTGTATATCAGACTCCCGAACCGCTTAGAACCAAATTGCCTTCATTAAATGCGCATTAGGCCTACATGTGTTGGAATACGTAGTCATTGAATCTAAAAGGCTGTGAAGGAGGCCTAATAAGGCTAAAGCACTTCACAATTTTTAGTCTAGGACTCGATGGAAACCACACTTCTGGTTGGTGGTGCTTTGGAGACTTCAAGTTAGTCTCGATCTAAATATTTAGCAGGGCATCATAATAGCGAGCCCCATTGATGCGTTTTTATTATTTTTTCAACCAGGGTAGCTCGTAGGGGGTGTGAACCCGAGTACTAAAAAATCTGGATTTTTAATCCCAAGACCTAATTAGAAACATGTTAAATTTATTTCTTGAAACATAATGGAATAGGCTAGACCTAGACCTACACATAAATTAGGAGTAGTTTCACAAAACTTTTGATCTCCGATTAGCCGGTAATCGGAGATTTACTACAAACATGGGCTGCCATGCATTTTGAATATAATGTTTGTTTCAAGGTGTAATTTTTTGGGTAGTTTTTTCACTTTTTTGGGAAGAAAAATAAATGTTGCTTCTTTTACAATCAGAAGTCAATGTTCCGATATGCATATTTTAGAAAACTGAAAACGGTGGCCAAACAGCCTTAAACTATACGTTGGGATCTACTGTTCTGTTCTTGAACTTATCATTGTGTTTCGTTTTGATTTTAGAAACGGCACAAGCATGATATCTCTTATCATACCTCCAAAAGATCAAATTTCAAGAGTAAGTAAGATGTTGGCTGATGAATTCGGTACAGCGTCGAATATAAAGTCTCGTGTAAACAGACTATCTGTTTTGGGCGCCATCACATCTGTACAGCACAGACTGAAGCTCTACACTAAAGGTAATTTCTTTATAGTTTGTTAATACATAGTAATAATAATGTACCTACTAGTTCTAATTTCTAGTGCTAATTTACATTCAGTCAAACACACGATACAATAGGTAGTTATTAAATATTGTCTAGGGAACTTATGTTGTGAAAGATACCATACTGAATAGGTTGGAAAAAAGAGTATTTATTTATTTATTTCATAAAAATGTATTTATTTTATTTAGTTATTTATTAATTTATTCACCATAGCCTATGGCTTGTAAAGGTAAGCTACTACTATGATGAGCAACAAACGGTCCATGTTTCGTAGCATGAGGCTTATTTTCATATTGTCACCGTTCATTAAGGTCATTAGATGCCATTCCAAACAAAAAATGTCTTATCAAACATTCAGGCCCTAGAGGCTATTTTCTTAGTAATGTTTGTTAAACACACCAAACCAGCTAGGTAAAAAATATTTCTTAACAACAGAAAATGAGTTTTTGCTGTTGTTTGTCTCAGTGTGATATTCTTTAATGTTGCAGTGCCTCCAAATGGACTAGTTATTTACTGTGGAACAATTGTGACAGACGAAGGGAAGGAAAAGAAAGTTAATATAGACTTCGAACCCTTCAAACCAATAAACACATCTCTATATCTTTGTGACAACAAGGTGAGTTAAATCACATTTAAAGTTTGGATAATGTGCAATACAATTTAGCTAAAGTACAGTCCACGGAGCTAATTAATTTTCCAAGGTGTTGAAAGAAAAAGAAACCAAACCAAATTGCATTTTATTCAACATTAATCCCTGTTTATTAGGAATAGGTTTATTTATTATTAGTACTGAATCGAAGACTATAATTATTTCCATTTTGTAGTTAAAATATCGGGGGTCGTCTTAAATCCGCGTATTAAGATTATTAAGATGATTTTTCCAGTTTTAAATTCTTGAAAATAGGGGGTCATCTTAAATTCAAAGTCGTCTTCTATCGTGTAAATACGAAACGGTAATATTTAGTGAGAAATTAAAACAGCTTCGACCTTAAATAGCTCTTTGCATATTATTTTTCCAGTCAATGGCCGAGTGACTACGGGAGTAGGGTAAATCTATTATCTACAAGTAATCAAATTGGAAACTTTTTTGGTTTGCTTGGTTTCTTGCATCCAGGGCTATGCTTGCAAATGAAATTAAATTCTGATTAATGATAATTTTTTGTTGTAGTTTCACACTGAAGCGTTGACTGCACTCCTTGCCGATGACAACAAGTTTGGTTTCATTGTAATGGATGGTAATGGAGCACTGTTTGGAACACTACAAGGAAATACCAGAGAAGTGTTACATAAATTTACGGTGGATCTACCAAAAAAACACGGTAGGTACCGAACACTCAGAAGTCTTTCCAATTCAAATCCAATTTTTGGTATGAACATTTAAGTATGAAGTTCCTCATTACAAATTTCAGGTATGTTATTCCCTTTTTGGCCATCTCTTTTACCTCCCTTCCTTGCCCCCTTTTAAGTTCCTCATTACAAATTTCAGGGAAGTTATTCCCTTTTTGGCCTTCTCTTTTACCTCCCCTCCTTGCTTCCTTTAAGTCCTCATTGCAAATTTCAGGGATGTTATTCCCTTTTTGCATATGGATTACGGCCTGTAGGCATACCTGGTCAGCCCAAACAAGATTGTAATTTAAAAGTCACTCATATATTTATAATTGTGTACATTATTCTTCAAGCACTCTACTATCTAAGACTACTGTACTTTCTCTCCCTCTTTCTCCTACTTCGTGTAAATCGATAGTTTTTATAGTTTGATCTTATCCTCGATGTCCTTCATTAGCATGTACAAAACACATCATCTGAGCAAAACGTCTACACTTACACTTGATAAAATAAAACAATGCACTTTTCATGTTCTCAGGTAGAGGAGGTCAATCTGCACTCCGTTTCGCCAGATTAAGAATGGAGAAGAGACACAACTATGTCCGAAAAGTGGCAGAGGTGGCAACAACGTTGTTTATAACAAACGACAAGCCAAATGTTGCCGGTATTATTCTAGCTGGTAGCGCAGATTTCAAAACCGAGCTAAGCCAATCGGACATGTTCGACCCTGTAAGTGGTAATCTTAAAATTATTTGTGGGCGTAGGTTGCTCATTTCAAAATTATTGTTTATCGATCGGAATTTAAGAACCTTAGGAGCGACTACATTGCAAGTGATTATCTGAGCAATAGCTATCAAAGTCACATTTGGTTGTGCAACTTGTGCATTGTCTTGCAAATAATAATCATTCACTAAATAATCAATAGCGTAATCATTCATTTCGGTAGGTAGGTCTACCACCTAGGCTATAAATCCGAAGTTTTCACATTTCGGTACTATGTTATTTAGAATATTTATTTAATTTAATCAGACTGATCATTTTGAATAGTCATCTTGCAAAATATAAAATCTAATGCCGACATTACACGACTCAATACTTTCGTCAAACTTATTGAATCCAAGAACAAAAGCGGATCAAAAACAGTTTGGTAAAAAACAGCAACAATAGGCCTATAGCTTCTATTAATTGATGATTTTTTGTCCTTGAATTCAATAAGTTTGACGAAAGTATTGAACCATGTATTTCGGTGTTATCATCATTTATAAAACATGTGGGGCTTTTTGTAATTTTGAATGTTTCCTACTGGTAGTGAGATTTTAAAATAAGATTGTTCTTACTTTTCACAGGTTTTGACTAATGGAATGATTGCTGTGCAATTTTTCATGTGGCTTCTATTATGTTTTTCAGAGATTGCAAGCTAAAATTATCAAGTTAGTGGATGTATCATACGGAGGAGAAAACGGATTTAACCAAGCAATCGAATTAGCAGCTGAATCATTGCAAAATGTAAAATTCATTCAGGAGAAAAAACTCATAGGTATGGATACTCCTTTTGTTATCTTTCTGCGGGGCGATTCTGAATGGGTGGCGATGAATGAGTTTATAAGTGTAAGTGTAAAAAAAAGTGCAAAATGTAGGCTATAATTTTATTCTTAGAACTGCTGTATAATATTGTATTGTATCTATTTGACAATCTCAAATATTCTACACATTATGAATGTAAGAGGCTCAATAAATGAATATTATGAATATAGTGTTGGTCGTTACTGAAGGCGAACGCAAGGCGGCGACTGGATCATTGCTTTCTTTTAACTACCAAAACTGGTGATAAACTCATCACCACCAATTCAGAATTGCCCTTCTGGTGTTCTTTAAAACATTATATTATAAACAATTTGTGTTTCAAGCTGTTTGTTTTCCAGCTATGTTATTGCGATAAACATGGAAATTTCCCCAGCCAAGTTTGTAGGCTATTTATTAATTATTAATCAAAATCGATCAATTCATAGTTCCCACGTCACAGCGGCCATGCTTGCGACACAATTGATGAGGACCAATCCTAGATCATTGGCAAATACTATTCAAATTTAATAAATAAGCCTGATTTCAAATTTAAAAAGTAAACATAAGTACTAATACAAAAATCAAAAACTACCGCACATACTGATTTTATTTCAAAAACAGGCTGAATTTTTAAGAACTAAAAATTTCTGTGTTCTACAACAACAGCCTTCAATTGTTTCTCCATGGAAACGTCAAAGCAATCCCTTATCTATGGTCAAAGTTTGATCACAAATGTGGCCGCCACGCGCAAAGATGTGACATACGTGTAACCTATGAATAGCTGATCTTATTACCCAGTTCACCACTAATTTTAAGTGGAAAAAATGTTTAGGACTGTGTAAGGGGAACCTCCATAAAAATATGCTGATAAGTTCTTATGGTCGTTTACCACATGTGACATTTAGTTATTTGCCTTAAAAATGTAATTGAAATTGTGATTACACTGATTAGGCACTATCATGTAATTATATTTGCCAGTAAAATACTCTAAACTTGAATCATTTGTTCACAGGGCGTTACTTTGATGAGATTAGTCAAGATACTGGGAAGTACTGTTTCGGAGTAGAAGATACGCTACGAGCTCTGGAGTTAGGATCAGTAGAAACCCTTATCTGTTGGGAGAATCTAGACATCCAACGATACGTCCTGAAGAACCACGCCACAGCAGAGGAGAAAATATTACATCTCACCCCCGAGCAGGAGAAAGATAAGTCACACTTCACAGACAAAGAGGTTTGTAACTCTTTTTTATTTTGTGATTTTTTAAAAAGACATCAGTAATTGGACCTAACAACCTATTCGACATTTAATTTATCAAGAGAGTGTGCTGGCACAACAACAACTTGACTCGATTAACTAGTTCCCGTTTCTACCGCATGAGCGTGCATTGCAACTTTTAACCTCGAATTGTTCACAAATTATGACAATGGAACTTACCTTAAATAGTGATGTGCAACAATGTTGATTAGGCCTACTCGTGACGATATCACAGTATAAGGAGCATACAGTACCGAAACTTGGGCGATATTTCATCGGCAAACTCCTGCGCGCGCAGCTACGGTCGCCCTGGTGGCGAGTTATCCGAGTTAGCTCATATTGTGGGCAAGGAGTGTGGCGAGGGGTGGCGAGCAGGTATCCCTCTCCTCCTTCCCCCAGGTCTCGTCCTTGGTCTCGTTGAGTTTGGTCTAACCCACCGCTACGAACGCCACCCGCTTCCGTGCCGCAAGTCGTCTGCTGTGTCAGGCATAGCACTTTCGTTACTGTATGCTCGTTTTATTGTGACGATTCACGATATGACATCAATATTGGAGTAAGTGAAGGTTAATTTTTGATGTTGATATTATACAACTTAGTCGCACCATCAGAAAGATTGCGATACCATTTGTCAGTGATCTTGTAACAAGTAGGGGTGTGATTTAGACATGCTGGCCAGGTCTGGGCTGATGGTGTTGAATCAGGATCGGACTGTGGCCTCCATCTAGGAACAAAAAACTCCAACACAACGATCATGAATGATGAAAATCTCGGCAATGTCTTATACGTTGCGCTTCCCAATAGTAAATGCTTTTTAATTTTTTGGAGCTGTGCTCTATGCTGCCAACCCCTATTCAGTATTGTAAATATGAATAGAAATATTTAATAAATAAATAAATATAAGAACAAACATTGTCTTCCTTTATTTCAGGCATAACACAATTACTTATCGAAATGTAAAGTGTGTAGTAATAGTAACTAACTAATTTTTTTAATTTTTTTATGTTTATTGATTTAAAACCATTTGTTTTTCATTCAGAGCGGGGTCGAGCTGGAATTAGTGGAATGTCAGCCGCTTCTAGAATGGTTAGCAAATAATTACAAGAGTTTTGGCGCTACACTAGAGATCATCACAGACAAATCTCAAGAAGGATCACAGTTCGTTCGAGGATTCGGTGGTATTGGAGGTGAGTCCTTCTGTTTTGTTTGAGCTACTTTACTATTAATCAATGGACGTATACGATAACTTTTACTCAACAGCGCCATTAATTACATTGTTCATCATGGTAGGCTACTATTGAATTTATGAACATTCAACAGTGTCATCAGTCGTCAAAATCTTCGGATTGGTTAAGGTCCAGTCTTACAATGTCCCAATAAATACCTCGTTGAATAATTTGTTGTCTCCATGGCAACGACCTATCAAAACTCTTAAAATCCTCCAAATAGCTTTATTGCTACAAATAATTTTCCTATTAGGAGATTTTAAGACTGGCCCTAAGCCTAGTTCAATTTTAGCACTGCTTGCTGGACTTCCTACCGCATTGCTAAGAATCTGTGTGATTCTCTATGGACGTCGATAAGTTCATCATTGGGTCTGAAACACAGTTAAAGAAGGTTTTGTGTGTGGTAAGAGTACCAGGTTCAGGAAACATTTTAAAAGAGTGAGACAATTTGAAACAATAAGGTTGTCTCATGAAACAATTGTAAATACATAGGGTAGGATACATATAAACGAACAGGCTGCCGTATGTCTTCAATAAACTAAAGGTTTAGGCAATCTTACTAAACGCGTTTAAGCTGTAGACTTCTGCCGTTTCTTTCGTTGACGGATGTATTGCCCTGTTGAGACGAGTTACGATCACCCCACATCAGACATGGGCAAAATACTCACATTTGAAGTATTTGAAATACAAGATACAGATACTTGAGTTTTGGGTATTTGAAATACAAAATATATTCACAACTTGTATTTGAAATACAAAATACAAGATAGTATCTTAAGATACTTTCAAAAAAGATACATTTTAAAATACAATGAACAAAAACTTTTTAATACAGTGCACAAAAATTGTTATGTTGAAAATTGAATTATAGATACTAGTGGTTTTTTTGATAGCTCAACAGATACAGTTATCATATTTTAATCAATTTAGCAAGGGGCCCTAAAATCCCCACTTTGAATAACAAACATTTCCAATGTAATTAAGGATGTTTAATAAATGAAATGATAGACTGTTAACTTACTGCATAAACAAAGTAAACAAACCAATTTTGTTGAATTTCCTAACAATAGGCTTAAACAAATTTAAATTCCACTGTACTTGGTGTTGGCTTTTAGTAGCACAAGTTGTTTAAAATTTTTGTCACTTAGCTGATGCCTTCGTGGGCTGTTAATGAGGGATGCAAATGAAAACAGGCGTTCAACAGGAGCAGATGATGACAAACTAGTATTGAATCGATGGAAGATCTTCTTTACGTAAGGGTAACAGTCCAACATAGAAATACATTTTCTAGAATCACTCATGAAGTGCAAGACTTCAAGCTCAATAACTTGACGCTGATTTTGTGGAGATACAGGTCCTTCTCCTTTGTCATTAAAATCATAAAAGTCATCGTCATCAGAAATGGACATGGTATTGGTATCTTGGGTCAGTGCATTTGGTAATGGTACACCACCATTGGTAGACACTTGAGTTTCAATGCTTTCAATAGCTGTTAACATCATTCGTTGTATGCGAGCGGTTTCTCTTTCTAACACATTTGGTGGCAACCACCTTACTTTGAAGGTTGGGTGTGAGCTGGCAGCTAAGATTGCCTCACTTACTTCAGGGGCAAGGTCAAAGAAATGTTTGAACCTCCTGTCAAGATTTTCTATTATTGCTCTTAAAAGAGGATGACAGTGTTTCAAGTTGGTCAACTGAATGTTCTTCAGTTTTGATTTGAGAGAAAACAGAGTAGGTAAGAGATGGCCGTAATAACAATCGTCTTCTCCTTGAAGACGATCAAGAGCCACAGACAATGGTTTCAAAATTAAACAATGTTCAGTAAGATACTCCCATTCATTTTCTCTGATTAAAGCTTTCATGCCCAAAGCTACATGAAGTGCTGCAATTTTGTCACGCGACTTAAGTAGTTGAGAGAGCGAATCGTATAAAGAATTCCAACGCGTTGGACATGGATAACTAAGCTGATGTCCAAGTATATCTTTGATGATCTCTGCCGACTTAGGTCGCCCTGCTGCATTCCATAAAGCTGAACATTTTCCCATAGATGTATGATGGAGTCTTGAAACTGCATGTGATTGTTTAAGTGCATTTTTAATGTCTGTTGTAGCAATGAGGCTGAGTGTGTGAGACGCGCACCTCAAATGATTAGAAAGAATTATCCTATCACTTTCTGAGTCTCCCACTTCAAAATTACTTTCATTGGAACCTTCTTCCGCCTCGATGACTCCAATTTCATCCTCTTCAGAAGTCATGGTTGCAAATTGGAAATCTTCACGTGGATCTTCAATACTGGCAACACCCTCACCATCAATATCATACAACTGTCCAAGATCTTCTTCATCGCTTTCATCTTCCTGCACAACTTCTACACGTATCCCAAACTCTTTAAAGGCTTTAACAAAATTAGATCCGTTATCAGTGACTGTGGAAACAATTTTCTCATGGGTCAATCCATATTTGTTGCAGATACTGTCTAGACTCTCAGCAATTTTATCATAGCTATGAATACCTGCAAATCTTGAGCACGCAATTGCTGCAGAGCATCGCTTTAATGAATGAACATCTAACCAATGTACAGTAACTCCCATAAAACTACGTGTCTTCATTGACCAAATGTCCGCTGTAGTGCACACATATTTTTGTACTTCAAGAACATCTTTAATACGAGTCATAACAGATTTAAATTCAGAGTCAATCCGGCGGCCAAGAGTACGGCGTGACATAACATTAGCTGAAGACTCAAGCCCTGTTACTAGTTGAATAAATGCAGGATGTTCAACAACTGCAAGAGGCTGTGCTGCATGTACTATGAAGTTAGTAATAAGTTTGTCAACTTTGCTTTGAGAGGGCTTGTATAGACTACTGAACTGGGTTAATTTTACTTGTTTAGTTCCTCCCGGCTTGGTTGGCAACGTTGAAGAGCCCCCTCTCTTCTCATGGCCTCCTGTATCATCTTCATCAGCACCGTCCCTTTTAGACTTTTTCTTGTAGAGTTCAAATTCTGCTACTTTATCTGGATGAACCCGCTGAAAATTAAATGTAAACTATTAAATATAGCCTATAGACAGGTTGGTGTTTGGTGGTGCATTGCCACCACGACCACTGGCACTAGGCCTACCAGGCTACCAGCCACCATGCACATTTCAACTGCAATGAGTTAACAAGATAAAAAGATGGCAAGGCCTAAACTACCTGCACGGTGCACCTATACATTGCTAAAACTGACAACGGGGCCCACTTCTATCGAAGTCAGGCTACACTACACTTTGGTGTGCTAACAACAGAACAAAACATTCCAGAAACTCGATGGATACAATAACATAATTACATTACATAAACTAGGTAGAAACTGAAACTGGCTATGCTAGGCCAACCTAGGCCTAGGCCTCCGCTGTCTGTACATCATGTACCTCATGTAATGTAAGGCCCTATGCGTTGGCCTAGGGCATATTATAACAAAGTAGGCCTAGACGCTGTAGGCCTAGGCCCCTTATTATTGTTTACAGTTACAGAATACAACACAATAAATAAAATAAATACATTCGATTTTCAGTAACACTATTACCATACCTTCAAATGTAGTTTAAAGTTCGATGTCGCATCGAAAGATCCACTGATGAACGATTGTTTATTTGGCTTGCATAACATGCATTCAGCTTTAACATTTTTCCCTTTGCCAGCACCAGCGGTCGTAACTACTCGGAAGAACGTACCATCTAAAATAGCACATGATATTAATGCTGCAGGTTGAACTGGCAGAACTGGGACTGTAATTGGTATTACAGGTCCTGGTACAGCTCTGGTCTTGGAAGATGATGGTGTTTGTGAATTTGAAGACATTTAAGTGACGTATTTTTATCGCATTCAGTGCCGAGTGCGAGTGCGTCGCCGAAAAGTAGGGTTAGAAATTCCACAAGAATTCGATGTGTCTACACCACCTCGATGCACTCATGTTGTTGTTATTGTATTTTCTAGCGGCAGTAACGCCGCCTTTGCTCGACTTGAGTGCGCTAGCGAAACCTGGCTGAGATCTAGAGGACCTCGATGTAAACTACCTACCTCGTCCGGAGTAGGTCGATAACAAAAGTCGATTTAAAATAAATTCCAATTTAAATTCCAAGTTTGGCAAGTAGATAGCGCGAAATTACCAATTTTACGTTTTTGATCACACTAAAAAGTATCTTGTATTTTAAATGTAGTAAAAAGATACAAAATACTTTCAAAATGGGTATTTGAAATACAAAATACAAGATACATGTGGGACAGGTATTTGAAATACAAAATACAAAATACAAATGTATTTTAAATACATATCTTAAGATACATGTATCTAGATACTGCCCATGTCTGCCCCACATTGCAGCTAAGCAGTGTTGCAGAGGAGGCTGGAACTGGAACTATTCGTGGGTGCCAACTTGTCACAGCAGATTATTAATTTCAGTGAACAATGGTTGAAGTTTATATATGTTTGTACTTAGTATATGTGTGTGTATCCACTATCCAGTGTCTTGTGTACTGTGTCTTTTATTTACCGGTGTTGTTCGGGATGATGTTTTGAAAATTAGCTTAAAATAACAAGTAGCCAGTAACTCCACAGAAGAAAATTGAGGCATTGAAAGAAGTCTACAAAATTCCACAGCTGGCATGACGGACAGTCATGTTGCAGATCCTGTACTGATGTTTGAAGTGTAAACACGCAAAGGCGACCATGGTTAATTGCTCATTAGGAGACACAATAACTACGATTCTCTTACCCTTTACCCTATCGTACAAGTTAGAATGACATCAGTGTTGCCAAATGCATTGCATTTGCATTTATTTTTGTGTGATGTGTGCTTTACAGTTTACTACATCTAGGCCTACTTGGTTAAGGGGCTCATTTTATTAACTCTCCGCTTCCCAGTCCTTACGGTTGTTGTAATGGCAAGACTGATCTCACAATAAGTGCAATTGACGTAACGGCTACCAGGGACTACACAAATGAAATGTAAAAGCTAAATAAAGGTTATGAAAGTAGGTGCCAATCGGCTGGAATGGTATATCTTTATATACCAAAGCTAAATAAAGATTAGATACCAGTACTATTTGGCAACTTTGCATTTCTGTAATGTCTGGAAAAAGGCAGTTTTCAAAAGTTAAGTTAGCTAAAACAAACTTACCAATGCATTCTTCAGAGATAAGTGACTCGTGACCAATCACTGATCGGTATTTGAAATTGGGGTTCGCTGGATGGCCACGGATCACTCGACTATGACGAAAGCATGTGCAAGGTTGTTTCGGGACAAGTATACGCATATGCCTAGGTGTGAATGATAGAATGCTCTGTATAAATTCATGTTTTTTTCATTGGGAACCCAAAACAGGTGCAACCTATTTGTCTATAGTATTTAAGAATTAAATAATTCTATGTACAACGGCAGAGTTATGAGTAAAAGTATGAAACTGATTATGAATGTGATTAAGTATGTACTATGTACTATGTACTTGTAGTTAGGGGTGGGATAAATCGATTTATTACCAATATTAACCGTGGTTAACCGATTAACCAACATTCTTTAAAAAATCATATAAATATCATAAAATGTGGATTTTTTTTATATATAGGCTAGACCTATATCTGCTCCCTGTGTCCAAACATAAAAAAAATTAAAATTAAATTAATTTTTTAAATCCTATTTAGTAGGGATGTCAACGATAATCGTATATCGATAAATATCGATAATATCGATTATCGATAATATCGCGATATGGCTGGTCATATCGCGATAATCGTACGATATGTAATTCTGTGCGATATGCCGATAATCGGCAATGACTTGATATTATATTTGAATTTGTGTGCCCGTCGAGCGCCCTCATAGCTTTAGCTTTACCTTTCAGTAAATAATATACTTCGGGCGGTCCGCCATCAAAGGGCTTACACAGCCGCGCAAGATCGCTTTACGACACTACCCTAACCTTCCCCCCCCCCCCCCGACCCAACCCATCAACCCGCCGACCGTGCCAGCGCCCGCCCGTCTGACCGGGCCCATTATCCCTAGCACGTGCGTATTGTGTCGTTCTCAGTTGCCGGCTTCGTTGGCCGCGACGCGTGATCGCGGTGAGGCCGGTCGGCCGCTAGACCGGCCGGCTCGGACGAATTAAACCCCCCCCCCCTCCCCTTCCACTCATCAGCCAGCGCCAACAACGCTCGGAGCGCACAAGCCACTCTTGCGCTTCATTACGCTCGAAAATAAGTCGATGACGATAAGACAAACTTTAAAAAAGTAATGAATACTCAATGTACCCATACCTATTGACTATATAGGCCCATAATAGGCCTATTATCGTGACGATATTCCCGATATTAATTTAAATAGGCAATATCGACGCGATATTTTTTGATGGCGATATTATCACGATATATCGCGATTTTCTAAATTTTTTTTGCGATTATCGATATGGAATTTCATATCGTTTGACATCCCTACTATTTAGTGTTAGGAACGTGTGCAAGCCGCCTACTCACGCGTTTTTTTTTCCACCTTTGGGTTTTATTTGCGAGCCATTGAGCTCACGGTTAACGGAGCGGGAAAATCATTAACCGGTTTTGAAACCATTGGTGGTTAATGGGTTCACCGATAAGTTATCCCACCCCTACTTGTAGTAAGAACGAGCATGTTATGGAGGAGTGGGAACTGTGTCAACAACAGCGGCCACCGCTAATACACCATTGCTATATCACTCATGATGTTCAATTAGTGTATGTACAGCTCGTAGTCTTGGACAGTAAGAGAAACTTGATTAAGGTTACTGGCAACTTAATTTGGATAGTCCTGTTGAAAACCCTTCTTCACAGAATTAAAAGCAAATGTTGAACTTACTTCAATGTACCGTACGTCACAATGTCAGGTCGCGTCATCGGGGCTAACCGTCCAAGTGTGTGTGTTGGCGGGTTATCACTGTTGTGTGTTTCCGCTTAGGAATTCTCCGCTACAAAGTTGACTTCCAGTCTCTGCAGGCTGACGAACCGTTGGACGACGTCGACCTCGACGATTACTAAACCGTTCGCTCGTTTGCCTCCTCATCAGGTAGACAAGATCGCCCGGTTCATTGCTAGTTGTTTCTTTTGTGCACCATAATTTAATAAATGCACTTTTATTAAGCGGTGCGTTTTTTTAAAAGCATCTTTGCGTCTTTATTTTTTTGCTTATTCATATATATAGCAGTTACTACTATATTATGTCTTAGTAGTGCTATATCATTTTTGGTGTTTATTTTTGATCAGTGATATTATTAGACGTTGACGTTTTACCTACGTTTTGTTTTCTTGTGAATGGTGTGGTATTGCATCCTTCCCTCTGCCCAGCATGAGTGTGTACATAATTTATAGTTACAAGTGACTAACGAGGTTGAGTAGTATTTATGTATTTATGCTACCTACAATTATTATCACCAGTGTTGTGATAAACGCTTTTTCACCGCTGATATTTATATACGTACGTATATATTTTGTTGTTTATGTTGCCCATAACGGCCATTTATTGACCTACTGTGTAACTGCACCGTAATAAAGTTGTGTAGCATATTGTGCCATCTGAGGTAGTAATTGTCTTTTCTGTTGTTTGATGTTGGTCATGAATGTGACTGCCTAGAGTTTAGTAAATATATTATCAATATTATCACCTCAGTTTCAGTTTTGTAATTTTATATATAGACAAGTGGCTTGCTTTACACTAGTTACTAGTTACTTAATGTTCTAAACTTATAATTATGGCATTCATTCATGACAATGCTATTTCTGTCAATCTCTTTTGCACATATAAATATTGGTATACCATAAAACATTTAATTCATCAGGGATGTAGGTTTTCATCCTACCTTACTTACCTGAGAGAAAGACATATGCTAAAAGATCTATCCGTGTTGGGCATTCAACCCAGTTTTCTTTGGATGTCATGGCCATTTTTGTACATTTGGCATACAAAAAAAAAAAAGTTTTCTTCTTTGGATTTTTTTTAGTGAACAGTCTTTCCCTCACATGTTATGTCCACTTTTGCACATTCGACGTAGTCAACAGTATATCATGCATCTTACTAAAAAGAGCTGAACTCTTGTTAAATAATATGTGTACATACAATGCTTTTCTTGGCACAGAGATAAGTACCTAGAAGTACAGCAAGCATTTCCATTCAACATTTCTAGAGGTGTGCGAGTAGCACTTTTACAAGTCGAGTCGAGTCGAGTCGAGTAGTCTTCTAGATACTCGAGTATCGAGTCGAGCTCGAGTTTTTTTTGCTTTTGCATTTTTAGTTAAAAAAAAGGAAATCAATCACACAATAACGTACAGAAATAGATAATCAGTGTATTTACATAGTAGCTAGATTGATGCATATTATATCTTGCGGAATATAGCGATTAGTGCAACTGAACCTTCAAGACTGACGTTAATTAAACACGAATTTAATAATGTGCTGTGCTGTCTGTGCAGTGCAGTGAAATAAAAGTTCCAAGCACTACTTGTGATGTTCAAGAGGCCAAGGCCTAGACTTTGGCGACGAAAAGATGAATATAGGCTCATGACTAGGTACTTGTATAGGCCTACACTGGCCCGACATTAGGCCTATTATTGCGATTATTATTATTATTATTATTATTATTATTATTACATTTTTATTTATTGACGCTAGACCTAGGTTAGGATACATCACAAAGTCAGGTAGGATTAATTTAAAACTGGATGGAAATCGGCGTGAGCGATGTCATTTTCATAATTTGTAGGTTAGGCCTTTAAACTCGAACTTTTTCGAGCCTAAACTACTACTCGACTCGACTTCGAGCTTGAAAAAGTACTCGAAAAAGCTCGAGAAATCGAGTACTCGCACATCCCTAAACATTTCTGGAACTCATGTTTTTCTTTTGCTTATATTGGTTATAAAACAGATAAAAATGATCTTTATTTATTTAATTATTTATTGTTTGTGTAATAGGCCTACCTTTTACATTTTGACATATATACAACATGAAAATGTGTTCATCTATATAATGTTAATACCATTAACCATGGTTTCAATAAGAACAAGGGTTACACAGCCCCGTCCATCATAGGCCTACACAGTGCACACCCAAATACATCACGAGTAGGACACCCTTTGAGCTTGTGTGCACAGTCCAGTGGAGAGGCGTACAACAAACGAATACACTGCAGTGCTTCGAGCGTTCCGGCCACTGAGCTCTGCCTGCTAGAATTCACCGAAAACCTCTCTAGAAGCCAGTGCACTAATTATTATTGGGAAAATATATCCGTCGAGTAGTCTTTCCGACGACTTCCGAAATTCGTACTGTTGAAAGTTGTGTGTATCCAATATTCAGTGAGTGTTGGCCGGATCGCTCGCAACGCTCTCTGTGCACTTGTTACGCCTCCCCGTAACAAGTGCGCCACTTGTGCTGAAGACGGTCGGGGCCGTGTGATGCTTGAGTCGTGAAGAGTTGTCCAGTGATGCGAGTGTAAACGCTTGAGCACGTCAAGTGAGGACTGGTGGGCCAAGCAACAGCGACAACGTACATCTGCCAGCGAGTTTGACTCGCAAAAGTGTTTTTACATTGTAGCAGATAGTCTCCTACTTTCCCCATCAAATGATTTATCTTTTTCTGCTTGTTTGTATATGATTTACTATGCTAGATTGTTTTTCCTATGCACTGTTTTTATATTTGTGTAGTTAATATTTTACAAGCTTACCTATGTGTGTGAAGACCTGTGAAGTTTAAAGTTTAACCAATATGTGGGGAGACTAGGCCTAGGGCCTTCTTTGGCAGTGCCATCAAATTAAAAAAAATAACCACATTCACCATACTACATCAAAATTGGATTGGTATAATTGCTGTGCTAAGTTGTTGAAGTTTCATGGAACACAGGAGTATATTTTGCAGCCCAACTAGGAATGTGAATTTTCATGCCATTATGCAAATACATATATAGATTTATTCTATAAACCGCATAAAGAATGTTTTCATAATCTGTAAAAATAAAACATTCATTTTGTCAAAATGTTGCACCTCCTGAAAATTCAGTGGTGGCTTCAGCCATTATTGAATCAATCAGATGCACAGTAGTAAAGAATACATTTGATGAAGGCTTAATTAGTTACATACTTGTCATATTATATATTTTCACCAGGCAAGTACAGTAGTAGGTTGTACCATAGCTGGAATAATATTGTAGTATGTAGGCCCTACTTCCATCCAATGAACATTGAACAGTCAATACCTTTTTTAACATTTAATATGTATAATCTATTCTGCCACTCCATTACAAGAGAGACAACCAGTTGGTAACTCATAAGTCTACACATTTCTGCTCTGAAAATACTTCTGATTCTGACAGGTATTGGAATTAAAGGAAAAACATATTTTGGGAATCATGCTTGCTTTCCATAACCGGTTTTATACTGTTGTAACTAGGCACTACATGGAAAAGATATTGGATTTTCAGATTTATGAAAATGCCTAGATGTGACTAATATTAACTACGATATAACCATCTCATATGTGAATCTAGTTACCGTGTATGCATTTTCTCAGTATGTCACATTAGCACGTAAGGCCAAGTGACTTTCATTTTTACAAACTACTTGGCACGTTTTCCCCATTGACTTCAATGATTTGGAAGCTTGTTCCCCAATATATAACATGGCCGTATGAATAATTAATTACTAATTGATTAATTACTAATTAGAAACGTTTGATTTCAGGGTTGCTGCGCTACAAGGTCGACTTTCAAAGTATGCAGTTGGATGACCTTGACCATGAACTCTACGATCTTGATGATTATTAGGAAGTAATTAAAAATTAAATCAATTATCAGTACTTTATAATGTATGAATTGTAGGGCTGCCCATCGATATCGATAATTTGATACGATATCGATAATGAAAAAAAAAAACAATTCTCCTGGTTCCGTAAAGAATCACGAGTCGAGTTAAAAAAAGATATGTGTGTACAGTCCAACTCTGTTAGGAGATTTTCACACTTTATACGTCACGTTTATTAGTGGTCCCGTCGGATCCCCATAAGCATAACGTTAATTTTAATTTGTTACTACATTTTTATTGTTACGTTTACGTGGACTTGGGACGCATGGTTCTCCCTGTCCCGTCATAATATAGTTTATGTTTGGCGCGTTTTTAAAGTGCCACCATTGGCTGATAACTGCTAGCCGAGGATCCAGAGAATCAGGCGTTCTGTTGTGAAGGAGCGGGGTCGGAAATGCGCTCTCGTTTCGATGGCCGTTTGTTAGCCCAATGTCTCTCGTTCGATGTGTGCATTTCTTTATTCGGCAAACTCGCTTCGTTTCCCCCACGGGTCGCCGTTTCCTGTTCTTGGCTAATTGCCTAGGCTAACCCCCTTTCTATCTCTAACAGCTACCGAGTCTACTCTGACTCTCTCTTTCGCTCTCTCACTCTCTCTCTTGCACAGACATGGCATGTAAACATTCAACTAAGCCAACAGCTTCAAACGTGAAGCAGCCCGTGGGGGGGGGGGGGGGGGAAGTCGTGAATGTATGATTCGCAGATTGGGACAGCTGACTGACAATGGGCGGCTAGGCCTAAATAATGTTGCAAGTTGTACATGTTATAGTTGTTACAATGGCAATGCCCTTCCTTTGTATGACGACCCCAACAATGTCTAATGAATCTGATTTGGACTTGTGGCGTTTTTTCATCTTCATATTTCACCCACTGATCGTCTCGATTAGCCCAAGTTGCAAAAATATGGGACATAAAACCCAAATATCATCATCATCCTTTCTTTGTGAAAATCAATTTTTACTTTGCGTAATCAAGTAGGTTTCTGGATTTTTTTGATAAACGTTCGTTGTGATCTTTTCGTGTTGATGACGTTCACTTTTTGTTGGCCCTTCTCAAAAACGCAATAACAAAGTTGGACTCGATAGTATAAATACATAGAAAGAATACTTGTGTCCATCTGTGTTTCACATTCCTTCAGTACAATAGCACTAACAATTAGGGCAAGCTGCTTGTGTGCTGTGCCCAGACATATCTCTCTCTGGCTCAGCAGCGGCAGATATGTCCCTTTCAGCCAACTTATCCTAAATTAGCACACTATGAGCAATATAAAAAGGTGTTTGCCCATCGGCGATATCGATACCAAGTTTTAAAAAATTCAATATCGCGATACGATGTCGATATGAATTTTTTTATCGTTGGGCAGCCCTAATGAATTGCAAATGAAAATGCAACTAAACCATGTTTTTGTACGAATCATAATACTGATATTTATATTATAATGTGTATAAAGAAGTTTAGGATTTATGGTACAGTAGTAATTGTTTATATCTTTTAAAAGAAATTGAATTTTTACTTTTTCAGTATTTCCTTTCTTTTTTTATCAACACTCTATGTTGGAGCAACAATACACATGATGCAAGACATTTTTTTTTGCATTCCATGCAATTGTAAATGGCTAAGAAAGATATTATTAAATACAGTATCTTCCTGGCCATCGGTGTCAAGATGCTTTTATACATACCTTAATTGTATTTTATTTGTGTACTACAGTAAAACAAGTACTGATACTTAAATGCATTTGGTTCCATTCCGTTCCTCAAAATAGTATCTTCAGTGTAGCACAGTGAGTTGCCTTAAAAACAAAGTTGAGGGTTTTACAATAATTCTACATCAATCAAATGTCACTGAATTTTTGTGTGGTAATAAAATATAGTTCCAATAGAAAAATATCTGACAACTACAAAAATGAGCATCACAGGAGCAGTTTTCTTTGACTTACCCTGCACCTGAATCGTCCGCACCCTAAATACCAAGCACACGATCACCAACAGCACAGCCCCAGAGAGGACACAGTTATGAATGATTGATAAGCCCACTGATAAGTACACTATATATATATAAGGTATAACCTATATGAAACCATATTTAGTATGCATGGTTGTTGTCATGTGGTTGTTTCAAAATCAAACATGGAAAATTCTACAACACGAGTTTTGTTTAAATTGCAACTTCAATTGGCGAAAAACTAATAATCGGTCTTTGAAAAGAGTTATTTTAGAATACGCAGGGCGCAGGGGCTGCTTGTCTTAGAAAGTGCCCCGAACGAAAATTCACAACATGCACTAATATGCACGGTTAGTATTTTTCACAGTCTAATAGCACGTCGCTCCGTTGGTTGTACATTTAAAATAACTACGCATGGATTTTTAGGGACTGAAATATGTTTTTGTGTTATGCATTAGGGAAAATGCTGAAAATATTTACACTATTATGAGCAATTGATAAAAATCTTGCTCGATAAAGTTTCCGTGCATTTAGAACGTAACGTTAAGAAGCCCGGTCAAACACAAATTTATTTTAGTTTTGTCTATCGTATAAGACTTTAAGAACATGTACGACCGAATTCTACCAAAACATCGAAATTCTTATTCTTGGTCTCGATCAACAATGGGTAGAGGTGTTTGTTTTTTGCGGACCGCGAAATCGCGAAAAGTGTTGATAAAGAAGGGGGAGATAAACAAAGTGTATATCTATTGATAGACACCTTAAAAACATCAAATTTTCACCGCGAAAATTCGCGAAATCCGTCAATTTCCAGTCATAACATCGAAATTGGTATTAAAGAGCGAAATAACACGAAATTGACGAAATCTCGATTGTTTTTAATTTATTAGACATTTTTAAAAAATTTAAATTTATTATTACAGTCAAACGTCATTACAACACAATCGTGGGGACCTAATATTTTTCATTATAATGATGATTTCGTTAAGAAGCTCAACGATTTATTTTTTGCTGAAATTCGGTGTCAAGCAGAGCAAACGAGTACAATAATTCTGAGGGATTTTACGTGACGGACAAGAAGATTCTTATGTGTTGTGACTGCCGCCTTTAATTTGACCGTAAAGACACTAGACAAACACAGATAATGGTAATGTTAATACACTTCGTATTAACTAGTACTAGTTTGTACATACAATTCAAATAAATTAAATTACATTAAAATTCCTTTTTAATTTAAACATGTTTCTGGTGAAATTTACTGTAGAAAATTTCCCAAAAATCATAACACCGCCATAACATCGAAATTATCAAATCTTTAAACGAAATTTAAGAAAACATAACACCATTTACAAACACCTCTAACAATGGGTAACGTCCAATCACAGATTGTCATGATGTCAAATCAAGACCTAGAATTATCGCCGTTTTTGTAGAATTTGGACATGCCCTAGGATTGTTCATTCTTAACCAGTCTCTTTTCATGGATACTATTGGATATGAGGTGAAGAAACCTCACAATGAATAGTTTGGCTGTACAAATAAAACTACATACAAATGATGCAGTTATTTAATAACAATTAGTCAATTAGTCTTCCACAATCAACACGTAAATACAGTATTATTTAAAAAATATTGGTTATGGCGAGGATGGCAAACCTTTCCAGGTCTTACATTGATTTGATTTACAACTTATTATTCACATCCTACGTATTGATTGAATTTACTCATGGCGTGCCAACATCTCGACATTCCATTCTAGGCCTTGCAGTAATATTCTCATGGTGAATGTATTGTAGCTTTTAGACGAGTGAAACCAGAAATGAATAAATCCAACCTTTGACTAGGGTTTGTTTTTCTTTTTATGGTGAGAATTACCCTTGTATCATTTGGTGGGGGTAATAAAAGGAGGTTTGAAAATGAAGGATTTGGGCTCTCCAGAAAACACTGGAGGCAAAAGGTTTTTGTGACTAGAATTGAAGCCATTATTAAAAATCTTTTTTTTTTTTTAAAACAAAATTGTGGTCAATTCGCATTCTGACACATGTTTTGAATACTTCTGCGTGCCAGTCGGAAGTCGAGTGGCATTCACGCCCTTCATTTGCCACCCCCGGGTTATGGCATCGTCTTGAATAACGGCCAATGAGCAGCGTTCAGCGTTCTTCATGGATCACAACAGTGGACGTTCCTTGAAACTGATTTTTGGTAGAGCAACTTTCGGGTCCGTCGTTGGAGGTTCGGGCAAGTCTGAAACGAAAGAAACAGTTGTTATCGATATATGATTTGGGTTGTTTGAGGTGTCCTACTTAAGTATAAAAATCAAATTTTTAATTCTATCTCGAGAATGCTAGTCGTAATCGAAAATCTGATTTATAGCGCCCTGTGCAGCATTCTGAATTTCTGATTGACCTATCTCTCCTTGGACACTTACTTATCATAAGGGCTTTGAGAAATGAAGTAGCATCCTATTTCTCCTTGAACACTTACTTGTCGTAAGGGCTTGAGGAATTAAGTAGCATCCTATTTCTCGTTGAACACTTACTTGTCGTAAGGGCTTGAGGAATTAAGTAGCATCCTATTTCTCCTTGAACACTTACTTGTCGTAAGGGCTTGAGGAATTAAGTAGCATCCTATTTCTCGTTGGACACTTACTTGTCGTAAGGGCTTGAGGAATTAAGTAGCATCCTATTTCTCGTTGAACACTTACTTGTCGTAAGGGCTTGAGGAATTAAGTAGCATCCTATTTCTCGTTGAACACTTACTTGTCGTAAGGGCTTGAGGAATTAAGTAGCATCCTATTTCTCCTTGAACACTTACTTGTCGTAAGGGCTTGAGGAATTAAGTAGCATCCTATTTCTCCTTGAACACTTACTTGTCGTAAGGGCTTGAGGAATGAAGTAGCATCCTATTTCTCCTTGAACACTTACTTGTCGTAAGGGCTTGAGGAATGAAGTAGCATCCTATTTCTCCTTGAACACTTACTTGTCGTAAGTGCTTGAGGAATGAAGTAGCATCCTATTTCTCCTTGAACACTTACTTGTCGTAAGGGCTTGAGGAATGAAGTAGCATCCTATTTCTCCTTGAACACTTACTTGTCGTAAGGGCTTGAGGAATGAAGTAGCATCCTATTTCTCCTTGAACACTTACTTGTCGTAAGTGCTTGAGGAATGAAGTAGCATCCTATTTCTCCTTGAACACTTACTTGTCGTAAGGGCTTTGAGGAATGAAGTAGCATCCTATTTCTCGTTGGACACTTACTTGTCGTAAGGGCTTGAGGAATTAAGTAGCATCCTATTTCTCCTTGAACACACTTGTCATAAGGGCTTTGAGGAATGAAGTAGCATCCTATTTCTCCTTGAACACTTACTTGTCATAAGGGCTTTGAGGAATGAAGTAGCATCCTATTTCTCCTTGAACACTTACTTGTCGTAAGGGCTTGAGGAATTAAGTAGCATCCTATTTCTCGTTGAACACTTACTTGTCGTAAGGGCTTGAGGAATTAAGTAGCATCCTATTTCTCCTTGAACACTTACTTGTCATAAGGGCTTTGAGGAATGAAGTAGCATCCTATTTCTCCTTGAACACTTACTTGTCGTAAGTGCTTGAGGAATTAAGTAGCATCCTATTTCTCGTTGGACACTTACTTGTCGTAAGGGCTTTGAGGAATGAAGTAGCATCCTGATTAACCTTTGGACACTAGTCGTAAGGGCTTTGAGGTAGCATCCTGATTATCTTTTTTCTCCTTGGACACTTACTTGTCCTGAGGGCTTTGAGTCGGGTTTCCAGGTCTGTCTCCGCCTCCTGCTTCTTGGGGGTTGTCCCAGGAGACGGGGCAGCGGGGGGAGGTGACGCGGGGGTGTCAGCGAGAAGGGCGGCAAGCTCTCCCTCCAGGTCCTCATCCACCGACACTCCAATCGGCTGCGAGAGCGTGTTTTGAATTTCTTCGTGGATATCGAGTACCTAAAAGAAAAGTCCGTGATTAACGTCAATGGACAGCTCTCAACGCTAAACCTCGCAAACGGAACGCTATTATATTGAAATGTTGATAACAGTTTATGATATTGAAAAAGTGATGCTTACCCAAAGTTTGGTTTCGAATCAGCTAAACAATGAGTTTTAAAAACTTTTAAATATTGCTTAATCAATCATTCAAAATTAATTACAGATAAACAATCATAACAAATAAAAAATTATGTATTTTAAATTTTATAAATACACTGTTTACCTCATAGTTAGCCAAATTTTAATAATAATCACTTTTTAATTATTTAGAAGTGTTACCAAGATATCAATAAAATAACGTAAATTTAGTGAGTTCAGTTCTCTTTACCCTTAAGAGTGGGAACTCTTCAAAAAGATCACCTAATATCAGGAGAAATTATTAGAGCAGGATGTTGCTTTTGTCCGTACAGCCCGGTTTACATTACATTTAGTGACTATGGACTAAGCGACCGGAACAGTGGGTTCACTAACGAATTGGAAATATTTCAATTTCTCAGTCTCAAGGCGCTTTCATAGCAACATGCAACACGTTTTTTACGGACCGGCAGATCACTTGAACCAATCAGAAACTTGCCGTGCCTGCCCTGATTGGTTCACCTGACTTGCCGGTCCGGAAAAAACGTGTTGCCGTGTTGCTATGAAAGCGCCTTTAGAGTATTCTCACTCGCAGCCAATGAAAGGAGCCTCCGTTGGTTTTTGTGGCTTGACAGGGGTTAGTCAATAATAAACCCAGCTTACCTCTTCTATATCGTCGACCGTGTGAGCGACGCTGTCTTCCGTCAGGCCGGCCTCCTTGAACGTTGTCTTCAAAGCTGCCACGCCCATCTTATAAGCATCCATCACCTGCAAGAGTGCAAACAGAAACAACTTAACGACAATGCATTCCGTTTGCTAACATCACCAACTTGTAACGAAACGAATTTTATGGTCCCATCCAAAATATAATAGGATAAGTACAGGAGAGTTAGAGTACTGACATATTCTTCTGTCTGACCCTTGATTTATTTATTGTGTTGTGAGTGTACCAAGATGTTTACCAAATGACTATAAGACTTTGGAAAACTAGGATTACTGAATCAAGCTAATTTAATACAGTAAATAAATGTGAAACTAATTGCTAATTATCTTCTTAGTGAGTCATGCAAAATGCTATTCTAGGTTAGAAGGCCTTGGAATGAGTTCATGGCAACAAGCGGGTTTACCAGAAAAGTTTGGAATCCATAACAAATTACTACAGTACTAGCATTGAGTTTGTTAGACAAACTCAATGGTACTAGTACATATAAGAAATGGATTTGTCATCAATAATAGTCCGTGTTGTAACAGAAGATTAAATATATCCTTATAAAAAGTCAAATTATCAACATAATGGTTGTAAAGGCTTACAGCCTACAGCCATTCCATTCCTTTCCAAAATCCTTGACTAAAAAAAAATCAATAATAATTATAACTAGCAAAGCTAATTTAAGTTCATAAAAATGTGTATATACCTCAGAAAAAAAGAAGTGGTTCATGCAGAAGCCTAATAAACTCTAGGTCAATTGAGTGAAGATGACATGAGATAACAGATATTTTCGAAAACATTGAATACACAAACAAAACGGGTGTATTTATTGTGTGCGTGCATTGGCGAGTTACTTAGGGCCTGAACACAAGGGGCCACTCGGAAGCAGGTTCCGAGAAGTGTGGCCAACACTGATTCGTGACATTGCGAATGTCTGCTCCTGTGGTGCTTCCGATCTACTTCCCACCACGTGTGTGAACGAGACGTTTTAGTGTGTTTAACGAGGCGTCGTTAGAATCTACCTTGGTCGCACATCTTGAAACAAGAACCTGTCCCTTACACACAACTCTAGAATTACTTCCAGCATGAGTTCAATTTTTTTTATGGTTTTAGGGTTTTATTAAACACAATAAACTACGTTTTAGTTTACGTTTTAAATGTTGTCATTTTTTGTTGCTTTTTATTACCCTCCTTATGCTTGAAAAATAAATTGTATTATGAATTAAGGTAGCTTTAAATTAGATAAACTTGATAGCAGCAGGTAAACATAGTGTTGTCCTCCTTTGAGGCGATCATGATTTGTGTTCTTCCGTATGTTTTTCCCTACTTTTTAAGTTCTTACCCTTCTCCACTCGCAACAAAATAACAAATGTACCTAGGTTGACTAGCCGCAAAGAGCCAACTATGCCTGTCAAGGGATAATACAATACAGTGCCTAATATCGAATAATACATACTATATAAAGCCATAAAGCTTGTGTTATGCCTGGAAGCTAAGCTCTGCCAGGCCTCTACATATTGTTCCAATTTCTATTATCCATGACCTACTTACTAATTGTATGTGCCTACTACTTAAAAATCTCAATAAATTGAATTACAAAGTCACATGCATGCGTAGCAACAAATCAAATACAGTAAAACTTCCTTATAACAAACTCTTGGAGGCCAGATAATTATTTTGTTATAAAGAACATTTCTTTATAAAGATGGTACCTTTACAATTTACATGCATAAGAACCTTTTAAGACATCAAAAACAGTTTGTTATATAGATCATTTTGTTATAAAGAAAGACGTTTGTTATAAATAAGTTTCACTCTTACCCCAATGACAGGCAAACACAACTGGGTTAGGAGGGGTAGGCCTACATTTTAACTGGTGGAGGTAGCCTAACATACCTTGCTGTCAGATTCGGCCTCTCGAATACGACTCAGCAACAGGTGAACGTTATCCAGCGCCGACGCTCGCTTATCGATGCATTTCTCCAGCTCGTGTTTCTTCCTGAGGCAGCTTTTAGCCTAAAAACAAACATTAAGTCCAAATATGTTCAATACACCACTGGTCCTCCCCTAGCATACATACTGTTTAAAATTAAAATAAATCCATATTTAGAGTCTACCCACTCAGTAACAAGACTGATTTTCAATGGGGGACTTTTTAATTTAAAGCGACTAAACCAACCCTGTAGGCTTCGAACACCACCTACGAGTGCTTAATACTTAGTAGTTGCTTAGTATGCACGTAGTAAAACTAGTCAGTATCATAACTTTTAACTGTGGTACCTAATACGTACCTATAAAACTACTCATAGCTCGCATTATTGAATCACACACGATTAATGGAATTTTATCGGTATCTTGAGAACACGTTGACAATTGATATAGAAAAAGTTAATTCACAGCCAAGATTTTGTTTTACATCAGCCAACAATGAATTTAAAAGTACTGTATTCAAAAATGTAGATACCCTAATTAATTAAAGTTATTAATAACCACTCAACCCGACACAGTTGGAACTGAGTTTAAGATGATTATTATTATTATTATTATTATTATTGTTATAAAATTAAAGACTACAGAAAATAACAATTATAACAATTACAAAGTTTTAAAGTTTTTGAATTGATTATTTAGCTGATACAAAACCAAATGCTGAGATGTATGAATCACTTTTTCATCATCTTGAAGTGTTGCCAAGATATCACTAAAAAAAGATAATTAAGTGATTTTTTTTAATTTGGGAAAAACAAATGGGCAAATCAAAAGACTCAGAATTTAAATGTTGAAAGAACAGGAAAAAGTAAAATTAAAATTAAAACAAATATAAATCATTTTGATAAATGTTGAATCCATCCATTTTGAGTACGGTACTCTACATAATTATTAATGAAACAAAATTACAAACACATCTTCGATACATCTTTCCATAGTGGGAAAGATAGGCAAACCTTATCGTATATAAAGTCACAAATATTTTTTACATTGAACACCCTCCCCTTCCCCCCCCCCCCCCCCCTCCACAGGTTACAAAAATGATCAGAAGAAGTGGAAATATGTTTAATAATTCCTATACTGTACAAAATTTAAGAACGGACTTCCCGGCCGGCTCAACTCCTTCGCGAAGGAAGCCGGTAAGGAGTCTGCCTGTTTTAGTGCATGGTGGGCGGAGTCGAGATGTTGGCCTTGACGAGTCCTCGTAGTTGCTCGCCTAACTTCGGCGGATTCCACCGCTGTAGGGGAAATGAGGGGAAGTATGCATGTACGACAATGATAACAACTCGCAGGCTTCATTACTATCTTTGTGTAAACACTAATCGCGCGCTGTGCACTCAACATAATTCACACATCCCATTAGAATTAGTCAACTTTTCGAAGATACGCGTGTATGAACCCAAACTGTCACTGCACAATATGTAAACATCAAGTATGCGTAATAAATGATACGTCACGGCCAGGTGGCTAAAATTAGCTGCAATGATGAATGAACTTGTTTACAATATGCATCATTACTATACTATGTAGTAGTATCACATAAAACACTATTTTAGCACCGATAGAGGTGGCTCAGCGTTGACACACGAGGCTCTAATTCGGGAGGTCCCGGTTCGATTACAATCATCTGCAATCCTGACTGAAGGTTTTTTCCGAGGGTTTCCTCAGTCGTAAAGGCGAATGCGGATGGGGTTGTGTCCAAGAAACATCACCGGACATTCCTTCCCAACTATTCAAACATGTCGTAACACGGTAACACACCTTTTTCTCGGAAGAGTGGTATATGGTAAAGCTTGTGTGCAGTGTGCACTCGGGGATTCCTATGAAAAATTATTGTACGTATTTAGCTGTTGCATTGTTGTAGGCATCAGGTACCAGATTATTAGTGAATTATGTTGTGGCTTCTTTTGCTGCTGCTTTCTTATGTTTGTTCTTTTTGTCCTCGAAGTGTCTAATGGCTTCGACAATTCTTCTTGGATCTCTAATATCCCATTTGACCAATCGTTTGGAATACTGCGGGTTCACTATCTCCGGCAGTAAACATTCCATATAAAACCTGGGAAAAACGATTTCACGTATGTAACATTTTTGTAAATCAACGTAAATGAACATTATAGCCTACTAAAGATCATGATTTTAAAGATATTTACGTACGTCTGCAGTTGAGTTGCCATGTTACGTCTCCAGAATTAATCGTCACGTTTAATTACCTCGTACACCATCCAGTTTCTGGTATAGACGACGAAGTAACAGGCCTTTCGTTTTGTTACGTGCAACTGACCCTGCACTTGATAAAAGTAGTGGTTTTGCTTCAGCGTCAGCTTGCCGTCAACCACGTCACAGTAGGGTATCTGGAATTTTCATGAATATATCAATTTATCAATAGTTAATAATAATAATAATAATAATAATAATAATAATAATAATAATAATAATAATAATAATAATAATAATGATAATGATAATGATGATGATAATGATAATAATAATAATGATAATGATAATGATAATGATAATAATGAATTCAACTATATTTGATTTATGTGTAATATAATAATCTTTGTGATATGTTAAATCTTTTTAAAATGTAATTATTTTTGTAATGTGTAAAATCTTTGTAATGTCATTTTTTATACTGTGTGGTTGCAGCACCTAAGAGGTGAGGATCACCTTTGGTGCTGTAGACTAATAATGTACCTGCCATCTGGTGATGTGATAAATAAAAATAATAATAATAATAATAATAATAATAATAATAATAATAATAATAATAATAATAATAATAATAATAACAATATTAATAATAATAATAATAATAATAATAATAATAATGATGATGATGTGAACATTGTTTCACTTTTTATTTTGGATGGCTTTAAAGGGGGTTAGGAAGTCTTCCGCAGATATTGGGCATTTGACTTCCATGATATGGTCGTCGCCAACTAGACCATCTGAAATATATTTGCACATAGTTATTTCTATCTGACAGAGAGTGGACGTGAATGGTGAACGGTGAACCATTGCGTTGAAAACCATGTATTCAAGTTTTCAATTTTCAATCCACAGTTGTCATAATTTAAATAATATTTGGTATTTTTATCTACTGCTATACTTTTCAATTTATACGACAATGCATATCATACTTTGTGCTAGATATAAGATTTGTATTTACCTACTTAATGAATTAACGTTTTACGGTACTTATTTTTCATTATTCTTTCAAACCGACTCCTTACTATTACGATGAAATGACCATAAAAATATATTTTCCAACTCCAGCTCTTCCCCAAACGCCATTTCTGTAAACTATGATACGTGGCTAGTATTCTGAGATAGCGACTGATTGATGAATTAGGGGCAAACTCCCACTTTTTGACGTTCCTACGCGTCTGCATATACGGCAGCATATTATATAATCATGAATCAAGGCAGAAACATTAACCATTATTTAGTGTGACGTCGGCTTCTTAGTTGCCAGCACAAACTGGAGAAGAAAAAAATATAGTAGTCATCAAGGCCGTACGCAGAAAATAATTTGGGGGGGGGGGGGGGGGATTACAATTTAAAAATCTAGAAATTGGATTTGTTGCGGTACCCTATACAGTACTTAGTGTACAGTACCCTACTGGCGGGAGGGGGCGCGGAAGGGCCGACAATATATCGTTTTCTAGTTTTGTATATATTAGTTATTACAAGTGTTTCACTCACCTAAGTAAGTATGGTGTAGAAAGTTGCATGTAGAGTATGGTGTTTTTGTTTTTGTTAGAGTAGTGTTATTATAAAACGGAATACGACAGGGCCAAGGCATATATTGAAATATGTTATTCTCGTCTTCTTGGCAGAAGAGTAATTTCGGGAGGGAGGGGGGGGGGGGGGGGTAGAACCCCCAAAACCCCCCCTGCGTACGGCCGTGGTTACTCGGCAAACCGTATGGTACATGTGACAATCGTGATCTTTACGGAGCCGTAACCGTGCCGTATGTGGCAAAAAACCGTGATGTGTGAAAACGGCCTAAAAATATAAACATCGAGTATGCTTTATCATACAAACCCTTACCACAGATTATCTGTCTGTATTCTGTAGACTATATTATACGTCACAATAATAGATTATATTTACTTGATTTGGAGCCAATCTATTTTATTTTTAAGAAATAAACTTATTGCCTTTTGGATCGCAATACGCACGTGCCGATAAAGGGTTCGAACAAAGATACTGGGTTCGAAACTCCCTCATTTGAAAGACAACCAATATCGAGTCATGTGGAACAGTCAGTGGAACAGTCCTCGGAGACCAGATGTAATTCTTTGGCAAGAGCGTCTGCGTATCTACAAACAACCCATTATCACAACCCGCCTAATGTACAGTCAGTGCGTTATCTTTGTTATAACACCACATTATGTGTAGGGGGCCTATTGGGATATGGACCCGGACCCGGCACACACCAAATCAAATTATTTATACAGTGGCTAACTAAAAATGTAAGAAACAAAGAAAAAACAACATTGTTGACAGATATTGTGGCATAAAGTTGCCCACACACCCAAAACATCATAGACATTCGGTCGGTCGGGAACCAATTGTTGCACTCTGGTGACGTCGGAGCGCTATGCGATATAAGTTGCACCCATAGGGACATGGGCAGACTTTAGTCTACCGTCATACGTTACCATTTAAATGAATAATAAAATATGATATATGAAATATAATAAAATATAAAATAAACAACCTTTTCCCAAATTGATTGATTGATTGATTGATTGATTGATTCTTGAGATACCAAAATTTGCACAGGGGGAATACTCCTGGGCCTGGATTCACAAAGATGCGTAACTCTAAGTTGTCCTAAGTTAGGCAAATCCTAGCTAGATAAATCATGTCTAGGTATTAATACACATTCACAAATCAAATACTATTAGTTAAATTGTTCATATTTTACTATATTTTATCTTTATAACATTGCAGAACGACATATTGGTGATTTATATCACTAAGATTTGCCTAAACTAGGATGTCTTAGCACTTAGGCACCTTTGTGAATCTGGGCCCAGAATTCTAAATATTGGCGGTGGAGAGTACGGCTGGTAATTATAGCCTATTACCACACACATTTGCGTTTTGCAGAATGAATAATTATTAATTAGTAATACATTCACAAATTAACTGCGTAGGATATAATATAGCGTGTGGCATTGCTTTTGTGTAGCTCCAGGTTAGCAATGTGCTACATTGCGTTTTACATTTTTATGTTCATTTTAAGCACAGAACTAAGTGGATTTATAATCAATGTAATAGTCAACAAATTGAGTACTTACTTTCGTTGCTGGTATATTTGCCACTGCGGCGTTTCTTATGCGCACTTAGATACAAGCCTGTTTTTTTCCTTACTGGTTTCCTTGCCACTTCCATCGTTACGCATAGACACACACTTCACTTCACACTTCACTCAACACTTCACAGTTCACAATAATTATAATAGATTAATTTTTCACTTTTCCGTAACGCAATCGATGATACATCGCGGGCAATGTGTCACTCGCACGTTCCACGCTCGCGTGTTCCCCCCACCACTCTCGAAGGCACAGTCTCTAGCTCCGCCCCGCCAGGCTTCGTTCACCGCTCGGACAGGCAGCCGCTAGGTCGAGAGACTAGCCGGTAGCCGAACTCGACTAACTCGACAGAAAATACGCCAAATATGACTGCGAATAGCCGTACATCTCAAACGATTACAGGCGATGTTTTGCGTGTATCTTCACCAAACTTTATATTTGAATACACGAAGATTACATCGGCACAGTTATGCTCACCGATTTTTATTTGGAATGATATATTTTATTATAAATGACTGCATGTTTGGAGTAATCTTATTCCAATGGGGGGTGATATATAAAAAATGTAAAACCTTATCTGACTAAAGGCAATCTTCTTCTAAATAATGCAAAAACATTCAAGTTAATAGCTCTAATCATTAAGAAGTTATGGTTCTAAACGTGGACGACTGCAAATACAGCCGGGGAGTGCGCTCTTAACAATCAATCAATCAATCAATCAATCAACGAACGAAAAACCAAACCAATCAACCAAATGATTCAATCAATCAATACATCTCCAAGACTTTTAAGTTTTTTACCACGATATCTGTGCATTTATAGCAAGGCTTATGAAAACAAGGGTTGACTATACGACGGATCCATCCCGAGATAAACAATGATTGTATTGTATGGCCACAACGTGGCTTATCAAAATATCCGGTTGCCACTTAGGTCCAGTCTTACAATGTCCCAATAACTATCTATTCGCCGAATAGCTTGTTGTCTCCATGGCAACCACCAATCAAACCCCTTGAAATCCTCCAAATAGCTTAATTACTACAAATAACTTTCTTATTAGGAGATTGTAAGACCGGCCCTTAGCATAATACGCGTATAAGTAATGTCTGCTAATTAATCCTCGTTCAATGCAATGTTTTATCTTATTCTTTTATCTACTTTGTATGTATGATGCTAATAATAAATAATTGGATCTATGATAAGACAGAACTGACCTATCAGTTATCAATTTATCTCTTTTCACTCTGTAAAGACATAGCTAGACAATAAATACCAGCAGCATGTGGACGTTTGCCGTTTGGCAAAGATGCATTCCAGAATTCATCGGATTAGTAAACAGTAATCCAAGTGTATGATACTGGCCTGGCATCAAACACCAAAGGGCAATCACTAAACTCGGGAGGGTTAGCGCCCCCCCCCCCCCCCCAACGAGCGTTTGCTCTCGAATATTGAATTAAACCATATAGTGACTTCATAAATTATATCGTAATTCTTATTAATTACGATGATGAACTTACATTAAAAGTGTGGCAAATTAATTTTGTATTTTGAAGTATTGCATTTATTAGAAACGTTTAATATAAAATAAAGTCGTCTAGAAGTAGAATTACCCTAGAATCTATAGGTCGTGCCAGTCTAAGAAACACACCCACGGAAGAACGAGACTCAAAGCAAAGAGCTGCTAGCCGTCGCCTCCTTTGTTGAAAGTTGTAAACGTCAGTCTTGTTTTAAATCTCAAGCGATCCAAAGATTGGGTGGACACACAGTTGCAAAAAGGGGGGACCCTCCCCTATACAGGGTTATAGCGGTAAATAGCGGCTATACCCGAAGTGGTCAAGCCACCCACACATAAGGAATTCTCCATGCGGTTTGTAGCTGTCGGTACCGGCTGTAAAAGGTGAATGCTCTGTTGAATAATCTCCACAATGCCCCCCTCCCCCCTCCCTCGACCCCTTTGAAGGCAAGTGATTGGCAGAGATTGTTATAGTTACACTAGAACCAAGTATAAACCATAGTGGCTTCATAAAGCCACTTCTACCTTATTTTTATAACAGTAAACATAAAACCAAACGAATACATTCATGTGTAATATTTGTGTAAACAAAACTTGTGTTTTTATTAATAACAAAAAAAAAATGTATGCAAGGTTTAAGAAGAATAATAAAGCAAAATTGAATTGAATTGAATAAGTTACGTAATTAAAAATTACAAAACATAAAAATAAACAAATTTTATACATAAATTTATGTTCAAAGTATTGCATTTTATTTTTAAGCATTCATTTTTATATCGGCCTAACCGTGCTGCCGTGCAATAGAAAACATCGTCTAGCTAGAATGATCCTAAAAGTAGAATCTATAGGAGAGGTGGGTTAGAACCCTGGAAAATGTACGAATTTGTTTGTAAAATATCCTCGATCATTTCCATAGCTTTGCAGCACAATGTGTCACAAGCTCCAACAACACACAACATACGACGAGCACGCATGACGTCACAGCCGCGTGTCACCTTGAACGTAGGTCGACATCTCCCTATGGATGAAATAATTATTTCAACGTAAAAAAACCAAAAAAAAAACACAACTCTTTGTGCGAGACACTTTCGACCGCGCGGGCCAAGGCAACTACGATGTAGGTACATTGTCTGCTCACTTTGTAGGACGCAATCATCCTACGTCTTCGTGCGGTTGACGTCACGAGACGATAATATATTCGCCTGCTGGCAGAACAATGTGATTGGTTTTTGTCACCAGTTTCAAAACACACAGTACACAATACCGGTACATTTATTTATTTGTTTTTATTCATTTATGGATTTGGGGCGTTTTAAACGGCGAAGGTTATTCGTGCCTCCAAGATGAGTATGTATAGCAAAGTAAATTCTGACGATAAGAATGGAAGATAGTAATATACCGTTCAAGTACATTTTATTCTAGAAACACTGTCATTTTCGTGGGTGGGTAGATTTGTTGTGAAATACAGAAATAAAAAAAAAAAAAATTAAAATCAATTGCAAAATCATAGTTGTCATAATGCGCAACACTATACAGCTATTAAATTCCCGGTCCCGCGGTGGTCTATAGCTAGATTTAAGGCAAGTGGAAGACCCGGGTTCGATTCCCAGTTCAATTCTGAATTTAACTTGAATAACATGTCGCGGTAAATATGGCAACCCCCCCCCCCCCCCCCCCCCCCGCGTTCGGCAGTAGTAGTTTTACAGATGTATTGGCCGTCCCTAGCGAAGCGTGGGGTAACACTATATACGACACTATTGTTGCATTGGATGTGTCCTGAGCAAGGAGGTTATTGGTCCTGAGTGGCGCCACAGGTGGCGCCAATCCCTGGAACCACTGGACGACAGTTTGTACCAATATGACAACACGAACCAGTGGGTACCGATTAGATAAGGCAACATTAAACTGTCACCGAGCTTACATCGATAACACAATAATATACATCATAACAAATAATACGATGATAACATCGTTGAGTGAGTAATATAGGGTATAGAGGCCCCACGCCATCGGCAGTTTGTCTACCGCCTTATGCTGCCCAACATACTTTAGTCGGGTAGTAGGAGTTCGCCAAGCGACGCGATGACGGAGCCTGATTGGTCGGCTACTTCACCGAAGATATACGAACACAGCCGAAAACTCCATCATCGCGTCGCTTGGCGAACTTCTACTACCCGACTAAAGTATGTTGGGCAGCATAAGGCGGTAGACAAACTGCCGATTGCGTTGCGCCTTTACCCTATATTAGTCACTCAACGGTTGTACCAATATGACAACACGAACCGGTATAGGTACCGATTAGATAAGGCAACATTAAACTGTCACCGAGCTTACAACCGATAACACAATAATACATCATAACAAATAATATGATAATAACATCGTAGATTGTTGCAACTTGAAAACAACGGGAAGATATATACAGATAGACAGATTCTCGGGATCTACAGATAACGAAAGAAAGATAATATGCAAAATGCATCACGTTTGGTTTGAATGCGATCTGTATATATCTTCCCACCCACGCAATTTCGATTTTAAAAGTTGTTTTCAAGTTGCAACAATCTACGATGTTATTATCATATTATTTGTTATGATGTATTATTGTGTTATCGATGTAAGCTCGGTGACAGTTTAATGTTGCAAAGTTGCATTCGAACCAAACGTGATGCATCATTCTGCATATTATCTTTCTTTCGTTATCAGTAGATCCCGAGAATCTGTCTATCTGTATATCTTCCCACCCACAATTTCGATTTTAAAAGTTGTTTTCAAGATAATAAAATAAAACTAAATTCACATTTAGAGTCTACCCACTCAGTAACAAAACTGATTTTCAGTGGGGGACTTTAATTTAAAGCGACTAAACCAACCCTGTAGGCTCCGAACCCATCGACGAGTGAGCGATAAGTGCCGATAACCAATCAAAGATCGATATTTCAAATACGAACCATATGAATCAGTGATTGGACAGTGCGAACACCTGCGGACAACTGTCAGAATCAAGAAGGCCGATTCAGAACAACTTTGAATTTAATATCAAGAAAATCGAGGACAAGTTTCTGTGGATATGGATTTCGGTAACATCAACGATAATGAAACTTGGGTTTTACGTCCCATATTATTTTGCAACTCTGGCTAATCGAGACAGTGAAACTGAAATATGAAGATGAATAAACGCCACATGCCCGAATCGAATCAGATTCATTACACATCGCGGTGGTCGTCATAAGGGGAGTCCAGCGAGGGAGGGCAGGGACAAGCATGGCAGTCGTAGATATCTTCAGTGAGACAGTGGCCAGGTACTTTTCGCTACTTTGCCTTCTTTGTTGCACTTTTTTGCAATGTCCTTCGTTCTCGATAATGGGGTCGAGTACAGTGTACATAAATCAAACAAACCTAACGAGTATTTAAACATTATTATTTATTCTTAGACGAAAAACTAGTTGATACAAAAATAAAAATTACGACAACTCTTAAGGCTGGTTCAAACAGATTTTTAAGACATAAGATTTAAGGTTTAACGCGTAGTCGTAATGTTGGATCATATAGGAAACACGTACTGGCGTTCACACAAAGTTGTTTTCATGCGATGTTCGCTGTCATAAAGTTGGGAAATGTCCAACTTTACGCTTAAGGGCAGAATGCAGAGTCGAGTTATGTATGTGATTTGTTTATGGTTGCTATGGAGTTTGTTCTTCTTATGGAAAATAGCATATAATAAAACAATTATCCTGTACTTAACTTGACACTTGACTCTGCGCATATATATAAATCTTAAAACAAGTTACGAAAATTTCAAGTCAACGAACCATTGTGCAGGAATAATGGTTGTAAACAAACAACGCTATTATAATTAATCATGGATAATTCGTATTTCAATTAATTTGTAGTAAATAATTCAATGATGTTTGTACTGAGGATAAAACACTACAAATTACTTCACTTTACTACGCCTATCTTGAACGAAACGAAGTTATGTGAACCAGCGCCCTTAACTTAAAACAACGATTTAAAAATTAAAACTTATGTCTTAAAATTTTGTGTGGACCAGCCTTAAGTAGGGGACTGTCTTCGGGATAAGCAAGACGAAGGGGACATTGTCCACAGAACTCCAGACTTAACAACTCCCGTCATGCACGCGAGTTTTCTTCGAGTCTTGTTAGTAGAGTGACCAGACGTCCCGAAAAGTGCGGGACAGTCCCGAATTTGACACAAGTGTCTTGCGTCCCGAAATGTTTCATTTCGGGACGTCTTTTGACCCAAACATGGGTAAATTCACGATTTTCTTGGATTTAGGGTTCAAAAGTTACAAATTTCAACTAATAAACAACAAAGAAGAGAAGCGGTCAGTGGTAAATTTGTAATTCGGGGCGCCAACACAACCATGGCAGTCTGTTGCGGTTGCGTAGAAAGTTTGCGCTTCCCTAGCAGAGCGCTATAGCGTGTAATGCACCGGCAAGGCACGGCTACTGCTACACCTCTATTAATATGGAAATGAAATACAAATCTAAAAAATTTAAATAACGAGTAAGAAAATTTAAATAACAAAAAAAAAACACTGTCACCGTTTCACTTTCAGCGAAAATTTAACCTCTGACAGTGTTTTCACTTCCATTAGGTTAAGGCTGGTCCACACAGATTTTTTAAGCATAAGATTTAAGGTTTTAAGACGTTGTTTTAAGAACAACAATGAAAACAATGTCTTAAAACTAAAACTGTGTGTGAACGCCAGTACGTGTTTTCTATGATCCAACTTTACGACTACGCGTTAAACCTTAAATCTTATGCTTAAAAAATCTGTGTGGACCATCCTTAAGAGACAAAAAGTGTCCCGAAATTCATTCTTGACCATCTGGTCACCCTATTTCCTCCAACAATACACAATGAATAAAGTAGGCCTAAGCCTGTCCGCTCATAGTAGAAACGAAACGTTTAGAGCTAATGGCTCATGTTTGTGTATTGAACCATTATAATCGGCGTGTAAACCAAGATTTACTAGGAAAACACGGTTGCCAATTTTATAATAACGGAAGTCGAAAGAATGTCATCTTTTGAAAGAACAAGAATTGCAAGGAAATGACAACAGCGCGCTACCTGTTGGTCCTTTAAACTCTATTTCACGGTATATTAGACAAACATTGGTCATTAGCTCTAAACGTTTCGTTTCTACTATGAGCGGACAGGCTTTAATTTGCTATGTGCACTACGTCATCTATCCCGTGCGACGTGTGACATAACGCCGCGCTAGCCAATCACACGTCGACGAGCAACACGTAATATTATAAAGATTCGGAAGGTCACCGCGGCGTAATCTTAGCTGTGAACTAAGGCGAGATAATCAGATAGCTTCGAACGATATTTGACACGCAAAGTGCGACAGTCAGTCAATCAGTCAGTACGCGTTACCGACCGGTACACCTTCAGTTCGCCAGTCCTAAAGAGTGTTCGCCAGCCACACATTACACAGCCGTCTTCGCATACATGTATGTGAATCGAGTCAATCATTAAAACGATCGATTGTATTTTCAAATTCAAGGTTAAGTTGTGTTGGAATCGATTAAACTAACAATAAATAGGCCTACGCCCGACGACGAGTGCAAACTATTAAAATACAACAGGACCAGTTCGTATCTCCCGGAAGATCTCGATTCAGGTAAGGAGATTAGCGCTATCAATTTGCGCTAAACTTATTTAATGACACTACACTAGATGAACACGACTTCGGTAGGTTTAGTGTAGCCTAATTTGCGCAAATGAGTTAAAGTAGTGGTATATACCTACGATACAGGCGTGGAATGTCACATGTGGACAATTTCTTTTCGTAGAAATACCCGTTATAGGGTGCACACCAGCTTTTACCTGATGTGCCTCTCTTTAGGCAACTTATTAAGGATGTTTGGATAGTTGGGAAGGAATGTCCGAGCGCTGTTAGTATAGGACTCAATCCCAGCATTCGTCTTTACGACTGAGGAAAACCTCGGCAAAAAACCCTTCAGTCAGAATTGCCGGTGGCCGGAATCGAACTGGCGACCTGCCGAATTAGAGTCTCGCGTCGCGTCTTACCGCTGAGCCACCTCTATCGGTCATGCGAATAATGGTTATATCAACAAGAAGTCTTCAAGAAGGACCGTCAGGTTGGTCGCCCACAAATATACACATAACATTTTAGTAAAACAGTTTTAATGAGAAATACCCCTAGTAAAAATGCACTACTATTTTTGAAGCTCCAATAATTTAAAGAACAGTGCAGAAAAAACACAAGTTTTTCTAGGATTTTCGTCAAACAAATCGAGTATTTTTAATTTGTGATCTCAATCAAATACATTGTCTGTCTGTCTTCACATCACTTTTTGTTGTTGTCCGGTAGAAGTGTGTGTTATATATAGGCCTAGTCTACGTACGTCTGTATAATATCTGATATTGACTGTGTTAAACTGGGTCAATGCAGTGCTAAACTAGATTGTCCTACAGCCAATCAGATCTGATAAGACGCTGTGAGGACAATTAAGACGAGGCCAGCCGCGGGTTCGACTCCTGCCCGCCGCTATAGGGTTATCGTACGCACGGTATAGCAAGAGCAACACACACGTGAAGTGAACTACTGTGGTACCGGAAGTCACTCGGCTTTGTTCGCACACTGACTGACCGTCGGTCAATCTCGTGGGAACCAATTACAAGAACGCGGTAGTCCATTATTTTCAGTTCAGACATTCACGTCTCCGTATAGCCATAGTTGAGAAACTGTAAGAATGACGGCCCCCTCCGTATCCCCACCACTGCTACCCGACCCCCCTCAAATCCGTGACAACCTAACAAAATGAAGTGCGTAACTGAAAATCAGTTTGTTTCAGTTGTTCAGTTTGTTGTTCCATGGAGTTAAGGGGGTTAAACAGAGTGCACGCGATTGGCGGTTGAGTATAAGAATGTAATATGACAGCATGAGTATAGGTATCAAATCCATGACAACCTAACAAAATGAAGTGCGTAACTGAAAATCAGCTTGTTTCAGTTGTTGGGGTCGGGTAGCAGTGGTGGAGATAAGGCGGGGGCCGTCATTCTTACAGTTTCTCAACTATACCTACGTATAACGTGGAGACGCGTCTATAGATACGAGGAGTTCATATTACACACCGATAGAGGTGGCTCAGCGCTAAGACGCGCGCGGGAGGTCGCCGGTTCGACACCGGCAGTCCTGACGGAAGGTTTTTCCGAGGTTTTCCTCAGTTGTAAAGGCTTATGCTGGGATTGAGACCTACTAACAGTTATGTAATATAACAACATGCGTATAGGTATCTGTATACTTTAGTTGAAACAGCGTTCACACAATTAGTGGTTGAGTATAAGAATGTAATATGACAGCATGAGTATAGATATCTTTTTATTTTAGTTGAAACAGCGTTCACGCAATTAGTGGTTGAGTATAAGAATGTAATATGACAGCATGAGTATAGGTATCTGTTTACTTTAGTTGAAACAGCGAGAACGCGACTGGTGGTTGAGTATAAGAATGTAATATAACAACATGAGTATAGGTATCTGTTTACTTTAGTTGAAACAGCGTTCACGCAATTGGCGGTTGAGTATAAGAATGTAATATAACAACATGAGTATAGGTATCTGTATACTTTAGTTGAAACAGCGTTCACGCAATTAGTGGTTGAGTATAAGAATGTAATATGACAGCATGAGTATAGGTATCTGTTTACTTTAGTTGAAACAGCGAGAACGCGACTGGTGGTTGAGTATAAGAATGTAATATAACAACATGAGTATAGGTATCTGTTTACTTTAGTTGAAACAGCGTTCACGCAATTGGCGGTTGAGTATAAGAATGTAATATAACAACATGAGTATAGGTATCTGTATACTATAGTTGAAACAGCGTTCACGCAATTAGTGGTTGAGTATAAGAATGTAATATGACAGCATGAGTATAGGTATCTGTTTACTTTAGTTGAAACAGCGTTTACGCAATTGGTGGTTGAGTATAAGAATGTAATATAACAACATGAGTATATAGGTATCTGTTTACTTTAGTTGAAACAACGTTTACGCGACTGGTGGTTAAATATACGAATGTAATATGACAGCATGAGTATAGGTATCTTTTTACTTTAGTTGAAACAGCGATCACGCAATTGGTGGTTGAGTATAAGAATGAAATATGACAGCATGAGTATAGGTATCTGTTTACTTTAGTTGAAACAGCGTTCACGCGACTGGTGGTTGAGTATAAGAATGTAACATGACAGTATGAGTATAGGTATCTGTTTACTTTAGTTGAAACAGCGTTCACGCAATTAGTGGTTGAGTATATTAATGTAATATAACAACATGCGTATATAGATCTGTTTACTTTAGTTGAAACAGCGTTCACGCAATTGGCGGTTGAGTATAAGAATGTAATATGACAGCATGAGTATAGGTATCTGTTTACTTAAGTTAAAACAGCGAGCACGCGACTGGTGGTTGAGTATGAGAATGTAATATGACAGCATGAGTATAGGTATCTGTTTACTTTAGTTGCAACAGCGTTCACGCGACTGGTGGTTGAGTAAACGATTGTAATATGACAGCATGAGTATAGGTATCTGTTTACTTTAGTTGAAACAGCGTTCACGCAATTGGTGCAGTTGAGTATATAAGATAGAAATATAACAACATGAGTATGGGTATCTGTTTACTTTAGTTGAAACAGCGTTCACGCAATTAGTGGTTGAGTATATTAATGTAATATAACAACATGCGTATAGATCTGTTTACTTTAGTTGAAACAGCGTTCACGCAATTAGCGGTTGAGTATAAGAATGTAATATGACAGCATGAGTATAGGTATCTGTTTACTTTAGTTGAAACAGCGTTCACGCGACTGGTGGTTGAGTATAAGAATGTAATATGACAGCATGAGTTTAGGTATCTGTTTACTTTAGTTGAAACAGCGTTCACGCAATTGGCGGTTGAGTATAAGAATGTAATATAACCACAACATTTATATCTATGATATAACAACATGAGTATAGGTATCTGTTTACTTTAGTTGAAACAACGTTCACGCAATTGACGGTTGAGTATAAGAATGTAATATGACAGCATGAGTATAGGTATCTGTTTACTTTAGTTGAAACAGCGTTCACGCGACTGGTGGTTGAGTATAACAATGTGATATGACAGCATGAGTGTAGGTATCTGTTTACTTTAGTTGAAACAGCGTTCACGCAATTGGTGGTTGAATATAAGAATGTAATATAACAACATGAGTATAGGTATCTGTTTACTTTAGTTGAAACAGCGTTCACGCAATTAGTGTTTGAGAATAAGAATGTTATATAACAACATGAGTATAGGTTGTCTGTTTACTTTAGTAGAAACAGCGTTCACGCCATTGGCGGTTGAGTATAAGAATGTAATATGACAGCATGCGTATAGGTATCTGTTTACTTTAGTTGAAACCGCGTGCACGCGACTGGTGGTTGAGTATAAGGATGTAATATGACAGATTGAGTATAGGTATCTGTTTATTTTAGTTGAAACAGCGTTCACGGTTGAGTATAAGAATGTAATATGACAGCACATGAGTATAGGTATCTTTTTACTTTAGTTGAAACAGAGTGCACGCAACTGGCGGTTGAGTATAAGAATGTAATATAACAGCATGAGTATAGGTATCTGTTTAGTGTTTACTTAAGTTGAAACAACGTTCACGCAATTGGTGGTTGAGTATAAGAATGTAAAACAGCCCTCGGACATTCCTTCCCAGATACCCAAACATTAAAAAAAAAAATATAAAAAAAAAAAAATAATCTAGTAATTAAATAATCTAATCTAATAAATAATCTAGTAATTAGTCACCTGAAAAGGGGCACATCAGGTAAAGCTGATGTGCACCCTAGAGCGGGTGTCCCTACGAAAAATTATTTAAGCTTAACTTAAACAAAATTATTATTATTATTATCATTATTACACCGTCCATGAAAGTGTTTAAACGCATTCAAATCAAATGTACAGGACATGGCGTTCTATTTTTTTTTTTTTTTTTTTTTTAATAATGACGAAAATATGGTAGTAGCACTAGCAGGTACGAAAGGCCTGGCAGGTCTGTGGCGTATTTCTACCACATTTTTTCTTAGTTTTTTTATAAGTTTTTTTTACGGGGAGACCGCCGAACCTAATTCCTGCGACTCTGCATCAGTTTTTGCGAGCGCCATTTTGTTTTTTAGTTTTTTATGGACGGCCGGCATTTTGCACCATTTTATGTACATCTATAGTCATTAACGTAACCGCGGCCAAATTTTGCTGTATCCATTATTTTGTGTTCCTTGTGGATGGAGAGATCCCCCCCCTGATTAAGAGTAGTAAAAAAACTTTACAATGGATGTGGTATTGGCTGTCAAATTTCTTACCCATTTTCTCGAAACATTATTAAAACACATATGATCTGGCAATAGGTGGTATAGGACTGACAGCTTGATGTTACGTACACAATGCAGAGATATATTATACTCATGTGCGAGCTTTTAGTTATATCAAGGGGGGGGGGGGAGGGAGGGGGGACCAAATTTATTTGCCTATAATTTTACTTATCTATGCTTTTTAACTTAAAAAGTCACAACAATGAAAATAATGTGTGAAAAATTCAAAATCAATTCTGGGTTGGGGGAACATATTTTTTTCAGATATAACAGAGTTATTTCATTTTTTGTGGTGTTTCTGAGTAATTTTCGAGGCATAGAGACGTATTTAAAGATGCAGCAAAAGGGTTTTAAAACACATTGTTTTGATTAATGATTTATTGAGAGTAAGTGCAAATTTAACCTAACAGAACCCCAGCTGAGGTGACTACAATTTGCAATTATTACTAGACATATTGTGGCATAAACCTTGCTACCCCCCCCCCCCCCCCCCCCACACACACACACAACTCACTAATAGGCATAGGAAATGTTGCAGTGAAAAATTGCATGATTACAACCATTTTAATACTAAAGAAAGAAATGTTTACAATATATTAATTAATTGATATTTATGAAGCACCTATATCGGCTAGGAATCACCAACAGTAGTATGTACAGTCTATGTGGGAGGGAAGAACAAAACAGAGAGCATCTGATGAGATGTCCAAGTCTTAAAGACGAAGTAGATGCCCTTCCACCTGGCATTGAGCTATGAGGAAAAGGAAGCCGGTCTCTACTGGGAAACCAGAAAATGCATGATGGCCCAGTAAGCCAAAAATGCAGGCATAGGAAAAGAAGAGAAGAATTGATATTTGTTTCAGAGTTGTCATACAAAATTATAAAATCCACCCCTCATCCATTGTACTACCAGGTGTACCTGGATTAAGAAAGGTTGAGAAACACTGGTCTAAGGGATGGCGGTATTGACATGCCAAGTGATACATTTCTCCAGAATCAATGCATTACATTACACTAGGCCTAGGCTACGTATATAACACACATCTTTGTCTCTGAATGAACCGGTATTTAAATCAGGATTTTTTTTACAATTTGGTGGCAATTAAATCTGAACATTTCTTATTTGGAAATAAACATTTTGTTTATAAATTGGAGTGTATGTGTATCTAAAAAAAAAAGCATCCTTATCAACCTCTTTATCACTACCATTTATGATTTACATTAATGAAGGCCAACTGCATTGATAAAAGTAGGGGTGTGCGAAGTTAAAAGCATTCACTGACAGCCAAACCTGTCATTGATAATGATAAAAAGCAAATTTATTATGTAGTGGGTTAACAAGCCCTTATATCGCATGTCGCGTAAAGTCACTGGTCAATCAAGCTACGTAACGTCACACGCAACTCTTCCCATTTCCCAATAAAATTCATATTTATTTGCGCTTACCTAGTCTTACACTGAACACGTAATTCTTACGCTGGCGTAAGAGCTTGTGAGCCCACCATAATTGTAAATGAAACCATTTTTTATTTGTGGGACTTGCTAATTACGTGGTCTACTTGAATACCTAATTCAAATAAATACAATTGCTCACTTACCACTTGTCGCATCCCTTTACTCAAGTAGACTCTCGCCTCCTGAACCGCGGCTTGTTTCTCATTCTCGAGCTGTTCCACGTGCCTCGTCAACGCCTTCTCGTTCCTCTTGAGAGCGTACACTCCTAGATCCAACTCCGATATCTCGACGCGGTCATCGGTCGAAGCAGCAAACTTAACAAGAACGTGGCCTTCGGACGCATCGGTGACGGCAACTTTGCCCTCGCGAAGTAGCCAATGAACGGCTAGACCGATGTCTTCGATATGGGTTTGTTTGTCGGCACAAATAAGTGATATTTCGTCAAGTTCTAACAGCTGACTTTTGTGGCAATCGCTTACGGCTGCAGACAATGTCTCTCCTAGAGTCTGCAACGTAAGACAAACAGATAGAAATGCACAATGCTCAATTGCTCATACCAGATACGTCTACAATTATTTGGAATACAGGCCTAGCTATATATACATCTAATGGATCTACAGTAATTAATATTTATTAACAAACATTAGCCAGACATGGATCAATAAAAGTGGCCAAAGTAAGCTTAGTGTAGGTGTAATGTTAGCATTAGAAATTCCTATTCCTAGTTACAGAAAATATGGCCATGGTCCGGTCACCGGTGTTAGTTTGCATCTAGCTAGACGCATTTTTCATGCAGACTGTGTTCAAAAAACTAATTTTAAGACCAACATCAACATAAAATTTACAAAAAAAACAAACAAAATAATAATAATAAACTTGCAAACAAGCCACCCTCGCATAATGCTCGCACTATATTTCTAAATGATGTGTTGCATAAATATAAAACCAACAAATGGCTGCTGCCCATTCTCATCGCTGCTGCGTCGAAAAAACGTTTTTGTTGTTTTATTTAAATTATTTCGTCCCCCTCGCCCACATTTAAAACTTCGAATGTTGGTTCATTCCAACGGTGAATTGTTTTTCGAATTTTAGTTTTCACAATTGGGTTCCGATAAAGTAGACTACCGGTACGTACCTTAGCCACAGCTAGATGAATATAAGTTTCATCTTTTGCTGTTGCTTCTGTTGGAGGAGCTACTACTGAATCCTTTACTTTGTTAAATGTCCACATTAACGGTTTCTTTACCAGCACGTCTACTGTCCAAGCTGTCCATGTCTTTTTGGGATTTTGGACAAAATCTCTGTGAAGACATATTTCATTGTTCCTACGACAGAAACAAAGTGTCACAAATCATACTTGGTCACTTTTGAATCACCAAATGACTTGATCGACATATATTTGATTTAAGAGCAAGGCATCTGCTGCTTGCATCTGTATCTGAAATTGTCACAATCAATCAAATATAACTTTTAATTTATGTGTTATTAGTACAAGTGTGCGTGCTTTCAGGGACCCTTTCAAGATCAAAGATTACTCGAAACCTAAAAGATAATATTGCTTTTTGTTATTGGTCTTTGTTAACTTGTATTAAAGGTTTCAGTTTCGGTCCCAAGAAAACACAGGTATTTTGGGTTATTAGTAGAGATGCAAGAAAATGGTTTTATTTTTCTTAACTTTTCGTTTGAGAAATTGAGAATTATGGTGTTTTGTGGTGTTATTGTTTTGTTAATCGAAAATCATGTTTTTACATAGAATCATTGATAAAACTAAAAAAGGTTACATTTTCTAAACTATTATATGTGTATGGCCCAAAATGTATGTATATACATAGTGATGGGCGTCAAAGATTAGATTAGACTGCAGAAAAGTAAGTGGTGATGCTGCGGACTGCTTATTTTTGCTTTTTATCTCGTAATTCTTGTGAAGATTTGAACGGAAGGGAATACAAAATTACGAATTAGGTACTGGTGTTATTTAGCTAGAAAGTGGCAAGTATGGTGTTATATCGCAAATAAACTCATAATTCGTTTTATAAGGATTTTATGGTGTTATTTCGCGATTTGAATCTGAATCCCAGTGACGCATAACGTAAAGAAATGTTGAAACCAGCACTCTAGAGTGTTTTGTTACACTTTTCGTTTTATCGCGCATTGCGAAAAACTTGCATCTCTAGTTATTAGTTCGGTTCCGGTCTCAGTCCCTGTGTGGGGCTATACTCCAATGCCATGGAAAATCGGTTTCCTGCATCTGGCCATTTTTTAAAGGATTTGAAAAGACTAGAAGCAATATAGGGCTACACATTCAGCACCATATCAATATTGAGCAGAGTAGGCTAATAATTGAAATAGGTAAAATTCAAATTCAACTCTGGCAGTTAGGAGTATGTATCAAAGAGCCTCAAACCCCTACTGTGCTCAACGCACATTTGTTAGGCTATAGAAGGTATTTCTTTTGCATGCCTACTTTCAATGTGACCCATCGCCACTCTCTCACACTCACTTCAACATTGTTTCGACTACCGTAGGAAAGCAGAGAGCCGATCTTCCGTCACGTTGAAAGGCCCTTCTTAAATCATCAATTGTAAACGAAGGTGATTTTTTGTGAAGGCACCAGTCACCAATTACTGTTTTCCAAAATTTCAGTTTAGCGTCCCAATCCAGTGGATTAACGGTTCGTTGACGGAAAGGGGAAAACAATGAATTCATTCTCATATCATCCTTCCAGCATTCTGGTGTTTTTTCCTTAGGCAGCGGACAAGAATCATCTTCTGAAGACACAGTTGGCATCATGTTGGACCCTACAAACATAAGAAGAATTATGAATGTAGGCCTATACAAGTGCACTCAGTGCGCACTGAGTGTGGCTAGCGTATTCGATCGAGACTGGCTGTGTGCACTCAGTGTAACTTTTCGTGTTCAATTGAGAGTGCACTAGAAAAGTGTTGCAGTGCAATGCACTGGCTCAGACCACAGTGCGATGGCGCACCGTTTTGCATTCAGTTGGGAATTGCACTAACCGAGTGCGGTGCAAGTGCAATGACGTAGTTGCACGAACCGAGTGTGTACTGTCAGCAGGCCAATTGAATATGCCATAAAATAGAAAAGCGACGATTTTTTGTAACAAACTAGGCCCACTCATTAGTAGCCAGTTAGGCCTAGGCTACTCGCTAGGCCCAGGCCTACCTACTTTACCGCATTTTCAAATGCAACGCACTAGGCCTAGGCCTATCCGGTCTCGCTACTAAAAAAAGTAACATGTGCATTCACAATCTTTACTGGTACTATGGTTTAATGAGAGGGAGAATACTGCGCTCTGATTGCCTGTGACTAAGGTTTGTCTTAGTCTTAATCATTAAACCATAGTACTGGTACTAGGGCTTAGTAAAGATTGTGAATGCACCTCAAGTAGTAGGCCTAGGCCTAGGCCCTATGCTACTTAACAATACTGTACATGTGAGTTATGGCTATAGGCCTACACATATATGTTATCTTTACTTGATTTTATTTGAATGTTATTTGTGTCTAATGGCATTTTCCAATAGTTGCACTGGACCACACTGAGTGCACTTTAAACAACTACCACAACAACAATGCAAATTACAAATAATAGGCCTAGCCTAGCCTACAATATGGCATGGGCTAGGCCTAGGACCTATTAATAAGTCAAATGCTCTGTTACTGTTTGAAAGATTGCTCATCTGTCAACGCGGTTCTCATGTGATGACGTTTTCCTCCTAGTACGAAAATGTTCAATATTACAATATTTGGATTTGTATGGCAGAGCGTATATTTTTTTTGGTAATTGTTGAGCACCACATTGCTGATGCTATTTGTCCAGATTACTACTCTAGGCTAGGGTCTAGAGACTCTAGGGCTCTAGCCTAGGCCTGGGCCTTAGGCTTGTATGTAAATGTAATTACTGATGATTCTTACCAGCTAGGCTAGGCCTAGTATAGGCCTACCGTGCCTAATAATAAGCAACTTACCTAAACTTTTGGGACCGTCAAGTCTGTTGAATTGAAGAGCACTTTCGGTATTCAAAAACCACAAAGCAATAAGCATGACCTAAGACATCAACAAATCAACAGCTGATTCTGGAAAATAGTAACTGCCAGCCTCGTATTTTGATTGGTCATTAGTCGTCGTTTTTTTGTGTCTAGTAAGTTGTGCAGCCTGCAAAGGGGGCGTGGCCCACACATGATGTTGTCAGCACTGGTGGGTCCCAGAGAGCCGAGAGAGAGTAGGGATGGTGATGGTGCAAATGAAGCACTCGAGAAAGTGTTACAATAACAATAATATAGGCCTAGGCCTACACAACTGCTTAGTACGAGGAATATACAATGTTTTTAGGTATGTTATCTTGCCTAAGCCTAGGCCTAGACTAGTTAGCGTTAACGATGTAGAAATACCCTAGGGCCTAAGCCTAGGCCCTAGGCCTTGGCGATCGTGCTCATCTGAATCTGATATGAAAAGGGTTAGCCTACATTAGGCCTAAGCTCGGCTTATGGCATGCATCATTCACGACAGCTGTTGTTGTTGTTGTTTGCTTATCCTCTCACGGTTGGCCGTACGCCGGTGGCAAGAGTCTCTCCGCTTCCTTCATTACTCCTTTCCCATCCTTCGCATCATCCTCCCATCCTCCATCAGGCTTTGTCGTTTCATTCTTCTCGGTTTTCCTTGCTTCCTTCTCATCCATCACCCCCCTTGCTTCCATCCTTTCTCCTCCCCATAACCATCACCTCACGCTAGGCTAGGCCTAGACCTATGATTGGGCGTAGCTGACTCATGGGTCATTCCACCAGAATCTTACCAATTCAGAATTAATTGGTTGCTTCACTACTTTCAATATTTTTTAAACTTTTGTCATCAATAAATATGTATATCCAGAGTACAAAACCGTTTTAAAAATAATTTTAGCTTGTACCGTTTAGAAGTTACGGGCTTTAGAACATTGCCCAACGACGGAAAAGTTAACATTTTAATGTTCCGCGGTAAATGCTACAGCTTGCAGACGGCTTGAGATAATGGAACGAAACAAACTTTTTTATAGTAAGAAAACAATTGCCTATCAGATTATGTGCATACATTTTACCTTGAGTACCTAAATAATTGTGAGAGTCAAGCATAAAGTTTTCATATAAAATAGTGTTTTTTTGTCTTTTTGGGGCCCAATAACTCAAAAAGGGAAATGAATTTCAACCCTATTTTTTGGGTACCTTAAACTATGTCCATATGTGTGTTTAAAATGCCTTTAAATTTCTTGAAATTCCCATCCCTTCTGGGCCAAAAATAATCTCAAAGTCAGAAGAATTCCTATTTGTGCCATTTTCAAGGTCAAATTTCACCAAAAGGGGGACTTCTAAAAAATATGAAATTTTGTAGTTTGCTTGACATCTATGAATACAACAAAACCTGCAATTTTGGTTTTGTAACTCAAAGTGGTTTAAAAGTTACAGCACTTTAAAAATGAAGATATTTTGATTTTATTCTACAGGCGTACATCGAGTTTCACACACATATAACATGAGATTATACCACTAATGCATAGAGCAGGTCTAGTTTTTTAATACTGGTTACTTACTGAGGGCAGCAACAGCTGGTTTTCCTAATTTACTCCCTTTGAGTAAATATATTGTTGATTTCAACCCTCAACTCCTGGCTGATGTTGTGCGATCTGCCAGTCGCAGTAAAAAGTTCCATCGCCGATACGTTTGGATGATGTTGGAATGAGGTACCCATGATGAATCACTGCTTGACAGCTTGAAGACAGTTGATGGTCCAGGTGGATTAAAGAATTTAATTTCATAGTCATTCTTCTCATTATATATTGTCGTCTTTGGATGCTAATAAAATGAATGAATGAATACACACTTGTTGTACTTCTACCAACCACCACTGTTCACTATACTGCATTGTAGTCTTTTACTTTGATAGCATTCTTATTAGTTAGATTTCTATGAAATGCACTAGAACCTCAACCTCCAGGTATCGTACTGAAGAAGATATCCGTTGCACTTTCATGTTGTAGGCCTATTCATTCTTGGGGATGAAGCAGTGATTCTCTTGTGTATTCGGAATTGCAACAGAGTTCTCATACAGTGTAGTGAGAGACTTCTAATTTTCTTCAATTTCTTGGTGGTCAACATACACAAAATGTATCCCTTTTACTCTGCCACACAGAAATCAAACATGTTTGGTGGAGTTAAAATATGGCCACTTCCAATGCGTTTTAGGTTAGCTTTTGCTGTCAGTCTTTTTACAGTGCCACCGATTCTATCGCACGGTCCTTTGCTATGTGAAGTGGCAAAAATATGCCAAGTCTCCCACTACACGGAATGAGAACTTGCAATTCCGAACACACGAGAGAATCAGTACTTCATCCCCAAGAATAAATACATCATGAAAGAGCAACGAACATCTTCAGTACGATTCCTGGAGGTTGAGGTTCTAAAAGGTGCATTTCATAGAAATCTAATTAATAAGAATGCCATCAAAGTGAAAGACTACATTGCATGTGTGAACAGTGGTGGTTAGTAGAAGTACAACAAGTGTGTAATGAGAAGAATGTCTATTAAATTAAATTCTTTCATCCACCTGGGCCATCTTGACTGTCTTCAAGCTGTCAAGCAGTGATTCATCATGGGTACCTCATTCCAACATCCTCCAAACGTATCGGCGATGGAACTTTTTACTGCGACTGGCAGATCGCACAACATCAGCCAGGAGTTGAGGGTTGAGATCAACAATATATTTACTCAAAGGGAGTAAATTAGGAAAACCAGCTGTTGCTGCCCTCAGTAAGTTAGCTGTATTAAAAAACTAGACCTACTCTATGCATTTGTGGTATAATCTCATTTTATATGTGTGTGAAACTCGATGTACGCCTGTAGAATAAAATCAAAATATCTTCATTTTTAAAGTGCTGTAACTTTTAAACCACTTTGAGTTACAAAACCAAAATTGCAGGTTTTGTTGTATCCATAGATGTCAAGCAAACTACAAAATTTCATATTTTTAAGAAGTCCCCCTTTTGGTGAAATTTGACCTTGAAAATGGCACAAATAGGAATTCTTCTGACTTTGGGATTATTTTTGGCCCAGAAGGGATGGGAATTTCAAGAAATTTAAAGGCATTTTAAACACTCATATGGACATAGTTTAAGGTACCCAAAAAATGGGGTTGAAATTCATTTCCCTTTTTGAGTTATTGGGCCCCAAAAAGACAAAAAAACACTATTTTATATGAAAACTTTATGCTTGACTCTCACAATTATGTAGGTACTCAAGGTAAAATGTATGCAAATAATCTGAAAGGCAATTGTTTTCTTATTATAAAAAAGTTTGTTTCGTTCCATTATCTCAAGCCGTCTGCAAACTGTAGCATTTACCGCAGAACATTAAAATGTTAACTTTTCCGTCGTCGGGCAATGTTCTAAAGCCCGTAACTTCTAAACGGTACAAGCTAAAATTATTTTTAAAACGGTTTTGTACTCTGGATATACATATTTATTGATGACAAAAGTTTAAAAAATATTGAAAGTAGTGAAGCAACCACCCTTGGTAAGATTCTGGTGGAATGACCCTCATTCAAACAGGTGTCACAACCTCTGCCTTTAAAGGCATGGCAGCCTTTGGATTCTGAGAACGAGAATGTGAAAGATAAACAAAGCTGATCTCTTCTCATTCTCGGAAGCTTCCCGCTTAGCCTAATGCTACGTTTACAGCTACGCGTTGCGAGGGCGCGAGCTCCAATCAGCGGCCGAGTTTCATGTCAAAGAAGTTAATAGTTTCACGCAAACTCGGCCACTGATTGGAGCTCGCGCCTTCGCTTCGCTCGCAACGCGTAGCTGTAAATCGACTATAATGTGCCATATTCTCTGCTAGAATAGCCTAAGCCTAGTCTACACGATCCATTTTAAAATCAATGTCCAAATTCACAACATTCATCAATCGCAAAATCAAGATTGCTGTTGAACTTTTTGGATGCTAACGCCTAGGCCTAGGCCTACATGATGCGAGTTACTCCGATCCTAACATGTCTTTACGCCAACCTTGCCGAGGCGATCAGGTCCATATCATTTTGTGTTCACCAACCTGAACGAGTTAACTCTCGGATCCCTTTCAATTGATCCGCTCTCAGACCAGGGTTTTATGTACCTTGACGTTCTTATTAGTTGGTTCCACTCAGAATATGTTAGCGGCAATATGAATTATGGCCGCAAGTTTCAGAGTACTGTGAAAACACCTGACCAGAGGAAATGAATTACGTTGCCACAAAATATGGCCTACTTCTCCCAACCATGCATTGCGTTCATGACCTGCAATCCATCACGTGATTACCATGGATCCAGTTGACTCAATCGAGTTGTGAAAGATGAAGTTGGCATAGCTCCCTTTGTTATTGTCAGGTTATTGTGCATAGCGCATTCATAATGTTCCCGTTATAGCTTGTTACCGCTCCCATTCCTAGACTATTTTAGGTCTATAGCTACCTTACCACAATAGCCTGAGAAAGGTAGGCTAATGATAACGAGAAGCCTCTTAGAATATAGCATTTATAATCATTTTGTGTTGTGTTTTAGATGTGTTGGTGTTGTCTCGCCACATCCTGCTATCGGTTCAACCGACTCCACTGAATGGGACCTCACAGTCGTAAGAACTGCCTGCAAGGCTGCATTATGGCAAACTTAAGCGATGAACGTCTGCCCGTAAACACGTCAGAAAATAACACAATGGAAAATGGCGTAGGCGAAGAACTTGCTGTTCCACGTGAGTTTTTCTTTTCAACACAATCTTCCACCAGAATTTTCATTTTCAATGAGGCCTACCATACTGTTCAGTATGTTGTTTTAAACACTAAATAATAAAACAAATTCAAAGCCCAATAAGCCTAAGAAAAGCAAATGTTTAAAAACATTCTTAAAAAAACTGCAGTTGGCAGCACACTTTCAGGCTACGTTTTAATCTGTCTGACCATTACTATTTTACAATTCCAGCAATGCCTTGGTTTGGGATGGACATCGGGGGTTCTCTTACTAAACTAGTTTACTTTGAACCCAAAGACATCACTCCGATTGAGGCAGACGCCGAAGCGGAAACACTGAAGAACATTCGTCGCTACTTGACCAAGAATTCAGCGTACGGAAAGACTGGCCACCGCGACACCCATCTACAGATGGACAATGTCGTAATACGTGGTCGACTGGGAACGCTTCACTTCATTCGCTTTCCGACCAGTGAAATGGGCAACTTCTTAGCTCTGGCCAAGGCCAAAGGCATGGCCACACTGGTTTCTACCGTGTTTGCTACGGGCGGAGGAGCTTATAAATTTGAAGATAACTTTAATAGCGTAAGTGAAGGAATAATTTTTTTGTAAACGAAGGTTACTGCTGATGTGGCATTTTATTGACCGAGAAAGAGCTCCCCCTTTGAGTGTGGGGTTGACCCCAGCAGATCTTCGCACCTTCCATTTTCCCTATGTTTTTCATGCTCGGTGGATAAGGGTTTGTATGTCAACTAGTGAAAGCACTGTCAAATTAATAGCATCATATTGTTATGTCAAACTCAAATTACCTTCTTGAGAAAATGTCTGTAAAGGAGATCAAAGTGGTCCTATGTTTTTAGTGCAGGGAAAGCGGCATTGATGCGGTTGCCTTTCTAGCAACACATCTCTACATGTAAGTTTATGCATATCAAATGATGTCTTCTTTTTAAATGCCCACATTTGGCTATTATGCCATCATGCTGGATCTGGTCAACCAGTAGAGACACGCATCTTTCTCCTCCCACCTGTGTGACGTTCACTTGCCAGTTCTGAACATACAAATAGGTGGCTGGCTTCTATCTTGTTCCCCATTCCCACACAGCTTGCAGATACTGGTCTCAAACACCCCTATTTGGTGGAGATGCTTCCCTAGAAGATCGTGATGCGTTTTCAGCCTGAACGGCTGAACTGGGCCGTTTCAATTTGCCGTGGAAAGTTGTTAGTGAGCCCTTTTTATCTCATGGTATATTCCTGCCATGGCTTGTTGTTGAAATGATATGTGGGCTTGGGCTTTACATATTCATGTTTTTGAGAACATACATTGACACAGTCAAGACAACGAAGATCATAATATTGGGGTGCCAGTCTTTGAATTTGTTGACAATCTATTGAGTTTTCTTGTACAGGAAGTGAATATGAAGCTGGCCAAGTTCGACGAGCTGGACTCGCTCATCGCTGGAATGCTGTACGTCGAGACAAATAACCGGCCCGAGTGCTACTTCTGGGTCAATCCAACCGACGACGATAAGTGTGAAAAAAGAGTCTTCGATTTTAGTAACCCTTATCCATTCATAGTAAGTGGGACCTCTTAACTACTATATCTCAAAATAATTCTGCCATGATAGTTTCCAGTTAACTCCTACCCTACTTCTTAATATGATAGAACCAACTCTGTTGAATTTTTTTTTTCCTTCTTGTGCCAAGATGGCTTTTTCAGCCATTCTTTTGTTGTACTATCCAATATAAAACAGCTTCCTTTTCTGGCCTGCTCATATCATTGGGCAAGGTGAATTACCTTCATGAGTCTTTTACCATCAACAAGTACTGGTATAGCCTATATTATTTCTAATCACTTTTAATCAGAATAAGACATTTCACCGCCTAATTCTAATCTAGGTCAGGCTGGCTTAGAATTAGTACTTGTACTTGTTGCACTCAGTAGTTATATCTCTGGCTGGCTCTGTGTTGTTGGTCACTCTCATAATCAACAGTTTTTATTTGTATGTGACCAAGGAGAAATGCATCTTTAATTGCAATATGCTGAATCAGTACATGGTCTGATATTATTATGTACCGTACTTTATTAATTATTATCTCTGTAAAACATTGTTTTTTTTATTTTGTAGATCGTAAATATTGGCTCAGGTGTAAGTGTCCTAGCTGTTTATGGACCAAATAATTACAAACGGATTTCAGGGACAAGGTACTAATTCATAATTAATATACTCTTAGCATAGATTGTCATATATATAGATACACTAGGGCTAATTTTATTAACCTGTTGTCTTTGTGTGTTCAGTTTGGGAGGTGGTACATTCCTTGGCCTATGCTGTCTGTTGACTGGTTGTAATTCGTTCGAAGAAGCGATCGAGCTGGCGACCGGAGGCGATAATACGCGTGTCGACAAGCTTGTCAGAGATATTTACGGCGGAGATTACGAGCGCTTTGGCCTCCCTGGAGACCTAGTAGCAAGCAGGTAAGACACTTTGCTACGCTTCAAGCATAACAAGGTGTTTGTATATTGTATCTATCTATCTACATTAGCTTTGATGGGAAGGTTAGTAAGCTTTTGGAGAAATTAATAATTCAGGTTGAGGACTTTTATGGTGCCTTAAACTGGGTTTTAATAACTTGGCGGTTGCAGATAACATATTAACGACCAGCGCATGTCTCGCTTCGTAGTGTCACGAACATATCCCAAACTTTTAGTTTCTTGTCAAACTAAGTACAATCTATCTAATTATCTTTCTATTTTAAGAGCTATATGTATAGCAGTTTAATAATCTGTCAGACATGGCACTTGATTAAATAAACGCTTCCTTAGTCCGCCGGGTGAACTGTGTGTTATTTTTGTGACTCACTCAGTGGCTATCCTTGGAGCTACAGCCTTATCTGCACCCACCCTTCCTGTTCCCTTTCTTTCCACCCAGAAGTGCGTGGTGGGATACTTGTATGTACTGTAGGCCTACATAGTTGACAGTTGTAAATATCTAGTTTAAAAGTCTCAAGCAAAACTATGTTGAATAGTCCTCGAGCAAACTAGGCTGTGTTTGGTTGAAATAAGTTTCCACCATGGTTGTGTTATTTGTGTTCCTTTCGACCAAAGCTTTGTCAGTCATGTATTACGAGGTAAGCTGTTGGATTATCTATCTTTCCCGTAGCAATACAACATATACCTATAGTATAATGTTGTGACTTTATAACCATCTCTATCATACCTGGATTTGCCACATGTGTCTACATCAGCTATGATCAGTTGATCACACTACTAACTAAATGTGTTATACTTGTATTCCTGTGCATGGCTTTGTGCATGCTGTGTTTCAGTGTTTGTGTTTTCAAGTTGTAACATTTTTAGGCACTGTAGCTCAAACATTCGTTGTGTTTTTGTTACCTGAAATTGCAACTTCTGAATTAAGTGTATTTAACCTACCTTAAATGTGTTTGTGCTTTCTGTATTGTGTTTTAGGTGTGTACTTCTCTCTCTTATGGTGTTTTAGCTTGCATGACTTCACGTAGATTATGTACATTCTGATATTATGTAATTTATTCTGTAACTTCACAGTTTACTAGTGTTGTATAGTCACTATTGAAGATGCAAGCTAACAAGTACCGTAGATGGCACTACTAAACCTCATTTTCTGTGCCATTGACGATTAACAATGAAACAATGCACAATCGGCAGCTAAACTCCTCATAGGCCAAATTCACCAACTTTGTTAATTTCTGATTTAGTAATCTCGGTTTTGTAACCATGGTTTCAACAAAAATTATAGTATTTTCAAAATGCTTGTTTGTTTGTAGCAAATCTCCCGTTACTGGCTAAACGGATGTTTAAAGTTAAGTGAACCCTGCCCAATAATACCGGCAGCTTATTTTCTTGCCACCAGAACACATCTAGTCTATTTTGAGTGGCCATTAAGTTGAGAGTATTGAGTAGATCTTCCCAACCAGTCGTACATTGAGTTTCATTTGAATTGCATGTAACTAACTAGATACACTATTCATTCAGAATTGTGATTCACTTTGTGGAAAATGAACTACACATTGAACTATTCATAAATCTCCCCTTGGATACAATGCTATCTTCTCTTCAATCTTTCTTCTGACTACAAAACCAATCAATCACAGATGAACTGTTTTACCACTGGCACATTTGCAGTATTTTTTATTGTTTTTAAAATTTAGTTTGCCCTCTATTAATTTCTGCTCTTCTCTCTCTTTTCTTTTGTTTCTGTTTTGTTAATTTGTAAATGTGCATGATGTGTTATCGTTTTCCTGTAGTGACTAATTCTTGTATTGAAGTTTTCTGGGTGTGTACAGCTTCGGGCACATGAACTCGAAAGAAAAGCGAGCGACCGTTTCTCGCGAAGACTTGGCCCGTGCCACACTGGTCACGATCACGAACAACATCGGATCAATCGCGCGCATGTGCGCTCTCAACGAGAAAATCGAAAGGGTCGTATTCGTTGGCAATTTCCTCCGAGTGAACCCAATCTCAATGAAACTACTTGCGCACGCAATGGACTACTGGTCCAATGGAACGCTCAAAGCACTATTCTTAGAACATGAGGTAAGTAGTAGCATGGTAGTAAATATTCAGCGATTTGTGGTAGATGGGTCAATGGTAATTTGACTAATTTCACTAATTTAATTACTGTATCGCTACACAAACTGTGTTACCTCCGTTAAAGCTTGCAATTGCACACTATAAAAAGTGATTGTATCTGACACAAGGGCATAGGCCTACATTTATAAAACACTGACTGTGGTGGTGTTTTATTTTGAGCTTGGTTTGCCTTGGGCTTCCCCAACCCACACTGCATTAATATTAGGGATGACATCGGGTAATAAAATTCGGAACCAGTTCCATCTCTCATATTACCCGGGTACCCGGATCCTGAAAACGTATTTTTCGATGTGTAGGCTTGATTTGAAGGTCGTCGCTAGGCCTTGTAAAGTGCGCGGGGCGCGAAGACGAGGGACGAATGACATGCATGCCGCCCGCTCGAAAAGCTCCTCGGAATACACCTGCAGTAATCACGTCGAGTAAAAAAAAACATTTCACAATACACAACTGAAACACGTACATAAAACATGATATTTCGAGTAAAATAAATAGTAATAGAACAAGTGTTAGCCAGAATGTTCACCAGAATGTTAAACAAAGATCAAACAGTAACGAATGCAAGTCGGATCGCGTTTGTTCTGTTCCCCGCCAAGGCATGTGTTGTGGAAGGTGGGGGATGGGTCGACGCGCGCCGTACCTGCTGGCTCCATCGAAATCAACCGCAGCAATACTGGCGCGTAAATATAGCCTAGAAACGAACTAAAAAATTACCTGGACCCGAAAAACGGCTCCGGGTAATATTTGGAGCCGGGTACCCGATGTCATCCCTAATTAATATTATCTTGGACCTGTGGCTGACTGAAAATCACATCGTATTCTGTTCTGATTCCAGGGCTACTTTGGTGCGATTGGTTGTATGTTACAATCAAACCACCCGGACAGCTGAAGAAGGCTGTCAGCACACTTTATATTACCAAGTTGTTTAGCACAAGCATTCCTGTGATGGTCAGATTCAAGTTACCTCGACTTTGTTATGTGCAAGCTACAATATATATTTTAACAGCTATTTTTGGCTTAGGCTTACGTAATAGTTTAAAACCACTACCGTCAAACACCGTTCGAGCAAATGCCATTCTCTTTCCGCTCTACATAAGGATTTGTGTTGGTCGCTCATCGGTTACGGATGCCTATGTTGAAATTAAGGGACATACTTAACTAGCCCAGAAAATAGGCTAGTATTTAGTATTACAACAACTACCTTGTGATGTATGTGGCATGTGTACTAATGGTGTTTGGCCATAGAATAGTCTGTAGGTAGTTGGTGCCAAACTTGACCATTTGTTTTGGCTATTAGGGGAGAAAATAGGTCTATAGTTTTATACCGACCTTAGGTTTAACCCACGTTCGTGTTTTATTTATAACAGTGTTCGTGAACTAGTGACATGACTTCAGTGACCGGTGTAAAACGTAATATGGTGTTGGGTGGGTAAAGTATACCATATCCATCTTATGAAAACATTGAAACAATGCTAGATGCTTTACTTTAAGTATGTATTTAAGCTTGTATAATACTATAATACCATGCCACGTGCTTTGCATCTTACACGTGCTCTTAATATGTTCTTTGTACGTCCTTTTTATGTTACGTATTGGCTTATCGGTGGAATACCTATTTATATGCCTACTAGCACCAACGTAAGTACGTAGTCGCGTACCAACCCCACAGATCTACTTTCATGCACGCTGATTCTACAAAAATCAACAGATTCCTGGCGTTCTTTCACGCATTCGTAATTGCTGTCTTCCGCGTAGTAGAGTGCACGAGCCTAATTAGCCACGCCCATTGTTTCAGGTAACTAATCGAAGCTTGTAAATTAATTATCCCTAATTGACCTGTTTCAATTAAATGATGAACTAGAGAAGTAGAATATTAAGTTGGTACCATTGGATGTGGCTATTTCATGAGAGGATGGGAATACTTACGTTGGGCCAACTCTAACTATGCTTTAATTATATATGATGAGGGAAGGGCATGTCCACACAAATGAATTGATTAGGACTAAGGTTTAAGACAACAAAAAATTAAGTGCTCAATCGTAGCATTCACAAAAAGAGTAGTAAAATTAATGTTCAGGAACTAGGGCTTAAACCAGATAACTAATGTTGATTTTTTAATCACAATTGACGAAAAATTATCACACAGTGCTTCATTCTTGGGCCGATGTAATCAAGCAGATTCAGACTGTTCTTGGTACTTCTTTAACCTCAATCACATTTAACCTTAGTCATTGGACTAAACGTTAGTGAAAGTGTGTGGACACGCCTTTGCACCTCAGAATACTATTTAATATTTATTGTACTAGGCCTACATAGCAGCTATCTAATTAATAATTATAGATGTTGTCATATACATATAATATATACTATTATGTTAGTAAAAGTGAATACAGATCGGGATATTCCGCCACGGCTTGGACACTTCCGGCTCGTTGGTCCAGTGGTTAGCATCCCTGTTTCTATTGTAGAAGGTCCCGGGTTAAATCCCGGTTCAGGAAGTTTTTTAGTTCTAAAGGATTCAGTTCCATTACTTCCAGATTCCGCACTTAACTGAGTTTTAAAAGAAACTCACTTAATCCCTTTGGCTTCTGATGTTAGATGATTGAAGTCCTCTCATCTCTGTTGTCGTCGTGCCGAATCTGCATTCGCGATTCCGCTGTGCATCATGTGGACAAAGTTGTCCACGAACGCCGTGGCGAAATATCCCGATGTGCATTCGATTTTATTATCATTGATCCGGGCCACAAAAGCCCTAGTGTTATAACTTTTAATATATATATATATTACTATTGTATAATACTTTACTATATGCTATTGATTGTTAGACTTGGAGCCGGTCTTACAATCTCCTAATAAGAAAGTTATTTGTAGCAATTAAGCTATTTGGAGGATTTGAAAGGTTTTGATTGGTCGTTGCCATGGAGACAACAAGCTATTCGACGAATAAGTAGTTATTGGGACATTGTAAGACTGGACCTTAGGGATGGGCATCGATATCAAATGTGTATGTATTTGATATCGATAATCAAACGGCAATTATCGTTAATGATCGATAATATCGAAAACTTTTAAAATTGTTTTTGAGTCCTTGTAAAGGATGACATTGTGTTAGTAGGGAAATATATCTCAGATGTAGGCCTACTGTTGTTTGGGTTACCCATATTCAGCTACGTAATAGAATAGTACATCTAATAGGAGTTATCAACTCTTTAAAGCCACGATACAGTTTGAGGGAAAGGGGGTCTGTTGACACTGGTCCCAGCCTGCCATTTGCTGCAGTACATCAAGATATTGTTTGTATATGGTCTAAGAATTCCAAGAAATTAATTTCTCATCGTAAACCATTGGGAAATATATTTGCATTATAGAATAATGAAAATATTGTGAACTGCATAAACCACCACTGCATAGTAATGCCAAAATTACCAATGTAATATATATTTTCATTTGACAACAAAATCAATATCTATAATCAAAATAGTTTTCCAATATTGATCGATAAAAATCGATAGTATTGCCAATCCCTAGTTAGAAATTAGAATACTTGTAGCAGGCTACAAGTACAGGTAAACGTGAGCTACCACACACAGTTTATGTATATGTTAACTGTGTGCATTCAGTGTATGCATTTATAAGCAAGCATAATTACTATGTGAAACTAAAACGATACAAATTTGACTAAACATCATTTTAATTCAGGATATTAAATATCAACTAACTACACATGTATCTGTGTTACTTAATTATAATTATGCTCACTACTGTAGTATCACTAGTACCTATTGAGCATATTTAATTAATAATTATGTAATGTATGTACCATCAATGTTTAACATGTTTTAAAAACATTTTAAATTATTGCTACGAGCAAAGCCTCTTTCAGTTACCTGTTATTGTTTGTAAGAGTCCATTGTCCACACAGCTGTAACTATTTTATAAATTTGAATATTAATATATTACTAGGTTATTTTTAAAGTAACCCAAGGCTTGTTCATTTGTCTTTCCTCAACTTGTACTTGGCCTCTATTGACTCAACAATCTACAAGTAAGAAGCATTTCACAGCCTGGCATGTTAAATAATACATACGTTTAATTAAACAATACTCTCCCATGTTACGTTTGAAATGCTTTCGTTTCGTGACCATGTTTAATTCACTTTCAGATTTCACAACTAGTGAAATATGCAGCTGTCCCAATATTATAAGTAGTGTTTGTGTGTGTGGGGGCAAACAGCTTTTTTTCTAATAGAATATAGACCAATGGTTCCCAAACTTTATAACTTGGTCAACACTTGGAGGCAGGTTTACTTGGAACCAAACCGGAAGGCACTTGATGTAGGTAGAGGTTTGAAAATAGTATTTTAAGGCTAGTTTACTAATATGATGGGTAGTCAAGGGTTGCAAGGGGTATGAGATCAAACCTCCCCACCCAATCGGGACACAATAACGACAAGATTGTTTTCTTCGAATGTGGTTGTGTTGTAATGTTGGTTGTATGTAGTTCCTATGCCAGGGCAATGAACCAGTTATGCAAGGCAGTAAGGATGGATCTGTAAGGGTAGATCTGGCAACACTGGAGGTGGTTTTCAAATCACACATGTGGAACGGCTTCGTCCAGAACATCCGTTGTGGTGCCAAGTAAACCTGCCTACCACCATCCGAGGCACCGATAAAGACCTTTTGAGAAGAACTCTTGGGGCCACAGTCACCCTTCTAAATGTTTTGTTTTAAATTACATTTTGATGCAAATCTACTACTGTGTCACCTTTCCTTTTCCCAAGTTTCTAACTTCATACAGTAGTCTCCCTGTAATTCACATTCCAAGGAAACCTAAAAATGTCGAGTTTAGATTGAAACATTTGAATTTAAAGAATATTTTACACAAAATATAATACGGGTGCATAATACCTACATTTTCTGCAGTGACTTCTTCACTTTGAAGGGACTAAAGCATTCAGTTATTCTGGGTTTTGTATGATGTTTTTCCCCCCGTATTTTCAGTATATACACATACACACAAGGCGTGGTGAGTGGCCGTAAGTATTTCAGCCTGCCAGTAGGCGAGTGGTGGTACAGTTGCTTGGCAGCCGTAGCAAATAAATTACACCCTACCCTACCGATTGCAATATTTAAACTCCTTGTATATTATCTTTGTGTATATAAACACTACATAGCGCAACGGTGCAACAGTAAGGGTTTTTGTGCATGCAATTTTACAGATAAGGTATGGAAATATATATATATAGCAATTGTAATGAAAGTTTGTCCGTACTGGAGATCGAACACAGATCTTTGGATTTGCTTGAATGTGACGTTATGCAATGACATGTTTGATCGACTATCTGCCTATAATAAAAAAAAGCAACTTAACAATTTGATAGAGATTTAGTTTTGCAGCCCCGGTAGCTTACGTGGCAAGAGTACCAGTACATAAAAAAGGAGTATCTGGGTTCGATCCCCAGTCGGGTCAAACTTTTCCAATAATGCTACATCTCCATACACTATTAAGTGTATATATTCCAAGTTTATGAATTTGGCAAGAAGAAGATACCCTTAAATCACAACAAAAGTGGATTAATGTCAATATCTGCTACATATATCGTAAATTTGTTTCTTTCTGTCTTTGGGTAGAAACTTTTCTCTTGCAGTCCAATGATGGAAACTGATTTTGGCAACAGGTAACCGCTAAAAAGGCACTGTGTGCATTCTGTCGGCAATAATGCACAGGTGGTGTACATTTGAATTTTTTAACCTTTGTTGATAATCTAAAAACAGATTACTAGTCAGTGTTTGGCAAATAATTTTTTGGATCACCGGTATTTTTTCTAACTTAGTACACGACAAATGAACGAACCTTGCACCTCTCTGGACTAAATACAGGTGAGGTGTGAACTGATTTCAGTTGTTAGTTATTTCATTTTGATTTTCCACAGAGGCGGGTTTTTGGCATGGTGGTAAATGTGTTACCATTGTGTACTCATTTAGTTCAAAGATATCATTTACCATTTTATTATCCTTAGTTGGTACAACAATGATGATAAGCTCGCCAGACACTAATGAACATGCACTTGTTCTTGTTGCACAGAAAACAGCTATATTATTTAATAGAAATGAATGCTATATATTATGTAAACAAAAATGATATATAAAATAAACATTGGTGATTCGTTAGCACGTAAGATTGTAGAAGTAGGATACAGTAGATTATGATGTTTAAAGCGCGCGCTCCTAGCAAATATTATTTGCTCCGCCCCTTTCCCTTAATATAATAATATATAATATAAACATTGGTTATTCGTTAGCACGTACGATTGTAGAAGTAGGATACAGTAGATTATGATGTTGTTGTTGTTGTTGTTGTTGTTTTTTTCCCCCGCTGTTGATCACTGTGGACCGGTGGCAGGTTTCCATTCCTCTTCATCCTTCCATTCCTCTTTTCTTCCTTCTCTCCTTCCACTTCCTTAGCTCCGTCCCCTTCCTCTTCCTATTTCTCCTCGGAATTCGCCTTCATTTCTTCATCTTCTCCTCTCCTCCTCTCACCTCCTCTTCCCATTTTGCCTTCAGCCTTTCCATAAAACCCTTAGCCTTCTCCTGGCTCACTACCTCTTCACCCAGACCATTCCAATCCACAACCGTCCTGCCCAGGAAGGAAAACTTCCCGAGGTCCGTCCTCCAGGTCCTTCTTTCCAGTTTCCACGTATTATCCCCCCGGCCCATGTATGCCGCAGGTGCAGTGCTTCTATGCAGCTCCCCCCATCCCTCCATATTTCTTGTCACCTTAAACATCTTCCCCAGCCTGTCCCTTGCTCTCCTATCCTCCAGGTTTTCCCACCCCAGTTCCTTCACCATTTCTGTCACACTCTCATAAACCCTTTCCTTTCCTCCTTCACCCACTTCAACCTCCTCCCATCTCTTTCCCCTCCCAAGTACTTTCCTTGCCGCTTTCCTCTGCACACCCTCCAACACCTCCCTATCCTTACTTTTATACGGGTCCCAGACCGCCGCCGCATACTCTAACCCAGGCCTAACCAGTGTCTTATAGGCATGATCCCTTAAATCCTTGCCCGCCCCCTTCAGCACTCTCATCACAAAATGTAGATTTCTTATCCCTTTCTTCACCATTCTTTCCACATGCCCTCCCCAATCCAATGTATCCTCTAGCCACACTCCTAGGTACTTTATTTCCACCACCTTCTCCAGTCTCTGTCCTTGCAACACGTAACCCTCATTGATCCCTCCTTGCGTTCTCCTCCTAGTAAACCTAATCCACTTGCACTTCCCCGCATTTAGCCTCATCTTATTCCTATCCACCCAATCGCCCAGTCCCTCCATGTCCTCCCCCATCAGCAATTCATCCTCCTTTCCCCTTATCTCCCGATAGATCACGCAATCATCCGCGAACAATCTAACTTTCGCCTTCATACCCTCCGCCAGGTCATTCACATAGATTGCAAATAATAGGGGCCCCAGTACACTGCCCTGGGGCACTCCCGAGGTTACATCTATCTCCCCTGACAACACCTCCCCTACCCTTACCCTTTGTGTTCTCCCCTTCAGAAAATCCCCTATCCATCTTACTACCCCTCCATCATCCACCACCCCTCCCACCTTCCCTAACAGCCTTTTGTGCGGCACCTTGTCGAACGCCTTCTCAAAGTCTATGAACACAGCATCCACTTCCCCTCCCCTATCCAATACCTCCGCTATGTCCCCTGTCATTCCCAATAGTTGAGTCTCGCACGCTCCTAAAACCATGCTGCGCCTCGGCCATCCATCCCTTCTCCTTTATCACCTCCTTCACAAAGTCACCCACTACCCTCTCCATTATTTTTGACCCCACTGATGTCAGAGAGACTGGTCGGTAGTTAGTCATTTTACCCCTCTCCCCCCCCCTTGTGTATCGGTATTACCACCGCCTCCTTCCAATCCATCGGAACCATTCCCTCGTGCAGAGATACCCTGATGATCTCCGTCATATACCGTGCCGATTCCCCCATTGCTAATTTGAGAAAGTCACCCGTCATTTCATCATTACCAGGAGCCTTCCCATTTTTCAGTCCCGCTATCACCCTTGCCACTCTATCCACACTGACCACCATAGGTTTACTTACTCCCCCTTCCCTTCATCCTCACCCCGTCTTCCTCCTCATCCTCTTCCTGAAAAACCCCTGCATAGTATTGGTTTAGCCCTTCAGCCTTCTCCACATTATCCACCAATAACTCCCCTACCCCATTCTCCAGCGTTGGCAACGAGCCCCCTTTTCCCTTCTTCCCTCTCACATAACCGAACATCCTATTCCAACTTCCTTGTTTATCCCCCTCTTTCATCAGACCAGTCATATATACCTCCCAACTCCTCTTCTTCACCTCATTTAGTTCTTTCTCAATCCTTTTTGCATCATCCCTGTCCATTATATCCCTTGTTCGTCTATATCTACCATAGGCTTGCCTTCCCCTCCTCTTTAATTTCCTTATCTTCATATTATAATACGGAGGGTCCTGTTTTTTTGCCATTTGCTTCCCTGGTACCCACCTACCCCTTACTTCCAAACATATGTCCACAAAACCACAAAAAATGTTTAAAGCGCGCGCTCCTAGCAAATATTATTTGTTCCGCCCCTTTCCCATAATATAATAATACAAACATTGGTGATTCATTAGCACGTAAGATTGTAGAAGTACACAGTAGATTATGATTTTAAAAGCGCGCGCTCCTAGCAAATATTATTGGCCCCGCCCCTTTCCCTTGTCATCGTCAGGCAAAGTGTACACTGCGCCACAATAGTAGTTTGCGAACTGTGTTATTCCGACCGTCGCCCTTCCGCCATCTTCGTCAATAAAAAGAACTAAGAAGCCAAAGGCCTATTTTTGGGTTTGACAAGTTCATATTTTATACTGAAACTATTGTGTTTTCATTGTGTAAACAGTTGTACGGATTTCGAAATGACTAGGCAGGAGACAAATACGTAATTATAAACGATTTTGCGAGTAACCGTACACACATTTTGTGAACTATTTGGGCCTAGCCTAGATATTATCTTCCGTCTAGGCTAGAGAGGCTGGGCTCTAGGCTAGGCTAGTGTAGCTTACAAACTCAATCAACTGTGGATTTGTTTACCCTACGTAATTATTTGGCATGATATAATGATTTTATTCATGAGTACTACAACACCAAAGGCTAGGTCTAGCCTCATTTGTAGCAGAATAGCTGAGATGTGTAATATGCATAGGCCTAGGCCTAGGCTTAGCACAGGCCTACTAGGAATCACAGCCTAGGCCAGCCGTAGCGCAAATACCTAGCCGAAGGTAGTTCTACGTAGGACCTAGCTTAAAGACTGGTGCTTGGTCAAAGACAAACAATAACCAAGTCTGTATTTAGGCGTATGCCTAGATCTGGGCTTGACTTTGTTCTTAGAAGCAGTGCACTCAAAACAAATGTTCATACTCCATAGGCCCGTGGAGAGGACTTGATGGGCTTAGCCTAGTTGCAGGAAAAAAGAGAAGATGCGTTTTATGTTAATGTGTATTTTTGTGAGCTGCGGTTGGACAGTTGCAGTGGTAATAGCTGCATCACAACATGGCAGTGGCGGAATTACATCCAGAGTCACGGATCGAGACAGTTTACCACATCATGGTCGATGTGAACCAATCACGATTCCCTTCTGCATGGACATTAAGTACAATGAAACAATCATGCCCAATTTGCTCAACCATCAAAAACAAGAAGATGCCGGTTTGGAAGTGCACCAGTTTTTTCCTTTAGTTAAAATCAAATGCAGCCCTGATCTGCAGTTTTTCTTATGTTCTGTTTATGCACCCGTGTGTACTATCCTTGACCACGCTTTACCACCGTGTCGGTCACTGTGTCTATCGTCTAGACATGGTTGTGAGTCGCTGATGAACAATTTTGGATTTTCTTGGCCGGACGAGTTGGATTGTGCAAAGTTTCCAGTTTCCGGAGGCACAGCGTTATGTGTTGGTGAGAACAACACTGAGTCTACCCCTGCAGGAAGCCACGTTGGTGGACTATCCCCTACTATTGGCGGCGGATACAGGCCTGGACTCCACAAACAAGGCGACTTAATTCCAGTTTTTCCCCCCCTGCCAAGCGATGCCAGAGACTTTGGTTTCGTGTGTCCCGTGCAATTTAAGGTGCCCAAAGGCCTTGATTATAAGCTTAAAGTGGGAGACAAAGTTGAAAAGGACTGTGGCGCGCCGTGCGACGGAATGTTTTTCAGCGAGGACGAGCGACTCTTTGCACACTATTGGGTCGGAGTGTGGTCAATACTTTGTGCTGCCTCTTGCCTCTTCACTGTTATGACCTTCTTGATCGATACGGACCGTTTCCGTTACCCCGAGCGCCCGATTATTTTCTTATCGGTGTGCTACTTAATGGTTGCGCTCGCGTATGTGGTCGGCTTTGTCGCCAAAGACTCTATTTCCTGCCGGAAACCGTTTCCGGCTCCCATGGCACTTCCGCGGTTGCAGATGGTATCTACCATTAGCCAAGGCACCAAGCACGAGTGGTGCACCATCATTTTCATGGTGCTTTACTTCTTCAGCATGGCCTCGTCAATTTGGTGGGTGATCCTGGCTCTTACGTGGTTTCTTGCTGCCGGCTTGAAATGGGGCCATGAAGCGATTGAAGCTAACTCCCAGTACTTCCATCTAGCAGCATGGGCTGTGCCAGCCATCAAGACCATCACCATCCTTGCCATGGGTAAAGTAGAAGGTGAGTAAAAGCCGGTGGGCCTACCTAGGCTAAGCTCAGCCTACATCCAAATAATTTGAATTTTTGAACAGGAAATGCTCCTTAATGCATAGCCTACAACCCTGCAGAGCCCCTGATTTTAAAACTTGCTTTAAAATGCTTCAAAATTACAGTAAAACTTCTTTATAACGAACTCTTGGGCGCCCGATTATTATTTTGTTATAAAGAACATTTCTTAATAAAGAGGGTACCTTTACATGCATAAGAACCTTTGGGACCTCAAAAACAGTTTGTTGGTGAGATCATTTTGTTATAAAGACGTTCTTTATAAAGAAGTTTTACTGTATCACAAATTGTCACACTCACATGTTGGCCTAAACTGTTATCTCGTACAGAATTTAGTATTCCTTTATCTGAACGTTTTACCGTTCCAATAAATATTTACGTTTTCCAAACGTTCTAAATATGTAACTGGATCTACCATGGGGTAAAACATTACAATGTTGCTGTTGCAGGCGACATCCTCAGCGGCGTCTGCAACGTGGGCCTGTGGGACGTGGAGGCGCTACGCGGCTTCGTGTTGGCGCCCCTGTTCGTCTACCTCGTGCTCGGCACCATCTTCCTCCTCGCCGGCTTCGTGTCGCTCTTCCGCATCCGCACGGTGATGAAGCACGACGGCACCAAGACGGACAAGCTGGAGAAGCTGATGATCCGCATCGGCGTGTTCTCTGTGCTCTACACGGTGCCCGCGCTCATCGTGCTGGCGTGCCTGTTCTATGAGCAGGCCTACTACGACCAGTGGATGCTCACGTGGAACATGGACATGTGCTCGCGGCCCGGCCACCACACCCAGTACTCGACCCCGTGTCCCGTCGGCGACCGGACCAGGGACCTCGGACGAAAGCCCGACTTCGAGGTGTTCATGATCAAGTATCTGATGGCGCTCATCGTCGGGATCACGTCCAGCTTCTGGATCTGGTCGGGGAAAACCATCTCCAGCTGGAAAGAGTTCTTTTACAAGATTCGCGGCCGGCGGATAGAGGCGTACGTTTGAGGTTCCGTATTTTTTTTTTTTTTTAATGTGGACAAGTTTTTAGCTTTGCTATAAACCTGTACTGACGTTGTGTACGTACAGGCTCTTACTAGCACAGTTGTGCAAAATGTGTCGGGTAGGTAGCCCTACCAATACTAATATTTATTTTTGTATCCGTCCTTTTGTGAAATGAAAATTCTGAAAAATCTTCCTTTTAAACTGGCCTGGAATTATACAAATGACTAATACAGTACCTACAGTACATGTTTAATGTACAATATAATATTGACCCTAGCTGGACAGTCCATCAACATCGCATTAAAACTTGCCCACTTTGAAACACCTGCTTTGTTAGACCTGAACTTTACTTGGAAGTTGATCTACTGTATTTGAACTAGGTGCTTATGTTGCAAATCCCGTTCTGCTCCGATACAAATTAGCTCGTTTAGCGACTTGTTGAATTGTCATTACGGCGCTTTATTGTTCAAGTTTTAACAAGTTCTGGGACTATGTAATCTAAGATAAATTCTTGTGTTGAGACAAACCATCAGTGGATCAAAAATTTACTAGTGTTGGTGCCTAGCCTTGATGTATCTTCTAACTCTTTCAGTAAAGAAGGAGCATTTGTTGCAAGACTTTCATTTTAGAGGTGTACCATACTTGTATTATTAATGGCTTACACTACATAATAGGTTTCCTAAGTATTTCCACTAAGCTAAACAATGTGCCTATTTATTTTAAAAGCAAAATAGGTAGGTTCCATTTTTAGTGTACCGCACACTGCTGTCTACATTAACTTTTAGAGGACCCCTGGGCAGCACTTTCTTGCCCTGTATCTAAGCCTATTCTTTAGGTATCTATTCTTTTTTTATCTGTGTGTAATACATTGTCCCGACAAAGACCCAAAGACAAAGACACAATATCACTCATGAGATCTAGGCATAATCTTAAAAGCACTGGATGGTCACATTGACTATGTATATCAGCACGCCAAGGCGCTTTGGCAGCAGCCGCTTTAATTTCAATCGGTAGGGATCCGCTCTGTATATCACGTCAATCTGAAGTGCCCTCATCCAAGCCGACTACGAATTCAGCCATTCACATCACAGACCGTTGCTGCGCGCGCATCGTGGAGCCGCTTTGACGTGTATATCACGTAAATCAAAGTGAATTCTATCCTCCAACTCGCTTGCCAAAGTGTATTGGATCTGAGTCGCCTTGAGGTAAATTCAACGTGTATAGCAACTCTGCAACCGATTGGAACCAAGGCGGCTTCATCCTATGCGTGTTAAACTTGGTTGATATATGTAGTCATTATCCTGTTCTTGATAAGAGCAGTAACAGCAGACTGTTCAATAGCGCTGGCCAAATTAGAAGTGTGTAGGCCTGTACCTAAGATAGTGGGCCTTACAAAGTTTGTTGCCCCAAAGAGTACATTTACTTCAAACTAAGCCATAATTCAGTTACCTTCTTAATTTGATACAATGTCGTGCTTTATATAACCTAGAAAATCAAACGTCCCTTTGACAGCGACTTTATAATATCAAGGTTGTACTGTATTATGTTTTTAAAACTGACTTTAAATTAGAGGACTTGAAGCCAAAGAATTTTGCTTCTACTTAAAAATAAAATATCAGAGCCTTTTGATGTGATGTTGATGATAAAGGATGGAAGATGCAAAAGGAAAATAATACTGTTATCAGTCACATCTTATCTTGCACTATTTTACCGGCAAGGGCGTTTGCTAAAAACACTACCAGCGAGTGATTAAGGTCTGGTCGGCAGAGGTCCACAGCATGTCCGTCCTATCTTTTATGTGATGCGGGGAATGTGTGTCTTGAAATATGTACTTATCGTAACATTTAATGTCAATAATTTGATAAATGCATTCTAGAGAGTATAAATTTCCCTAGACTTGCCCTATAGGGGTGTAGAGAATTACGGTATCTACTGTAATAGGAATAGGTTCTCTTAAAAGTTAAAACTATACATAATGCTGGGTGGTGAAATCACCAAAGATCTTAATGAATATTTGCTGACCATCTGTGTAACACTTGCAACCCTGTTTGTCTACGTAGTTATAACCTAGTTAACTCTGGAGTTATATTTCGACTTTCGTGTATAACACCTTCTCTCCTAACTAAGAGCACAAGGTTATTATTAGAGATGTTGGCGAATGCCTTGTTTCTAAACATAGTATCCAATGTAAACTAGGCCTACAGTTAGTGTATTTCATCTTAACCTTGCAGTGATGTTCTTGTACCAAGCCCTCGTGCACCCCCCCCCCCTACACCCAGCTATGTGTGGCTCTAAATTATACCTGTCGAGATGTTGCCTATGAAACGATAATAAATTTTCGACAGTAAAACGTTAAAAATCTATATATAATCAATATTGCCCAAATTTAACAAATTTGGCTCAACTTTCTCTAGAAATGATAATAGGCTACTGTAATAAACTACCGAATAAATAAATTGTGATGGCAGACCTGGATGGAAATATTTCTTTGAGGTTGGTATTGTGCAAAAAATGCTAACCCATTTTATGATGCCGTTTTATTAATTTGTTTGATTGTTACAACATATACATGTATTTTAGATAACAGTCACATCAACATCGACTAAAGTCCTTTACACACAATCAGTTATGTAATAATAAAAATGTAAAATGATGGACTCTTATCACAAAATCATTTAAACAATATTTAGTTGTATGACCATCTTTCTTATGTCGACTGCTGTATGAAAAATGAAAACCAGATTTTTGTATTTATCAATTTGTTGGGGCCACACTAGTTAACAACTGTGCAAGGTTTTGTTTTTAGATACTAGATAGTACCCATTTTGCTTTTAGGTGTCTCACATATTTATATACATGGGCTTCTGCATGCCCTAAAAACAGACATTTTCATGTGCCAAATTTTACAATGTAATACCAATACCACCAGCATATTTGTGCTGGACAACAAAACATGACGTAATATAGAAAAATATCTTTGAAGCACATGCCACAAAGTGCCGATTTTTTAAATTTCACAATTTCGATTTAGTCCAAAGCCAAGAAAAGCTTGGAACTGTGTAAGAGTACTGTGGTAAGGTTGTATATTATTATGTTGAATTTAAAAGGAATGACCCAAAAATGTCCTAATATTACATAGTAGGCTAACATGCTTGCCTGGCCCTCACTTTATGAAATAGTAAAATCATATAATTTTTCTAAAAGCCCACAATGAATGTTTCTTCTAGTAGTACTTCAAGCTTTGCAGTAATGTTAATATTAGTTATGAACTTATGTGCTATTGTTGCATTTATCCAACATGTTGGTGTAACAACTTGTATGGACTCTTTAGTTCTTCAAGGAAATAACACCTAACCACAAAACCATTTTATGGGGAAGAAACCCCAAACATATTTACATAACGGAAACCCAGGCGTTGAAAATGCCATGTTTATACATACGTTAATGGGTATGTTTTATTGCATGACTCACTGTGCAGCTATATTATTATAAAGTGACTGATGTAAAATAGACTTTGATGTTTTCTATTCTTGATATGTTTGTTAAATATAAGAGAAATATACTGCATGTATTGCTATGTTTTCTATGGAAGAATTGCATAGGAATGTCTAGTGTCAATAAGTTTTGAAGATATTACAATTTAGTCATGCCTCTCTTAAACGGGTGGTATGGTAATGTGTTACTTTTAAAAGCATCGTTATTGTACGTATTGCAGGAGTGAATGCCCGCATAGGTAGCTGAATATGATGCTTACTAAAAGGAAATAAATTTTTAATTTATATATATAAATAAATATATATTCTAATCTATTATGCTATGTATAAATTATGCTTTTGTACAGTCAATACTTTTAAGATGAAGGTGCACCATATTCATATGAGTCAACCTGTCACATCACATAAATGTCAGATCATAGTTCGAATAAAGAAATGAGTATTTCATGTACCTCGAGTACCTTTCTTATTGGTTCCTCCCACCAACGTAGGTATCTCCAAAGCAACGTTTCCATTGAGTCCTTACGAAACCAAATTGTGTATATTTTTCACTGCAAAGATGTGGAAAAAAAACGCTAATTACATAATATGCAACTTTTATACCAAGAGGAGAGTATTCCTTTAACACAGTGTATGCCGGTCCTGCAACAACTTTACAGTTGCTTTTTTCATAGACGAGAGATTCGTGGCCAATTCTCAAATGCCGATCGCTTATTGGTCACGATTCACTCGTCTGTCTATGACGAACGCATCGGTAAGGTTGTTTCGGGACAAGCATAGTTGTAAGCTATTGCTTTGTAAATTGTTCGCTTCGTCTCCAAACTTCTGTGGCCAGTTGTGAATCACGAGCCCGGGAGGATAGACTTGCGTTAGATTCCTGTAACAGAACACACATATGCCCAATCATTTATCGATCCTCCGTGGAATGACGTATACATTATTGAAGAAGGAAGTATACCATTCCTTATATTTGTTGTCATTGAGTGTTGTAGCATCATAATAGTATGTTGGAAGTCCGTTCTGTTCTTAATTTAACCATATCCTTGCAACCACGAGTTATAAGAGTGCTCTTTAATATAATATGAGATAAAAATTAAAATAAAGCTTGAATTGTCAAATTTTCAACTTCTGTTAATTGCTTTTAATGTTTTGATTAAAAAACATAATTGAATATTTTAAATAGTGATTTATTTACCATTAAAAATGTGTGTTTATTGTATTGCATTTATAGGAAATCATACTGAAACAATAAGAAGATAGATGACATCTGCTCATTTTTGTGAGAATTTTTGTTTCAACAGATCTACATTATTTTAAGGGTGTTTACGAGGTCAATGCTAGATTGATTATATCACCTTATCTGTGATTATATTTTACTTATGCATGCATCTATTATATCCTGTACGTGCCTTGCAGTCGACGAAGTATTGGCCCGTCACCCCCTCAACTTGGCTGGACACAGCGACATGGATGGTAGTCTGAGCACCTTCAAGCGCCGACTAAAACAATACGCTAAGTTTAGTTGTAACTTGTTACACCCACTCGTCGAACTCTCCAGTCCAAGGTCGGTAAAGACTACTACTTTACCGACCTCGTCACCAGCCCAGTCATTGGGTTTAAAATATAGGTTTAAAATATAAAATATAAAATATATATTTTAAACCCAATGGCCCAGTCCACGGGCCCAGTCAGTCATTGCCCAGAGGCTGCCTGATCAAAGGAAGGATTTGTTGTCTGTAACAACTAAAAAACTAGATTGAAAACATATTTGTACAGTTACTGCAGGGTAATTAATAATGTAATTATTTTATCATTAGGTCTACCAATAACAACAATTATAAAGATTAATATTATTTTTTTTTTTTAAATCTAGCTACGAAAATCACAATTCATTGCTGTTTTTGGAATTGACGCTAATTGTGCTTTGTTGTATTATACAAATATGCCTACCTTGCCGATAACCTTCAAGACGAGTCCATAGAAGAAACGTATTAGGGGTGGTTTGCTACTCCATATCTCTGTCCGGACAATGCCCGGGTGCAAAGAGTTCACAGTCACTGCTGGAAGAGAACAGACAATGAAACCAGAGGCTGTAGGGCATGTGACACGTACAAAACTAGTTTTATTTTTATATTTTCAGGAAGTAAAATTTAAATAAATAGAACGTTTATTACTGTATTATTATTATTATTATTATTATTATTATTATTATTATTATTATTATTATTACTATTATTATTATTACTATATTTATTATATTATTATTATATTTTTTAAATGATCATTATTTCTTATTTAGATGTAGTTCGGACAGTTAGGATAACTTTGAAACTAAAGCTAACGTTTGCTAGCGTTGTCAACGCCGTTTCTTGTCTAGAATAAATTTGTTTCTTTTACCTATTGTATACCTGTTTGTAATTGCATTTTATGGTGACAAGAATAAACAATTAATAATAATAATAAAACAGTAATAAAGGACCGTAACATTCGGTTCAAGCTCCAAACGTATAGAGATAATAATATAAGAAATGGTGATACAGAATCCAAATTTCACGCTTTTCGCGATTTGACAGAAATGGCCAAAAACGATACTAAAAAAAGGTCTTATTAAAACAAAGTGTATATTATGTTCTGTACAATTACTTAAATTATTGTGTTACAAGGCTTTACATTTTCCACGTGTGTGCAGATCCGGTGACAGACTGATTTCCGCAGTTTGCAAGAAAAGAAATAAAACACACCCTAATTGAAAGGTCAAGTTCGTGAGTTAATTCGCGTATCGACCAGTTTTATACATTATTTTGTGCGCGATTTCACGCTATAGGTGAGATTTCGCAAAATTCGTGGTTTCAAAATGTGTTGTTTATCCATTCTTTAAATGATATAATTTGTCGACAATATTACATTTTTTGAGAAAAAACGTACATTTAGAAAATTTCGTGAATTTCGTTGGGCTATAACCATTTTTCACTACCTCTAGACCATAGGCACAGCAGATCGTTGTAAAGGGCGAACATCTTCCCATAAAAAGGAATATGTACTTTTTCTCCTCAAGGCTGCAGCAAGGTAAATGCGAAAATGGTACTAACCAGTTCCCTGCAGTCTTCTCGCCAGCTCGTTGGAGGTGAGAATATTGGCCAACTTGCTATATCTGTACACCTGACGTTCAACAAACCACTTCTCAAAATTAAGATTGTCTACGTCGAAGTTGGCGAACTTGTGCATAGCGGAAGACACGAAGATAATTCGACTGGGAGAAGATTTCTTCAGCAAATCTAGAAAGTAAAGTGGGTAATTCATATCAACCAATAATAATAAAGTTTTCCTAAGCTTATTCTATTCTGATTCTGACGAAAATAGCAGAGAGAGAGAGAAAGCAGAGCCTGCCAACAGACGCACTGATAGTATCACTACAATACGGGAGGCATGAACACGAGATGCAATCAGATTTAAGTTGGTAGACCTATATGTCACATCATATGTCACTTCACTATTACACAATCCATGACAACCCCATCTTGCAAGCTAACTCCCCGTCTGATCCCAATGAAGAATATACCCAGGGTGACTCTGCTAGTCGTAAGAGGCGAGAAAAGGACACCCTACCCCCCCCCCCCCCCCCCCCTCATCACACTTAAGATTCCTCCACCCATTTGGCCCTGCCCTCCCTTTATGGACTCTCCTTATGTGACGACCCCCGCCTATTATGGATCTGATTCACGGAAGACGTCATACGACCTAAGCCCAGACCTAAGTTGCCCAGTACGTCGTTAAACAAAAAATAATCAATGAGCAACACAACAAGGCTATAAAAGGGGCCACTGGTATCTGGTACTGTATTTTATAACTCCATGAAAAAACAAATACTGGGCGAGAAAAATAGGGATACATTTTTGTCTCTAACATATGCCTTGACCTTATTGAACATGCTTTTTATTCAATTGCAGATTTTAAGGGGATACTTGCTTTGTAATGTATGTTTTGTTTTAATACGTATAATTTTATATTTGGTAATACGCGCCTACTGTGTGCTATTACTAATATACTTACATTACTGTAGATTGAGTGAAATATGTACTTAGTAAATTAATGACATGTTGTACTACACACCGACCATCATGGTGTAACGGGTTAATTACGCAAAGTAAACAAACAAACGCGAGCAACCTTGACAAATGTACGACCGTTACCTGTCAGCAGGTTGGTGAGCAGGAAGGGTCCGAAGTGGTTGACCTGCATCCCCCAGTTGAGCCCGTCTGTTGTCCTGTTCTCCCCCAGCTGTGTCGCCCCCGCGTTGTTTATCAGCACGTCAAGGCGGGGTTCTTGTTCGGCCACGTCCCGCGCGAAGCGACGCACGGACGCGAGAGACGCTAGATCCAGCACACGGACGGTGACGTCACTGTTGCCTGTCCGCCCCACGATGTGGTCTGAATTCATAGAGGAGACGTTTTTAATTTTTAATATTGTATTTTAATTTATCGGCGAGAATATTACGAACTCCCTCTCCCCCCCTCTTAATAATTTATATTGCCCTAACGAAACATTACTTAAAACAAGGACATCGCAATAGAATTCAAATTCGAACAGAAATTCGATCTGTAAAGTTTAGAGTTGTTATACTTAGGAATTTCTGTCTGTATTGAAGTGTTGTAACAATGGGATTTATCTATATGTTCAATATAGTAATATAATTATTAAAAAAAAAAACTTGTGACAGTGTCGAGGAAGCGGCTTATACGCACCTCTAGCTTCGTTAGCTCTCTTGACATCACGGCAGGCGAGTATAACCCGGGCTCCCCGACTAGCAAGGTCCAGAGCCGTCTCCCTGCCAATACCTGATGAACATACATAACAACCCACAAACAATCAGATACAAGCTTTTTGAAATAAAAGAAAAAGTACATTTTAAAATGTAATTTAAAAAATGTACAGCCGAAATTGAACTATATTCCTAATTGGGAACATTGTTGTGTGTGTAGTGCGCATAAGTTTAATACTCTGTTTTTGTTGTTTTTACGTTAAATCGTGTGTGGGTGTCAGAGAATAAAATGGCTTTCAATAAAACTATAAAATACATAATTAATTAATGAGAACCATATGAGATTGTCTTTCTTGCGTAACAGCGCGAATAGACTGACGACAAACGCATTTCCTGTTCAACTGATCGAAGTCTCTATCGTTTCTTCTCGGAGAACCCTAGCACGCAGAGGTAAACACTAAACAGTTGAATATAGCAGCGTGCTACGACGTCTTCCTTTATTGCAGGGGATTCCCCCAGACATTAACCGCCAATACTTTCTACTACTTCAGTCGTATAGCGTGGCGTGGTCTGCCTGAAGTTCTGCATTATGTACCGTAAGTGAGTTGTGGAATCAGGCGACACTATGACTCGAAATAGTTACCAGTAAGAGGAAAAAATACTGCTGTATTTTACCCTCAAGAATAGGTTGGAATTCATAGTCGGCCCCTACACCTAGGGGCGCCCATTGTTACCAAGGTAACAATTGTTTGCATATGAAACACGATAGTCAGGCCAATAAACGGTCCACCCCCGCAGTGCTGAGTAGCTTGATGCGGCTATTTGCCGCTCTGCTTCTACACCAACGAGCCCCCCTCTGCACTCGCCTACGAGGGACAGCCAACTGTCCTGAACTGTCAGCCTGAAGTGTCAGCACTCACCTGTATTGGCCCCAGTAATTATGACAGTCTTCCCTACGAAGGACAGCCAACTGTCCTGAACTGTCAGCCTGAAGTGTCAGCACTCACCTGTATTGGCCCCAGTAATTATGACAGTCTTCCCTACGAAGGACAGCCAACTGTCCTGAACTGTCAGCCTGAAGTGTCAGCACTAACCTGTATTGGCCCCAGTAATGATGACAGTCTTCCCTACGAAGGAGAGCCAACTGTCCTGGACTGTCAGCCTGAAGTGTCAGCACTCACCTGTATTGGCCCCAGTAATTATGACAGTCTTCCCTACGAAGGACAGCCAACTGTCTTGAAGTGTCAGTGCACTCACTTGTATTGGCCCCAGTAATGATGACAGCCTTCCCTACGAAGGACAGCCAACTGTCTTGAAGTGTCAGTGCACTCACTTGTATTGGCCCCAGTAATTATGACAGTCTTCCCTACGAAGGACAGCCAACTGTCCTGAACTGTCAGCCTGAAGTGTCAGCACTCACCTGTATTGGCCCCAGTAATGATGACAGTCTTCCCTACGAAGGACAGCCAACTGTCCTGAAGTGTCAGTACTCACCTGTATTGGCCCCAGTAATGATGACAGTCTTCCCTACGAAGGACAGCCAACTGTCCTGAAGTGTCAGCACTAACCTGTATTGGCCCCAGTAATGATGACAGCCTTCCCTACGAAGGACAGCCAACTGTCTTGAAGTGTCAGTGCACTCACTTGTATTGGCCCCAGTAATGATGACAGCCTTCCCTACGAAGGACAGCCAACTGTCCTGAAGTGTCAGCACTCACCTGTATTGGCCCCAGTAATTATGACAGTCTTCCCGTCCATGCGTCGACTGCACGTACACATCCCCATCGCCCACTTGACGTAGAGTCTGACCAGGCCCAACACGGGGATCGTAAGTCCTACAACCCACCCGGCCAGCCATGTCCACTCCATGTGCTTCAGTTATGCTGTCTGACAGGAGTGTGTTGTTATGTCCACTCTATGTGTTTCAGTTATGCTGTCTGACTAGAGTGTGTTGTGAGCGGCTAGCCCGCGTGGAGGCAGCGTGGAGTCGCTCGGTGCAGTGACGCGCCAAGGTCATTGACACAGCGCTAGGTCGTTACACCTGTGAGCGGTGGTTTGTGGCACTAACGTTGCGGGTTCGATTCGTTCCCGCCACAATCACAGAGCAACTGTGTCATCAATTTAATTGATGTTAAAGTTGCCCCCTTGTGTCATTCTCATATAAGTATGAGAATAAGAATAAGAATAAGAATAAGAATAAGAACAGGGCCGTCTTAACATGTTTTTTGCACATAGGCCCGACAAGAAATGCCGCCCCCCCAACACTCAACGGCAACAATAACAAAAACACCATTACAAACTTGTATACGATGATGGACAATAAGAACACATTTTTATTTATGTATGCTAAATATATTTGTCACTCACCAGTCTCCATCGCCGAGCTTGCAATCTAACAAAGGTTTCATCCTGGATATGTTTCTGGCAAACCGTTCAATGACTGTGACGAATCATATTGTTTTTTTAGCTCACATTCAATGGACAACATTGATAAGGCGACTAGTCTCTCGTTTCCCTTTAGCGCGTTTCTTATACTGGGCTCCACTTAATCTAACTCTAGGCGTTAAGTTCGACTTGTTACAATAACGAACGTGAAAAAATTGTTAGTATAGTTAATTGTACTTCACTTCACACATGATGAAGAGTTACAGAAAAACTTACATTTTATAGCACACGCCTACCTAGTAGCATACACCAGTTTACCACACGAATAATCACTACAAAAGTGCAGAAAATCGAACCTTTCCTTACGAAGTTGAAATCTTGACTGATTTCAAAACGTCAGAAGAAAACTATAACATCCGAAAAGCATTTTGTTTACAGATTTACTTGCGGGATATGGCATTGTGGTTTAATGCGGTTCCGAGAAGCACAGACTCAGAAATAATTTGTTGGACTGAATGCTTTTGTAATTTGTAATATCTCAAGATGAAAACATGTTTTGGCTAATAAGTCTCCACATGCTGCTACAAAGGACACTACACTACTTTTCAAAATGAATAGCCAGATTCTAGGAGGCAAAAACTCCATCCGGCTTATTATTCCACCTGCCATTTATAAACACTACCCCTTCCCTATTGTCACCCAACTCTCTTATCAGAATTAGACTCGTCAACCATAAAAAGGGCATAGACAAGTCATTTTTTGTGAACGCTCACGTGAGAAATTGAGATATTGGCTATGACATTTTGTGTTCGAAACAAGTACAATATAAACGATTTTGACTTCTTGAATGTCAATCTATTGGTTGATAACATACAAATTTCCAATAAATTTGCCGCCCCTGGAAAGTGCCGGAAGTGCTGGAAGTTTTTAGGCCCGGGCCTCGTGTGCCTATGGGGTAAGGTGGGCCTGAATAAGAATAAGAATAAGAATAAGAATAAGAATAAGAATAAGAATAAGAATAAGAATAAGAATAAGAATGTCTTTGTTCAGCTTTCGCTTACACAATACAAAATACATCATTAACGTAAGTTATTTACATTTTTGATAACATTTTTTCTACATTTTTTCTTCAATATAGCCATCGATTTTTTAATTTATATATCAATATTAGACTATTAGCCACACACCACAGTAAGCCAGTTTTCAGGTTTCTTTACTACAATTTACAACAGTCATGTTACCGACAATTATACCAACTTATTTTCCACTTCTCTAATTCCTACTATCTAATTGAAACATAATTTACGATCTTCCGTTGATTACCTGGAACGGTGGGCGTGGCTAATTACACTTGTGGACTCTACTCAGCGGAAGACTACATTTACGGATATAGACTATGTTTTTTGCAGCCTTATAAATTACATACAATATAAAAAATAATTATATCCATAATATTTGCTTTGTTCATACTTATAAACCTAATATATATTTTCCAATTGTAATGCATATTAATCATACAATCACGACTCCTATAGTTGAGAAACTGTAAGAATGACGGCCCCCTCCATATTCCCTCCACAGCTACCCGACCCCGATATCCCGGTCAAGGCACTAATCATTCTCCTCCAGCCAACTCACTTACAGTGTAAACTGTAAATACATTTTTCTACAAGAAACTGTTTCAATTTTACCTTTAAGCCCTTCAGTTTTGTTATGTTTTCCAATTCTTCTGGCAGATTATTGAAAATGATTTAACAAGCACCACTGGGTGACTTATCATTTAAAGCTTAAGTCTATTCCCGGATGTTTTGTGTGAAAGTTGTCAAGTGTGAAAGAAGTCAGCAATCTGTTGAGTTTCTTTGAATTAGCGCGCAAGAAAGGTGCAGTAGGTAAGAATGTGAGGCCGGTATGCGAATATTTAGATTGGGGCTCGTACGTTGTTGGTTTCTTAACTTCTCTGTTCTAGGGTGACCAGATGGTCAAGACTAAATATTGGGAACTTTTTTTCTCGGAATACAGATGCAAATACTGTAAGAAGTTAATTATGTTCGCTGAAAGTGAAACGGCGACAGTTTTTTAAAATTATTTAAGTTTTTTTACTCGATATTTAGTTTTTTTTTAAAGATTTTTATTCCATAAATTAATTGTGGTGTAGCCGTGCCTTGCCGGTGCATTGCACGCTAGCGCTCTGCTAGGGAAGCGCAAGCGAATAAGACTTTTTACGCAACAGACTTCCAATTGTGGCGCGGCGCGCCGAATGACAAATTTACCACTGACCACTTCTCGTCTTTGTTTTTTTCATAGTTGAAATTTGTTATTTTGTAACCGCAAATCAAAGAAAGTCGTGAATTTACCAATTTCGGGAAAAAACGTTCCCAAATTAAACATTTCGGGACACGAGACATTTGTGTCAAATTCGGGATTGTCCCACATTTTTTGGGACGTCTGGTCACCCTACAGTCTGTTCGGAGCCTTTACACGCTTGCTATGGAGTTGTTTGGAGTGTTTTCTGTTTTTCTGAAAATGTTTTCGAAAAAAGTTTTAAATCATCAACTTGGGAAACTTGAATAACACTATGATAAAATTCGCAACGAAATAAGTTAAAAAAAAATGTTTTCAGAACATGGTCGCCGTGTGTCACTTATACAAGAGGATTATTTTGGGATTATCCGTTTAGCAATTTGTCTAAGACTGCTTAGAAAGTTTCTGTTCAATTGAATCTGTTATCTTTTGTTTTCATACGGTAATCAGGTCTGTAAAGTCATCAAGGACCCTCATCAACAGGACATGTATTCTTGTGACCGCGCACAGTCCTGAAACAACAAATACCTCTGCATGCTTGGGTATAAAACAAAATGCCAAGTTACATTTTGAATCATTCAATTTATTTGTATTGTCCATTCCTCTATAGTCTTAACAAAACACAAATGTGGATATTATTTTTCATGTCAATAAAAATAAGACCAGCATTTTACACAAAGTAATTAACAATATCATAATCATTTCACATAATTATTATCACATAAAATGCGTTATCCAAGCAGTTATTAAATAACTCTGGAGAATAATTGAAGCCTAAGTTTATCTATCTTAAAAGGAACTAAATTACTATTATTGTCATTCCATGGGATAACTAGATGGTTGAGACCTTATTCTTCTTCTTACGGAAGAGAGCGTGAAAGAAGCTGGCTGAAAGAAGAACCAACCAGAGAAAAACATAACCCACGATAGTCTCAACTCTTCCATACCTTCATACCCAATTAGGCAACATACTTTGTCACTCATTACCAAAGGTTATATTTTTTCTAGAATAAAGTTTTGAAGTTGTTACATATAGCAATTTAACTATAGATTACTGGTGGTGAAATTTTGCATGGCACGTACCACGTAATGGCATTCGCCCTATTATCTAAATATACAGCATAATAACCATAATTAATGTTTTATCAAATTGCTTCTACATTTTTTTTAAAACAAAATACTAACTTTAAAAAATTAAAGTAGTAATAAATAAAACTCACTCATGTTTAAGTCATATTATTATTGAAACATATATTATGCTACATGTGTTCAATAACATATCGTTATTTTTGTCATTCATTTTATCACCAAAACTTATAACTTACAAGAATATTACAAAATTACAAAAGTAATACTAAGCTATAGGTCGTGAGCTGAGCAGGCACGCATAGTACGTCCTGCCCACGTGATTTTTTTGTCTTTAGCATTGAAACTGCAAACATGAACACATATTGACTCGTAGTTTTCTCAGCGCGACGCCAAATAGGGCTACCAAACGCATAGTGTACACATTATTCGCATTTCTTCACGTTTCTTGACGACATTGTAAACCAAATTTGGCACCCCTACAAAATTTAGCAAATGCCAAATATTCGTTAAAAAATCAACGCCGTTGAAATTACTGATGAAATCGTTGCGTTGAAATCTTATAACAGAACGAGAATGAATCTAAAATTAACACAATGCATATCTTTTATCCAAAAGTTGTTCAGGAAAACCTAAGTTATAAATTAAAATTAAGAGGTGTTAGGTCACAATTCACAATCGTCCCCTGGAGGACAACTATGAATTGAAGCCGTAAGTATTTCAGATTGTCTAACATGTCCACAAGTTTACAAGCAACGTTGTCCGTCCTAGGCTGTCTACATTTGTCGGTCGGTTACATTATAGCGTCATGTACCTATTGGGTTTGATGTCTATATGCAACAGTTGGTCATTCACACAGATTTCCTGCACGTCCATTTATATGTGACGATTAGCTACACTGTGACTCCGTCTTTAAATTTCATCAAACTCAAAACGGGACGTCCTGTCATATTTTAGTGTTTCATTTCAAGGGTTGGTCACACTGCATGAGGTGTCTACATGCGTCAGTTGGTCACACTACTACATGTGTCGGTTGGTCACACTGCGTCTCCCAGTCTCCGGGTCCTGCCAGCTGACCGAGTTCCGTCCAATGGTGGCCATGCGCACAGAGTTGCTCCTCGCATCTGCATCGTCATCGGGGTCGTAGGCGCGGTTGACCTGTCCCCCGTCGAACACGCTCTTGGCAGAGATGCCCGCGTTGCTCGTGCGGTGGGTTCGGGGCGGCGGGAGGTTGTTGTTGCCGTAGATGGAGCCACTTGTCCCGTACTCGTTGGCAGCGCCCAGAGTCTTCATCTGGCTCTTGCGTCGCTCGGCCATCACGGAGTTGCGGCGGACCTCGAGGGCTTTGATCGTCTCCTTGCGTAGAGTCAGCTTGCGACCCAGCACGGGGGTACCTGGAGCAATACAGCAGAACACACATTCACACCAAGAACACTAGGGTGTAGGGCTCACTACAATAGTCAACAAAAATGCAACAAAAAAACGTCTCAAAGTCGATTTACACACTTCCCTCAGATTTAAGAACAGCTTCGTTCTTCTCGTCAACTGCTCGGTAGTCCAGGTTAGTGGAGGAACCTATATGACTGGTCAAAGTTACACCGTCCTTTCGGGTGGGACGTAAAGCCGATGGTCCCCTTGGCACTTTTCGACAGGAGTAGGCTACGTGCCGGTACCAGGCTTCCCCTCCTCCCTTCCTCATTATCATTCATCAATCATCACTCTTCAGGCTAAAGAGGGCGTTGTGCCCTACACTGGCCTTAATTACAATAAAAATAAATAATAACACTTGTTGAGTGGTGTACTGACCTGGCACTTTGCCCTCCGCCGTCATGTTGAAGAATCTCTTCTTGAAGGCGACATCCAGGGTTCCTATGGTCCGGGTCTTCTGCTTCTGGTTCTCAAGGATACGGATAGTCTTACGCCGCTCGACCTTGTCGTTGCTTGACCCCGAGTACCCGTCCTCGCCGTCAATGCCGTGCAAGCGCTGCATGTCGCGCGCGATCTGCACGAAGTTCTTGTCTATGATGGCGTCCTGAGTCAGGTCCTCAGTCTGGAACAACAAGGGCACATGTAAAATCGGAGACTTCAATTTTAGTGCAAGATCTATACCCTTCAAAAGATACTAATTTTACCAAAGAGCTGGACCCGGATTCACAAGAGGTCCTAAGTCTTATTTTGGTATTTTCTCTTAGACCGGCTTAACTTTGAACATCTAGTAAAACCAGACCCAGGTCACATGAAAAGTTACTAATTCCTGGTGAGAACAAGGACATAATGAGCATTCCAATAATATGTTTTAAAATCCGTTCTAAGATATTTTCCTGGTTTCATAAGAAGTTCAAAGTTAGGCCAGTCTTAAAGTAAAGACCAAAAAAGACTAAGGACCTCTTGTGAATCCGGGCCCAGCACGTTAACTCCTCAGAAAACTAATCAACTGTAAATTTCAATAGAGAACCACAAACCTTTCCTGCATTGCAAGATCTATAATAACGATGACTGACCATACGCCGGGCGGGAGCCGATCGAGAATGTACGAATGACCGCTACTGCACTGAATGTATAGAAACGTGGCAACCCTGCAGCGCGCAGGTGGATAATATGAGGGGTGTCCTCCCCCCCGGACCCCACTTATTCTGCCTCAGTGGAGAGCGGCATATCCCGCCCTGCATCTAAATTGAAGTCTCCGTCTTTAGAGTATACTCAGCTCTCAGCTCTCAGGTACTAAAACCTTGATAGACTTGAGATTTTCTTAGTTTGACACTCCCTTTCGGCTCCTCTCCATCGCTTTATGACCATCCTTAACACTCGTGACAACCCGACAGTCATACGTCATACGTTGAAAGTTGAAAGTTTTATTGTCAAATAGGTTATACAATACCCTTAAAATATACAGTAAATTGAAAAATAAACACCCGTGACAACCCGACAGTCATACATTGAAAGTTGAAAGTTTTATTGTCAAATAGGTTGCAGTATACAGCATTGGTTCCTAGTGAGTGCATTCATTCATTTCAAATTATATTATTTATAATCAGTCATATTTGTTATGCTGGGCGGTGCGGTCACATATCTAGGGGGTGGAGCTTCAAACCATGTCAAACTAAGAATATATTCTGTATGATAGCAGAGCGGTAAACAGCGCTCTGAAGGCCATTGCGTTTGAAGTTCATGCTACGGTGTTTTGAGGGGAGATGTTACAACATGGTGGAGGCGCCGGGTAGAAATTAAGTGTTACTTTTTTATCATGTAAACGGTTATTACAATTTTATTATTGCTACATCTCCATATATATTTGTATATATATTTCAAAAAATGTATATATGGCATATGTATATTTGCTGTTTGTTGAATATTGTTCAATTGTGTACCTACTATAGGGAATGTGCAGCTCATTTTTTTATAGTTCCATCTAGTTGAATTTCATTTTCTATAAAAAAAATCATATTAATTTGTGTGTGTGTTTGGAATAGATTTCATTGATAAAAATCATCCGAAACTTTCACACATCGTTTTGGCGGTAAAAACGGGGAATGACGTCAAACGTTTGGATCACAACCACCCAATCATATCAAGAAACGCTGTTTTGCTAATAATTTCACTCACAATAGAATGTTTTGTATCAAATTTGTTTCTAAAATGTTCAATAAATACTATTGAACATAAATTTATACGAATATAATCAATAATAACAGTATTTTTTACGAATAGTTGAAAACATTGTTGTTTTAAAATGAAACGTCTGAAGATCGACAACAATGAAGTGCTGTTATAACAGGCGAAATAGTTGTGAATTCCAAAGAGCTTAGATAAATTAATTCATAAAGTCTGTTGTTTACCAACGTTTGACGTCACGGACCGTTTCACAATGCAGGTAGAAATGTCATACTTTAAATGCTAATAGAATTGAAACTATGCACTTCTTAGACATAAACATTATTTCCACGTAATTTTTGGATAAGGATCTATCATTTTTTGGTACTCTGAACAATATTTATTTTTTATGAACATTCCCTATTGATGGATTTTTGAAACTGACGATATGGCCTCGTAACAGATAACCATAATCGATAAAATTAAAAAAGGTTCAAACATTGTAATTGATACAATTCTCATTTTTGTTATATTTATATATTTTTGAATTGATTAAAAAAATGGTAATCGTAGCAATCAGAATAATTATGTTTTTAAATTCATCGTTTAGCTGAATCAAATCACTTTTTTCAATACTTTGCACGTTCTCAATATATTAAAATGACGTTAATTTTGCGTGCCCAGGGGCTGCTACCTTATCGTGGTGGGCAGGTTTGTGTGCTTTGTCGATCCCGAGAGCTATGCCGGCGGAAGCATATGCTTCTGGTAGGGCTATCCTAGCCGGAGAGGTCGAGGGGGAGAAGCCAGACGAAAGACAGTCCAGGTCCTCGCCTTTCCCTTTCCCTCCCCCACCCCCTTTGTATGATCATAGTTGATGAAGAACAATTATAAGAAGCGCCGGGAATAAACTTACCTTCTTGGAACAGTAGAGGTTGAGCTCCGTGGAAGCCAGGATGTGGGACATTGTTCCAAAACGATGAAACAACATGGCGGTATAACTACGTGGTGTAATATAGCTAGCTACGTGAACTTACCTTCTTGGAGCAGTAGAGGTTGAGCTCCGTGGAAGCCAGGATGTGGGACATTGTTCCAAAACGATGAAACAACATGGCGGTATAACTACGTGGTGTAATATAGCTAGCTACGTGAACTTACCTTCTTGGAGCAGTAGAGGTTGAGCTCCGTGGAAGCCAGGATGTGAGACATTGTTCCAAAACGATGGAACAACATGGCGGTAAACTGGATGACGAGAATGAGAGCAAAGAAGAACACAAACACGAGACCGATAGGCTCGAGTTGGAGATATTCTTTGCTGATGAGAACCTGTAGAACAGACGGGATTCGATTAGCGTTCGTCAAACTAGTTCGATAATTAATTATATTATGAACATAAACTTGACTTGATCTTAGAGCACAGATGTGTTTGTAAAGATATCAAATCTATACTAATGAGGGCATTCGGGTATAAACGTGTCAAAATGTGGAAATATTACAAAGTTTCTTCAAAGCTCTCTGAAGAAGCACATTGCAATATGGGCGAAAAGTTTGATTATTTCCACTTTTTCTCATGATTGTACATTGTACTTCCGAGATTATCAAATAGAATTTAATATTATTTGAAAGTGAATATAATGTTGTATTTATACTTTTAAATAATTATAATTATTTGGTTTGATAAAAAAAAAAAAATATACCAATATATATATATATATATTTGTACAATCCTTCAACATTGCATTCATTAACTACCAAAGTGCATATTTAGATAAGTTGTGCGGTAACATTATTGACATTACATTTAGAAAGTAAGTATACTGAATATGTACAACACATCCCGTGAACCAACATAATACATTTAGAGTGTACATACAGTCAACTGCTTAAGTAATTAGTGCAATGGAATTGTTTTTCGGATCTTGGATGTTAACTTTTCTAAAAATTATTATTTAAATTTCGTTAGATTATTGTGAAAAGTCTCGTTTTCAGGCTTTCGATATTTTTTGTAAAAGTTGGAACTTTACAAATTTGATTTTTTATACAACCTGAAATCAATTGTTCCTCTTCAAATGTTTGCCTATCAGGTTTTCAAGTTACACGCTTGTAAAAATTTCAAAATATTGGTATACATACACATATTTTGTATTTTTGTATTTTTACATTTGAGGCGTTTGAAAGCATTGTAAGAATGCGTTTTTTGCAAATGGGACGTACATCCCAATTATTATATTATTATTATTTACAGTGCGATCTTTTGAATTCAAGCATTTTGAACCTATATGCATGAGAGCGTTTTAAACATTCGTTATTGCATTTTAAGCAAGTATAAACGTTAATTTATTAATTGTTATCACTTGAGACGGAATAGTGCTTCATTGGGGTATTATTTACATGAGCAGTTGAGCGCACACACATTCCTAAGTCTACGTTATACACATACAAGACAAGAGGTTACAATACATACATACATAGATAGGTGATTCATACCAACACAGAAACATTGGTTAATAAGGAAGTTTGTGAATGTCCCATAGTAGTAACACAAGAACAGACAACATGGGTGGTTCATGCACAATCATTGCAACAGAGATCTCGGGGGGCGGCGGGCAGCAACGGGGTGGGGTTACGGTCGCCGTCTGGGGAGAAATCATTGCCAATTAGTCAAGTTCTTATCGCTGTTGTTGTTGTTGTTGTGATTTTAGCTGAGGGTGATGAGTGAAGTTATGAGAGTTTGTTTGTTTGTAATATTCTAACCTATCGCTTAACACGTTGGATGACGCGCGGGATGAATAAATATTCCTGTTGAAGATCATGTTGATGGTTATAAACAAAATGTATATACTACTGTTTATCTCTATCCAAGATGCACGTCGGTATAAGAGGACTCTACTAAGGGAGGCTTTTTTCCCGCTCACTGTGCAAGGTTGTAAATATCAAGCTTGTCACCAGGAAGGATGCACAGTTTAAAAAAAGTGACCACCAATGATTTCTATCCAAATAACGAAAACCACCCGCTTGACAATGGCGAAGACGGGGGCTAAGGATTCGGTTCTTTTTCAAAGGGTCGGCCATAATTATCTCTTGCTCCAGAAAAATGACCATCACTAAATGAAACTGCTATTTTACTACTTTTCTTACAAACCCATTATGAGAATGGCTAATCCTGAATATTTATTATCGAAGGTCCGTGTGGTTTGGAGCTGTCTTTACTATATTAGAAGGTAAGTGGTTTGCCAAATAAAGGGAATGATTGCCAGCATAAGTCTCCAACAATAAGGAACAGTTGCTTTTAGTTCGCATTTTGCCGGCGTGTATCTTGAATTGGGAATTGGGATAGAAAGTAGCTAATAATAAACGTGTAGTGGGTGATACCATTGACGACGAAGATAATAACTACAACTCATAATATGCAGAGTGAGTGATTTAATATAATATTAAATATTATGGTAACGACGACGATAATAGTAATTGAAATTTTATTATTTAGTATGAAATATAGTTCTTTTAGTAAATTTTTTACAGAACATGCTGATGATGCCACTAATGCGAAACATATCCCTATTTTTATCAACATATTGTGTCTCAAACTCTAGTTGAGTCACCACTTGGTATTCTATCTCCCTTCTTTGAACTTGTCTTCTCGCTTACTAACGTGTTCCCTTCTCTTCTCTTTTCTCCCTGCTTTCTTTCAATCATCATCCTTTAAACATTGTCGCGTGTCCATCTCGACTTGTGTTGTTGTTTTTCTCCCCTCGCCAACACATCGTGTTTTGTTAAAATATCACATGAACTTCCTCTTTCTTCTCTCTTATCTATTCTCCCCGTCTGGACTTCGGGAAGAATTGGCCCCAGTCTGACTCTGCGAGTCGTAAGAGGTGAAGAAATGAGATCGCCCCTTTTCCCTTTCTCTCCTTAACTCCTTCGAATATTAGTCTCCCTAGTTGTCCCTTTCCTCTAATTAGCCCCCGTCGTCATACGACCTAGTTGTCGAGTACGTCGTTAAACAACAAATAATTATAATAATAACAATAATAATAATTATTATTATTATTATTATCTTCTATTCTCTTCGTATGGCTAAACAATCTTAATCGATTTCTTCACATTTTAGATAGTTCAACTCCAATCTGGTTCTGGTATATTTTCACTACTTCTAATTTGATAATTTAATGTTTGATATTCCTTTCCAGCCTTATATATAGGCCTACCATACATTCCTCATTAGCCCTACATTATAATGACTAATTAAATTCCCCATAAGTATAAACTATATTATAGTATAATTCATGGAATATTAAGAAAATAAATTGTAAATAATCATTACAAAATCTTAATTTTGTTTTTATTTAGATTATTACTGTTTTCGTTCTTTGTTGTCAAGAGCCAAAAACGAAGTGATTGCATTTTGTGTGTTAATCAACCGAGATGTTTGTGAGAATACGGATTCTAAAGTTGCCCCAACGTAAGTATTCTCATGCTTACGACATTACCGATTCCAATGGAACCAACTTAATTTTCTACTCCTCTAGCCCTTTTAGATCTTCTTTTTCTTTAGCAGATAAAGTAACCTAAAGCCATATGCAATAAATTCTTCCATTTTGTTTGTAAGATTTATAGATTTTTTCAAATAAATCATGATAGTTTTGAGCTTGTATGCTAAATTTTGGATTGTAGGCTATACAAAACCAAAATTTGTGACCAAAATATATTTTCCCAAAAGTATAAAATAGAAGAGTTTTTTCAGAGAAACTAAAAATTAATAAAATTGCCGGGACATATCAAAATTATCTTGTTTTAACCTTCTTTGCGGGAATGAATTTTGAAACGTCTCTTATAAGTGTACCATTTGTCACATTGAGACGAAAAAATCGCAACAGTGATAAATAGGAACAAAGGTTCTCTTTGACTGTAATAAATGCTAGATATTGGTGTCCTCAAACGTGGACGTGAGCTGAGAGGGCTACTTCCTAACGTCTAATTGAAACAGGTCTCTTATAGGGAAAATCTAAGACCTTTCATAGGTCACCTGGAACGGTGGGCGTGGCTAATTAAGCTTGTGCACTCTACTCAGCAAAAGACTGCATTTAAACAAAGAACGCTAGGACTCTTTTGATTTTCTCTTTCATAAAGTCGCTCCACAGCAGCTTTGGTGCTGGGGACGTCACAGATGGGCGTGTCGGAGCCAAAAAGCGGGCGGCTTTCACCAATACTCACATTTGGTTGGCTGAGCCTCACTCATCTGTGACGTCACCAGCCTCAAAGTTGCTGTGGAGGGACTTTAGCGCTCATGAAAGTGGCGCTAAAGTTGCCGTCATCTAAAGAGTTAATTCGAGTTCTGCGAAATGCCTTCCCCTCTTACCCCCACCAGTGCCCGCGCACGGACGAAGAGAGGCAGTGAAAGATCTAATCTCTATAATAGACCATCAAGCTGTCAACCAAAGCTGTCAACGATCTTCCAATGAAATAAACCATCTTTTAATACAAATGAATTCCTTTATTCTAATTACCTAGTTGTCGTTATTGCTTTTACGTGAGTTGATATTTGTCGTTGTTCGTCCGTGCGCGGGCATTGGTGGGGGTAAGAGGGGAAGGCATTTCGCAGAACTCGAATTAACTCTTTAGAAGACGGCCACTGTAGATAAGGATCTGCAGTTGGTATGTGAATACTTACGTTGGTCGTTGGGGCTAGTGTGTAGGCCTACTAACACCACATTCTGTGGACCTACGTTGCGAGTGGGGTGGACCACGTCCAAAAGGGCCATCATGTGTGATGTTAATAACACAGGCAATATTATTGACAAGATAGGAAAGGTGACTCAGTTTTATAGCCGTAATACCAAAGAATAAACATTGAATAGATAGGAAGTGTTCAAGAGAAAAGACCCCGAGACATAAGAAGGTTAAGTTCACGAATAGTTATGATTATGTTATTGGTTATCACAATAGCTGTTATTTGAAGTGTGTTTATTATTTTCAGTCTGCATCTTCACACATAAAAACGTTGATGTAAACATGAATTTGTGTATGTTTATCTAATTTTGTATAGGAGCGAATCAACTACAATGGGATAAAATAAAATTGTTTCTGTGCGTGTCCGTATCCGTGTGTGTCCCTGTGCATGTCCGTGCGTGTCCGTATCCGTGTGCGTGTCTGTGTGTGATTGTTTGTGTGCGTGCCCATGTGTATGTGCGTGTCCGTATCCGTGAGTGTGTGTCCCTGTGCGTGTCCGTGTGTTTCTGGTAAGATCATTCCACCATGTTTGGTTAGTACATGGAATGGGATTTCTCTATATAGCTTTACTACAGCTAATTCAGAAGTTCTACGTCTTCCAAAACTACGAATGTAATTTTATGTAAATAAACAATATACATTATACAGTATACAAAATATAAGAACCAACTAAAATTTAAAATTAAAGAATGTACACCGTATCCGTATACAACTAATTCTAAAGTACCATACTCTTAAAATAGGTTTAATTGAAATTACTATTCAAGACCTAAATTTAAATGCTATAATATTACGTTATTTTCTTTTTTAAATTACTGTAATTATTTTATAATAATTGAATGGAAAGCCATTAAATAATGGTGGATTATAGTCATAATGTACGTCATGGAATCATACTCCATTGAAAAAGTCGATTCGCGCCCAAACGTAATTTCCAAAAAAATCAAGATTTTACTTCAACTGGCGTTTCAACATTTCCAGCCATTTTGTAAATTAATTTGAACGCCGACGTTAAAGAAACGATGAATGTTTATGAGAGTAATGACGATGAAGATGAGACTCCACTACCAAAGTGCCAAAGTGGGATCACCCTGCATGCGTCACCCCACACACACAGTGGTTGGATTGAAGTTACCTCTGAAGTCTCTTGTATGAACGTGATGTTTGTCTTAACCCCCAGCGGCCAGTCGATATGCAGCATGTCCTTATTCAGTTGCAGCAAGAAAACGATTAACACAAACAATGCATTGAACATGAAGAAAGCGAACACGGATTTGTTGCGAAGTTCGATCAGGTCTTGTGCGATGCGATCCTGAAATGATAGGTGGACGAACGGGGGGAAGGGCATTAGTAACGGACAAGGGAAAGCAAGGGGACCGTTCTGCGGTGAATGGCGACATCGATCAAGGACACAATTTTGTCGTCTCTCGTATTTATTATAAACCGCGATTAAAATTATCAATTAATATGGCAATACCACCTTTTTTTGCAGATGCCACAAAAATTAATATTTCCATTTTACGAATATTGACCTCATCCAATGAGATCATAGAAGCCGTCCATCTCTAAAGTTTGTCTCAAACCAACACCCACGCCGGTAAAGTGGACTCATAAAAGTTAAGGTTTATTGCCCGTTCACTGTGCAAGGTTGTCACCAGAAAGGATGCACAACTTTAAATAAAGTACGGATGTCCAAGGGTCCAAGCCACCCGCTTGACAATAACGAAGAGGTTCGTTATTACCTGAGAGGGTTGTCCTCGAAAGCGTGGAAGGTCTATTTGGTTTGGAGCTGTCTTTACTATGACAGAAGGTAAATGCTATGAAAAATAAAGGGGATGATTGACACCCTTGGTCTCCAACAATATAGTGGACCCAAGATTACTTTATACACCTGCTTTCGTCACATCCGGGGCAGTCGTAGCCAACCGGCGAACCGCCCGAGACAAGCACGCGCAGATAACGATCGCTGATTGGCTACGAACCCGTCGCCTGTGACGTAAGGTAGTCTTGGGACAACTATACGAATCAATTCCTTCTAGTCAGCATTTTGACGGTGTGGATGTTGATTTGAGCAGACCTCTAGCTTACATCACTTGGTCACGTGGTCTATATAAAGGGAATAGCCATTCACCTGTCCAAACGGTCCACTTTGAGCCTTACAACTAACGGTTTACCTCCTGGGTGTCTTCGTTGAAGGAAATGTGTGTTTTGATTCCGAGTGGCCATGTTATGAATATTTTATCCTTGCTCAGCTGGAGTAGGAAGACGACCAAGACAAAGAGGGCGTTGAGCATAAAGAAAGCAAACACTGACGTGTCGCGCAAATCCTTAAGGTCCTTCGCTATACGTTCCTAGAAAATCAGTCAGTTAGCATGGACGGTCGGTCCATCAGTTTCATCATGGTAGCAACAAACTACCCCCGTATTGCCCAAGCGTGATGATGATAATATGCGACTATAACCGATAATTTCTTGGTTTATATTCATAGGTTGCACGTACGTCACATCTGTGCGCGTGGCGGCCACATTTGTGATCAAACTTTGACGTTGCCATGGAGAAACAATTGAAGGCTGTTATAGTAGAACACAAATTCTTTAAGTTATTTAAAATTCAGCCTGTTTTTGAAATACAATCAGTATGTGCGGTAGTTTTTTATTTGTTTATTACTTATGTTTACTTTTTAAGTTCTAAATTAGGTTTATTTATTAAATTCGAATAGTATTTGCCAATGATCTAGGATTAGTCCTCATCAATTGTGTCGCAATCATGGCCGCTGTGTCGTCACGTGGGAACTATGAATAGGGTGAATCTTGATGCTCAATTCTGACTCCTAATTCAGCACACATTTTTTCAAAGGTCTATCATTATTTTCAGATGAATAAACAAAATTAAGATATGGTAAATTAAAAGTAAGCGAACTAAACACATATGAGCTAAAGAAGACACTATAAGTACAGGACAATCTCACTGAATAATCTGGTTGTCCAATCATACAAAATCTCACAGTGCCTATCTTGATATAAAAAAACAAAGTTCTCATTTTTGTATGAATCCTTATTTTCCTATGGATATTTTAGTATCTTTATATCAGTTGATGCATTTTAAGCACTGCTAGACTGAATACTGAATCATTCCGAAGAAATATTTGCCTGACAAAAGCCACAGATTTGATTAAATGAAGCCTAATTGATATAGCCTAGCCTTCATTTGATTACGTATTTTTCTACTCCTGAGTCAATTATGTTGACTGAAAAGACGAAGCAATAAATCTGTTCTAAAGCGATGGGATGGCCGAGCATATTGTTGTAATGAATGATACCTTCTCGGCCTTGTTCTCGTCAATGGGGTAAAGATATTTGTCCAGAAGATCCTTCCAGAACTGACACTCGGCGCTCGTGATGTAGTCGACCTCTCCCTTGCGAAGGTCACGGTCTTCGATCCAGTAGGGGTTGATCAAGTCGTCTCGCTCTTGTTTCGGCTCTGTAACGTAAACACACACACGTCATCACCTGTTGCGCGAACCAAGGTCAGTAACCCTCCCTTGCTAAGGTCACGGTCTTCGATCCAGTAGGGGTTGATCAAGTCGTCTCGCTCTTGTTTCGGCTCTGTAACGTAAACACACACACGTCATCACCTGTTGCGCGAACCAAGGCCAGTATTGGCGAATCTCCATTAGTAGGTCGATAGCCCTTATGTTCACCCAAGTATATCCTAGAGGAAATCTTCTGTGGGTCCTCCTAATGGCATGTCAAGTCGATGTGCCATTCCAATCACATCGTAAAGTGGACCCAAGATTACTTTACACCTGCTTTCGTCACATCCGGGGCAGTCGTAGCCAACCAGCGAACCGCTCGAGACACATCCGGGCCAATACCGATCGCTGATTGGCTACGAACCAGTCGCCTGTGAGGAAAGCATGTGTAAGGTAGTCTTGGGACAACTATACGATCGTACGTAGCTTTCTGCGTGCTTATCAACAAACACATCATAATTTTGATTAAACCCTCTCCATTAAAAAATTACATTAGGTATAATGAATCTATAGTGATGATCTGTTTTGCCTTTTCCAAGTATAACTAGATAAGAGACGCATCCTAATGTTATGCCACCACCTTCAAGTTCAGGACTTTGAGAGATTTTTCACATATATAGCGGATTAGAAACAGATTGAGCAGCCTGGGATGATCGCCACTTGAAGAAAATCAACCATTGAATGTGTCCCTAATCACGCCCATCTCGTGACGTCATGTGCTCGTAATTGACACGAACTTACCCGATCGAGAGCTGGCAGTCTCGCTGTCGTCATCGTCGTGGATTTGGTCCTCCTCGGCCGGATCTTCTGCCAGCGAGCCCAAGTGGTTGTCGCGGCTGTTGGTAGATGTCGTGCGGCGTCGTCCGCCCACGTGGCCATGTGGGTCAACCACTCTGTAAGCACACAGACCAACGGGCGTGTCAAACCATTCGCTACATTCATTCTCACATTTCATTATTATTATTTACTCGAGAACTGGGACCTATTACGTCAGAAACAGATTGGAGAATAGGGAGGAAAAGGGAAAGGGGAGGACGTGGACTCTCTTTCATCTGGCTTCTCCTCCTTGATCTGTCCGGCTAGGGTAGCTTCCATTTTAATTGAATACCTGAATGAAATAACGTTGTAACCAACAAAAAAGTTAGGTCTGAGAAAATTGATAAAAACTATGTTATATGTACAACGTTTTTCCACTAACGCAACTAAATATCAGGATGACAAAAATTCTGCAAACAGGTGGAGTTTGGTTATTGTTTGGTACTATTCATCGTTGTTTATCGGATATCGAAAAAAATGTTGGTTATACAACGTTATTCCATTCAGGTATTCAATTAACAAAATAGGATTCTGGTTTTGGTCAATCAAATCTTAATTCATTTCCGGTTTTATAAAGATGAAGAAGAAGAAGAGTAGACCTTACTTTTCAATGGTCTCGAGTCGCTTGCCCAGTCCATCGAGTGACTCTGCTATCCTCAGTAGCTGCGTCTGCTCGTCCTGAGACTTGGGATGTGTGCACCAGATACATTTGAACAACCCAGCCAGAGAGAACTCAATAGAACCTTCGTCGCTGCCGTTTCCGCCTCCATTGCTCTTCAAGAAGCCTAGCAGGGACTTCTGTTTCGCTTGCTTCTTGGCTTCTTCTGCTTCTTTCTTTTCTTGTTGTATCTCCTACAAAACACATATCAACCAGGTTTAGAGTTGTCTGAACAAATTGGAAAAGTAATATTTCTACTCTCATAAGCCGTTGGCTTGTTATTACTATTGACACTAGCAAATTTGACAATTCCAAGCTAATCACAACAAGGCTTATACTATGTATTGTAAGTTACTTAAAAAGTACAACTTACCGATCTGCTTCAATATTTTAGTCATTTACAAGCTTACAAATTGTCTAAGTAGTTTTTTTAATTTTTTTAATATATACGTTATGATTGAGTTTGATACCATTAGACATACAACCCCATGCAATTAGTATAAGAATGTCTATTGCCAATAACCAAGGATCATGCTCAAGAAAATTGCGTTACTCTGGTGACTTTTTCCAAGTCAGGATTCCTCCGACATCAACTTTTTGGGCATAAGGTAACACAATACTATTTGAAGAATCCGGAGATTAAGACTATTCTGGTCTCTGCACACGGTAATGACCAGTTTTTTGTAATAACATTCAAAATAATTCAACTATGGTGGAATTAAGATCTTTATTTTTTATCTCATTTTTGGATAAATTCCCCTTAGAATAGGTACCAGTAAAACCGGTACGTTATATTTAGGTCATCTCGGGAACAATACTCATTTGAAAGTATCTATAGGTGTTAATGTTGGAAAGTAAACGAATAATAATAAATTTGTTTGATTGAAGGGGGGAGGGGGGTAGATAATAATACGAGTGTCCAGTGATCATCAGACGAAAAAACTGGTACACCCTGCAACTTTCTGAAACTCCCGCGATTCATTGTGATTTAAGATCTATACCTGTTGAGTTTTCTTCTCTGTAGTCTCACGTGTTCCCCACGTGACATTGTTCATGTTGAAGACAGAGTAGATAATAAGCAACAGGTACATGCTGGGTATTGTGACGTAGTAGACAATGCCGCACGGTAAACAACTGAACTCTTGAGGATGGAGGCAAGCGGCCAGTATCATTTCGCCTGCCACGATGAACAAGAACAGCGAAGACGGTGCTAACGGTCCGTCCTCTTTCATTTGCAAGAGTATTCCGACTATCACGGCCATCATCACTAATCCGTATATAGAGGAGATGACTTTTGCCACCATTAGCTGAAGAAGTTGATAAACATGTAAAGTTAGTATAAACATGCTCATGCAGGAAAGTTAGTGCACAAATAGAGGAGATGACTTTTGCCACCATTAGCTGAAGAAGTTGATAAACGTATATGGTTAGTATAAACATGCTCATGCAGGAAAGTTAGTCCACAAATAGAAGAGACATCTTTAGATACCATCACCAAGATTAATAAGCATGCTCGTACAGAAAAGTCAGTAAAAAAAGTGGCGATTCCCTTAGACTCCTTCAGCTGAACAGCTATTTAGTCAATCATATAAGGTGAGTATACAATGGTCATGCAAGAAAGTTAGTCACCAAAATACAGAGGATACTTCTTTTGGCACCAGCAGCTAAAGAAGTAGATAATCGTCGAAGGGTAAATTAACAACACATATTAAGACAATTATTTCAACCAACACTAACACTGTATTTGTATCTACAATGTGTAAGATATTATATTGGTACCCAACACCATGGTGAAATACATATAACACAGCAACAACATGATTAACATGTCGCGACCAAACTTCCTCGCTTTCTTCACAGCCAATTCTTTAGACACCATCAACTGAATAAGTAGATACTCATGTAAGGTTAATAAACATGCTCATGCAAAAAGTTAGTCACCAAATAGAGGAGACTTCTTTGACACCATCAGATGAAGAAGTAGAAGTAGAAAGTAGAAGTAGATTGTCTAAGATCTAAATGAATGATTTATAAATGTCATTAAAACAAGTCGTTTAGGATCAATAGACTAAGGACTGGGTACCATTTCAAAAGAAGAGGTTAGGGATTGATGTTACCATTTACACCGTATGTTCATATCTACAATGTTAGGTACCCAACACCATGATGAATCACATAAGACAAAGCAATATGTCACGACGAACCTTCCTAGTTTTCTTGACAGCGACCTCCCTCGTCCCCCACGCGACGACATTCAGATTGATAATGGAGTAGAGAATGAGCAACAAGTACATGGAGGGTATAGACAGCAGGTAGATCAGTCCGGGCACTATACACCAGAACTCTTGCGGATGGAGGCAGGCGGCAATTAAGAACGACCCGGTCAGTGATATCAAGAAGATGGCTGATGGAGAACCTATCCCGTCCTCGCCTAACTGCAGCGCCGTACCCACTATCACGGCCATCATGATAAGCGCGTAGCACGTGGATAACATTTGGGCTACGAATAGCTGGACAGACAAGAGACGGACATACATAAACGCACACATACATAAAGCTATGAGACACAATCATAGGTATATAAACTAAGATTTTATTGACATACATGAACAAACATTTAGCGTCAGATGCAGTGTCCACTTGGTTTTGAGCTACAATTTGTTGCAAACGATAAATACTCTATTGAGAAAATAAATAATTGGTAAGGCTTGATAGTTGAGACTTTTGCTGCTATACCAATAGAAGCTATTGACGTTAACTATTTATTAACTACCATTCATGTATATAGGAGACATTGGAGTGAACATGAATACACTGTCCGTCTTGGGTCACTACTAATTTATTTCAAGATGACATTATTTATAAGACCTAAATGGGCATTGGGCACCTAGTTAACTTAACTTTGCGTTTAAACATGATATGCAAACATAAATGGAGAAAAGTTATTAATAACATGTTCTTACCTGTATTTCTGACTTGCACGTAAAGCAGACCAACATAAATATTCCTATGGGTATGATATTGTATTGGAAACTGGTCCAGTTGTCGATGTGAAAAGCGGCCACGAAGGCTCCCACCAACATAAGGAATATAGTTCCAGGTCCCAGGATGGTTCCACCCATCAACATCATCTGGTAGAAGATGTAGGGTAGAGAGATGTTGTCGTTGATCTGAATCGTCTTCTTGTAGTCCATGAGAAGGTCCATGATGTTGGCCATAGTCGAGGGGACCCATCGTCGGCGCTGGTTGTAGAACTCGTTGAAGCTCTCGGGGGCGTGGGTGTAGGCGTCGGACGCGGCGGAGTACTCGACCCGGTAGCCTCGCTGGAGTAGCAGGGTGCACAGCCAACGATCCTCGCCTAAACGTTCAAATGTGTTTAAATCTCCCGCCTTACCAGCCAGGTTGGTTCCTGATGCTACCACTAGAGCTAACGACGCTACGATGAAGCTGTAGGCCTACAAGCAACATGGCTGCTTGGTATCCGTTCGGACGTATCCGACTATCATTCTAGATCATAATTCTTGTTCTTGGTCTTGTTCTTTGCCTAGATTATGCCTTGTTCTATCTCCAGTTTTGCTAGCAACAATAACGTTTGAAAGTCGAGGCGCCAATGCAGGATTGCTTTAGCCGCCATGATCAAGACCAAGAACAAGTGTAAATTTCTAATTCCAGGTCTAGAATTTATTCTAGGTGCCAATTGGTCAAGTCGCGTGGGACTGTTCGGACATAACTTGATACGTCACTGATTATGGATGACATAAAATCGAGACCTAGACCAAGAATTAATGAAGTTTTGGTAGAATTCGGAAACGTCCTTATAATGTTTATTAATTCGCATATTTGTATTATTTAGGGTTTGTGTTCATGTTGTATAAAATCACGAATCATCAAAAATATTCAAACTTATTCAGAGGATAACAATTACCTTGATCGTATTGCACGTAATGTCTGGCCTCTTCGGATCTTGTCGTGTATTTCCGCATGACGTTGTCGTCCATCAAAGCCTTCCCTCTGAACAGGGAGAAACAACCGGGACTACACAGCACACAGCCAATCATGTGTTCCGTTGCTTTTTGCAGCCAATGACCGATGGCGTACTCGAACATCTGGTACCACACCATTGGACCTGGAAGACGCAAAGAGTTTGTCAAGGTCATTTCATAACCTTCACGTGACGTCACATAGACACAGCACAGTGCGTAGAAGTAGTAGTAGCTTTAGCCTAGAATAATGTTAACCACAAATCTGACGTAATCCATATTTTTACAATGTATCAATCAAGTGATGAATAAAATATCTTATCTTATCTTATCTTATTGGTCTCATATGCCATCTTAACCCCATCTCATTGCCCATCAAGATGACCATGTATTCTTTTTAAATTGCGTAAAAGTAGTGTTTCAGATTAAAAATGCATACCAATTAAAGATCAAAATCACAAATTACCAGACAAATCAATTTTATTTTTTTAAATACCTAAATCCTACCGAAATGTGATGTTTTGTTTCTACTTAAATTGGCTTCAACTGTTTCTTCTTGGTATGCAATACAGTCATTTGTTTGTCTACAACAAAGACTTAGGTTGGAATTCATAGTCGGCCCCTACACCTAGGGGCGCCCATTGTTACCAAGGTAACAATTGTTTGCATGTTATTTCCCATAAACAAAACAAATCCATAGCAACAATGGGTGCCCCTAGGTGTAGGGGCCGACTATGAATTCCAACCTTAGTGTACGGGAATATGGCCGCTATGTGTAGGAACTGCAATACCTCATGTACGGGAATATGGCCGCCAACAATGTCAGTGACGTCACGTGAATATAAATAATATAAACATATCCCCAAGATGGCCACCATGCGCATAGTTTCAAGGGGTTGCTTACCCGATCCGATGGGGTGGATGCGGCCACACGCGGCTCCCAGGTTACGATTCTTCTTCATCAGATGTACGAGCAGATGCATCGCCTGGGGCTGGAAGTCGATGTCTCCGTCCATGGTGAGCAGGAAGGTGTTTTGAGCGATCTCTTCCTTCCGGTCGACAGAGATCGGCAGTTCCATGAGACGATGGCCGAGCAGGTAGTACATGTACATCACCTGTAACATATAGGGTGTCAGTGTAACATGTAAAGCGCGTTGAAGTAGGGGCCCTCGATGGTTCAGCCCTAGACTGAGACGCCCCCTCTCCCTTCGCTTCAAATAAATTGTATAAATCAATTTTGTATTTAGGATTAAGACAGTATAATCTGTTACCAATAGAAATTAAGGAAGTTAATAGTGTTGGTTTGTTTAAAATTAAATGTAAGGAGTGGATAGTGAAGAATAAATAAATGTATGTAGGATGCCAAAATAGCTGTTAAGCTAATAAATAAAGTACATTACATTACATTACATTACATTACATTACATTACATTACATTACATTACATTACATAACTGAGCACTCATTTTGATTGCTTTTCACTTGTCATTGGAAATTCACATCTACACATCTTTACACACAGTTTTACTATTATCACCCCAGCCCATGCTAGCTTACGCGTTTTTAATCCTGTGTTCCTTCATCTGCTCTTATCTACATTGCCCAGCCCGGAAAAGCAAAGTTCAAAGCTGAACTATTGTACTCTAGTAAGTAAAGCATCGTATCAAAGGTGAATGAAAGCACCAACAGTGTAATATGATACTGAAGTTTTTAAGAATGCTGACATATTCCAAAAGAACTCAAATCTACCACAAAACAGTTTAAAATGGTGCCGCAAGCGAAAGTTTGATTTACTATTCGTTTTGGTGTCACGAAACGTATTGAGACTATAGATTGTTTAAAAGCCAGCAAAACTAGTATTTCCATTCTACTTTTATGACAGTTCTTTCTTCACCCCTCGCTGGTTGGCTCTCGACTCCTAATTGCATGGTTGGTTGCTGGGGAACCAACGTGGCGGAATATTGTCCATGAACAAAGTCAGCCCCTACACCTAGGGGCGCCCATTGTTAGCAAGGTAACAGTTGTTTGCATGTTATTTCCCATCAACGAAACAAATCCATAGCAACAATGGGTGCCCCTAGATGTAGGGGCCGACTATGAATTCCAACCTGAGATTGGAATTCATAGTCGGCCCCTATACCTAGCACTGCCAAACTGTACCATTATCTGCACAGTGAGACAAATTTTAGGATCCTTACCTGACTCCAGCGCTTCCTGTGCCTGATCTTGCTCTTGTCCTTGAGATGGGCAATCATCTTCGTCTTCCCGGGCAGCGTCCACACGAGTCTACCCCCATAGGGCGTGGGCAGCTTCTTGGGGGGGCGCACTCGGATGTTAGTCTGATGTACCAGAGAGGCGGCCTCGTCAATAGTCGTCACAAGCTGCTTCACGAAGCGGTTGACGACGCTGTCGTCGTCGTTGTCGTCACTGATCTCGAAGGCGTCGTCGAGGAAGATGTGCGCTGTTCAGTAAGGAAATAGTTTACAGCACAGGCTTTCACGTCACTCCATACAATCTACATTACATATTATTAATTATTATGTGTTCCCTTTTAGTTTTACAAATTCATAAATGGTACACTTGGTTTAAGTTTGGTATAGGGCATGCACAAAATAAAACAAATCATACGAACACACATAATGCCTAGTAAGAATGTGAACAAGGATTACCGTTTTGTCAAACAAGTGCAAATGAATGAGCTTATGCTCTTGAAGACTTGTACTAAATTGTATGTTTTTTGCGTACTTAAAAGGAAAAATCATGCCGCTTAGATTTGGGATTATGAATCTTTGGATCTTTGGACAGTTGTCTCTTGCGCATGCTTATATTTCCATTCCGAACCATAGGCTCTTCCTGTTGAAGTGAAATTGTAGCGTTGTGGAGAGTGACAAAGTTTTTGAGTAAAGGGGTGTATGAGTCCTAGGCAGTACTAGTTCCACTATTAGAAAAGTTTCAAATGATGAAATGCAACAGGTCTTACTTTCGTATTCGTAGTAGTCTGGGTCGACGACGCGCAGGTACTTCTGCGCAATGCGTCGCGCCGATTGGTCCTCGTCCAGACGCAGAATAGACTTGAGCATCTCCATGACCTCCTCCTTGGTCTCGTGCCACATGGTCGTGCACGCGTAGATGCGCGTGATGTGGTCGGAAGACTTGATGTTCTTGGGGGTGGCCGTGCTCGAGGTGGAGTGCACAGAGATGCTCTCGTAATAGTCCTCGTTGTTGATGTCGGCCAACTCCTAGGGGAGGAAACAAAACAATTCGCTGTTAAGAGAGTTCGGCAGAAGGAGTTTTACAGATGCCTATGGAGTATATACTATGGTACGGGTCCTGGATGGTTCAGCCCTAGACTGAGACTGAGCCGCCCCCACCCCCTTTCGCTCCTACTGAGCACTCAATCAAACTCCTTCTTGCGTTTTTCACACTTGTCATGGTCCACTGTAGCAGATTCTATCCCCATTCATCATTACACCCAGATTTTACAATTATCACCCCTACACTCGGGCGTCTTGCATATATGTAGGCCTTCTACAGTACATTCCTAAAAGAAGGCCTCCCCCCTTGTTAAGTTCAGATTAGTGCAGTGCAGTGCATCATGAAACAAAAAACTAAACGCATTTGTAGAGATCACAAGGATCTTTCCTAGTCAATATTTAGAAACTCAGCAAACCCATTACTAAAATGCAATAAACAAACGATTTAACTAGTCCAGTGCCCGGTCTTTTAAGTTCCAACTAAATATCATGGGTATCAGCTGACTTAATTTCAAAGTTTCTGATTAGTGGTTTGCCATGGTGAAAACAAGTTAGCGAAGACTTTCATATTTAGTTGGAAGTCATATTAAAACCGGGCATCAGTGCACCATCAGTTTGGAAAACATAATACATAAATAAATAAATTCACATTTAGAGTCTACCCACTCAATAACGAAACTGATTTGCAGTGGGGGACTTTAATTTAAAGTGACTAAACCAACCCTGTAGGCTTCGAACACCATCGACGAGTGAGCGATAACCAATCAAAGATCGATATTTCAAACATGAAACACATTAATCAGTGATTGGACAGTGCGAACACCTGCGGACAAATGTCAGAATCAACAAGGCTGATTCAGAACCACTTTGAATTTATTGAGTGCTTCGTTGCTAGGACGGCTCCAAAATCACCGTTTACTTATTCCTAAGACAAGAAGTGATATAATTGAATCCATATTAGACGTTAAAACACTTCTGCCTGAACCGGGATTTGAACCCGGTACCTTCGCCTCCAGCGAGCTATGAAGAGTAAGAGTAAGAGTATTTGTAAGTCTTGCCTCCGTCTTGACATCAGCCTCGTCGTCTCTGCGTCTATTGAGCCCCATGGACTGGTCAATGAGCAGCGCGTTGTACATGGGCGAGACAAAGAGCTTCTCAGTGGTGGCGAGACGCTCCGCCTTGGGCGTCCATATGTGCAGCGTGATCCACGTCTGAGACAGAAGCCAGAGCAGCCAGACCCACGCATGTTGTCGCGAGATGAAGTCGGACAGGAAGTAGACGGGAGGGGACTCGAAGAAGAGGTAGTCGGGGATGGTGTTGTGGAAGAAGCAGGGGTCCCCGTTACGGAGACCGCAAGCTGCGATCAGGAGGGAGATGGATACGGGAATGGCGAGGTTCACGGGGAAGGCGTAGCTGAAGCCTTGGATTAAGATCTTGCACGCGAATTTACCTGTAAAACAGACAAACATAGTTAGCTCAAATTTGTTTGCATCTCCTTTGTGTGAGCATCTACCAAAATTCTGTTTTGTGGATTTGAATAGCTCTAAAGACAAGTTTGAAGATTTTTAACTAGAACAATAGCGTCAAATAAAGAATTTCTGCAGATTGAATTTGAAAATACAACACAGTCATGATCAACAGTAAATTCAATGAACCTGGAAAATGAACACGCCAATTTTATAGGACATCAATTATCTTACTTACTGGATAAGACCTCTCGATCACAACATTTGCTATCCAATTAGCTTTATGTAATGAATAATCACTACAAGCCAGCATGATTAGCTGGGTCACTTCAAGCGAAGTTATATTTCACCCCACACTCTTCCCCCTTTAACTTATTTTAGTAAACGAGTACTCCCCTATGAATGCATCTTCACACTCATTTTAATGGGAATCGATGCAGATAAAGTAAAATTCGCTAATGGTGCACCTACAAGAAAAAAGCAAGAACTGTAATACCACATCAAATTTGCGAATGCTGATGTCATAGATGAGAGAGGCGGAGCCAATCAGCGGGTGGCTCTTTGAAAGACAGTCATTTGGTTGGCGAATGCCTTCCTCATCTATGACGTCATCATCCCCAAGGTTATTGTGGAACAATGTGTGCGTGCGTCGCCTCACCGAAGATGTAGCAGAAGTAGGCAGACAACACCTGGATGAGCAGAACGTAAACGGGAGCGTTGTAGAAGGCCGGCTCGAAGTTTACATCCCCTGTGGGAGTCACGTCGGACAAGTCGGGCAAACTGGTGCCGACCAAGATGGGTTTGATCTGCAACAAGTACCACGTTCATGAGTGCAACAGGTCACGAAGTAGTTACACCAAATATATTAGCAAAAAATAGTTTAAAATAAAATAGAAGTCTTTCTAAAAGAAGAATATTTCGATATTTAAAATGATTCATTGGCAGAATGCAATGTACAAAAAGTTGTACCACCTAATTCCATATTTCGCAACAATTTTTAGCTTGCCAGGGAAAGATGTTAGGTGATATCAACAATTCTTAAAACTGTGTGACTGTAGGTGCTTCTAATATGAGCTAACATTATAAATCTGGATCACAAAAACCTAATGGACCATCTTTATCTCTCAACCCAGAACTTTTGTAATGTGATGTTGCTGCACACGTTTTACACATAATTAAGAACATTTGAAATATTTGGTGAAACAACGGAACATTTATAAAAAAGAGTACTAAGGCCCGGTTTTTCAATCGGTTAACAGGTCGTTATAAGGGCTGTTAGCTGACGGTCCGTAATCTGTACAAACCCTATGCAGATAACGGACCGTCAACTAACGGCCACGTTAATCACCGATTGAAAAACCGGGCCTAAATTATGTAAAGGTTAACATATTTTTCTTTTCTTTTCGGACAATAACATGGTAAAGCGATTTTTTTTTTACAGACAGACAAATCGGGTGTTCAGCAGGGTAAGTGAACAAGTAACATCCAGCTTACCTCCGTTACGGTGATCGTGTGAGCCGAGAAGGCCGTGTCGAGCTTGGTGAAGAAATTGCCGACGCTCTGCCCTCGCAGGTAGAGAATGAGAAGCAAAGATCCGGTGAAGCAAATCATCTTCCAGATAGATATAAAGATGTACAAGAAGTACCGGGTCCTCTTCAGCCTCTCCCCTATCCTGCCCAGACTCTTGATGAACCCGAAGGGCGAGTCCTTGGTGACGTAGTTCTCCCACCATCCGCACGAGACGAGGAACACAGTGGCGGGGATGAGCCACAGCTCGGGTTTGCGACCTCCTTCTAATAGAGGCCACACCACAAAGCCGGTGGCCTGCGCGGCCAGGGCGACCAAGTCAACGCTCACCTTCAGGAAGCGTTTAGACTCCTTGCTGCTTCGAGAGAGCATCCCTGTTTGAAAGATAAATAAATAAACTCACATTTTGAGTCTACCCACTCAGTAATGAAACTGCTTTGCAGTGGGGGACTTTAATTTAAAGCGACTAAACCAACCCTGTAGGCTCCAAACACCGTCGACGAGTGAGCGGTAACCAATCAAAGATCGATATTTCTAATACGAAACATATGAATCAGTGAATGGACAGTGCGAACACCTGCGAACAAATGTTAGAATCAACAAGGTTGATTCAGAACAACTTTGAATTTATTGAGTGCTAAGTCACCGTTTACGTATTCCTAAGACAAGACGTAATGGAACTGAATCCTTATTAAAAGTTAAAAAAAACTTCTGTTTGAACCGGGGACCTTCTGCATTGGAAGCAGGGATGCTACCCACTGGACAAACGAGCCATATAACAACATATAATAACAATATTTCGTAGGAAAACATTTTGTGGAAAGGATCCATGTCCCTCTTCAGACTAAACCCCGGTATGACGATCTCGGGATAAGGTTCTAAAATTTAAAGTCACATTTCAAAGCTTCTGATTAGTGGTTGTCTTGGTGAAAACAAGTTATTTTAAGGACAATTTTAGTTTCAGCGAGATTGTACAATCGGGGATAACTAGGTATATTGTGGTATTTAAAATAGTTGTGAAGGAATATCCGAGGGTTCATAGTATGACTCAATCCCAACATTCGCTTTATGACTGAGGAAACCTTCAGTCAGGACTGCCGGTGTCGGTATCGAATCCGAATTAGAGTCCCACGTCTTACCGCTTGGCCACCTCTATCGGTTCCAAAGGGAACCTTTTGATAACTATGTGATGTTTTATTAGTAGTAGTCGAATAACTTACCGAACAGTCCGGGCACGAAGCACACGCAGTTGGTAAGCATGGCTCCCTTGACCACGTCTAGGTTGGGCAACACGACGAACATGAGTAAAGCCATCCCGATCACATGGAACGTCTCCATGATGAAGACCATGAAGAACTCTGCCCCGGTCGGTTTCTTCCAAGACTTGAAGAAACAGATTCGCAGGGAGCGGATGAGGGTACCGACTTCCGGTACGACGTAGGCGATGACTAGACACCATAGCCAGGCCACGCGTTCTTCTTCCGGTAGCTGGACCACGAACTGCTTCTCCCGACCTGGAGACATTGCATGATCAATATATAAATAAATAAAATGAAATAAATTCACATTTATAGTCAACCCACTCAGTAACGAAACTGATTTGCAGTGGGGGACTTTAATTTAAAGTGACTAAACCAACCCTGTAGGCTCCGAACACCATGTCGACGAGTGAGCGATGACCAATCAAAGATCGATATTTCAAATATGAAACATATGAATCAGTGATTGGACAGTGCGAACACCTGCGGACAGTCAACAAGGCTGATTCACAACAACTTTGAATTTATTGACCTATCACTACTCCAACTCCAACTCACTACTCAACTACTCCACTACTGACCTCTCACTGAGGCAACCACTGTCACGCAAATACAAACTAATGATGTGAATCTTTCGATTAAATGTTGTTCATCTTCTAATTTTCTAAAATATATAGCCTTTGCTTTCTCGGGTTTTCCCTGTACGTTTAACTAGAAATATATTATATTTTATTTGTTCTCTCTCTCTCTCTCTCTCGTCTCTAGTGCATTAAGGGGTGGGGGTTAACCCCATAACAACACAAACTCCCACTTTGTATGCTACTGCGTGTAAGGATCAAGTGAATGAGAAACATACTGAAACAGGGCTTTGCCTGAACCACTAGATGTATTCAAAGTTTGTATTTATTTACACAGGAGATTTCAACGCACGAGAGTGGCGTATGTTATAAAATTATTATAATATGCGCCTCTCTCGTGCGTTAAAATCTCCCAACTAAGTAAATACAAAACACGAATACACCTATTGAATTTAATAATCAGAGGGAAAAGAGTGGACCCAGCATTATACGCTTGTTTTGTTTGTACAGCTCCAAAAGAAAGATCTCCAATTGTATTCTCTATGTAGCGAATGTGCTGTCTGCCAAGGTAAACCGCATGGGGACCGGAGGCGTGAATGTGGTTGAGTTTGGAAAGCACATTTCTTCCAACATGTTTTACGGGTACCTGTATGTATAGTATTTATTAGTAAAGGGTCAAGCTGAATTCTATTGCGTTCTATCTATAAGATACTTGGTTGGAGAGAGAATCGGCCGAGGCAGTCATATTACGCATTCCAGGTTTTAAGTCAAGATCGCTTATAGTCTACATGGTATCACTTTTTAGATTATGTTATGGATTTGGCTTTGAAAACAAATATTATTTGCGCTAGAGGGAGAGAGAGAGAGAGAGAGAGAGAGAGAGAGAGAGAGAGGGGGGGGGGGGCTGGGGGGATACATTGTACTCTTCCATTCACATACAGTCTAAATTGAAAATCTGGTTATTACAGATAAACTAAAGTCCCAAAATAGTAAAACAAGGAAAAACTATATATTTACTTTCTCGTAATATATGTTACGTATTTTATATCTAACCAGAATGTGATAATTTTTTTTTAATTTCTGTGTAGCGTCCGTGTGTGACTAATTTATGGAGGTCATTTTCGCAAACATCCTTACATGTTCTTTGATTAGTTCTAGCGTTGATTTCCCACTCAACGGTGCTAGAAGAGAATGGCTGTTAAATAAATATTGAAGCATGAGTCTACGATTGGTAAATGGCGAATGGGTATGATGTTTACCTAGGTTGTGGTTGCAGTAGGGTAGTATTCTATCTTCTCGAAGCTGTGACGTCATAAACAGCATGGTTCCCTTAGCGATGACCCCTGACCCGAGGACGATGATAAAAGTCAACAGGAAGGCGACCACTTTCATTATCTTGACGGTGACCTCGAGGCACTTCTGATTCGCCATCGAACCCGAGTCTGTCTTGGGGGGAAGATCTCTGAAGACGTCCCATCCTTTCGTCTCCAGCACCGTTCGTTGGCTGCAACAGAAACAGTGACGTCACATTCAGATAATACCCTAGTCTAGTCGTTTCACTTACACTTCCATGCAATAACATCTTGACGTTGGATACAAGTTGAGAAATCCAAAAATAAGGTTACTAGGAGTTCCACAGGGTAATATGTAAGGCCCACTTTTATTCATAACTTCATAATAAGTAAACGACGTTTGTATTAATTGTATTCAAACAAATACACATGTACATGTGTTTTTAAACAAAAACAATGTACAAATACAAATACAAATATATAAATACAAATAATAACGTCGTTGCCGTTGACACTGCATTAACATATAAATGGGTGTAACTAACACATATTATATTCAAAATTTTAAAAGAAAATTTAGAAGGTCAGTTCTATAAATTATGCCACATTTCAGGACGAACATCAGTGATTTTGTGTTTTAGACAGTTGTTTCTTGCTGATATTTTAATTTGCTACGCCAAACATGAGTTCATAAAACACTCTTGTCCCTACGGTACGGTTGATCGGTGACACGCAATGACCCCGTGCGGTGCGTGGTGCGTGGTGCCTGTTGCGTGGTGCGTGGTGCGGTGCGGCATCTGCGGTGCCGCAGAGAGCCACCGGTCGGTACCAATGGCAATCAGTTCTAAATGTGGTTAACACATGGAGTTATACTATTATGGGGAGGCGTAACAAGTACACAGGGAGCGTTGTGAGCGATCCAGCCTACAGTCACTGAATTTTTAATACACACATTTTGGCACCGTGTTTGGCCACTGAGCGCGCTAGTGAGCTCGATTGAAGCGCTCATGTGTCAGACTGGCGCACCTCGGTTATGAAAACATTGCACCGTAGCAATGGAAAACCACGCGGGAGGTACGAAGTGTATCGTCATTAAATACGGATTTAATCAAATAAATCCAGGCTACGAGGCAAATCAATCTTTTATTGAAGGGCAAGGATTCTTTAAATTTGACCATGTTTTTGATTTAACGGAAACTCGAGATGGTGAGGTTAATTTTATAACTACGAAAGTGGTCAGGCAGAAGTCAGTGAGTTTGACGCCCTATGATGTTAAAATTGAAGTTAGTGTTGTATATTTTATTTTATGTGTTGTGGTTTATACCTAGTAGGACTCTTTTAAGTACGCAATTGAAAGTTAGGTATACTGAAAGAAAAATCATTGTTGCATTATGTGGACAGAACGTGCCCAGCATAGGCCTAGCATTGCTAGCATATGGGTAGGCCTCGTAAACTTGTAAAAGTGAACGCTTATCGATGTATTTTGGTGCCGATTTGTGCAGCCAACAATACAACAACCCTTGTTGCCACTTCTTGATGTCCCTTAAGCAATAACTAATAATGTATCATACAATTACGCAACAATTATTGGAAGAAACAATCTCAATTACATGTAAACGCCTTGTAATGACAGCTGGTAGGACGAGGCGTGATCTTCTTTTGTTTCTTTGCTTCCGGAACTGCAAAGTTTTGCCACTGCACGCGCTGTATGTACTAACGCACGGTGCCTATTTCTAGGTCGTTGGAAAGACTACTTGACTTCTTTGGAATCAATGGATATTAGAAATGTTTTCAGTTAATTCTAGCAGGCATAGCTCAGTGGCCGGAATGCTCGAAGCGCTGCAGTGTAGTCGTTTGTTGTACGTCTCCCAGTAAGTCCATGGTTTACAGAGTGTGACCATGGATTTATGGTGTGACAATGAGTTTTATTAAGCTTATCACAAGAACACTATTATAACCGAGCTCTCACTTCTTTATTATGAACATTCTATTCTACATATACAACACCTTGAAGCCAATACTATGACGGTTGTTGTAGATATAAACAAATTGTTTCGAATATGAAAGAGATATAATTTTTATTTGATCTTCAATGCTTCTTGCGTACATTCAATACCAAAATCTGAAAAAAGTTACCGCAGTTGAAACTCCTTCAGGTTACCCAATGTATGAACTATGTTTCGCGATCTGCCTAGGACTATGAAGCGTGAGGGTGTTTGTCTTGTAATGGCCAGTACAGTTACTTTCTGGTTGATCTTTTCTTGTTCACGTCATGTGTGAGATCTTGAAAGCTGTATCTGTACTGTGAGCATTTCCGAATGTGGAAAGTTAATAATGTAACCACGAGAGGTTATCAAGACACCATAGCATAAATCAAGAGGGCGTTGGCTTCACTTTTGTCTGTTGAGTGTTGCCAGCTATCCATTGGCTGTTTTCATGCAAGCAAGACAAGTACAGCTGTCCTAGGCTGTCCTCGTGCAAGCAAGGCAAGTACAGCTATCCTAGAATGTCCTCGTGCAAGCAACGCAAGTACAGCTATCCATAGGCTGTCCTCGTGCAAGCAAGACAAGTACAGCTATCCTAGGCTGTCCTCGTGCAAGCAACGCAAGTACAGCTATCCATAGGCTGTCCTCGTGCAAGCCAGGCAAGCACCAACACGTACGTGTATAAGTAAATTGCTTCCATAACTGAAGGTTACTCGATGATCTTTCAATTGTGCCGACAAAACCAATGTCCGTGTTCTAGAGCAAGAGAACGCTACTGGGGTCAAGGATGATAATATAGGCACTCTATTCAGCTGCAGGGAATTGATCTTAGATTTGCACCATTAGATCATTATTGCATAGCAGTTCCTGACCAGGGACTGCTACCTTATCGTGGTGGGCTGGTTTACGTGATTTGGTGATCCCGAGAGAAGAGTTGGTGAAAGTGTATGCTTCTGATAGGGCCACCCTAGCCGGACAGGTCGAGGTGGAGAAGCCAGACGAAATGCAGTCCACGTCCTCCCTTTTCCCATTTCCTCTCTTTGCGACCTACGTGTTCCTTTCTTCCAAACACTCCCCGACGTTATATGATCATAGTTGTCGAGTACGTCGTTTATACCGAAACTTCGCTTCAGATTTCTTTGGTTAAACTATAAAAAGCATTGTACTGGCAGTGTGACCACAAACAATCGTCTACCCTAGCGCTGCAACGTCATTTATGAACCTAAGACAGATGAGTTCACCAAAACACCTTGTAAGGCATCTGATGGAATCGTTGAAGCGACCGCAGCATCATCCGTATTCTTCATCTGCCAATATAGCGAATGAATGATTTGATGAGGGTAATCAAGCAATTTGCAGCAAATACTTGTGGGTTATTTAATTATTTCACTTGTGATCCAAGACATGTGCCATGATCTATGACCACATCCGTACCAGCAGCAGCTGTTGTAAACTATTAGCCTACAGTGTCTTAGAACAGGGTGAAGCCCCCCCCCCCCCCCCCGCGGAATAGTGAGTTATTACTAGTGTTAAAATATGAGAAGACCATTCCCAAGTTGAGTGACTTCATGAAGTCAGGAGTTGAGCCCTACACATTGTCCTTATAGTAATTGTTAGTTGTTAACGTTAGTGTTCTTGTCGATGATGTTGCAGACATAACAGTGCTTGCGTCTTCGAGTAACCGGGCCTCGAACCCAGACTGTGCTCAGCGGGTTCTAACGGAACGGAAGCAGCCTGTGTAGGGTGTGTCCGCACGGGTCTCGAACCCAGACTGTGCTCAGCGGGTTCTAACGGAACGGAAGCAGCCTGTATAGGGTGTGTCCGCACGGGTCTCGAACCCGGACTATGCTCAACGAGTCTAACGGAACGGAAGCAGCCTGTGTAGGGTGTGTCTGCACGGGTCTAGAACCCGGACTATGCTCAGCGGGTTCTAACGGAACGGAAGCAGCCTGTGTATACACACAACCGGGTCTCGAACCCGCACTATGCCCAACGCGTCTAACGGGACGGAAGCAGCCTGTGTAGGGTGTGTCTGCACGGGTCTAGAACCCGGACTATGCTCAGCGGGTTCTAACGGAACGGAAGCAGCCTGTGTATACACACAACCGGGTCTCGAACCCGGACTATGCTCAGCTTGTTCTGCACGCAACCGGGCCTCGAACCCGGACTAACTATGCTCAACGAGTCTAACGGGACGGAAGCAGCCTGTGTAGGGTGTGTCCGCACGGGCCTCGAACCCGGACTATGCATAACGGGACGGAAGCAGCCTTGCGCTCCGGTCCTCAAGGCCGTCAACCATATATGTCTTGCGGCCGTGATCTTTCAAGCAGGCTTGCACGTTAACGTCGACACAGGCTGACGTACGTGTTCGCGACAACGGCTGCGGCACACAAGATACAACTACCACAACGCAACAATGACATACTGGTCGACATATTCATAGTTCCCACGTGACGTCACAGCGGCCATGATTGCGACACAATTGATGAGGACCTATCCTAGGTCATTGGCAAATACTATTCATATTTAATAAACAAGCCTAATTTAGTGTGTAAAAAGTAAACATAAGTAATACAAAAATTTAAAAAAACCACATATCAATTTTATTTCAAAAACAGGCTGAATTGTAAAGGAATAAGGATTTCTGTGTTCTACCACAACAGCCTTCAATTGTTTCTCCATGGCAACGTGAAAGTTTGATCACAAATGTGGCCGCCACACGCAAAGATGGGACGTACGTGCAACCTATGATAATGCGACATAAGTAAACCAGAACACATATTTACTCTAACAATTCTTCTGCACTAATTTTCTTTTATCCGATATAGATAGTTGTTACTGATCGTTATTTCTCATCAACGTGGGAACTGCCTATATTGATTTGTGGTTTTGATTGAGTCAAAACTAATAGGGTCAGTAGAGGAGAGTTCTTAAGAGTATAAAGACACGTTCTACGTTCTACGTTCTACATCTACGTTCTACGTTCCGTCCGAACCTAATTTACTTTCGTCTGTGAGTGTACACAAGCACAGTGCCAGCGTTGTCTCACTCAACGGTGCCAGTCGGCATGGGCAAGGGGAAGCTCTGTCTGTCATACGAGGCAGCTGAAAGAGCCATCATTGTATAATGTATAGATGTTTCGTTCCATTAGATGCACCATGCACGGTAAACAACAGGGACCCTTTCATGAAAGTTGTCACTTTGTGACATAACTCACTTAAGTGTGATCTATACATATAACTAAGTAAATATCACGTTAACGGTTATCACGGTTCGGAACTTCTACAGTATTTTCCATCTCAACCTACACAGTTGTAAAATAAAACCTCAAAAGAAGTTGTTGGTGTTATTAGAGACAATAATGTCAATCATGCATTTCTTCCGCAAAGTACTCACCATCCCTTGTAGTACAGGCAGCTCTATACCATATTGGCCTCCAACAACAGCGCAAAAAATACCTTTCTATCCCCAAAGTATGAACAATTCAACACAATTATTAGTTGTAATTATTAACTTTAGCGCTTCTCAAATTCGGTACATGATATTAATTTAGATTTTAGGTAATTCATTTCAGTGGCGCACCCAGGATTTTATTTTGGGAGGGGCTGACTCTTATATATATATATATTCATTATTTTACAGTGAAGTCAATATGTGGTTAACAGCGATCGTAAAATCACGAATATGAAATTAAATATTATTTTGGAATTTTAGTTTAAATATGATGCACTCAGCCGATTGGTGGTTGACTGAATATAAGCCTTCTTATTGGCCGTCCCTAAAAACATAAATTTCTGTTTGACGTGTACTATTCTACTTTTCAACTCCACGTGGAGTGTTTTCCCTTTTTGGAGAAACAATAATTATATAAGAAAGACACAAAACAAAACTTAACTATAGCGGAAGATATATAGATCTTACGGAGGGGAATCATTCCTGTCGTCGAACACCGCAAACATTTGTAGGTTATTTCAACAAAAGCCTATACACCTCGTGAAACCATGCACTCGAGTAACAAGTTTATCATACCAACATTGAATTCTTATTCGCATTATGAAGCCCTCCTCATAAGACATTGCAAAAAAAGCTATACTTTTCCTTGTAATGACGGGCTCTGAAAAGGCAACGAAACTCTTAACTTACCCAAAAACGGTATTATGGCACTTATAACATTTAACAACACTATATTTAACGGCACGTTGCTGAAGTTTTGGGGGGGGGCTGCAGCCCGAAAGCCCCCCCCTTGCGTGCGCCACTGATTCATTTTGAGGACAAAATAATGGGAGGTTACTTGTTTTTGCAAGCTATCCATTCACCCTTCTTGCTGGTCGGAGAACCTGTCAACGTGATTGAGGTTTACAACCTCGTACAAAGAGAGAAATCAATCAGCCGCGATTGAACTCAAAATTTGCCACTGTGCTAGTTTATATGGAAAATACTGTACTTAGATGCGCGTTTCTGTCACAAATTGACAACTTTTATGAATATGGGCCTAGGTCACAAATTGACAACTTTTATGAATATGGGCCTAGATGATGGTGCTCTGCAGACATAAACGAAATTGCCGCCATTTAACGTTTCAGCCACCACAACCGTAATAATTATTGGGTTCGAGGAACCTTGGAGTGACTGTCACCATAGTAATAAACGCGTCATAATGGGTCGGGCCGCTCTCTTCGGATTCACGAGTTTACTTTTGAATCCACTAAATGACGGCATGAGGCTTTTTAGATGGTGATCAATAAGCACGGCCCTCTCTTTTGGGGATATGATTGGAGGAGGCCTATAGTGATAGTTTGCATGTGATGTCACAGCCGCCACACTGGTGTCATTTCCTTGAGAAATAAAGACAATTATTATTATTATTGTTATTATTATTTTTATTATTATTATAATTATTATTATTATTGTTATTATTATTATTATTATTATTATTATTTATTATTATTATTATCATCATTGTTATTATTATTATTATTATTATTATTATTATTATTATTATTATTATTATTATTAATCCATAAAGAGGATGAGCGGGTATGATTTTTAAATTGCATAAAAGCAATGTTATTAATTAAAAATATATATGAAATTACGATAAAAATCATACATTCACAAACAAGTAAATTTTATTTTAAATAAACTATAATAATCTTAATGAAATTAGTTTTTGGTTTCTAATACAATTGGCTTCAACTGTTTCTCCATGGCAATATACTCAAACATCACCAGTATGGCCGCCAAGCACAATGTTGTAAGGTTCCTGCAAACCATCAATTAGGGCCACGACAGCAACATACTCAAATAGTCAAACGAAACTGATAACATATATTACGCCATTACTTTCTGCTTTTGTTCCACATCCTCCCAATGTTTCATCGAGTCTAGTGTCTTTATTGTATCATCGACTCTTTGACTGCTGCGAGATGTTACGAATCGATTCGCATCGATATGTTATTATCGAGTGACAACACACAATGATTTACACCCGAAAACAGCCACACCCAAAGAGGTCCCGTGTGGGTTTTACGATCATTTCATGAGCAGCTCAGTTGCTTAGTTTTGAGACGTCATGTAGAAAAATCCCACATTGGCTGACAATAACAATAACATCTCAGAAACTATCACAAACGGCACTTCAGTTCACTTATAGTTTCATGGGTTATGTGTTTGCTGGCCCTATATTTGGCTATCATTCTTGGCTTGTCAAACCACCCACTTTTACTTATAAGAGTTATGATACACATTATTCCATATAGGCATATTCACTGATTGCTGCAGAGCGAGTCTTTATTGAATTCGTTGTGGCACGAATTTGAATTGATAAACTTTCAACTGATGGTTATATGTTTGATTACGTACATATAGAAAACCAGTTTTGTAATTGAAGAGGTATCTATGCCACCAATGGAATGGCTAGACGTTGATTTAAATACGCTTTCAACGAATGTAACATCCAAATGTAAATTTCCGACCATTCACCTAGCAAACCAAATCCCATAAATGTCCCTTTTATCGTTGTATTCTCCAATCCATCCTGACCCGTTATCCAAGATTACCCACGAGATGATCTCTGGATCGACTGAAACCCGAATCAGATCTCAATGACGCAACAAGTGCACAGTATGATTTACATTCTTATGGCGTGACTTGAATGACGGAATCATTGATGAGTAGTTTGAACAGCCTTGACTTCATTCTCCCAGACAGCCACAACTCTTCATTCTCTTCTCAAATGCCTTCCTTTAATTTGATTTATGTTTTTAAAATAACTCTAACCGGAGACAAGACCCGTACTACTTGTGTGAAAAGGTCAACCCGCAAGTAACTTATGATTGATTAATGGGGCTTAATGTCTCATATTTGTGCAGCAATGGCTAATCGAGACGATGAGCGGGTGATAATGAAGATGAAATGAAGATGAAAAAAGCCACGTCCGAATCAGATCCATTGTACGTTGCGTGGGTCGTCATACGGGAGTCCAGCAAGGGAGGGCAGGGCCAAGTGGGAGGACGAATCTTCAGGGGGACCAAGGGGGGAAGGGGATAGGGTCTCCTTTCGTCGCCTCCTACGACTAGCAGAGTCACTCTGGGCTTATTCTTCCCCGGGCCGAGACGGGTCTCCTTTCATCGCCTCCTACGACTAGCAGAGTCACTCTGGGCCTATCCCTCCCCGGGCCAAGTAGCTTATAGTGCACCATGGCCCTGATGCTCACGTGTTATTACGGTAGAACTGAAGTGTAGCACTTGTTTGCTAAACAGCAGATTTGACGTTTATATGAACACAGGTTTGCAATACAAGTTTCTTCATTATTCCACTAGCAAAGGTAGGTTTATCAAAAGTTCACATATGGCTTTGTTTAGAACTTTTGTCCTACTTTCGTTTGTTTTTTCCCACTCTTTGGCATATTTTCTGTTGCGTCATTGTTAAACAAAAATTACTTATCATTTGAGATTAGCGATGTTTTGAAATAACTAGTATTTAAAAAGAAAGAAACATCTATAATTCTATACTGACGTCTTACAAACTGTATTGATTACATGACTTGACAATTTATCAAATATTTAAGATTAATGTGATATTATTATCCAAACCAAATGGAACCATTAATAATATTTATGTTTCGATAACTCTCGCCAAATTACTTATCTTGTCACTTCTATTGATTCTGTCGTTCAAACGGGTCCCTTGACATCGAATCTGCTAAATCCCTCGTCACCCCATTCTCCCACGTGATAACACAGGCCAGGATTATCAGCTAAACATCATTATCGTTGACGGAATGTCCAAATACGTCACTCCCATGCCTTGTTACGTACTATACTAATACTAGAGAGAAAAAGGTCAATGGAAGAGTTTTGTCAAACGGAGGTAACATTTAAAGTGGGTCCGTGGCTTAGTTGAGAACAAGAAAATCAGTCGAACTTTGCATTTCACAAATGATGTACACCCCCACTACCTGACTAGCACAAACATAAAACGAGATCCCAGAATTCATTATCAGAAGCCATAACAGAAGTTCAACCATTTGAACATTTATTGGAAACCCAACGTCTAGTCGAATAATAGGCGTCCATACAACAAACAAACGATCACTTTTGATTACTTTTTGACAGTTGGGACCCAACAATTTCAAGGAAACTGGGGTCGCACTCGGGCTGTACAAACAACTTATTATAAATGCAGTGAAAAAAATGTCCTGCGGCGTTCTCAGCTTTGCCATGGCCCAGTTTAGCTGGACATTTTGAGGCACGAGTGAATTCTAAAGAATATAATTTATGTGAATCTAGGGAAAATAAAATAGTATAAGCAGACTATGAATGGTACATAATCCTGGATAATTCTGTATTGTAATGGATGTATAGACATAAAAAGGCGCAGAAAAGAGGAAATACAGGAGAGTGGTTGATTAGACACCTGTTGATGCTGATATAGTCATCGTACAACATCTTCGGTAATGCTTCCGTCACGGGTGGGTGAGCGGCAACCAACCAGCGGTCGTGGCTAATTCAAATACCTGCTCGGGTTGGCCGAGACCGTAAACACGTCATTGATTGATGACGAAAGCAATACCGAAGTTATTGTAAGACAACTTTAGCACAAATCAAAATGTGCTAGACTTGAACATTTCTTCCCCGACAAAAACACATAATTACTCCCCCAAGTGTACAATTATTGTGCCACAATGTTCTTACCTTCCCCCGTTGTAAAGTGGGGTCGCCTCATCCTCGTCCGAAAAGTCGTCGCTCATTTCGTTGCGCATGGGCAGCGCCTGTAGACTCGTCATGGCGCCTGAAACAGAGGGAAGCATGCGTTAGTCAGGGCACATGGTTGATACACGTGGATCAGAGCACTTGGTGAAGAAGATATGTTATATCAGAGCACTTTGCTAGACGAGGGTCAGAGAACTTGGTTGATACACGTGGATCAGAGCACTTGGTCAAGAAGATAAGGGTCAGAGCAATTGGTTGCTACAAGTGGTCAGAGTACTTGGTCAAGAAGACATGCTATATCAGAGCACTTAGTTGCTAGACGAGGTCAGATCACTGATAGGGTAGTTTAATGTTTGGGATCTAGCACAGTGATTTTGTTATAGATTGATTTGACAACTAGATCATATGACAAAGGGTAGTTATTAGAGAAAATGGGCCAGTAGGAGGACTTACATTCAAATGGGGCTTAGGGGAGTAAAAGGAAACGAGGACCTCATTTTGTCGCCTTTTCCGATGAGCAGACTTCAGAATCACAAATTCTACTCATGCCCTAGAGGAAGATAGAACATAGACACTATTAGGTCTGAGATTACGCAAGTCTATGATAAATCTAACAGAATCACGCGATATTATCGCTATCGGGCAGATATCGATTGATATTTCAGTAGATGTTCTCACAGAAGCTCAATGACGTCAGACGTGCTGCAAGAAGGCGCCACAAGTTTAAAACAAAAACCTTCGTTTTATATTTCGCAAGTATTTGCACATTGTGTGGTCGGCCGTAAGCTGCTACTGAATCCAAACGTTTCACCTAGTGGACGCGTGGTAGATAGATTTTTTTACCGTTTCTGTCTACCTGAGTTCAGATGGAAAATTTTGCCAACCGGCATAAAAAAGCGACGACCTTGCAGATTTGATTCTCCCTATGTTCCAACTGGATAATCTTCCACTTAAGTCTAGGTAGTCACCGTCCTATATTATTATCTACAAAATTTACCACTACAAGTCATGCACCTGGTATACGATCGGAACATGTCTGACAAGTTTTCCGCCCCTTGGTAGCTACCTGGCAAAACAAATCCTCAATCTGGTACAAAAAACACGTCTTGAATATTTTCTGGGATCCAATATAAAAATAGAGACTTGTGATTGGTAACTTGGTAACAATATCGGAGACAAGAAAATCCTTTCACGGTAATTCTAGAGGCAGCTATGCCGCCATCTTTGTTGATGATATCTTTACGATGTTTGGTTGCATCGCTAACATGAGTAGCCTAGATCAAGCCGAGCCGAGCCAAGTAACAGGTGTTGGACTTGGATGGGCTAGTGGCCCACAGAGAAGTCTATCTGGGCCAGGAGATGTACACGCGACAGCCGATAGAATCGGGCGACGATGGTGGACAGAGTTGTATACTCCTTCAACCGTAAGGTACAGCAATTCCACTACAGCACATGCTCCGAGTCCAGTGGTACCAACTTCTGCTTCACATTTCTCGTTCTTGAGATATTCTTATTGTGACGCTCCCCTGGCCCCTGCTGATCCCCTTCGTCGCTGTCACCACCCCGTACCCCCAGGGTGACAACCCGACAACCTTATATTTTATTCATTTCATATTTTATATTTATAATCAGTCATGTTTGGGGAGGTGGTCACATAACTAGAGGATGAAGCTTTTAAACTATGTCAAACTTAAAATATCTGCACTTTTAAAACAGCTCCATCAGGGATAATTTACGATCTTCCGTTGGTTACCTTGAACTGTGGGCGTGTCTTATAAGTCTTGTGCACTCTAATAAGCGGAATACTGCATTTACGAATGTGTGACAGATCACCAGGAATCTGTTGATTTTCGTTGAATTAGTGCGCATGAAAGGGGGCAGTAGATAAGGATCTGAGGTCGGCATGCGAATAATAAATAATATATAGATTCAAAGCTACAGTGTATTCCATGTAGAGATTGCAGTAGGTAGTTGCATTTCTTTGCCACTGTCTATCCCCACCCATCCCTTTGAGGCGAGTGCAAAAGAGTGTAAGGGACACTTTCACAGGTATATTTCACATACTAACTTTTTAACTCGCCACAAGGGGTGCGTGGGGGTAGACAACAGTGGCAGAGAAATGGAATTACCTACTGTAATCTCTACATGGAATACACTATATGTCATAAAATATAATGTATAACATGCAGCAAATTATCTTCTCCCGCTCTCATCTCGATTTAGCCTAGGGCATCAAGGTCAGTATATCAGGTCCACAAAATTAGTTTCAGGTTCCAGGACTAAGCCACATAGTCCAAGAGCCAGCAACATAAAAGCTCCCCTCATAAGGTACATATGTTTTGACTATTGGAATAGGAGCGGAAAAACTACTCTACTAACAAAACGCGCGTCTTACTCCTCAACGTGGGGGCTTTTAGGCCCCACAGGGGGCCAAAAAAGCCGAAAAAAGGCCCAAGGTTCCCCTCATAAGGTACATGGATGGAGTAGACGCCATTTTGTAGAGATAAGTGTCCCAAATAGGAATTCGAAGAGTAAGACGGGATATTAGGGGGCGTTTACCGATCAGACGCCATTTTACCTAAAAAGGGCCATTTTTTATTTTCGCACATGCATGCGCTTAAATACTCAAATCATATCCGGAAATGTCTCGAGACGTAGAAAAACATACATTATAAAGAAATTTTGGGTTGTTGTCCTCGCCAGACGCCCTCAAAAGCGGCCCAAAAAGGCCAAGGTTCCCCTCATAAGGTACATGAATGGAGTAAACGCCATTTTGTAGAGATAAGTGTCCCAAATACGAATTCGAAGAGTAAGACGGGATATTAGGGGGCGTTTACCGATCAGACGCCATTTTGTCCAAAAAGGGCCACTTTTTATTTTCACACGTGCACGCGCTTTAACACCCAAAACATATCCTTAAATGCCCCTAGAGGTGAATACATTTCTAAGATATTGTGTGATGTCCTCGCCAGCCCCCTCCCCCCCCCCCCCCCCACAGCCTCGATCCGGATGCGATAGTTTTGAAGCTCCGCCCACCCCCAACTTTAATATACCAGTATTTATTATTATTAATGTCAGGATTTAAGGATATGTTTTGGGTGTTAAGTGCGTGCATGTGTGAAAATAAAAAGTGGACCTTTTTGGGTAAAATGGCGTCTGATCGGTAAACGCCCCCTAATATCCCGTCTTACTCTTTGAATTCCTATTTGGGACACTTATCTCTACAAAATGGCGTTTACTCCATTCATGTACCTTATGAGGGGAACCTTGGCCTTTTTGGGCCCCTTTTGAGGGCGTCTGGCGAGGACAATAACCCAAAATTTCTTTAAAATGTATGTTTTTCTACGTCTCGAGACATTTCCGGATATGTTTTGAGTGTTTAAGCGCATGCATGTGCGAAAATAAAAAATGGCCCAATTGGGTAAAATGGCGTCTGATCGGTAAACGCCCCCTAATATCCCGTCTTACTCTTCGAATTCCTATTTGGGACACTTATCTCTACAAAATGGCGTTTACTCCATTCATGTACCTTATGAGGGGAACCTTGGCCTTTTTGGGCCCCTTTTGAGGGCGTCTGGCGAGGACAATAACCCAAAATTTCTTTAAAATGTATGTTTTTCTACGTCTCGAGACATTTCCGGATATGTTTTGAGTGTTTAACGGCATGCATGTGCGAAAATAAAAAATGGCCCTTTTTGGGTAAAATGGCGTCTGATCGGTAAACGCCCCCTAATATCCCGTCTTACTCTTCGAATTCCTATTTGGGACACTTATCTCTACAAAATGAGATTTACTCCATCCATGTACCTTATGAGGGGAACCTTGGGCCTTTTTTCGGCTTTTTTGGCCCCCTGTGGGGCCTAAAAGCCCCCACGTTGAGGAGTAAGACGCGCGTTTTGTTAGTAGAGTAGTTTTTCCGCTCCTATTTCAAAAGTCAAAACATATGTACCTTATGAGGGGAGCTTTTATGTTGCTGGCTCTCCGTCTAACATTTTATTAATTGTACATGTATTTTATTTCTTTGGAGTGTGCCAGGTATTACTTATGGTATAATTGCAATAAAACTTTTAACTAATTCATTGTCAACTGTTCCTCTTGTATTTTATGTATTATTGTATGTACTTTTGTATGTATTATATATTTTGACGAAACCCAAATTAATGTACATTGATAATGGTGAATAAACTTGATTTGATTAACAGGAAACACGGATTCCTTCACAAGCTTGCATGAGTACAGTGAGGATGTTAACCTTTCAATGCTATGCTATAGCCTTGTTACGTCACACGTCGTATAATGGTTTTCGGCGTTACCTGAGGTCAGAGACTGGCTACACTACAATAGTGCGAGCACGCACGCACACACGCACCCACGCACGTGTTCGTAGCGGCCATCTTGGAATAAATAACAAAACGTTCTCAGTCCGTGATTTGAATTCAATTGAATTATCTTGACAATTCATTTCACATTCCAAATACTACAATAACAAGACTGAATGATCCTGTTTTCGCAATCACTTTCTCGTGTGTGCTTGTGGTACAGTCAGTCCGTGACTTAGTTGAGAACAAGAAAATCAGTCGGTCTTTCGTCGATCTTGTCATTTCACAAATGATGTATACCCCCACTACACAAACATGAGACGAAATCCCCGTATTCATTACCGAAAGCCATAACAGAAGTTCAACCATGCGCACATTTCTTGGAAACCCAACATCTATTCAAATAATAGGCGTCCACACAACAAACAAACGATTACATTTGATTACTTTTTGACAGTTCGGACCCAAAAAATTCAAGGAATCTGCGGTCGCACTCGAGATGTACAAACAACGTTTTACAAATGCAGTGAAACAAATGCGTTCTCAGCTTTGCCACGGCCAAAGTTTAGCAGCACACATGCAAACACTAGGGACAGGGCGGGGCGCCTCAAGCTCAAGTGAAGCAGGCACAGCCAAGGACAGACGTTTACAGTTAAGGTATTTTATTAGATCGGTTCGAAGCCAGGCGTGCTGTTAATTTCCTCGCTATACGGTTCGCTTTGTTGTCGTTGGATCTCAAGGACGTCCAGTCGAGTCCAATCTACTTTTACCACGGAACAACAGTATCTTGCGGACAATCGAGAGCGACAACAGGCGATAGGGTTACTAAAACTATGTGTTGAGACGGTAAAGGCCAAACCACAATAATGTCGGTATTGTAAATTGTAATCGGAGTCGCAATCGTAAAAATAAGATTTACCATTACAATCCATTACGATTTTGTTGTGAACAGCGGCATAAGAACCAAGCTAGTTAACTCTTTCACGATTTTCGGATTCCGATCCCGATTACGATGTCGACAATGGAACCTCCGATTTCTGACGGTTAGGATTGCTTCAAAATAGTTAAAAATTGAATAAAAGTAAAAGAAAATCAGTGACCTTTTAAGAATTTAATGCTCTCTTTTATAAATGTTTAAATATCCCATGGTAAACATTTTCGTTTTTCAAATAAACTAATCTAAACTTTTGTAATGTGATGTTGCTGTTGCACACCTTTCACGATGCACTTATTTAATTTGAAAATCCTAAATATTTACTGGAAGAAAGTTACATTAAGTTAGAGCATTAAGAAATAGCACATACATTCTCTATAAGGGGAGACATATTTTGGTATATTTATATTTTTGACAACTTTAAAGCATGTTGAAGCAATTGCAATCGACAGAAATCGAGTGTTCTACAGGGTATAGGTCGAGACACAGCCGTAAGGAAACCTAAGGCCAAAACATCTCCCACATTGACTGATAAACTATCTATCAGTGCTATCAAATATAGTCTCGTCAAATGAACTTGCAAAGTGTTGTCGTCACGGATTATGTAATAGGGAAGTGACGCGTGTGACAACTACCAACCTAAATCTAGTTGCATCCCGTTCTCTTGCCTAAGTATTTTAGTGATAATATCGCTTGCCTGTTGTCAGACGTAGTGGGGTCGCATTCCATTCACGGTTGGTGCAGTCAATACAGTGGACAATAACAATACAGGTATCGGGAAATACCGTTGAAATAGACCGTGTGGAGCGACCGTCTCATCTCAGAATTTTAGGGGACACCTCGCTTCTTACGGCGTGGCCAGTATACCGTGTTCGTTATTGTTGGAGAATGATTGAGAGGTTCGCCATTTTGTAATCTCAAATCACCAGTTTCGAATAGGGGCCAGTTAGAGTGAGCGCAACAAGTATTCTCAAGACTCCGCGTGAACTTGCCAGGAAGTAGATTGGCCAATTAGAATGGCAGTGGGAGTAGGACTTGAAATATCAAGAGAAAGCCGCTAAAACTAGCTTCGAGTACAGAATCATGAAACCTTTGGGTTCGCCCACGTTCTTACGAGGACAATTCTTGTACGTGCGCTGGCCAGTGGCGGATTCAAAAGGGGGGGGGGGGCATCGCCTCCCAGTTCCCCTACACCTGATACAATGTTGCTATGAGAATGTTTATGAAAAAAAATCGTATACAACACGACATAATACAAACTGTTAATAATAAAAAACCACAGAAAATCATAAAAATCTCATAGTTTAGCAAACAAAACAAAGAAACTTGAAGGAACCGATCGATGTTGCACTGTGCTCTGCTATGGGAGGTCTTTGTCCTTCGCATTCGTCGTCACAAACCCGAGTTTCTTCCATAGCTCAACTCCTCCACGCATCCCACGCAGACTCCATTTACGATTGTGTGAAAGAACACGAGCAATCTGTTGATTTTCCTTGAATTAGCGCCCATGAAAGAGTCAGCAGGTATGGATCTGAGATGGGTATGGAAATAGTTACATTGAGGTTTGTATAATGTCAGAGAAGACGGATTTCATCGAGGAAATAATTATTGCCGTGAAGTCAAGTCATTGGCGAAGAAAACAGGAGAGGTTTTTGGATTTATATTTTCATTTGAGAAGTTGATTTCAGTTTTGTTAGTTGTTACTTACAATAGTACAGCTTTGAACTTTTCTGGAACGTTCTTCCGGGCTGGGCCTTTTAGAGCAGATTAAGGGATAAAGGATTAAAATCGCGTAATCCCGCGGGCTAGGGTGATAATAATACAAACTGTGTGTACGGATGAATCGGGGTAGAGCCTGCTACAGTGGATGTGCGATGACAAGTGTGAAAAACGCGATAAGGAATCTGAGTGATAAGTATAGGAACGAAGGGAGCCGTCTCAGTCTAGGGCTGAACCATCCAGAACTTGTCTATGGGGAGGTGTAGCAAGTGCACAGAGAGCGTTGCGAGCGATCCGGCCAACAGTCACTGAATATTGGATACACACAACTTTCAACAATAAGAATTTCAGGGCACTAGCAACACCAAAAGACAACAATGAAACAAATGAATTGAATCGATGGACAAACAACAAGCTGTCAAAAAATAATTTCATCTGATTTTGGAAAACAAAACAAAAACAAACGAATACACATACGAAACTTTTACTTAGTCGTTGTATATCATTAACAGTTTTACAATGGCGAGCAGTTACTATTGCTTCACTTGTTTTTATTTCTATCGTTGCAATTTTATTATTCTGACAGCTGATGGTTTGTCCATCAGTTCAATTCATTTGTTCCATTATTGTCTTTCGGTGTTTTTGACTTCTTTGGAATGTATCTATATTTTAGTGCACTATCTTCTAGAGGAGTTTTCGGTGACTTCTAGCAGGCAGTGCTCAGTGGCCGGAACAAGGCCGGAGCGCTGGAAGCGCTGCAGTTTAGTCGTTTGTTGGGACGCCACCCCATAGGTAAGTTTAGCCACCTCTGTACCACTGTGTGCAGCAGTCTTGATGCAAGCAATGCAGTCAAGAACTTCCAGTGCCTTGGCTTGCATTACATTACATGTCGTGACCGCCTTGCAGAATGCAGACATGCAACTGCGGGAACAATGCGACGGTGAAAGGCGTTCAGACTAGTTCTCTATCCTTGTCGCATTCATAACACTCAGTCGTGACTCAATAGTTTTAACACTCTAGAGTTAGGCTAAGATCAGTTTCAAAAGTCAGGAAGCTTGGTGAGCACAAACTAAGCAAACTGTGACATGTAAAGGCAAATCATTTATCGATTGCATTCGACAGTTCATCGGATAAATGTTTTCTGTTGGAGAGCCTGTAGACCCAGGGACTGCTACCTTATAGTAGTAGGAAGGTTTGCGTGCTTTGTCGATCCCGAGAGCTATGTCGAAGGAAGCGTATGCTTCTGGTAGGGCCACCCTAGCCGGACAGGTCGAGGGGGAGAAGTCAGACGAAATGCAGTTCACGTTCTCCATTTTCCCTATCCTTACATGTACGTTCTATTTTGACTTTCTTCCAGTCACCCCCCAATGCCATAATATGACCGTAGTTGTCTAGTACACCAAATCAAACCATTGGAGAGTTTTTCATCAACTAGCAGACGAAGATGTTGATTGATTATCTATATGGTAAGTCTACTAGATGTTAAGAATTGAGAGTTTTGTTTAAATTCTTGTGTTTGCTAAATGAAAAAAACAATATCGGTCTCAAAGTTGATTTTTCCCTCTGGCGTATTAGTTGTATAAAAATGTTGCTGACAATTGCCCACCTTGTAGAGTTTTCTTTTCAATTATATTTCTTGTGGTTGGCAACAAATGGGGAAAGCAGAAATATAACCTCTAACCATACAATAATTCGTTACGAGTCCTCGTTCGAATCGCATGTTAGGCAGACATAATAAGACAAGAGTTCAGAAAGTGTTAAACACGCGCCAACGTCTACAAACCCCCTGGGGCCTCATTCCAGTACATTTGAAAACTTAACCCCGGTGTTAGCCAATAGCCAATCAGGAGTCAGCAATTGAGACGCCGATCGAAGGAAGGCATTGTTGAAAAAACGAGACAAAATCAAAACAATAACAAACAAAAACAGTTCAATAACCTCAAAATGTTGACAAAATACTCAATAAAACTACATATTGACATATATATGAGCTACATAATGTACTGTAAATACACACAATTGTTTATAAACTTCAATAAACACCTAAAGTAACGTATCCATGAAATAGGATATCCGCAATAAAGAATTGAAATGTGACATTTGTGAAACTACACACACGGGCATTGACAAAATGGCGGCATTTCAGAGTATTGTTGAGATAACTCTTCTTAACCCTACTATCAGACAGGGTCATATTTGCCTCCGAATTATGCAGGGAAGCCTGTGTAGGAGTTAACCCCGGGGTCATTTTAACATGGGGTTAGCGAGAGTTAAGAAGAGTTAAAAAAATGTACAGGAATCAGGCCCCTGGCGGAGTCTCGTCTAACTTTGAGGTTTACCGAACCTCCATTAGGGGATCGACGGACAACTCACCATGTACACTCAACAACCTCACTGACCCCTATCAATGGTGTAGGTATTAATACTCAAAAGTGCCTTGGCACCCGACTCCCAAATCGAACGTTTGGTTTTTAAAGAAATATTCATAAATTAAACTTATTTTAATTTATAATGTCATATCTCAGATGGCCAAACCTAAAAATATGCTTGAAAAATTATAATTATTCAAACGGTAATTTGAAAAAATTTAAGAAAAAAAAAGCATCGCAAACACGAGTATTATCATTAGAATTAGTGGGTAAACATTAAAAAAATAAAATAACATTACGAAATCTACAAATCAAAAAGTCATATCACTGACAAATTTTATAAAAAAAACACTCTTAATTTTTATATGAAAGTAATCTTTTAGGAAAAAATCTCTCAATACAACTTATAAATTCATTTGTCCAATCCTGACCTAGTGTAGTTGGGTTTGGGGGTTGAGGTAGGGGGGTGGACATCTTCCACAGTGTGGATGATAAGATAAGATTTATAAGCCTCTTTAAAGTTCAACAGGTATACATTATATACACTAGAACATTCGAGTTGTCATGTTGGTTAATACATTAGTCTACATATTCTACTTCATATGATAATATGCACACAATATGGTGTGTGCTGCCTCTGCTTAGCGTGTTACTTCCGTGACACACATCTTCAACACAAAACATGCAACGCTAATTAGCCGCGGCAAGTGTTGAAGATGTTCGAAATAATGTCTTTTGATCACCGGCCCACTTCTTTCATTGATATCTCCATGTTTGTTATCCTGTTATCGGTGACGCCATTTTGTGTCGTGATTTAGATCGCGCTGACGTCAAAATGAGATTTGTGCCGTTATTGTTGTCATCCCGCGCGTCAGAAAGATAACAGTTGTCTTATATTGTAAGCCTGAGCAATAAGTCTGTACGCATATCTCTCCCAAATCTTGTCTTCAAATTCAATCAAATGCGTCAATAATAACTGAATTGTGTAATTTAGTTGTTTGCCATTTGAACTCCTACGAGAAAACCAGTTGCCATTATATCTAACATTGCTTTAATGTATTTATTTTATTTATTATTTCCAAATCTTTAAGTATGAGATAGGGACAGAAAGGGCACAAGACAAGTACCATAGGTCAAGATACTGCTCATCTATACACAAAAATAATATAATATAAACTTATTCAATAGATATTGCATAATATACACAAAATGATGTTCATTCTTGTTAGATCATTACGTTCCAGACGATAAGGGCTAGTTGGTGATTCATGAGGATGAAGTACAGTTGCAAATAATCCATGTCTTATACAGGTTTCGAACCCACCTCCCTCATCCTCTTAGGACCTGCGCCCCAACACCACACGGCTGAGTGATCGCAGACGGCGATAAACAAATCAATATATACATATTATATGTGTACACTTTGTTCCAACATTGTCAGATAAGGGGGTGTCGCCACCCAATAAGTGGGCATACAGAATCAGCACCATTCTGCAAATCTTAATGCATCATCTTCTTGTTGTGTTCTCATAATCACTCATTGTTCTTTTCACTCTCCTTTCTTCCAGACAGTTCTCTCCACCTGTCTCTGTCCTCCCACCAACCGTCCATTCTTCTCCTCTTTCTTCCACATCCTGTATTATCTGGTTCTGCCATCTGTCCCGTGGTCTTCTTACTCTTCTCTCCCTATAAGTTTTCTCAAATGTTTGTCTAAGGGCCGTATGCAGAGTCAAGTGCCAAGTTAAGTACAGGATTTGTTGCTATGGAATAATGTTTTATTACATGCTATTTTCCATAAGAAGAACAAACTCCATAGCAACCATGAACAAATCACGTACTTAACTCGACTCTGCAGTAGGGCGGAATAAATAAAATTAGAATTTAGGTGGCTCGTTGGTCCAGTGGTTAGCATCCCTGCTTCCAATGCAGAACGTCCCGGGTTCAAATCCCGCTTCAGGCAGAAGTTTTTTTAACTTTTAGAATACGGATTCAATTCCATTACTTCTTGGCTTAGGAATAAGTGAACGGTGACTTTGGAGCCGTCCTAGCAACGAAGCACTCAATAAATTCAAAGTTGTTCTGGATAGGCCTTGTTGATTCTGGCATTTGTCCGCAGGTGTTCGCACTGTCCAATCACTGATTCATATGTTTCGTATTTGAAGTATCGATCTTTGATTGGTTATCGCTCACTCGTCGATGGTGTTTGGAGCCGACATGGTTGGTTTAGTCACTTTAAATTGAAGTCCCCCACTGCAAATCAGTTTAGTTACTGAGTGGGTAGTCTCTAAATGTGAATTTATGTTATTTTTTATTTATTTAGACATTAATAAATTAGAGCAAACAATCAGAACGAAATGCAACAGTCGATCATAATAATGCAACAATATAATAAGCATGGCAGGCCAGTATATATTGTATGTTGATGACTGTGTCAAGTGTGTACGCACAGAAACTAGGTTAGTCTGCACGCGGCCAGTGGCACGTGAAATTGTTAGACTCTAAGTAGGTCTATAACGTTTGGAGGCCCCATGCAAATACACCATCATGCTTGAGAGCCACATTTACGATCTCCCTAATGATTACTCGACTTCGCATTGTTTTTATAACGTCAGGTTTTTATCTACACCTTCTACACGTTTATTTTAGGAAGTGAAGTGACGAGAATGGCTGCCAACCGCTCGTTTTCGGTCACAATAAGGTCTGAGCTGTCAGGCGATGAAGTGTTTTTAAAATATGTAAAATATGATGTAATTTACTGTAATTATGTTGATCGTTTGCAGGAAGCTTACAACAATGTGCTTGGCGGCCATACTGGTGCTGTGTTTGAGTATGTTGCCATGGAGAAACAGTTGAAGCCAATTGTAGTAGAGACACAAAACTAATGCCATTAGAATTATAAATGTTTCTTTTTTTTATATATAAAATTGATTTGTTTGTGAATTTGTGATTTTTATCTTAATTTTATATGTATTTTTAATTCTAAACATTGCTTTTATGCGTTTTTAAAATCATTCCCGCTAATCTTCATTAATGATTAATGACACCAGTATGGTAGCTGTGACGTCACAAGCAAACTATCAATTACCATATTAATAATTATTTACCACGTTGCCAGATCTACCGAAGTTTGACAAAACGCCACCAGGGTCGCTCCTCTCCATGTAACTCATCATTTGAATCATAATCAATATTCATTTTGTACGTTGATTTTTATTACATTAAATCAATATTAGCAACGTGTCATATCGGAGAGATAAGTTTTGTACATCACTACAAAAAAACTCAAGCCAATTAAAAAGATAAAATGGACAGGCGACAGCTGGCTTTTCCCCAATCAACAAAAAGTATGATCATGGGTATTTATAATTTTTATGGTCGCCTCGTTTTCTGTTCGTAATTTGAAAGTTTAGTGGTAGGGCCTTTATAATGCCATAGAGTGCAACCTGTGTATCTTTCATTCAATCAGGAGTATGGAGTATAGGTGTAGAAGTTGAAGAAAATGTTGAGAAATTGTTCAGTTACTTCTTATGTGAAAAAAATGTCTGTACAAATAATATGATATTATTCAGTCGGGATTGCCAATGAGGGAATTGAACCCACTACCTCCTGAACCATAAGTACTGTGCGTTCCCGTTGGGCTTAAGTTGATGTAGTTACCTATCTACCTACAACTATTTTGATTGAAAACTTTTAAAAACTGTAGTTTATTATGATTTTGATGACTAAACGCATAGACCAGCACAGTTGACCGCGGTCGATTAGGCGTTGGTCAACCACGGTCGCTGCTTTCCAGGTTCGACTCTTTCTTTGGACATGGATGTCATGTGGCGTTTTTTTATCATCCTAATCACCCACTCATCGTCTCGATTAGCATAGTTACAAAAATATGAGACTTCAAACCCCAATTATCATCATCATCTAAACAGACAGACAGACAGACAGACAGACAGACAGACAGACAGACAGACAGACAGACCCAACAGTTAGACTAGCGATATAGATGACCCAGTCATGTGGTAAAATGTTGCCCAGCAAGCAGATGATCTGGATTCTAACCCAAGCTTGGGATTATGGATTGAGTTTTTGGAATTCGCTTTCCTATTCTAGACATAATATGTTTTATTTCTCTATGTAGAAACATATTCGATTGCATCTCAACTTGTTGTGCAAGTGGATGAATCAGTCTCCATGTATCTGCAAGGTTGAACGATGTAATGAAATAGCCAACCCTGTTAGCTGCTCGGAACGTCAAGTATCCAGCTTTGGAATTACGCCATTACAATGATTAATCACAAATTTCGAAATGGAATGCCAATGTGTCATACGGCAAGAGTGTTTTTAATAAATTATCTTGTATCTGACATTTGATGACATCTGGATCCCCGTCGACCGTGAGCTATGCTGATTAGATAGCTTTGTTTTAATCGGGATATCGGAACATGCCAATGTGTATTTCGCACTGGAAGAATCACCATTATTAAGTTGTATAGCTTTGCAATACGCTCGTATTTTAAATAATTTAATCAGGCTTTACTCTGAACAAAGAAGTATACATTGTATGTGTGCTGTCGATATCTCTTCGGAGGTTACAGGATTAAAACGAATATGCCCGAGGGCTGAAAAGTAAAAAGTTCGTGTAAGACGGATTTGGGGGTAGAACCTGCTACAGTGGATGTTGATGACAATATTGTGAAAAAACGCAAGAACAATCGCAGTAGGAGCGGGGGGGACGTCTTAGTCTAGGGCTGAACCATTCAGGGCCTAGCCCCCCCCCCCCTCCACGTTTATACATTATCAGCATCTATTTGAGATGTCCTGGCTTTCTATTGGCCAAATCTTTACAACTTACTTTCTGAATGGGGGGTTCTACTCCACATGGAATGTTTTTCCTTATCAGCGCCAAAACTAGAACAGATTGCAGGCCTACAAAAGAACAACAATAGTCTCTTATCTCACCAAAGAGCGAAGATTCGTAGATCTTACGACAAATTTGACTAACAAAACTAGCTTTAAGAAGAACGATTAACGAACTAAGATCGATGTGGCTGTTGGTCTTGAAGGGTTCATTCTCCTTTTAATACAGAAGAGGTTCGATTAGATTCTAATAGGAGATAGGCTATCTGTACGATTCTAACTGCGCATGGTATGAACGGTGCTTTAATTGGTACATCATACAAAGAGGAATGTAATACATCATTCATTCATTCACTAATTCATTCATTCATTCATTTATTTCCGTGTCCGGAACACAATTCAGACCACTAGTTTCCAAAAGTCCTCTACTTTTATGGCTTTGTCATTTGTTAGATCACTAGATCCTCTAAATAAATAATAAATGAATAATAAATAATATAAATAAATCAAATGTGTATGTAAATCAAATTCAACTTGGTTTTAAGTAGAGTAGACGACAAAATAGAAAAGGAAAGAACAGTAAAATTGGCCTAGTTAAAATTATTAAAAATTATCTTTGTTAGTAAGTTAATTAAATAATGGAGGTGACTGAAGGACTTTGAAATTGCATGGTTTGTTCTTTCCTCGGTGTTTTTCTTTGGGTTTAAGAAAGGTGAACTGCATAAAGTCGACCTTCGCTCGCCGGGGTCGAACCATTTCTATGTAATTTCAGAGCTTTTGGCGATTGTCAACCAGGAACAGTCAACTCAAGGATATTCTATATATATTCCTCATCTGGGCTCTGGAAGAACAACATCCACAGGTTTGTTGCTTTTAGAGGAGTCAATGTTGTCTACTGAATGAGAGAAATTATTCATTAGATTCTTTTAGGATATTATTGGTAAAGTTAGTTTCATTACTGTACTGACATCACCAGTTCATGTTTTATCTAAACAATTGTTTATGATGTTAGACAACCGTGAAGGTACATTGCAACGAGAATGGAAAGTGCAAAATGTGTTTGGTTGTAACCCCAGTAACCCGGAACCCTAGAGAATTCAGGGGATATAGATACAAGTGGACGTGCTCTAATTTGATTTTGTAAAGGTACTCGATTGAGGCTGGTGGAAGATAAAATATTAGTAAATTGGATAGTGGATTCTCTACATGGCTGAGTAAAAGGACTAACGGGTGAGGATAGTTCGTCAGACAGAATTATTGTGAGATATGGAGCACCCCAGGGCTCAGTGCCGAGTCCAGTATTATTCTCAATTAAAATATCAAATGCCATATCTTTCACAGTAACTGATTGTAGGACTCAAGCATTGGAAGAAGACTTCGAACTGTTACATGATTTTATGTATTTTAAATGCTGACGGATAAAGGATTGTTCAGATCCTTACACAGCTTGGAGACAAAACAAATACAACAAAAAGTTGAATGTTGACAATAATGAACTGGTAAGTGAAAGGAGTCAAGTATTTGGGCACACAACATCATGAACAGTACTGTGTAGTGTGTACCAGCGCTATAGGGAAGCGGGTCGAGTCATGGTTGTCTCTGTTGAATTGATAATACAATATAAACCAACGTGCCTTGCTTGTCGGTGTAGTACCGGTAAGTGGTCACCTAAGGTTGGCAGGCACAAAGGCCTTGGCAAGCAGCCTCGCCTTCCTTGGTGTCGCCACACCCAGTGGCAACGCCCTCACTGTTCCGCCTACCACATGAGAGCACGATCGACATTAGCCCCCGTGTCCCGGGACACTGTTCAAGATTGTGTCCGGCGTCAGTCAAGGGTCGTTCAAGGTCAAACCATAAACCTATGCCTTTTCTTTATGGCAAAAAGAGACGCTATACTTAAATTTACATCACACTGAACCAAACTCCGATTCCTTATTAATTCTAATTTTAAGTTTATTATATAAGTTTAACTTTACGGCTAAATTTTAGTAACTAATCATTATGTTATCAACTATTCATATAGGTAACCCAAGACAACCTTACAAATGCTTTCGTCACAGGCGCACTCGTAGCCAACCAGCGAAAAGCCCGAGACAAGCGCGCGCAGATAACGATCGCTGATTGGCTACGAGTGCGTCGCCTGTGACGAAAGCATGTGTATTGTGTAAGGTTGTCTCGGGTTGCCTTCATTGCATTTTCGGCCTAGGGACTGCAACCTTCTCACGATGGGCAGGTTTGTGTGCTTTGGTGACACCTAGAGCTGTGCCGGCGGAAGTGTATGCTTCTGGTAGGGCCACCCTGGCCGGACAGGTCGAGGGGGAGAAGCCAGACGAAAAGCAATCCACGTCCTCCCCTTTCCTTTCCTTACCTTTCCTCCCCGTTACGCCCTACTTGTCCCGTTCTTCCAACCACCCCCCGACGTCTTGACCTAGTAATTGTCGAGTATGTTGTTATACACTAACAATAATTCATTGCAATTTTTGGGAACGTCCAAGTTTGGCCGTGACTGAGTCATCGTTAAAGTATTGTGTGAATGCGAAGATGCTGTAGTAGTGAAAAGGATGCGGTCACAGGAACACGTGCACAGATCTTGCTATCTCATGGACACTCATTTGCATGGATGACGGGGACACCGTTTGTCTTTGAACCTTCTAGTATGACGGGGACACCGTTTGTCTTTGAACCTTCTAGTTCAGCCGGAAGCCAAGATGGTACAGTGAATCAAGTTGAGGTCAACAGTGTATTTTCTTATTTTAACCAAGAAAATGTACCTACGTGAACACAAATATAAGTAGGGTCCTTAATTTTGTTAAAATGTGGCTTTGTTCTATAATGGTCGACCAAAATGTTCTAAAAATTGTTTGATTAGTCGAAGAACGTGATGTAGACTTGCAAACTAAGTCCCGTTGTATGAACCCATCATAAGATTTGTCTTTGATGTCGTTTAGCTCATAAGTGTTTTATATTATCTGTCTACCCTATTGAACAGATCTGATTTTTTAGTGTTTTGTATGAATAATAATAACAACAACAGGTGATGGGCCAAGCTTATGCATATGCATTGTGTATAGTTTGATGACCGATCTCTATTGACTTTCAATACACTTTATATTAGATCTGAGTCTAACAAACTTCCATCCATCGTTCAATCATGGATGTTTAATATAACCTAAAGCAGACTACAACTCCATGGTTCAATGCTATATGCGAGCACGTTGAAGTGAAAGTGAGGAAACAAAACAATCCAGTAACTGCAACAATATAAATAAAATATCGCTAACATTAAACCGCGAATATTTTGTGTAGCATATGTATCATTATGTAGCAATCAAATCTGTCTCCGTGATAGTCTAAACAAACATGATACTGAAAACCCGTATCAATAAAATATATAAATCATACTTCGATTGTAAAAATGCCAACTTCCTGGTGAAATATTAATTTACTGTGGTGGGCTTTATTTTATCGCCTAAACCAAAACATGTTAGCTAAACAAAGCGATAGTGGTTTAGCTCTAACAAGACTTGTTCTAACTAGGCACGTAGCCAGACTTGGCCACGAAGGTGCAAGAAAAACGGGAGCTGCTGCATTCGGCCGACCTTGGGAAAGAAGTAATAGCGGTATAATATCTGCGCCAAGGTAGGTTATACCTTCTGGCAATCATTGCACTGCAGACTTTGGTCATACTGCAGCATAGCTGCTTTCTTTGCATGCATTCGATGGTCTATTTCGCAAGGACTTGTCAACAAGGTCCCGCTAATCAACGGTGAAATACTTCAATGTCAGAACAAATAATTAATGTGTCATACTTATCCGGTATGTCAATACCGGAAGAAGACAAAACGGTATCTGTACATATCATCTACATTTACAATTAGAACCACGTTAAGCACATGAGCTACAACAACAGTAACAACATGTACTACTTTTGTTTCCGATGGAGCTCCAAAAAGTGGCGTAAACAGAGGGGGGGCTGGGGGGGCTGGGGGGCCGGAGCCCCCCCCCCCCCCGAAATCTCGAAAGGTGCAATTATATACTCTGAAATTCATCTAAATTTACGCAAAAGATTAAGTAGATTTACATATTCATTTTTCCATTTGCTTAGTCGAGAAACACTTCTGTATAAGTTATAACAATATAGTAATTTTCTATAATATTGATTGTTGAAATTATTTTGAAATCGTGTTCGGCGCCGTCCCCCCCCCCCCCCCATTGTGTCGTTTGTTGAGCACCTTTCTACAGCTATGTTCTACTCTGGGCAGCTCCCCCCGGAATAAATTCCTACGTACGTAAATAAATACATAAATAAATTAATAAATAACTAAATTTTGTGTTGCGCTCTCAACATAATGTTGATTTTACGGTTACGGTTTTTATAGTGACCATACTGTTCTGCTATCTTAGAAGCAATGATCGATTGATTGTAGACAATGCAAAGTTCGAACCCACGAAAACCCTCGTGCAGTATGCACAGCCTATACTTGCCCTCAAGGCTAGGCCCACTTCAGTATCATCTTCCACACAACAATATTTGTATCTAAAACTTTCACATGCTGAGGAATTTACTCTGTTTACAACTTTCGTTCAATTTCTAAAAATAACATCACACCTTCAGTTCAGTGCCTGTGTGTGTGTACTCGAAAGCCGGCTGTCTGATTTAATTTCACTTGTAAGTTGTAATTACCAATTAGATAAGGATTGGCGTTTGTAAGACACGCATTATTTCCACTTTGAAGGACGTTTAAAGGGCAAGTTTCGGTGTTCTACCAATAAAATGAGTATTTAACCTTTCGGCTACACAATCAACACTGAACTCTGACGTTGAAAATGAGTTATGTGGCCGTGTCTAATTTGGGACATTCATTCTCTAGGTGTGAATTTCTCACCCATTACTTTATTATTGAATGAGAATGACATCGAATAAAAGTTCGTCGGGTGATAAAAATGTGACAGTGTTGCAATGTTTACTTCATCACAGCTGTAATGAAGGCAAGACGTGAAAACATAAGGTCCCCGGAGTCTCGTCTGGTAGCTACAGTTTGGTAAACAAAACCTCAAAGCTATCGTCGCATATTTTACGTATATAGTCGCTATTTTCAAGCCCAATCCTAAAACGACTACTCTATATTTGTAATATTTACGCAATGACAGTTACGCACGGAAATATATATTTATAGAATTCCACCATTAGCAATATTACGCCATGCATATTTAGTATTTTTACACATATTTACCCGTAAATTACTTAACTTTTGGGCCATTGAGTTAATACAATATAACATTAATTTTACTCAAATTATTGACTAGTGTCCCATTTGAATACACAATGGTCTAACAAAATCGAATAATGAGATTAGCATTGACCTTGTAAAAAATTATCATCACATATTACTATCATTATAGATAGAACGAAATAAAATACAGCCCACAACCACAGAAATGCTAATTTGTACTCAGTCCATTTACTATGATATATGAACGAAGGTCCATTCGATTACTCACAGCATTGTTGTGTTGGATGGTGAGTTACAGGGCCGTGTCATGGCTTAACATACGCGGGCTCGGACACAAAGTGAAATAGTTCTTGACCGCAACCAATTAATGGGGCCTAAAGAAAGGGCAAAGGAGGTAGAAGTGCTGGAAATATTCCAAATCGCGGGACGCAAGAGCGTTACAAACGACAATATTGGGAATTTAAATAACAGAACATCGCTATTTAAGACTTAAGGTTTAAGGTTTTATTTTCCTAAGTTTTACTTATAGATCGCTACCATTGGCCGGATTTATAAAACGTTGCCTCTCATTGGCTGGGCTAAGAATTTTAGGTATACGAGTTAACGATGCTATGGTTTCTTTTAATCTTAAAACCTGGGAATTTGGCTTGATTTGATTTTGTTAAACCTTAAATAAGTGTGTAAACCGAGCTTGATGTATTTTAAACATTTAATTTCACATTTTTATTAACTGATTAAAAACAATGTTTTCGGTTCACGAAAAATGTTTTTTTTTTCAGTTTTCGATATGCTGCTCAAACCTGCATAAAACCGATTATTTTGTTGTGCTCTGGTTATATTTTTGGTGTTTGTATTATTGTTTTTCTTGTACTAGTAACTTGTATACTTGTATTTATTTGTTCTTCTTTGTAAATCATTTCTATTACTAAATAGGAGAAACATTATACCGAAATAAAATAAGTATTCACACGCGAGGACATATGATATTGCATTATTATCCTATTAGCATAATTATTGTTTCCTAATCCTCATGTGCAAGAAAATCAAGTCGGTGGTAAGTAAACCACCAACCGCTGTTCACTGTGAACATTACTACACGCTGCGTAACATGATAAATAATAACGCAAAGTTCTGCGGAGCGTGAATTAATGTTGACGTGAGACAAACCTCTCGTCACGCCCAAATAGACAGAGCGATATACTTTACTTGCCGCAGTCACAGCTGAGACCCACAGCCCCACCCAAGCAAGCAGCGCAATCCGTACATTGCCTCGATTTATTTAGTAAGTTACAACTATCATTATTCATCTGGATAACCGATGGTTATCATCGTGAAATAGAGTTCGAAAGTTGGAAATTATTGAGTAAAAGAGACAGGTATTTGGGTATAGCAATAATATAAACTATTTGTATGTACAATACAAACTTGATTATGAGGACATTTCAAGAAACATTCACGTATTCATGTCCGAACAATGGGGGATATTTAATTTCAAGTATGTTTTTATTTATAAATAATAATAATAATAATAATAATAATAATAATAATAATAATAATAATAATAATAATAATAATAATAATAATAAAAATAAAAATAAAAACAATAATATTAATAATTTTTTATTAATTAAAACACCCACGACGCGGCGAAACGTCCCGTTCAAGCTATAATTTTATCACATTATTACCGGGCCGCGAAAGTTTAAAATGTGAATTAATAATAATAATAATAATAATAATAATAATAATAATAATAATAATAATAATAATAATAATAATAATAATAATAATAACAATAATCATCATCATCATCATCATCATCATCATACATTCAATAAAATCAATAACAATAATTAGAATATTTTATTTAAAAAGAGAATTGTATGACAAATTATTAGACTAATAATAAAAGCTTAAGGAAAATAAACCTATCAACAATTAAGGTAGCAGCCCGCATTACTGACGCCTACGCTGCCCGTAAGTGTGAACGGCAACATGATTACCTTACGTCACTGTGCAGTGATTGCGCCTGACTCAAAGCAAAGGTTTTTCCTGCTCATAACATAACGGGTTCATGTCGTTTTGTATATTATGCAAGGCCTCCCCGCCAGTTCAGGTTCTATTTCTGGTCCAGCAAGCACAAGCTGCACTCGCAGACGCCGCGAGGGAAATCGAAAGTGCCGCCATTTTGTTTCGAGCACTGATATCCTGTAAACATTCCTTGATGCCTCATCCATCTCTCACGGGTACCGAGAAGACATTTGCATAAATAAATAAATACATTCACATTTAGAGTCTACCCACTCAGTAACTAAACGTGACTAAACTGATTTACAGTGGGGGACTTTAATTTAAAGCGACTAAACCAACCCTGTAGGCTTCGAACACCATCCACGAGTGAGCGATAACCAATCAAAGATCGATATTTCGAATACGAAACATATGAATCAGTGATTGGACAGTGCGGACAAATGCCAGAATCAACAAGGCCGATTCAGAACAACTTTGAATTTATTGAGTGCTTCCTTGCTAGGACGGCTATAAAGTCACCGTTTACATAGCCTAAAGTTTGGAATGTTTTAGTATTTTGGGTAAGCCTTAACTTGTTATTATAGGTATTATAGGGTAACCAGACGTCCTGAAAAATGCGAGACATTCCCGAATTTGACACAAGTGTCCGCGTCCCGAAATGTTTCATTTAGGCACGCCTTTTGTCCCGAAATTGGTAAATTTACGATTTTCTTGGATTTGGGTTTAAAAAATTACAAATTTCAATTAAGAAAAACAAAGATTAGAAGCGGTCAGTGCGTAATAAATTTGTAATTCGGCGCGCCGACACAACTGGCAATCTGTTGCGTAGAAACTAGAAAGTTTATTTACTTGCTCTTCCCTAAAATCGAGTAAGAACATTTAAATAACAAAAAAACTATAGTCACCGTTTCACTTTCAGCGAACATTTAACCTGACAGTGTTTTCACCTCCATTGGATTAGAGAAAAAAGTGTCCCGAAATTCAGTCTAGACCACGTGGTCACTCACAACGATAAAATAAAAATTAGCAATAATCGAAAAGATGACTGCAATATCGATCGATAGAACGATAATGAATTTACAAACATGGAGGAACCTTACACAGCTTCGGTGATATTACGTCGCCTAACCGAGCGCATAACGATATAGCAACATTCCTTGGACACATCTGACGTGACACTGTTGAGAGTGATCACACATGAGGCCCGAGGTCCAGTATTTCGGCGGTGTATTTCAATACTGTACTTCAAAGATGCATTACGAAAATGCTTTTTTAGAAAACAAAACATTTGTTTATAATGTAATTTTTTCAATATCGATTATCGAAATGGTATTAAATATCGAATATCGAACGATGATATCGATTATTCTGTGAATCCCTTGTTTCCACAACACGTGAATTTTCAACGCAGACCATTTGCAAAGATAAGAACGTCTTATTCTGCATGAAATCCTACTAAAATTTCATTCTCTTCTAATTATTCAGGTATCTTATGTTTTTCTCCGTCTGTACATTTCGTAAACACGCGAGTTTTTGTCTGAGAAGAAAAAGAGATATAAATTTCAAAACTATTTCGGTTTCTAACGGATATGTGGTATAATGTAACAATGCCAATCGCCACAGTTGCATTCATGCTTAAGTTTTGCAATGCCTGTGATCTGCAACGAATTTCTATTAACCTATATTGGAAACAGACACACCCCGTTGCACTAATAATAACGTATTATTGCATTATAAGGTATCAGAAAACCCATGCTGCCAAATTGCAAACTTTCCGTCCATTACGTCTAGCTTATACCAAATGTGAATCGCCTCGTCTGAATTAATTATAATTTATTAACCTGGGCCCGGATTCACAAGTGGTCCTAAGTCTTTTTCTGGTCTAAAACCGGCATAGTTACTAATTCCTGGTAGGTACAAGACACAATCAAATTCCAATAATATGTTTTGAAGTCTGCTCTCAGATATTTTCATGGATTCACAAGTGGTTCAAAGTTAGGCCGGTCTTAGAGATAACACCAAAAAAAGACTTAGGACCTTTTGTGAACCCGGGCCTTGTAGTTTAACATTAATTTGGTGCATATAAAAAGCTATCTTGCATCCTACCAAAAACTATAGCACTTTTAGGTTAAAAAGGATAACAAAATTATATTTTTTCGTTCTGCACCATAAGATTGGATACTTCCTTTAGGTCCTAAAGGTTTACATACGTCCTAATTATTATAGGTTTTTGCATCTTGATTGGAGGTATACTTATTACGCTGTCGAGGAATTTTTTTATAAAACAACTGTTCGTATATTGATGGTGTTGTTTGATTACTTTTACTCAAATCTAGATCAAAGCTATAATAATTAAACCTGCTAATGAACACATATCCATGGTAACCTTAAAACCAAGCCTCTTCTGTTGAAATATCGGCGGATCTCTTAGCTGTAGCTTTACGCATAATTACTACTTAGGTGGTTTGGACATTATGGAAAACATGCCTGGGAAGAAACTGACAGAATAATAGACCTACACGTTACGACGTGTTGAAGGAAGGAAACCCACAAGTAGTTCAAGGAGAGCTTGGACTGAACGAATTGGAATGATTTTGAACACCAGTGGAAATGATAATACTGTAAATGGTGAGATATAATTAGGGCTACCCAACGATAAAAAAAATCTTATCGATATCGCGGGAAGAAATATCGTGATATCGGCGATATCGCGATATCGAAACTTTTCCCGCCTGTTTTTAGAATTTCAAGACCAGCCAGGAGCCATTCATTATAAACGATATATTGTTAATAAATATTTTAAACTAGAAATATCTAACTATGTGTGTCAATTTGTGAGTTGTACTATTCAAAATTTAAAATAATCACACTAAACAGCGGTTGTGATTGGCGTGACGTGACGTAGTAATCGTTTTTTTTTCTAACAATTAGCTTATTAGACGTAAGTTCGATCGCGATATGTAGATATTGAATAGTTTTTCTATTACCGATATCGTATCGAATTATCGATATCGTTGGGCAGCTCTAGATATATTAACATCTAGTATGACGATTGGACGGCGAGGTGTGTATAATATGCCAGGAGGATTCGAGTACCTGGAGAAAACGTTCCCGATGACCGTCTATTATACCATATTTGAGAAAAACCTGCTGAAAATACATTCTTTAACTATCAATTTTGAATTTTACCGCCGTGTGGTCCCAGGTATAAAAACACGTACAGAGGTGCACTCTGCTTGTCGTAAGAGGCCGACGTTCATCTCATAGCGTTTGAGTAACCGAAATAATCAATTACACGTTACATCTCACCAAGCTTTTTTGGTAGCGTTCAATTAACTTGTAATCTATACTTAATTTTCAATAACAATATCCGATTATCAAAATAATAGATCTTTGATAGAATCCACTATAATGTAGTGTTAGCTAAGCAACAAAGACTCGTGGTTTCTCTCGTGTAGCCAGCCAGATAATGACCCACTTTCTCCCGAGTTCGCTGGCGGCCTTCCGTAGTGCCTAGGCCTAGTCCCACTCAACGTGGTACCACTTCACCACGTTGAGTAACTTAGTCTTAGAGGACCACCTTTCAAGTTGAGATTGACTGAGATTAGCGAGCAATTACAAAACCATTCATTATGTATGCAGCCACCCACCCATGCATGTAAATAGACAATACAGACGTGTATTCTACCTAGGTCATAGTTCGGCATAATACAGAGGCATAGCTAGGTCATAGTTCAACACAATACAGAGGCATAGCTAGGTCATAGTTTGATACTTCGACACTACAGAGACATAGCAAATGAAGAAATTTACTATGGGTAATAGTTGACACTATATTATAGGAAGATAACATTTACGAAACAACAATAAATCATGGTAGTTAGTAGTCAGTCAGTAGTAAGTAGTAAGTAGTAAGTAGTCGTAGTAATAGTAACTGTTGTTAATGTTGATGTTGACGTTGCTAAGTTCCAGCAATATTATTAATATATTAATTTACATAAAGGTACAAAGGAATCATATTTACATTTAGACCTATGCCAACAAGACTACACTACAAACACTATTTTATTTTTTTACAAAATATGGATTATGGGAAACAAAACAAATTCTTCTCTAAGCCATTTCTGCGTTTTCAGATGTGTTGATATGATACGAAATGTATCTATTTACTGCAAACACGTGGAGATAAGCAAATATTTATGGATAGTAATTTCTTCACATTATGCCCGTTGCATAGATTAGAAAGCCATGTTTTCACGGCATTATCGCCATATAAATGACAGCATTGATGGATAAGGCGAATAAACTGGCTTATCAGTGCTGATATCATTGTCAATGCTTTGGTCCCCTGATTGTGGCCGATTATGTATTCAATAGAGGCACAGACTGAGGTGGCCAGTCGCCAATGTAAACTGATTTACATTTCTACAAGTTTTTAAACGTTTTGTTTATTTCTATTTATTTACTGTAATTTGTCAATTTTAAACTGTGGGTCAGTGAAATATCTAAATATCTAAAATAACATGATGTAATACTGGGTTTAATTAGTCCAATCCGTCCTAGCAACGAAGCACTCAATAAATTCAAAGTTGTTCTGGATCGGTCTTGTTGATTCTGACATTTGTCCGCAGGTGTTCGCACTGTCCAATCACTGATTCATATGTTTCGTTTTTGAAATATCGATCTTTGATTGGTTATCGCTCACTCGTCGATGGTGTTCGGAGCCTACATGGTTGGTTTAGTCGCTTTAAATTAAAGTCCCCCACTGAAACTCAGTCTTGTTACTGAGTGGTAGACTCTAAATGTGAATTTATTTATTGTATTTATTTAGAATATCAAGCGATATGTTGAACTAATACAAGACTCAAAGAATCCCAACTTCACTGTAAGATCCGGGTTCGAATCCCAGCTGATTCATGTCTTGTTTTCAATAACTTATGTTGTTCTAATGTCAAAACTGTGATCCAACAACGGACACTCGAACCCAGACCTCACTGTGAGATCCGGGTTCGAGTCCCAGCTGCCTTGCGTGTTGGTTTAAGTCGTTCGCTCAAGGTGTGTTAATTGTTTAGTTGTCCGCTAACTACTGACTAAGTGTTCTAATGTCAGGTTATAATAACTTTCACGTGCCAAACCAGAGGAAGCTGCACCACGCCCGAAAAGAAGAAAAACACTCACAATAGTCCACAATTATTATTCGCCAGGAAGCGGCTAACGAAAGCAGTGGAACGGGTGGGAATCGAGCTGAGCATGTGTGGCTCACAAGGCGCTGGCTCACCTCCCCGGGCTATAGGGGTGGGGAGCCGAGGGGGGGGGGGGCGGGGGGAGATAAAAAATAAATACATTCGTATTTATAGAGTCTACCCACTCAGTAACAAGCCTGATTTTCAGTGGGGGACTTTAATCTAAAGCGACTGAACCAATCCTGTAGGCTCCGAACACCATCGACGAGTGAGCGATAACCAATTTACGAATGTGTGAAAAAATGTCAGGTATCTGTTGATTTTCTTTCAATTGGCGCGGTTGAAAGGGGCAGTAGACAATTATCCTGAGATAAATAAAAAAATAAAATAAATAAATTCGTATTTTTAGAGTCTACCCACTCAGTAACAAGACAGATTTTCAGTGGGGGACTAGCGACTAAACCAACCATGTAATAGGCTCCGAACATCGTCGACTTTCGTTGGGACTAGTAGCCTATAGTTGGACTCCAGCATAGGAATACTTACGTTGGGCCAACTTTAACATGTCAAGTGTTGAAGTGTGGATGCGGCCTCGAGCCAGATTAAGACCTGGTTTCGAATCCCAGTCGTGATTGGCATTTTATCCGCTGGCAATGTTTACGTACAACATGTGTTGAAACTATTTGAATGTCATCGTTGCTGCATTTATATGAATGACTACATCTTTATCCGTTGCCGCCGTAGCTTAATAAGTGTTTTGTGAAATCGGTATTCAGAGAAATTCAACAGTTTGAAGGCTTTCATGCTGATAGCTTTGCCGCGTACCAAGCAGGCCCGATCGAGTGGCTGATTCACACAAGTCGCCATTAGCATAAATTAGAGAAGAGAATTCGTAACGTTGAGCATTGCATGATTGCAAATTAGCTGGGAATATCGCGATGTGTGATTTTCCGAATAAAGCTTTCAAACCGAATACCAGCGATTATGCTTCGGACATGCTTTCGTTTTTCTTTTCTTTGTACCGTGCGTATAGCTTGATGTATTAAACCTGTCAAGCAAGCGATAGCGCTTCTAAGTTGTACCGTTGTTTGTCTGCAACAATTCAAAATGTGCACCAATTTGTCATTCACACATCACGATTTTTTTTTTTTTTTTACCCACCAGAATGCAAGTATTCTTTATAGGAACTTACATCCTTATCTATAATTGTTCAACCACCCGTTTCATCCATGCACGTTGCTTTCACGAAAATTAATAGATTCCTGGCATTCTTTCATACATTCGCACAGGTGGTCGTTTACTTAGCAGAGTGAACTGTAATCTCATAAGTAACGCCCAAGGATTTTTAGAATTCCAAAACATGGTATAAAATCTCTACTGGACTTGTTACTACTAATTCTACTGCAATATTACTACAAATATTGTACAGTAGGAACCAATAATTGGAAGACATCCAATTACCAAGTGCAACATTCAAAGATAAGTTTACCCTCTGGCTTATCAATTTATCAATGTGAATTTCTTCGAATCTTCGCCAGTGTAACAATGACAAGTCTATGAAGAACGAAGCGTAATACTTAGTATACAGAAACAATACATTCATTTACCACAGGTCCGTATTATGATGATTCTTAATGACGTCACGCTCAACTGATTTCAAATTAAAATTCATTCGTTTCTCGCTCGGTTCAACGGCATCACTCATGTTAACAGACGCCGTTTCTTTCCTGTCTAGATATAAACACATCATTTCCTCGCTGCACGTTGCACATGGAGTCACGTGTGTGGGTGGGGGGGGGGGGGGGGGGGGGGGCTGCCTACGATCAGTGCTGCTGGGATGCACCAGCATGCTCTTGAGGTCGATGGACCAATGTTCCCACACAGATAATCTCACTGAATTGGTTCTAACAATCGGTCTTGCTTGAATTGAGTTCTTTACGCATTATTATACTCCTAGGACATTCCTTCCTTACGAACTCTCAAATGCGCGAGGACATTCCTTTCTAATAAACTGTCAAATGCTCTTTGTAGGCCTACTTGTTAGGGGCACTTCGGTTACAATTAAAATTTCCTCTACAGCTGGGATACACAAAATATACTGATAAAAGGGTTTTATTATACATAATTCATTCATTATTATACTCCTCATTATTATACTCCTAAGACATTCCTTCCCTACAAACTCTTAAATGCGCTATGCAGGCCTACTTGTTAGGGGCACTTCAGTTAAAATTAAAATTTCCCATACAGCTGGGATACACAAAATATACTGATAAAAGGGTTTTATTATACATAATTCATTTATTATTATACTCCTCATTATTACTATACTCCTCATTATTATACTCCTAGGACATTCCTTCCTTACAAACTCGTAAATGCGTTATGTAGGCCTACTTGTTAGGGGCACTTCAGTTACAATTAAAATTTCCTCTATAGCTGGGATACACAAAACATACCGATAGAGGTGGCTCTGTGGTAAGATGCGAGATTCTTTACTTTGAGAGGTCGCCGGTTCGATACCGACCACCGGCAGTCCTGACTGAAGGTTTTTCCGAGGGTTTCCTCAGTCCCAAGACGAATGCTGGTATTGATTGAGACTCATAGAAACGCCTCTATGAATAAGTGGTGCAAATTTGTAATATGCATATATATTTTTTTCGTTCGATGTAGGAAATGCAAATTCAATTTCTTCGCCTTATCAGCAACAAAGTTTTTCAGTTTTACTTTTAATGCAATTATCCAACAAATTTAAATATCGATTATGCTACTTTCGAACATGTTAAGAATGTTTTTAATTCATAATATAGTAAGTTTCTCTTTTTACTTTCAATGTTCTGTGAAATTCCTGCAAATCATTGAAACACTCCACGCGTGCATATACAATCTGATTTATTTCCGTTCTATCATGAATATGTTGTAAATTAAATACTTCAGAGTTTTGGCAGAAGAAATCTCAACAAATCATGCAATAATGTTAATAAATCATGTTTGTAAGGTGGCGCTAGATTATTCTATAATGTGGAAGTGGAAAGACAATCCCAATATTGTAAAACTGCGCTAAATAAGTTTTTATTAATGTCACTTGACAACGCTGCAAATTGTTGAAGAAGCGAAAAATAACCCAGGCTTGCCAAAAACGCATCAATTAATAGAAGCCATATTGTTGTAGTTATTTACCAAACTGTTTTCGATTCGCTTTTGTTCTTGAATTCAATAAGTTTGACGAAAGTATTAAGTCGTGTAATGTCGACAACAAAAGTTCCAACTATATTAATGGTTACTACGATTTGGTATCTTAAAAATATGTCATTAGTTCCAAAAAAATAACAACCGTAACGCAACAATATTGTAATCTTTCTCAATCCAATCTCTAGAATTCTTATGAAATCGCATCTTCAACACATTAATTAAAAAAGAAACTAGTTTTGTGTATCGTTCTTCAGATCTTCGCGTGGTTTTAGAACTTTGTGTTATTATGAAGCAACACTTGATCGTGTATCATTGGTAATTGACAGTTTGCTTGTGACGTCACAGCGGCATTCTGGTGTCATTAATCATTAAAGAAGATGAGCGGTAATGATTTTTAAATTGCATAAAAGTCATGTTTTAAATTAAAAATGCATATGAAATTCAGATAAAAATCACAAATTTACAAACAAATCGATTTTATAAAAAAAAAAAAAAAAACTAATGAAATTAGTTTATGGTTTCTACTACAATAATTGTAACAGTTGAAACAGTTGAAACAGTTGAAGACAATTATTGGCTTTAACTGTTTCTCCGTGGCAACATACTCAAACATAGCACCAGTATGGCCGCCAAGCACATTGTTGTAAGGTTGCTGCATACCATCAACACATGAAATTAAAGTGAGACTAGCGGGTTCGATTAACAATGATCATCTCCATAGCAGCCTTTGATTATATCGGTCACAAGACTATTGATTGACACGTTGTTAACAGTTCATTTCCTAAATAGAGTTGCTTTACGGTCACAACAGTTAAATCATGCATCTTACGGGAATCGAACCCATGTCTATACGGCTCGGATGTGCAACCCAATCGCATGTTACAGACTTACAGTAGGCACCTAGGTGCCGGTATACCATATATTTATACATTAATCATCACATATAACTAACACACTTCGTGTGGATCGAGTAATCATGTATACATTAACTATATGTTGTGATAGTAAATGGTAGAGATGCAAGAAAATGGTTTTATTTTTCTTCACTTTTCGTTTGAGAAATTGAGAATTATGGTGTTTTGTGGTGTCATTGTTTTTTTGATCGAAAATCATGTTTTTACATAAAATTATTGATAAAACTAAGAAAGGTTACATTTTCTAAACTATTATATGTGTATGGCCCTAAATGTATAGGCTATAGTGATGGGCGTCAAAAATTAGATTAGGCTGCAGAGAAGTAAGTGGTGATGATGCGGACTGCTTATTTTCGCTTTTTATCTCGTAAATCTTGTGAAGATTTGAACGGAAGAGAATACAAAATTACGAATTACTGTTAATAATGGTGCTATTTTGCTAGAAAGTGGCAATTATGGTGTTATATCGCGAATAAACTCATAATTCGTTTTACAAGCATTTTATGGTGTTATTTCGCGATTTGAATCTGAATCCCAGTGACGCATAACGTAAAGAAAATGTTGAAACCAGCACTCTAGAGTGTTTTGTTACACTTTTCGTTGTATCACGCATTGCGAAAAACTTGCATCTCTAGTAAATGGTGACATGTGATGTGTAACATGAACTATATTAAAAAGAAACTACTAGCAGAAGATGATGATTCTTTTTGCTTTAAGTCTCAATTAGAGCAATCATGCTATTGGAGGCGGTAAAAATGCCAGTAGAAGAAAATAAAGAATGAAGAGCGGTGATTTCAAATAAATTGTTTGGGGGGGGGGGGGGCGATGTATATTAATGATCCGCAAGAATGTAAGGTGTACCAATATACCAAATAACTGATGGTAGGACTTAATCCCAGCATTCGGTTTATACCGAGGAAAACCTCAGAGAAAACGTGCAGTAAGATTTGCTCAGCGCAATAGGAATTCGAACCCGCGTCCCAACTATCGCATGTAACCGCTTAACCACCTCTATTGCAGTACTGTCTCTTAAATTAATCCGCCATCTTTGATTTCAGGAATGTCAAACGGATATTCATAATATTAACTCGTTGCTCGTTTGAAACGTCGTCATCATCCCAAGGCTTGGATGAAGGTTGTCTAGTCTAGTTAGTCACTGGATTCCTTCCGAGTGTCAAAACTTGTAACTGACTTCAATGAAGTAACACTTTCAGTTATAGAAGGTCGCTGGTTTGATACCAGGCGCCGCCATCTGCAACTCTTTAGCTTTGGGCGGACGTAGCCAATATATTATACGATGTTTGTCCTGCTATATGTTATAAGTAATAACATAGTTAGTAATTAGCGAATGTTTTCTGCCTTGTGTAGAAAATAATGGGGGGGGGGGTCTCGAACATCGCTTCAGCCCCCTTCCTTCACTGTGGGCAATGGGGGCGCTCTAGACCAAAGCCCCCCTGTCCTCTTCAACAAGCGCAGAAACCACATACAGTGTTTCATGTTCATTGTTTCAACAAATTGTGTTTATTCAATACTTTATACCCAGATCACAGTTTACATAAGATACAGCAACTACTTTCATTACTTGATCACCCCCCACACAAAGTGTATACTTGAGTTGTCCCCCCCCCCCCCCCCCCCAATATCATGCATGGTATGCCACTTTGGGACTTGGTTTTGAATCCCGCATAGGCATGGGTATTTTAGTTATTGTCTCAGTTTGAATAGCTTGATTGCAATGATAGAGGCGTAAAACGACAATAATCCAATATCACGAAGCATTAAATTTAAATAGGTATTTTAGAGTGTTTGGGTAGTTAGGAAGGAATGTCCAATAGTAGGACTCAATCCCAGCATTCGCCTTTACGACAGAAGAAAACCTCGCGGGAAAAACTTTCAGTCAGAATTACCGGTGGCCGGAATCGAATCGGCGACCTCCCGAATTAGACTCTCGCGTCTTACCGCAGTCTACACCACAACTAGCGTCCTGTCTGATGAACGTGTGGCTGTTGAACCTAGGCTAGGCTAGGAGCTGCATCCCACACCAGTTGACTCAGTCCTGCTCTAAGATGCGTGGGCCTACATAACCACTACCATTGGGGTCACCCTGTGACGTAATGATTGGTTCACCGTTACCTCCTTCGCTTTCGTTGAGGAATGCACCTTGCACTGCACTGCAGCCTGTTGGATACGTTCACCCATATCAACGAACTCAATTTGAATTACATCATTTAAAACGTAAATTTTTATATCTCCATCTAATAATGTATCCGGATTACTGTAAGTTTTATTGTATATTATTAATGCAATCATTACTACCATTGTTGGAGCGAGCAAAGCTAGCGGAACGCAGTCTGCGAGCAATTCTGGGAGCTAAATATGTATACGCGGATCTGCATAAGATTATGTGTTAATTGGGTCAGTGGTTACTTTGCTTGCTGGTTCGTGCGTTCAACTCGACGTTTTTGCCGTGGTAAAGTGAAGTGACAGCCATCGTAACAGACAGATCTCTCTCTACGCTAAGACTTTTTAACAACATTTGACGCTGTTTACATCCGTCCACATCCGTCCCCAATTAATATCAATCAAACAACTTACCGTTCTTGTGTTGTAATCCTTTGACAAGTCTTTTTCAAGACAAATTCCAATAATTTTAGAATATTAAAGATGTTCCTTGCGTGTTTATGTCGCCGCGTGTGTTTCCATTGTCACACGCACACGCACACGCACGCACACACACTCACGCACTTCACAGCTAAGACGAGCGACGCTCCGTCTGTCTGTGTACCGTCGCTATGTTAGACCTGCGGTCGACTGACCATCAACTCTTTCTTCAGACGGCGGACTACAAAGAAGTCTGTGAAAGCGACCTCCTGATTGGTCCAACACCTGATGACGTCACAATCACAATCGCACTAGCTTTGAACGCGATCAACAATCGACTGAAATATTATCTTATCTTTTTATTGACCAAGGTTCATCAAATGGTGCAATTTCCGTTAATCGCGGTGAGATAACGAGATATGGACGGAGAATGCGCGAAGAGGCAGCGGACAATTGACGTTATTAATTAAGTCGTTTTTAAATTTATACTATTTTATAGGGAAATACAGAAATTTAAAAAATGTAAGAGATAATCTTTTATCTTATTGTTTGCACAAACACGAGAAGTTACCGAATACCGTTTCACTGTCAACCATGATACCCTCATAAAATGTATAAGGAGAGTAATTAATCATTATTGCCGACGTAATGTCTGTGTAACGCGTACTTGTGTGGGAGGGGGAAGGGGGGGGGGGGGTTCTGGGGAAGACCCCCAGCTCATGCTGATATGACGTGATACGTCTATTTATATAGACTAAGGCTTCTCAAACTATGGGGTCGCAGGCTTATGAAAAATGGAAATTAAGGTGTAGGTCTATGTTTATTGTTTATATTATGGAGTCGAACTTAAAAAAAGTATAAAAGATATATGTAGAAAAGTTGAAAAAAGGCTCAGCGGGAAACTTCTTTATTTTCCTTTCATTTTTCCTTTCCTTTTTTTTATAAGCATTTGCTTATAAAAATCTGACCTACACTAATTTTATTAGAGTAAAGAACAGCAAATTGTATTTCTTCATTAGTTAAGGTATAGTAGTAATATTTACGTCACATACCAAACCTATACATCGGGATAAAATAAACGTCCAACTTTTTAGCTACACATAGAAATACAAATTTACTTACTAAAGTTAAAAAAGAGATAAAGATCTGCCCAGTTTATTTACTCGCACCGATCTTACATATCCTTCCATCTGAGTCAACGGTTATACTTTGTGAGGACCGCCAGTATCAGTGTTTTATTTTCCGAAATCCAAAATAATATGTAAAATGTCGAACGAAGCATTCTGCCAATTAACGAACTTGTAAGGAAGGAAATTACCAGTGGAAAACATGGAAGTTGCGTTGTCTGCTATGTAATAACTCGTTGAAACACAACAGGAACACGTATTACAGGAAATAATAATTACAGAATAACTATATCGAGATTCTTAACGTGATTAACACGTGTTAATTTGTGTTAGTATACAACGTTGATTTCATTTTAAACTTTTACATTAAAAATATAGATAGAATTCAAGAATAATTTCTATAGTTCAGGACGACGTATTTTGTCGCTTTCTGCTGACTGATCGATTCTCCCATTTGAAGAACATGTGTTTTTTAACGTCGTGGAAATGGATGGCACAACAGAGTTCGACTAGTCGCCGCCAGGGGATTTACGGACCTTCAATACAATTTTTCTTGTCTCGTGACAGGACAGGATGGCCAGTGTAGGGTTATGGGCGTGCCCATACCCTCTTTGGCCTACAGGTCCTACATACAAATTGTACAAAGTTAAAAGTTTCAAAACAATTACACAAAGTTACAAAACAATTATACAAAGTTAAAAGTTACAAAGTTAAATACACGGAGAGGAAATTGCAGTATGACATTGATCGGTAATGGATATTTGATTGTCACTGGTGATTATTCAAGACGATCTAGGAGCGTTGCTCTTTTAACGCTTGGTCAGTCCCAGCGGATCGAGTCCCCTGTAAGCATTGTTGGCAGCCATTAAAAATACAGCCATTTTAATTAACTAGTGCGATAAAAAAAATGTAGCAGTCGAAATCTCCAGACGCGGAACAAAACAGCCTCGTAGACGAAGCAAGGTTTGAGGACATCGTGTCACGGAGCCAAAAACCGGAGTAGTCCTTGATTAGATCGTAACATGAAGGTCGCAACGAGTATTTGCTTCAGACCGTGAATAATGGAAACAATTTGCTCGACATAAATGTAAAGTGTACAGACACCTCTTCGCCTCCAATTGTAAGATAACAATATAACAATGGTTATGGATAACTTGGAAACGCTCTGTGTGACGCGTTGATATTGATAAGCGAGCGCATTTACGTCAATATCCATTCCACTCTGTCCTGCTGCCAACCTGTTGAGCAAAAATAAGATTGCGCAGATCAGTTTTTGACCGTAAATATGTTTAAACTTACTTACTTACTTACTTACTTACTTACTTACTAGATACAATAGTTCAACATTGAACTTTGCTGGAAAGCTCACCCGAGCTGGGCCCTCTAGAGCAGATGAAGGAATACAGAGGTAAAAACGCCTAAGCCCGAGGGCTCGGGTGATAATAAAAATTAGTGTGGAGATGAATGGGGGTAGAACCTGCTACCACAGTGCTGCTACAATGGAGTCAGTGTGAAAACGAGAAGAAAACTGAATTGGTCCTCAGTAGAAGCGAAGGGGGCCGTCTCAGTCTAGGGCTGAACCATCCAGGACCCAGGGCCCTTACTATAGGATTTTTTTAGATTGTTGCTAAGAAAGAGGAAGGACTACTAGCCAATATTAAAACCCGCGAAATTAACGTATTTTCGTCATATCTCAATAACGCCACACACTATTGAAACAGTGACACCTACGCATATTTTGGATTCGTGAGAGCTCAATACCTTACGAAAAAGATTTATTAGTTTGCAGTAATTATAATTATTATTCCGAATTTAATTAACTTACAAGTTAATTACAAATTACAACTATAATTACTACAATCTACGAAATCTTTTTCATTTGGTATGGAGCTCTCACGAATCCAAAATATGCGTATCTAGGTGTCACTGTTTCGATATTGTGTGGCGTTATTGAGATATGACGAAAATACGTTAATTTCGCAGGTTTTAATATTGGTTAGTAGTCAGGCAAAACCAATTGGTTCCCGTTTATTTTAACTTGGAGTACCACTAAACAAATATACTAAAATGCTATAGTTTTCCTTATTGAATAATAAAAGGTGTTTCATTTTTCACATTTTTCCAATTTAGTTCCCGCTTCCGTATGTTGTTGAACACACCACACTATATTAATATGAAGTGAAAGTTGTGTTCAGTTAAAATGTAAGTACCGGTACTAAAATGGCGTTTTTCGTTTTCCAAGGACCGCATTTTAACAATTATATCAACAATAGCCGCCAACATAACAATATGAGAGACGCACTCAGTCAGTGCAATTCCTTTGGAAAACGCCGTAGCCCATAAGTGAAGTTTTTCACTTTTTAATTTTTGTTGAATCAACTTTTAAAGCGTTGTCACTTGGACTACGACCTTGTTGGCGACTTAATAAATCGTCCAAGGCGGTGAACTGAACTGTTTCACGGCCCAAGAGACAACTAAAGTGCAAGGTCGCTCGCTTGGAGGTCCGACATTTGGTCCACACAACGCCTCGTACTCGGAAGTATATAGCCTGTAGCTAATATGGCTATCTCTCTCAGACGGTGGTCACTGTATGGCCAGCATGGGCGTCGATAAACTTGTGGCATTGGGGGATATAGCGCTGCTGAAGGTCGGTTTACACAGGGGCGGATTGGGAAAGCAATCCAGGCCGGGGAAAGTTTTGGTCAAGCACGGGGGGTTTGGGGGGCTGAGGCCTCCCAACAACAGCGCCGCAGGCGAAATTTTTTAAAATCAGGTTTTTAGAAAGCATTAGGTGCGTTTTAGAAAAAAAACATAGCAGGCTGAATGCACTACCGACATACTGTATTTTCGTCGGTTAAAAGTAGAAAAACACCAGCAAGAAGATTGATGAGAATGAGATCAAGTTACACCGAAATTCAACGAATCTACAATGTAATTTAAACCTTGCAATATCGTGAAGGAAGGGGTGGGAGGGACTCGGATTTAAAGAAATTCAAATTTCAAAGCGCGGCAACTTACCGCCGGCGCCAGGCAGTTTATGCCTGTTCCATGCAGTCGGACCAGTCCAAATTCGGGCCAAAACAGGCAGACCACCGGTTATTTGCCCGGTCGCCCGGCGGGCCTGTCCGCCCCTGGGTTTACACATTTAATATTTAAAATTTAAGGGATAACAATATCAAGTCATAGATATAAATGTTTATATCTATGATCAAATCTAGCCAAAAGCATTATGGCATTTACACACTTTCCTAGGCGATTTAAGATTTAAGGAAACCATAGTAACGTTAGCTCTTATACGTGAAATTCATAGCCCAGCCAATGAGATGCGACGTTTTATAAATCAGGCCAATGGTAGCGATCCTAAGTAAAACAGTTAGGAAAATAAAACCTAAATACGTGTGTAAACCGAACTTAAGCAACCTTCTTTCAGCGACATTGATGATTAACAATAAAACAACAATGACCAATTGACAGATAAACTCCTCCTCATAACAGTTTATTTCCTTGCTACCAGAATGCGTCTAGTCTATTTTGTGTGAGATAGCGCTGCTAGCAACCTCTTTAGGGCTATCTACGCCATAGATGATTTAACAATAAAGATACAATATACAATGATTAATGTACGATTGACAGATAAACTCCTCCTTATGATAGTTTATCTCCTTGCCACCAGAATGCATCTAGTCTAATTTGTGTGGCCAATACCTTCTACTTGAGGAGCCTGGGGGGGGGGAGGCGCCGTTGTAGAACTTTGTTTTGAATTTTTGTTTATCTTCGATACTATTTTAATATGTGAACAAGGACTCTTTCCATATGAAAGAATATTTCATTCAGTGGTAAATGTAATATATTGTTGTAATTGGGGGGGGGGGGGGGGGCGATCGGTGATGCCGAACCAATGAGTAGGAGGGGAAGTGATAAGAAGGCCCAAAGCAACGAATTTTCAGGTCTCGCTTGGACCAATTTGAGAGACTATACCCTACGACTAATCAGGATATAAACATCATGCTTGATGGGTAGTGTTTAAACTAACACGTTTTATTTTTAGGGAAGTTTTCAACTAACGCAATCCTTTTTTGTGCAAAGTAACTTTTAACTAAGAAAGTTCATAATTTCAGAGAAAATTATTTGAAGCGTTTTTTCTTTTTTACAACCGAGTATTTCAGACCTCTGACATCTGTTCAGTGCAATTCTTTGGTTGTTATACTCGATGTCAAATGAATTAATTGTTGTGAAAGTATTCCAGCGAGTATTAATTTAATGTTGTGTTTATTTATTTTTTATATTGATAAGGAATGTTTTAAAGAAACTGTGTTTCAATTTTTGTGAATTTGAACTTTTGAAAGGTTAAGTTGTTAAAAAGAAAAGTGAACTTTTTAGAAGTTATTTTTTAAGTTGATGAGTCAATCTTTTTTAAGTTTTAACTTCCCCAAGTATGGGTGGCAAACATCAAGCACCAACTCACTTGTGACAAGACCCACTCAATATAATACCTCAAGAACATCCGCAACTCCTCAATCTACAGGTTGAGGAAACCTACATCAAGAACAATAAACTCAAAGCACATTTAACGGCAAAGGGTAGTCTCGATTACTTAAAAAATCGCACGAAATTAACGTTTTTTGTCAGTAATATCATGAGAACAAAGTGATAACTGCTTGAATTTTGGTTTTGTAAGAACTATAACTAGGTTTAAAAAATTAAAAAAATTTTATGGGTTATGTAAAATAATTGCAATTACTAATTAATTATCCGGTCACAATAAAAATATTTGAAACTTTCCGAGTTTAGTATTTTAGTTCTTACGAAACCACAATTTGTGCATTTAGCATTTTTTCTAATATTGTGTAGCATTATAAAGATGTTATTAAAAAACATAATTTCGTGTGGCTTTTATAGTTAGTGAGACTACTCGAGAACAAAGACTTCTGTTGCACTGAAGATGTGTTGGAAACGTGGACCAAATAATCATTGTATTCAAAAGTTAGGCAATATTCCATTGTATTTATTGTACACATTTAGAGCAATGCACAGCTAGCATCGATCGTGAACAAAGTATCAACTAATAAAATACAACACAAGAATCTCAATTTATATAATTATTAGAAAGCCCAGTAATTACACATTCAATATGAACATACAGTAATAGTAACTATAAAAATAATTACAAAATGTAGAAGGCTACAGCTACACATAAAACATCAATATAATTTACAATTAAATTTGTTACAATAATTATTAAAATCTTACATCATACAGCAGATCTTTTCTTATTATTCTGTCTGACACAACCTATTATATTACAACAAAATAAAAAAATGTTGATGAGCTTTGCTCCAAAGACAGCAGATCATTAGGGTACATTAAGTTTTGTTTGCATTATGCACACATTTGTATGGCTGCTTCTAGTACTTGTGTAATTAGTAATAGTAAGTGTTCATCATTGACTAAATGAATATTGTAGTATAGAAAATCTAGTTTTATTTGACAGAAAAAAATCAAATACCAACATTCATTAGACAAATTTTCACATAATAATAATAAATAAGCATGTCTACCATATTACCAGACATTGTTCAAACACACTATTGCTTGCTGGTTCTCAACCAAGTGAATTGTTCAGCACTACATATAGTGCTCCACAGCTCCACTGTTTCTATCGCTACGACAGTTTTTTATTTGAAAAACATAATTGAGACTCAAAGGGTGACCACACCTTATAAAGCAGTTGACCGTGTTTCCTGCATAAGTAATAGTTTGTTCAGATTTAAGGGATCTAGTTTTATGCAACAGAGTATATTTGTATATAATGGACATTTGGGTAGATTATGAGTATGGCTGAAAATAAAATGGCGTTTGAACCTCATCCAATTGCTAATAAAAATAAATAAGTAAGAAATAAAATATCAATTTGTAGATTAGTATTTAATACTGCCATCTTTCAAATGAAATTCAGATCATAGTTACATCATAATATTGTATATTCAATGATGTATTTTGATGTTACATAACTAATTAATTTGCCAGTAGTTCCTCCATTCCTATAGAATGCCAAGAGTGGAAAATTTGATTTCTACCCTCAGAACAGTAATACTATACAAATTATAACAGAGGTGGCTTCCATGTTTTCACATACTGTAGACATACTGTTTAACAGTCTGTTATCTGAATAGGGTTTGTTGGCTTACAGATTACGGACCGTCAGCTAACGGCCTCGTTAACGATCCGTTAACCGATTGAAAAACCGGGCCTAAATGCTTAATAGTTTGCATTGTGTATAGTAGGCTAATAGCAAAACTTAGAAGGCCTATGAAGTTTGCAATTTGTATGCAATAGGAAACATCTTAAAATGATTATTATCAAATTTCAAAGTATGCACAAAGAGCTGGAAGGATCTCTCAACCTGAACACAAAAGGGGTGAGTAAAGGAGGGTATTTTAAAGAGATGCCTACTAGGCCTATATATAAAACATAGAAGTAAGCTACATCTAATAATGTCAGGAACTATATTATGTTACCATATCAAAAGCATATTCAAAACTCACTAAATTACATAAGACAGACTGGTCTACTCGTCACATGTATTCATACCTAGCTTGGATTGTGAAGCTCGGTTTACACACTTATTTAAGATTTAAGGTTTAAGGTTTAACAAAATCAAATCAAGCCAAAAGCATTATGGCATTTACATACTTTCCTAAGGTTTAAGATTTAAGGAAACCATAGGAACTTGTTAGCTCTTATACCTAAAATTCTTAGCCCAGCCAATGAGATGCGACGTTTTATAAATCCGGCCAATGGTAGCGATCCTAAGTAAAACAGTTAGGAAAATAAAATCTGTGTATAAAAATAAAAAAGTGTGTATAGTGTGTAAGTGTGTAAACCGAGGAGCTTAAGTTGAAGCCACTGTTAGTTTGTTGTACTATTTGCTTCACCATGACAGGAAGAGTACGTATGCTGTATGCAACCGTACCCAATTTACATGTGATTACGTACTACCTGCTCCAGTAAGTGCTCCAAATCCTTTTCACTCATAAATATTAAATATTATTTGATGGATTTTATAAACCTAGGGCCTACTCTAAAACTTAAAAACTTAAAATTAAAGTGTTGTGTAGGTACTGTACTAACAATCAGTTGAAGAATCCAAAAGACATCAAAACCTAACTTACAACGGCTGATAGAATGTCTTCCCCGCAGGTAAGATTAAAGCCATTTGTATTTGCACGACACCGTAATTGCATACATGCGTGAAGTGAGCGATGACCTGACATTTCTTGCAGTAGGAACTATCACAGAACTGCTGTCATATGGTGTCCCACATGATGGAAAGCCTATACATATTATTTATTCCATTCATTCATTCATTCATTCATTCATTCATTGGGAAAACTGTGATGAAAGTATATCTGGGGTGCACGTCGTAGCTTATACGGTGCATTCATAAATTATAAACGAAAGCGTTCTCAAAACTCTTAAAATGCCACCTATTGCATGGAAAAAAATTTTAAAAGTCAGTTACAAAAGCATGCAATTTTTCTGGAAAGAGCATAGACCCATAAGTTACTAAAAAGAATGAGACCACTGATCAAACAAGGTAACTTGCTTTCTATCAAGCTCTGTTAGTTACGATTGAATACGACCACTTACTGCTCACTTTCAAGTTGTTGTGCGGGCCTAAAAGAGACCGAATGAAAAGTCTCACTCAACAGAGGCGCTTATTGAGTAGTCGCCTCACGATTGAGTGTACAAAGACACAATATCTATAGCAGATCATTACCTAGTGAACACAAGTCGTTGTTGGTAATAACATCCAATCCAGTGGAGATTCTGTTCCAACAACAATGTTGCCGTTGCGGCTACCATCGCGCGGGATTAACGGCAACGGGTACTGTTCGCAATGTTTAACAATACAGAACGCTTCAAGATGTTGATCACTTACATATCCCTGTACATGGAATTTGGTTTTGTATTACCTAAACATTTAATTTAAAAACTTCAATATATTGTTAAATTGTTACTATTTTTATTCCTACAATTAATTCAATAAATTATAATTAATTAATTTTTGAAATTATAAGTTTTTAAACTCACTGTTTAGTCGATACAAAACCAAATTCCGTGTAGGATATCTCGAAGCGTTCTCAAGACATCAACAAAAACTCGTTAGCTCGGCCGCGATTCGGCTCATCCGCTCGTGACGACATAGTTCTTCTCCGCCTTGTCAGGAGACGTAAAGCTGCCCGAGTCCACGGACGTCACCGTAACGTCCGACGACTTCGACGTGCTCGGCAGAGAGTTGGCGTTACTCATCGAACTCAGGATGCTCATGCTGTCCATGTTGAAACTCATCGGCGAGAGGAACATGTTGCCGAGCTGGCTCGACGACAGCGCGGAGGAGCTGTTGGAGCGGAGGTCGTTGGCGTTGAGGCCCATGAGGGAGGACGCGGAGGGGAACTTGCCGGTCGCGAAGAGCGCGTTGGCGATGTCCGAGCCGAGCAGGAGGGGGGTAGCCTTGGGGGGGGCGGGGACCAGCAGCTTGACGCGGTCCAGGGGGGAGGGGGAGGTGATGACAGCGTCAGGGATGTCTGCAAGGTCGGTGTCCTGAGATACAAGGTCGCGGATGAAGCCCCACAGGATGCCGTCGCTCTGGTCGCGCGGGAACTTGGAGCTCAACGTGTGCTGGACATTATTACAAAGTTTCAAAGTTTTATTCGGGATTATTATAGCATAGGCCCACCCCACTACAAGTGTACATTATAGGACAATTATATAGAATAGGGAAGGCTCATAAAAAATAAATATTCCTCAAAGTACCTAAAAACAGAAGGCCATTATCAAAAAGTACGGGCTATATAATTTTTATATCTGAGAAGTGTATATTTCCAATTCTATTAGCTTTTAAAGTTTGAAATTTGGAACTTACCGCTCCGTAATTGAAAAACGGCTCGTGACGTCATAACTCTTGTCAACAACTGCCTCCTTGAAGTATTCTTAATAATATCAAAGATATTAAGTTGGACATTTTACAATATCTAGGATGCAGTGACTTTACAACAATGTCTTTTATACCACTGTTTTCTTCAGAAAATACATTTTGATACAGTATTTACCAAAACGTGTTTAAAATAATGCAATTATTTAACATATTGTTGTAAACTAATGTTGAGCAGTGTTCATTTACTAACTAGAAATAAACGTTGATTCAGTTTTAGTCTTTTGAGAGCAATAATCTACTAAATTGTGGGATTTCAGTACTATTTGTATGATATAAAATGATTGTTTCCAGAGTTATGACGTCAGAACCTTATAATCACGAGCAAGATGGCGCAGGTCCGTTTCTGAGCGTGTTTTGACAGCAATATCTTTGACTTGCTGTTAAAGCGATGTTAATGCACCTTTCGAGCTGAAACCAATTAGTTCCCGTTTATTTTAACTTGAGGTAACCAGTAAGCAAATAAAAAAAATGTGTGAGCCTTCCCTATTGTATAAATCCTTTCATCAATCTTAAAAACTAGATTTAATATAAAATATAGATAGCACTAAACATGTAACCTAGTACTAGTTTTCATTATTTTAACTTTTTATCTTCTAGAAGTTCCTTTTTAGAATAGTATGCTTTTTTTGATAGAGCATCTGAGAGGCTACATCTGAATTTGCTGATATCGGTTAAATTTGTGTTTTAGGGGTATAATTTGCAAAATGTTCCAGAATGTGATGAAATGAAAGTAAATCCATTTTTTTAAACAAGTAAGTCAATGGGAACCTTTAAAATTATCTGTGAAGAGGTTATTCAAAACAAGAGGGAAGTATGAAGAGTGAAGACCCTTGGCAATGAAAACGATCATATCTTATAATAATATATTTGTGTCCACATTTCCCTAGCCTGGCCTAGATAGTTCTACTTCTAGACTACTCAATAGAACGCACACGATCTAGTAACGAAAGAAGATTGATTGTTAGATTTAACCATAAGATGTGTTGTACCTTTAGTTTGTCGAGATATGTGATGCTGCCTTTGTACTTGTCCGAGAATTTTACAAAGTCGCTTCCCTTCTTGTAGAAATCCACGCAGCGTTTCTAGAATGCAGAGCAGTACGTTAATTCCTTCCAACAGAGCATAACGAGAACAATTTATAAATAAAATTTACCCCACAAAAACCAAACTCCCTTTAACACATCGTACCGTAGGTAAAAGGTATATAATTTAATTTAACCCCTTGACAGTCAAGTTGCCTCACACCAAATTCTCCACCCAGGTCAAGTTATTTAAGCTTGCGTTTAGTAGATGCAGCAAATATTTTGGAAACAACTGTCAAAAGAAACAACTAGCACAAAATAGTGGCGGAAAAAAATCTTCAAAGTTTTTAGCAAACTTCCTTCAACGTAGCAGCACATTAGTTTTCAACAAGAAACTCGAATAGCTACGTTCTACAGTTAAACGATTTTAGAAAGAAAACAGTTTATGTATTCCTGGATCCTGGCACGACAAACAAGTGGTTCAATGAAGTATTACCTAATTCCCATCAATGACATTATTGACTACTCAAAATAGACTACATGCATTCTGGTGACAAGAAAATAAACTATTATGAGGAGGTGTTTGGCTATCAATTGTTCATTGTTCTATTGTAAATCAGTATCACCAATGCCGCTAAAAGGAGGTTGCTTAACAGTGCTATCTAATGTGTGTTAGTTTGAATCCTCATGTATCATATCAGCCCAGTCCAGCTCACTTCAGCTCCATTATTCATAGGTTGCACATAGGCCTACGTCACATCTGTGCGCGTGGCGGCCACATTTGTGATCAGATGTTGACGTTGCCATGGAGAAACAATTGAAGGCTGTTGTGGTAGAACACAGAAACTCTTAATTCTTTGAAATTCAGCCTGTTTTTGAAATAAACCTAGTATGTGTGGTGATATTTTATTATTTTATTAATTATGTTTACTTTTTAAATTCTATTTTTAAAGGCTTATTTATTAAATTTGAATAGTATTTGCCAATGATCTAGGATTGGTCCTCATCAATTGTGTTGTGTCGCAATCATGGCCGCTGTGATGTCACGTGGAAACTATGAATATACAGGCTTGGCTGTAAGTGAGAAATACGACTACGTAGGCTACTAAACTATTCACTCACCATCTCGTTGAGCGAGTCTTGAGACAAGAACTGATCCTGTACGACGCTGTAGCTCATCAGCATCGACTTGCCGTAATCGTGAGGCTTGCTCTCGGGGGGAGGCATCACCCAGTAGCTGACTACCACCGACTCCAAGCTGGCACTGTCTTGGTTGTACGGCGCTGAAACATGACACACACAGACTTTCATTCACTTTGAATCATTGCTTATCAGCAGCTCATCATATCATCTCATCGCTTATCACTAACCATTTCACTAATACATGAAGAGGGTGGTAAAAGAAGCATATGGTTGACCAGATACAATACAATACAATACAAAGCGTCTTTATTCGTCTTCAAAGCAGTGTACATAAAGAAAGATACATGATACTGTTAAGCCGTATTTGGCCTACAAAAGAAGAAGAATACCCACCTAGGGCCGAAACCCTGTGTGTGGGCGTATTCTAGGTTAAAGAGATTTAAACTATACAAGATGGCGCTATCCGACGGCTTTGATACAATTATATATGAGTGCAGATAACAAGTGATAATCTAGATAAGTACATAATAAATCCAACATGATGGCATAATAGCCAATTGTGGACATTTAATAAGACATTAGAAAAAATAAAAAATTACAGAGACAACAATTTATTTATTTATTTATTTATTTAGGGTTTCTTTCAAGCATATCGTTACATAGGATTGGTTAAATAGTACATCGAATGCTTAATGCCCTTTCTTATAACTAGACCTACTTATGACTATGCTACTGGAGATTTATGTTTGCTTATTGCAACTACAAAAAAACACTAATTGTTACAATAGGGCATAGTAAATGATTGACATATAAGTTTCATACATCTAAAGTACATTAGACGGCAGTAATGAATTGTGTAATAAATGTGTTAAAGAATATTAATATTAATTTCGAGAAATAGAATATTTAAAATGTGTAACTTAGTATATACTATACAATAATATTAATAATAATAATAATAAAAATAATAATAATAATAATAATAATAATAATAACAATAATAATAATAATAAAAACAATAATAATAATAATAATAATAATAATAATAATAATAATAATAATAATAATAATAATAATAATAAAAATTATTATTATTATTATTATAATAATAGCAAAAAAACATAATAAAGTAATAATATGTAATGTATTAGGCCCTAATGGTAACTAATCTAAAACATAAAATAAACAATATAAGGCCAGATAAGAAATGGATAATCTATTACGATACTTTGTCTGATAGACGTACATTAGGCCTTAAGAATATTTGATTGCAGGTATGTCAAAATGATGAATTATGAACTAAGGTCTAGTTATTTCTATATTAGAAAATGCACACGTATCACATATTTCAAAACTTGTACGTCATGTATTCCACATCCTTCTTAAAAATAGCTTTCCTTTTTTCGGTTCTAAGTGTTGCTGGTAATTTATTCCAGATGGTTGGTAGCCTATATTTTAGGGACCGTTTTCCAGCTTTTTCTTTGTTTACTCTAGGTACAAAAAGACTATTATTGGTGCGAGAGCGCAAGTTAATTTTGCCGTTTGAATAGGTGTGTAATGCTGGGTATCTATTGTTTGGAGTGGCGTTGATCATGTCAAATGCTCTAATTATTGTAAGAAAGTCGAGGCGTGAGTGCATTGTAGGTATTGAATATCGTTTACGAACCTCTGATAGTTTGAGACCACCCTTGAATATGTGCAAGGCACGGTTTTGAGCTAGCTCCAATTTGTTTAAATTATACTTAGTCACCGAGCTTATTATAGCCGGACAGTATTCGAGGATTGGTCTAATACAGGTCGTGTAAAAATGTTTACATTCAGTTTGATTTAGGAATTGTCTCAGTTTTCGCAGTATATATGTTCTTTTAATGCATTTGTTTGTTATTTTATCTATGTGATCTGTGTAGGACAATAGTTTATCTATATTTAAGCCCAAATGCTTCAACAGTTTACAAGGCGTGATATTCACATTGCCAACCTTCACTGTAGGTGGCGTATTAATGTCGTCTTTCCCCAAGAACATGACCTGGGTTTTGTCCTCATTCATTTTTAATAAGTTTGCTGAGTACCAATCTTTGATGTTTGAGGAGTCAATTTCAATTTTATTCGTCACCTCTTCATAAGTTTCTCCCTCTATGAGAGCTATAAAGTCATCCGCATAAAGTGTTACCTTAGACTGTGTAATACACCTGGGCAGATCATTAATATACATATTAAAAGCAGTGGGACCAATTACCGTTCCTTGTGGAATGCCACAGTTTACTGTCCGCGCTGATGACAATACACCATTTACTTTGGTTTTAATAGTCCTGACTGATAGGAAGCTAGTGAACCATTTTATCGCCTCGTCAGAGAAATTAAATTCGGTCTTAAGTTTCTTAAACAAAATAGTATGATTCACACAGTCAAATGCTTTGCTTATGTCTATAGATAATAAAGTTGTCTTTAGTGGTTTTTGTCTATCTAACTGAAGGAGCCATTCATTTGTCAGGTGGTTTAGCAATTTCTCAGTTGAGCTTCCAGAAATGAAACCGTATTGTTCTGAACATATAAGCTTGTTAGAATTTAGATACTTTTGTAGTTGTTCGTTAACTATTTTCTCAAATATTCTTGAAAGCAAGTTTGTTACACTAATTGGTCTATAGTTATTCGCTAACTGACGGTCACCAGCTTTGAATATGGGTGAAATTATTGCACTTTTCCATGAGGTGGGGAATGTGTTACTTATTAAGCTCGTATTGAACAAGTGACACACAGCCGGTGCAATGATAGGCGCTAGAATACGTATGATCTTGCCCGAGATACCGTCCTCTCCAGGTGCTGTAGTAGTAGAAACATTTTGAAGTTTTGGCAGTACTTTATCTACGGTAACAGTGTCAAGATGAAATGTGTTGTGGTTCATACCTCTATCTTCTAATTGTACTTCTACAGGAATATCCTTTGTAATGGACATCGCGATTTTCTCCGATATTTGAGCGAAAAATGTATTAAATGATTCAGAGATTATATGGTCATCGGTGGTAATTGTGCTATCTATCCTAAGCGATTTAATATCCGATTTCTGCTTCCAGTTTGTAAGGAGATTAGCTAGCTTAACAATTTTTTTCCCTGTATTTATATCCTTGTTGAGCACTGTATCTCTATAATAATCTCGCTCTGCTTCCCTTATGTCTTGGGTCAGTCTATTTCTTATTCTCTTGTATTCATCCCAAGTATTCCTTTCGTCTGAGGCTATAGCTATTTTAAATAATGTATTTTTCTCCGTAATTCTGGCTTTAAACTGTGTTGTGATCCATGGTTTACTATTACGTACTCTAAAGGACTTAATAGGAGCATGAGTGTCTAACGTGTCCACAATTAATTTTGTCAGCCCTTCTGTTATTTGGTCAACCGATTCCATCTCCTCTAGTTTGTGAAAAGGTAAGTGGCAGCAATCTAAGAAAAACTGTTGCTCATCGAAGTTTTTACAATAGAAAGACAATACTGTATAAGTACAGTACCATTAAATAATATAGATTCCTTCTAGCTATCATAAAGCAAAACTGATATTATTGAAAAGTACACCTTGTCACAGCATTCTGAAGGAAGATGTCGGCATTCCATGTAGCCTAGTTTCCACATTGCATTGGTAATTTCAAAATTAATTACTAAACAAATACACATTGGTTTGGTTGGTACAATAGAATTCATTTAAAACCCCCCAAATTATGATTTCACTTTTCCCTGTCTCATCCACACAAAAATGGCAGCTTGTAAACCACATTAAATGGGTTGTACAGAAAGTCGTATAATTGTGATACATACAGCAGATGACTCCAACGCAAGGCGTGTAGCTCGCGTCGCTGTTCCCCTTCATCTTGATCTGGTAGTCGAGCTGCGAGTCTATGTCTCGTAGGGTGGGGGTGGCGGGGGCGTACGGGTGAGAGTGGTACCACCCCACCAGTGTCAGGTGGCGCTGCTCAATGGCTCGGTAGATGTCCGCCTCCACCATCGGAGCCAACTCTCTGTCTGCGAGACGAGACCGGCAAGGGAAGGCGTGCGTGATGGCCAAGTCTGAGGACACACGCTCATGTTACATTAATCAGTCGGGTGGCGCTGCTCGATGGCTCCGCCTCCACCATCGGAGCCAACTCTCTGTCTGCGAGACGCGACCGGCAAGGGAAGGCGTGCGTGATGGCCAAGTCTGAGGACACACGCTCGTGTTACATTAATCAGTCAGGTGGCGCTGCTCGGTAGATGTCCGCCTACACCATCGGAGCCAACTCTCTGTCTGCGAGACGCGACCGGCAAGGGAAGGCGTGCGTGATGGCCAAGTCTGAGGACACACGCTCGTGTTACATTAATCAGTCAGGTAGCGCTGCTCGGTGGCTCGGTAGATGTCCGCCTCCACCATCGGAGCCAACTCTCTGTCTGCGAGACGAGACCGGCAAGGGAAGGCGTGCGTGATGGCCAAGTCTGAGGACACACGCTCGTGTTACATTAATCAGTCAGGTGGCGCTGCTCGGTGGCTCGGTAGATGTCCGCCTCCACCATCGGAGCCAACTCTCTGTCTGCGAGACGAGACCGGCAAGGGAAGGCGTGCGTGATGGCCAAGTCTGAGGACACATGCTCGTGTTACATTAATCAGTCAGGTAGCGCTGCTCGGTGGCTCGGTAGATGTCCGCCTCCACCATCGGAGCCAACTCTCTGTCTGCCAGACGAGACCGGCAAGGGAAGGCGTGCGTGATGGCCAAGTCTGAAGACACACGCTCGTGTTACATTAATCAGTCAGGTGGCGCTGCTCGGTAGATATCCGCCTCCACCATCGGAGCCAACTCTCTGTCTGCGAGACGCGACCGGCAAGGGAAGGCGTGCGTGATGGCCAAGTCTGAGGACACACGCTCGTGTTACATTAATCAGTCAGGTGGCGCTGCTCGGTAGATGTCCGCCTCCACCATCGGAGCCAACTCTCGGTCTGCGAGACGAGACCGGCAAGGGAAGGCGTGCGTGATGGCCAAGTCTGAGGACACACGCTCGTGTTACATTCATCAGTCAGGTGGCGCTGCTCGGTAGATATCCGCCTCCACCATCGGAGCCAACTCTCGGTCTGCGAGACGAGACCGGCAAGGGAAGGCGTGCGTGATGGCCAAGTCTGAGGACACACGCTCGTGTTACATTAATCAGTCGGGTGGCGCTGCCCGATGGCTCGGTAGATGTCCGCCTCCACCATCGGAGCCAACTCTCTGTCTGCGAGACGCGACCGGCAAGGGAAGGCGTGCGTGATGGCCAAGTCTGAGGACACACGCTCGTGTTACGTTAATTGTAATAAATGTCTAGCAACTCCTTGGAAATTTTTTTGATGCATTGATTGCATTGATTTAAAAGGTCTATTTAAAAGGTCACTTAAAAATTACCTACTTGAGAGGGCATATTATCAAATAAAAGAATATGTCCAAGAACATACTTACAAATATTAAAATTGAACCAGTAGGCCTAGCTCGTTTTTGTTATTTTTGTTATGTTATATGTTTATTGTTTAGTATAGACCTAGCATAACATAAGAGTATAGTCTTCGCCATTTGGTGATAGCTGGCGGAAAAGTCTTTGATTCTAAATCCTCTTGTAACTCTAGCTGACCCACGATTTAACGGATAATTGAGCGGCGACAGGAATACCCGAAAAATTTAACCCGTTTGTTTGTATATTCACATTTTTAAGAAAACATATATTTTTCTTTTTGGTCATCCTGAACTCATAATGCTATACAGAGAGAGACATGGGTAGAAGGGAATAAGTTCAATGAGGCATAATGATCTTGACATGGGGTTCCAATAGCGAATACTACCCTTCTCTTTCTTTCTTGTTCTTTCTCTGTCGACCTTCCCATTATCCTTGGAGTGCAGTTTTGTGTTAGGACCTTTGAATAGGAATTGTGTTGCATGTTGAAAAGGAAGTAGCTTATAGACGATTCAGGGAAGGATGTACAAAATATGTAAACAATCCCTTGAAATGTACAGATATCGCGACCTAAACGTTATAGTCATTCCAACACACCTCATTTTCATTTCCTTTCGTTTCAGCGCTCAGACAGTAAACCGTTCTTCATTATCCAGATCACCCGGTAGCGACTCGGTTTCTTGTCACTGTCAACTTAAAACCCACAATAGCGGAACACTTGTAGTGGTCAACCCCCTACTGACAGCCAAAAGCCGGTAGCTATCACCAAATGGCGAAGACTATAGTAGGTAGTATTTGTAAAATAATATTAGTTTAAATCTAGATGTAGTAATTATAATTATGACATGTTCCATACATCCGTGATGTACAGTCGGAACTCAACATAAATAAATAAATAAAATAAATAAACTTTTTTTAATCAACAAAATCGGTGTGAAAAAGGGGTAGGGATGAATTTTCTAAGATGTCTAAAAATGGAAGATGTTACAGACGTCATAGTTGGTATTTAGATTTTTTAAAAATGCAGAAATGTGTTTTACCATTTTGTGTACCACAATAATTATACAAAATCCTGAGATCTACGTGAGCAAAGCCATGGAGGACAACTTCTACGTAGTAAAGAATATCGAGATTGATACAAAAATGAGATCACATTGGAATATGTCCACACAAGGCCTACTTACTGTGGGCGTTGACGTCCCAGTGCCCAGCCAGGTAGCCGACAACCTCCGAGGTCGTCAAGTGGCAGTGAAAGTCCATGACGAGAACCGCGTTGGTCGCCATCGACACCAGGAAGGGCTGGATCTTGCCCATCGTTGAGAACGGTGTGCTCTCTACCAGTATATTGGGATCACTGAAATCACAATATTGAATGAATATTATTATTATTGAAATGAAATAAAATGAAAAATGAAATTAAAAAAAAAAATGAAAAATGAAATATTAATATTGAAAAAAAAAATGCATGCATGTTCACGTCGATACAAGTCTTTCATTACCATGTAAACATAAATTGTTGAATCATCTTTATAGTAAGGTTGTCCATCGATGTTAAATTACAACATTGAAATCGAAATCGACATCGATGTCACATCGCGATGACAGAAATTTTTCAACATCGAGATCAAACCTGAAATAATCGACGTCGGAAAAAAAGTTCCTTGAACAATGTAAAAACTAAAAAGAAAAACTAACAAAATCGTTTCTTGTTCGTCGCAAAACCTTCTGGTAAGTTGATATTATGTTGTAACCTTGTCGACAAGCGGAGTAATACAGATTTTTTTTATTACATATAAGGCTATTTGTATAAAAAACTATTTGATTTTTGAAAAAAAAATCGATGTCGAAAATTTGCATCGACATCGATTATTAATCGATTAATCGATGTCGATGGGCAACCTTACTTTATAGCCAAGATTACCAGTGAGTGTCCAGGAATTAACAGTTAACACGTAGGCCTAATTTAAAACCAGCTGCGCCCTCACATTCGGGCCGAATTTTGTTTTCAACAGTTTTCATTGATACATTACATCAGGTGGATGCAATCACTCTCCTTATACAAATCTTTTAAGAACGGACTTCCCGGCCGGCTCAACTCCTTCGCGAAGGAAGCCGGTAAGAAGTCTGCCTGTTTTAGTGCATGGTGGGCGGAGTCGAGATGTTGGCCTTGACGAGTCCTCGTAGTTGCTCGCCTAACTTCGGCGGATTCCACCGCTGTAGGGGAAATGAGGGGAAGTATGCATGTAAGACAATGATAACAACTCGCAGGCTTCATTACTATCTTTGTGTAAACACTAATCGCGCGCTGTGCACTCAACATAATTCACACATCCCATTAGAATTAGTCAACTTTTCGAAGATACGCGTGTATGAACCCAAACTATCACTGCACAATATGTAAACATCAAGTATGCGTAATAAATGATACGTCACGGCCAGGTGGCTAAAATTAGCTGCAATGATGAATGAACTTGTTTACAATATGCATCATTACTATACTATATAGTAGTATCACATAAAACACTATTTTAGCACCGATAGAGGTGGCTCAGCGTTGACACACGAGGCTCTAATTCGGGAGGTCCCGGTTCGATTACAATCATCTGCAATCATGACTGAAGGTTTTTTCCGAGGGTTTCCTCAGTCGTAAAGGCGAATGCGGATGGGGTTGTGTCCAAGAAACATCACCGGACATTCCTTCCCAACTATTCAAACATGTCGTAACACGGTAACACACCTTTTTCTCGGAAGAGTGGTAGGCCTATAGGCACCGTGTGTTAGTACATACAGCGCTATATGTGGCCAAATTTAGCAACAAACTGCTGAAGATTTCATTCCGCGGTTGAAAATAGTGCTGGATATTATTGTGATATATCTTGTTTTTGTTTGGTGTTTGTTTTGTTTTTTATTGTTGATGTGTATTTATTTTGTATTGTTGTTTTGTTTTGTGCTTTTGTTTTGGCTTTTATTGTCTTGTTTTGTTTGTGTTTGTTGTGTGTTATTTGTTGTTTTTACGTCTAAAACGTGTCCTGATTAAAATGGTGGCTTGTCTTTTTAAGATTTACTGATGGGATTCATAATCTGCACAACAATTTTAAAACCCGTATTTAATTAAACAATTTTCACAATTTCCCTTTATTGACGTAGGAAGAACGACGCTGCTTCAGCAGGTTGTTGCGCGACTTTGCCACTTGGAGCGCTTCATTCGTTTTCACTAGCGCCATCAGTGGCCAATCTCGGTGCCTATATGGTAAAGCTTGTGTGCAGTGTGCACTCGGGGATTCCTATGAAACATTATTGTACGTATTTAGCTGTTGCATTGTTGTAGGCATCAGGTACCAGATTATTAGTGAATTATGTTGTGGCTTCTTTTGCTGCTGCTTTCTTATGTTTGTTCTTTTTGTCCTCGAAGTGTCTAATGGCTTCGACAATTCTTCTTGGATCTCTAATATCCCATTTGACCAATCGTTTGGAATACTGCGGGTCCACTATCTCCGGCAGTAAACATTCCATATAAAACCTGGGGAAAACGATTTCACGTATGTAACATTTTTGTAAATCAACGTAAATGAACATTATAGCCTACTAAAGATCATGATTTTAAAGATATTTACGTACGTCTGCAGTTGAGTTGCCATGTTACGTCTCCAGAATTCATCGTCACGTTTAATTACCTCGTACACCATCCAGTTTCTGGTATAGACGACGAAGTAACAGGCCTTTCGTTTTGTTACGTGCAACTGACCCTGCACTTGATAAAAGTAGTGGTTTTGCTTCAGCGTCAGCTTGCCGTCAACCACGTCACAGTAGGGTATCTGGAATTTTCATGAATATATCAATTTATCAATAGTTAAAAATAATAATAATAATAATAATAATAATAATGATAATGATAATAATAATAATAATAATGATAATGATAATAATAATGATAATGATAATAATAATAATAATAATTATAATAATAATAATAATAATAATAATAAAAATAATAATAATAATAATAATAATAATAATAATAATAATAATAATAATAATAATAATAATGATGTGAACATTGTTTAACTTTTTATTTTGGATGGCTTCAAAGGGGGTTAGGAAGTCTTCCACAGATATTGGGCATTTGACTTCCATGATATGGTCGTCGCCAACTAGACCATCTGAAATATATTTGCACATAGTTATTTCTATCTGACAGAGAGTGGACGTGAGTGGTGAACGGTGAACCATTGCGTTGAAAACCATGTATGCAAGTTTTCAATTTTCAATCCACAGTTGTCATAATTTAAATAATATTTGGTATTTTTATCTACTGCTATACTTTTCAATTTATACGACAATGCATATCATATTTTGTGCTAGATGTAAGATTTGTATTATCTTTATTATTAATGTTATAATTAATATGGTATAATTAATATTAATCTTTATTATTTTATTAATAATGACCTACTTAATGAATTAACGTTTTACGGTACTTATTTTTCATTATTCTTTCAAACCGACTCCTTACTATTACGATGAAATGATCATAAAAATATATTTTCCAACTCCAGCTCTTCCCCAAACGCCATTTCTGTAAACTATGATACGTGGCTAGTATTCTGAGATAGCGACTGATTGATGAATCCTCTTACTGTAGGGGCAAACTCCCACTTTTTGACGTTCCTACGCGTCTGCATGTACGGCAGCATATTATATAATCATGAATCAAGGCAGAAACCCATTATTTAGTGTGACGTCGGCTTCTTAGTTACCAGCACAAACTGGAGAAGAAAAAAATATAGTAGTCATCAAGGCCGTACGCAGAAAATAATTTGGGGGGGGGGATTACAATTTAAAAATCTAAAAATTGGATTTGTTGCGGTACCCTACAGTACTTAGTGTACAGTACCCTACTGCCGGGAGGGGGCGCGGAAGGGCCGACAATACTCCGTTTTCTAGTTTTGTTATATTAGTTATTACAAGTGTTTCACTCACCTAAGTAAGTATGGTGTAGAAAGTTGCATGTAGAGTATGGTGTTTTTGTTTTTGTTAGAGTAGTGTTATTATAAAACGGAATACGACAGGGCCAAGGCATATATTGAAATATTTTATTCTCGTCTTCTTGGCAGAAGAGTAATTTCGGGAGGGGGGGGGGGGGGTAGAACCCCCAAAACCCCCCCTGCGTACGGCCGTGGTTACTCGGCAAACCGTATGGTACGGGTGACAATCGTGATCTTTACGGAGCCGTAACCGTGCCGTATGTGGCAAAAACCGTGATGTGTGAAAACGGCCTAAAAATATAAACATCGAGTATGCTTTATCATACAAACCCTTACCACAGATTATCTGTCTGTATTCTGTAGACTATATACGTCACAATAATAGATTATATTTACTTGATTTGGAGCCAATCTATTTTAAGAAATAAACTTATTGCCTTTTGGATCGCAATACGCACGTGCCGATAAAGGGTTCGAACAAAGATACTGGGTTCGAAACTCCCTCATTTGAAAGACAACCAATATCGAGTCATCGACCCGTTCTTATCATAACAGTGGAACAGTCCTCGGAGACCAGATGTAATTCTTTGGCAAGAGCGTCTGCGTATCTACAAACAACCCATTATCACAACCCGCCTAATGTACAGTCAGTGCGTTATCTTTGTTATAACACCACATTATGTGTAGGGGGCCTATTGGGATATGGACCCGGACCCGGCACACACCAAATCAAATTATTTATACAGTGGCTAACTAAAAATGTAAGAAACATAAAGAAAAAACAACATTGTTGACAGATATTGTGGCATAAAGTTGCCCACGCACCCAAAACATCATAGACATTCGGTCGGTCGGGAACCAATTGTTGCACTCTGGTGAGGTCGGAGCGCTATGCGATATAAGTTGCACCCATAGGGACATGGGCAGACTTTAGTCTACCGTCATACGTTACCATTTAAATGAATAATAAAATATGATATATGAAATATAATAAAATATAAAATAAACAACCTTATCCCAAATTGATTGATTGATTGATTGATTGATTGATTGATTCTTGAGATACCAAAATTTGCACAGGGGGAATACTCCTGGGCCTGGATTCACAAAGATGCGTAACTCTAAGTTGTCCTAAGTTAGGCAAATCCTAGCTAGATAAATCAAGATAAATCATGTCTAGGTATTAATACACATTCACAAATCAAATATTATTAGTTAAATTGTTCATATTTTACTATATTTTATCTTTATAACATTGCAGAACGACATATTGGTGATTTATATCACTAAGATTTGCCTAAACTAGGACGTCTTAGCACTTAGGCACCTTTGTGAATCTGGGCCCAGAATTCTAAATATTGGCGGTGGAGAGTACGGCTGGTAATTATAGCCTATTACCACACACATTTGCGTTTTGCAGAATGAATAATTATTAATTAGTAATACATTCACAAATTAACTGCGTAGGATATAATATAGCGTGTGGCATTACTTTTGTGTAGCTCCAGGTTAGCAATGTGCTACATTGCGTTTTACATGTTTATATTGATTTTAAGCACAGAACTAAGTGGATTTATAATCAATGTAATAGTCAACAAATTGAGTACTTACTTTCGTTGCTGGTATGTTCTGAAAGGATTGTTTTTGCCACTGCGGCGTTTCCTATGCGCACTTAGATACAAGCCTGTTTTTTTCCTTACTGGTTTTCTTGCCACTTCCATCGTTACGCATAGACACACACTTCACTTCACACTTCACTCTACACTTCACAGTTCATAATAATTATAATAGATTAATTTTTCACTTTTCCGTAACGCAATCGATGATACATCGCGGGCAATGTGTCACTCGCACGTTCCACGCTCGCGTGTTCCCCCCACCACTCTCGAAGGCACAGTCTCTAGCTCCGCCCCGCCAGGCTTCGTTCACCGCTCGGACGGGCGGCCGCTAGGTCGAGAGACTAGCCGGTAGCCGAACTCGACTAACTCGACAGAAAATACGCCAAATATGACTGCGAATAGCCGTACATCTCAAACGATTACAGGCCATGTTTTGCGTGTATCTTCACCAAACTTTATATTTGAATACACGAAGATTACATCGGCACAGTTATGCTCACCGATTTTTATTTGGAATGATATATTTTATTATAAATGACTGCATGTTTGGAGTAATCTTATTCCAATGGGGGGTGATATATAAAAAATGTAAAACCTTATCTGACTAAAGGCAATCTTCTTCTAAATAATGCAAAAACATTCAAGTTAATAGCTCTAATCATTAAGAAGTTATGGTTCGAAACGTGGACGACTGCAAATACAGCCGGGGAGTGCGCTCTTAATAAACACTTTGTGAAGAATGCATGCTGTCAAAAATGCATTGTTCTGTATTTCCTCAAGAAAAGATTATGCAATTCCCTTGCTTGGCTAATAGGCCTATGGGAAGCAAATAACACAATGTTGTTGTGATTTGTTATTGCCTTGCCACTAACATTTGTGTCGACACATTATTATTCAGCAGCTTGCCGTATCCTTTTTAGTGTTACTCGCTTTTATAGCTATTTATCAGACAAGGTATTTTATATCGTTTTCTTTTCACAATGAGCTAGAGAATGATGCTTCACAGCTTACACTGAGACACACGTACATTGTAATAACAACTGGAACAAAGCGGTTGTAAGGTGCAAACATTTTTAGTTTGACATGATTTGAAGTTTACCCCATAGTTATGTGACCATCTGAAATCGAACAATTTCTATAAATTAAGCTTATCTACGCCTAAATCGACCAAAAAAACTCAATTCATGCATTTTGATAAAAATCTTGCCGAATGGAAACTAACATTCTTGTTTTTCAACGGAACGTAAAACTTGTTCAGATGTTGACGGAATCTTACAAAATCAACGTTTTTATCAACGTTTATCAACGTCATTATATAAATAAAATAATAATAATATAATATAATAGCAACGAAGCACTCAATAAATTCAAAGTTGTTCTGAATCGGCCTTGTTGATTCTGGCATTTGTCCGCGGGTGTTCGCACTGTCCAATCACTGTTTCATATGTTTCGTATTTGAAATATCGATCTTTGATTGGTTATCGCTCACTCGTCGATGGTGTTCGAAGCCTACACGGTTGGTTTAGTCGCTTTAAATTAAAGTCCCCCACTGCAAATCAGTTTAGTTACTGAGTGGGTAGACTCTAAATGTGAATTTATTTTTTATTTATTAATTTATAATATAATATTACGATTCTGGCTGGTTGTCACATGGGTAAGGGGTGGTTATATAGCGATGGAGGGGAGCGTGTCAAACTGCGAAAATCTCGTCTAACTCACTGCGTGATGGACCGGCTGGCGAGCGAGTGATGCTTCAAGACGGTGCGCTGCTGCACGGGCGGGGGAGGGTTCATCCTCTCTCTCTCCATCCCCTCGTCGTTGTGTTCCTCCCCCCCCTCGTTCTCCTTGCTGCGCTCCTGCTTCTTCTTCTTGAACCAGACGTTCTTGTAAGCGTCCAGCTTGCGGCCGCGGTACTTTACCGACGCCCACCCACAACCGGACTTCTTCTCCGGGTTGATGATACGCTTGCAGTGGATCGCCCACGCGCTCGGCGACGCAAACACTATGTCCGTCTCCTGCGATCGGATCTTGCCATCGGGGAGGAGGTCGCCAATAAACCTCTGACCCTACGAGCAGAAAAACATTACGCTAAGATGATGATGATATTTAGGGTTTAACGTCTCATATTTTTTGCAACGATGCTTTATCAAGACGATGAGTGGGTGATTATGAAGATGAAAAAATGCTACATGACATTGATGCCCGAGCTAGGATTCAAACCTGGGACTTATTAGTTATTTATATTATTAGTTATATATTATTAGTATTTATTTATTTAGCAACAGTTAAAAACAAAGACACTAAATATACTAAAGTCGACAAAACACACCACTATAGTTGTCCCAAGACTGCCTTACACATGCTTTCGTCACAGGCGACTGGTTCGTAGCCAATCAGCGATCGGTATTGGCGCTGGTGTGTCTCGGGCGGTTCACTGGTTGGCTACGACTGCCCCGGATGTGACGAAAGCAGGTGTAAAGTAATCTTGGGTCCACTATACCATAAGTATATACAAATCCTTCCTTTTAGTAGACACAGAGACTATGGTTTACTAGACCAACTGGTCCTTATCGACCACGGCCAACTGCGCTGGCGTTAAGCTGAGTTTAACCATAATTAGATGCCGTAAAGTCTGCAGAGTTATGATGCAACAACTTGTTTCCGCCTGGGCCTGGGTCTGGGATATAATAGAATACAGTGTTTTTGTCAGCTTAATCTAGTTTCATTTACCTGTAGAGAAAAACATCAACGATTTATTTCAGCTCTTCAGACAGTAAGACATAGGATTACCGATGGAATGCCTGGGTTCCGGTCGGCACACTTATCCTAGCAGATTATCCGTAAGGTGTAAACGTTTGGAGTACGGTACCTACATATTATATCAATGGATGTAACTTTGAGATGGAACACGACCAAGAGAAACATTCACAATGACGATATTTCTACACCATTGTTTTAGTTTGGCTGGATGTTGAAATCAGCAGTGTTGAATTGAAGTAGTTTTTCGAGAATTACACACATATATAGGCATAATATACACAAAGGAACTCTTGAGACTTTCACCACCCATATATTACACATATTGAATACTTAGTAGGCCTATGTAGCCTACTATGTAGTACAGTTGTAGTTTCTGACAACTTTCAACACTTGAATGTTTCAATTACATGTTTTGGAGTATACAATAATACCAAAGGATGAATAGCCTACAGAAGATAAACAAATAAATCGTCCTTGTCAATGTTGCCTAATGTACATTCACTATTTTCGTACAGATTTTTCACGGTTCTATCACCAGAAAAACATTTTAGTTTGTGTAGATCTAGATAGCGTACATGTAGCATACACATACATTATACTTTGGATAATATACTTACAATCTTATACTATTTTTCACAGTGAATCGTGCATGCAATGCATCGTTATTCCATTAGCTACTACTTGACAACCATACATCATACCATACATCATACAGAAGAGAAGTTCTAGAGAAAATACGTAATTTGCCATCGATTTATTTACGGTTACGCATACTAAGAGATTTAAACCAGAAATTCAAATTTGTATAAGTTGTTGAATGTAGATCTTATTGTTTTCCAAAATGCATCCTTGATGCAGCCAGAGTCCAAAAAGTGAATAACAGGACTATACATAAAACAAAGAACAATAGATTGGAATACTGACACAGAACGTACATAAATGCAATGTGCATAAAAAACATATACGTAACTAAAACGTACGCAATAAAAATGTGCAAGGGCTATGACTTTCTAATGCAAATATGTGTAACATCCAACGAGTACTATGACGTGTATTCTGTGCAAATATGACTATATCAACTTAACAGCTAGACCAAAGTAAAGATTTCCATTCGGAATCGCCTACAACATTCACATTCAAGAGTGCTGGTGTACGTAAGGCGTACAACGAATGCAGCGAGTGTCGAGCCATGCTACTAGTGTTGTCGTTACGCTCACCAGGTACTCAATTGCCATGGTGCCCTCTCCAGGCGATAAAATCTCTGCCTACAACATTCACATTCAAGAGTGCTGGCGTACGTAAAGCGTACAATGCAACGAGTGTTGAGCCATGCTAGTGTTGCCGTAACGAGCTCACCAAGTACTCAATTGCCATGGTGCCCTCTCCGGGCGATAGAATCTCTGCCGACAACAGCATCTGCAGAGTCACCGTTTTACCGGTCGGACCGTAACCGATTCGGCTGCGACGTTCCCCGTTTTCCTCATAGTCCTGAGAATCACACAGTCCACGTTTGGCTTTGTGTCGACGTAAGGAACGGCACACATGGATGTGATAATGCAGCCAGAAAATTTGCCTTTACACTACACAAGTGTTTGATGATTACGATATGACATTTTCAGTGACAAATGCTAATAAAGACAATAAATGGATATTTGGTAAAATAATAAAGATAGAAAATGGCACTTGACATTCATGCCAAAGCCAGGATTTGAACCTGGGATCGAAAAAACTCTAGTTCACTAGACCAATGTCTAATTAAACATGGCTATAATTTGGCTAGACTGCATCAAAATACAAAATTACAAAGAAAGGAGGGTGCAGTCACCAAATGTGTTTTGAGACACCACAGATTTATTAACATGTCTTTTAGTAGGTTCTCTTAAATTTGAGTGGTCATGACTAGTGCATTCCATTATCGAGTCTGATTTTTGAACACCAGAACAAAATGCACATTCCTTATTCGGCCAATGTTTAAAACAATCTAAGGACCACTTCATTATAAAAAAAAAATAATAGCTGTCTTGGCTACCCAATTTGTTGCAGGACAGCAGCCAAATAATTATGTTAATCTACCTTTTAAAAAATGTTTTGGTATGGGATGGTAAGCCCTACTTCAAGCAGACAATTGAAAATGCAAGAGCAACCCAACCACTTTTATTCACACTCGATTATTCCGCCTAGGATAGCCCATGACATCCAACAAACTACGAAACTGAGAACCCAAACATAAAGTTTGAATCTGATCATTGAACATTTTGTGTGCGACTTTAGCTCATAGTAATGTATGAGAATAGTAGCCTACTACACTCTTTACATTAGTGTCATTACATTTCTTTACATTAGTTAATATCCATTCATTCATTAGGCTACATTACCGTACTTTAGTTATTTACATTATTAATTTACATTGAAACGAGGTGCTGAGCCTGGCTAGCAAGCACTAGAAGATAGCCCGAGAAACTGGTGACTTGTCACCCCCCGACCCGACGAATGTTGGATACGGGTGTTTGATATATATATAATTTACATTAGTTTGTGTGTGTACACTAAAAAGAAATTGAGAACTGAGTTCTATATTCTGAAAAACTTAGCATTTCCATTGGCTTTTGATTTTATAAAATAAAAATGGTATGTACACAATATTCAGTGGTTCTGTCTGAAAATTCCACTACTTACCTAGAACATCTGTAGGCGTGTTTTATTAACAATAATCGGTTATTTCATGCCATGCCACATATAGCCTAATTAATGACAAACTAGACTACTAGATACACGTAAATAGTGGCAGTAGAACGAGAACACTCGATACTGTTGCACATCACTTACATGAGAATGTTTCTTTAAAAAAAAATACTTTGCCCAGTTAATCATCTCAAGCAGATGTAATCTTACATACGCCTATGGTTGAGTATCCGGAGCCCCATCAACAATCAAAAAGTTATTTTTCTTGGTATGAGGCACATGCTAATGTTTTTTTTAAACAGCCGAACTAGGCTATTCATCATGCAGAACAATCACGAAATCAATGTTTAATATTAAATTAGTAGTAAAGGAAACGCTTATACAAATTTCAATTAAATTATGGATTCTTTTAGGTAGAAATACTGTACATGGCTATGACAGTGCACCAATCACTCTAGTGAACATATTGCTATCTCCAGTCATGTGGCTTTTGCAAATAAATACAAACTGACACAGTACGAAAATAGTTGTCTCGACTTACGAGTATGAGAGAAGCTGTTATGTAAGTGATACCATACCACTTTAAAACTGTCTGAAACAGAAAGGGCTACCTATTTACAAAAGGCCACAATCTACCACTGTAGGCTATGCAGCTGTTCATTGAAATGAAAAATAAATGTAATCTGTTGGTGCACTACAGTTACGCTGACACAAACAAACAACGTGCACAAAAGAATAGACACATCTACATAGGCTAAATTGTTATTAGTCGAGACAAGTAACCGTCACCTCATCAATGAACTCTTCGTCTTCCACATCTTCGTAATCCTCCTTGTCTTCTTGCTCTTCAGAATGCTGCATTGTAAATCCTAATCAAAACAGTGGAAATTCAAGAAATTCTTGTATCAGGCATATCTCGAAAATGCTACGATGGGTGCAAATAGTCACGTTGCTCCATCATTCATCTATCACCATATTATATTGAATTTCCAGTGGGACTTTGTTACTGTTAGAAATATGGCAGGGTAAGCAGGAAGCACTATTTGTATTTTGGCTCGGGTTTCGGTTTCAGGTAGTTATTCAAAAACATATGGTATGTTGTCAACTAGACAAAGTGTAGCCAAATAGTACACCTGCAAGAATGCCCTACTTACGCTGGGCCGCAGTCCATTAGCTTCCTCTGTCAGACATGAATTAACATTTTCTGGGAGGCATAACCTTAACGGGAACGGAGATTTCTTCTAGAGATATTGCAGTAAGGAACTCTGGTAAAGGTAATAAGAGGATTGGCAAGGCCTAGCCTAGGCCCATGATTTTACATTGCTCGAACCTACGGGAAGGAGATTCCCGGTAAAGGGAAAGTCGCTGTGATTTAACATTGCCTGGTAACTTACTGTAACGGAAACGGGAAGCTATTGCTGAGTACGCCTATTGTGCACCCACTGTAGAGTAAGCTGGGGCCTAGGCCGGTTCAAACCTATGGACCTAGCTTTGTAGCCTAGGCCTAGTCTAGGCCTAGGCCTAGCCCTAACCTACAAGAGAAGGAAACACACTTGGCCTCTAGCCTAGCCTACATTTTGACGTTGTATGCCTTTGGGCACTGGGTTTGATACATCAGACCTAGGCTAGACTAACCTAGGACTAAGCTGGGCACATTGAATTATAAGCCTAGGCCTAGGCCCCTAGCCATTGGCCTGAACTGAAAGTTTGGCGCTCCTGACGCCTAAGCCCAGAGGCCTAGCCTAGCCTACTTTTCGTAAGTAGGGCTACATTGGCTTACATTGGACATATCGTACTAACCTGCAAGTCTTCACTAGTCTACTAGGCCTAGTACTAGGATTAGGATAACGTCGCGATGAAAGCAAGTGCACTTTTCATTCAAGTTCAACTACAAACATCAGCATTTTCGTCTGTAAACTGTCAAGCAGCTGTCAACACAAATGTGAACGGACTCACTCGCAGTTTGCACCACGACTAAACAACATTCAAGCGCGGAACTTACAAACATAGAGATACCACACTTCTCTATGCTTACAAACACTGGACAATGATCCTACACTACCAAGCTGAACTTAGCTGAAAGTGGCTGAAATAATGAATGTTCAATATGGTTGGTGGTTGTTCAATTACCCAACAATAACATTCGTGGATATTCAGTGATTTTTAAATAAATGTACTAGCAGAAATGTTCCTGAGTCGTCACAATCCCTTATCTGTGGTTACGTCATTGTATCGCCCAACTACCTGAAAAACATGCAACAAACGAGTGTAAATTTTGCTGCTACTTACAAAATATTTCTGGAATTTCCTTTTTCAACGTAACTTTGTGTAGGTAGGTTCATTACCCCAAAAAATAATATCTTTTAAAGTGGTTAGTTCAAGTTACCATCACAGTATTTTGAATTGAATGGTATAGAAACACTTGCCCAACGATGGTTCAACAAATTGCACTTTTCAAATACAAAAAAGCGCTCAGCGGATTTCTAACTTCTGTGTGGTAAGAGCAGACCTAGGCAAACTACTCTGAAATTTTTATTTTAGATACAAACTACAAAATACTCAAACAAATGTAATTTAGATACACATACTCGTACAATACACTTTTGGAGACTTGTACTTTCAAAAATACTGAAAATAAAATACATTTTGTCAATGCTATCGTATTGTCATTATAAAAAACGACGTTCACAATAGGTATACGATTTTGGATTTTGGTTTTAACAAAAAGCAAGTGAGAAGGCTGTGACCCAATCACAGCCATCCATTCGCCTTCCGTAACGACAGAAACCGGTGAGAAATTTACCACAGTAGAGAATCGGGCTCCAGGTCGCAATCCGCCGCATGACAAACCAGACTGGAAAATGTATTTAGTAATTTTCGATACAAAATACAAGATTCTCGGGTATTGTCTATACAATACAACACAACAACAAACTACAAACTAGAAACTACAAATGCCTTGCAAATACATGTAATTTCGTTACAGCCCAGCTCTGGGTAAAGGGCACCGCTTTAAAAAGTTCTCCGGATATACGAACTTTCCCAATTAAAAGTTATATTTCACAAACACGGATCACGTTACTTGAAAAGCTCCTTAAAAATGGAATGCTTTCCTGTTAACGCGTTTGAAAAGTACCATCCCCAAGTATTTTGTGTAGAAAATGAACTCATGTAGATCTCTAAGCGTGGTAGTAATTTGGCGATGGGAGGTTCGTTTGATTTGGCTACACGTTTTGTACTTTTTTGCACTTACTCCATGTTATACCATGGGGTACATGGCAAAAAGTACAAAAGGTGACGGTAAATCAAACGAAGCCAATGATTATGAATGAATGTACTACAAATAAAACTCAATTCCCGTTTGGGCCCGGAGTAAAATTTAGCCAGAGTGACTCTGCCAGTCGTTAGAGGCGACGAAATGGGGTCATTTCCTTTCCCTTGCCTCCCCACCCTTTAACTTATCATAAAACTTGCCTATCGGGTGCAGACGCGTCGATTGTAGCTAAAACGCTGACGTTTCGGGCAGGTTATACTTCCCATCTTCAGAGCTAAAACTTGAAGACTTTACTTGACATGCAGTGTTGACAGTCACAGTCACAGAGTAAACCAAGGTCTGTGCGGGGGCTCGTTTGAGATGGTTTGAGGTTTACCGAACCTCCGCCAGGGGATCGACGGACCTTGAGAGTAAACATAAATAAATTCACATTCAGAGTCTATACCCTCTCAGTAACGAAACTGATTTTCAGTGGGTGACTTTAAAGAGCGACCAAACCAACCCTGTAGGCTCCGAACACCATGGACGAGTGAGCGATAACCAATCAAAGATCGATATTTCAAATACGAAACATATGAATCAGTGATTGGACAGTGCGAACACCTGCGGACAAAAAATGTCAGAATCAACAAGGCCAATTCAGAATAACTTTGAATTTATTGAGTGCTCGTTGCTATTAGTTTTACCTTTGTACATTTCGATATAAAAAGATTCTAGTACTCGACCTACTACTTCTTCGTTTCCTCCAATCACCCCCTGACGTCATATTATGACCTAGTTGTCGAGTACGTCGTTAAACACCAATCAATCAATCAATCAATAAAACTCAACATTCACAGATGTGCAGTGATTTATAAACTCGCGAAGTCCCGAACGTTATAGCGTTGTTCAGTTTCATATGGTATAAATATTTTCTTTCAGTATGAGATCGGTAAGGAAATAGGAATGTTTTATTTTATCTTGTAGTAGTAGTACAAGAACTAATGGAAGCATTCTGGCTGCTGAGGCAGCGCTCACTTCCTCTTGACCATTGAGTCGATAAAGAAGTAGTGAGAGAACTTCTCTATCGACCCTGCTCTTTGACACTTTGTTTACAATGATCCGTGAAATTGATCAGTGATAATGTTATAGCTAGATAAAATCATGTGCATTAAAATACTAATTATAATGTCTGTTTTCTCTTATTAGTTCAATGATAATATTTTCTTGAAAGGAGTAATTAATATAAAGAGCAAAGGGTAGTCTCTTCGTCAAAAACCGCAGAAAATTTTCATTATTTAATTATATCTCAAGATTGCAACAAGAAATCGAAAATCTAAATCAACAGCACACTGTCTTTTGGTAAGCCCTACAGACTGAATGAAATATTTTAACCATTAGCGTAGTTATTTTGATTACTAATTCGATAATAATAGTAATAAAATGAATTACATATAAAAAATATACTGATTACAATGTAAGACACAATTTTAAACATTCAGTATGTAGAGGTTACTAAACCACAGTGCGCTGTTGATTCAGATTTTCGATTTCGATGTCCATTCTTGAGTTATAATTTATAAATTCAAATTTTGTGCCGTTGTTGACGTAGAGGTATCCAATAAAGGTAAGTAAACCTGAACCTGCCCAGGGACAAGTAAGGTAGGTATATTGTCTATTTAGAGTTATGTACTTTTGGACTTTTAGCATGGCTCAATACCAGCATTTGCCATTGACTGAGGAAACTGTTGGGCTGTGGCTCGTTGGTCCAGTGGTTAGCATCCCTGCTTCCAATGCAGAAGGTCCCAGGTTCAAATACCGGGTCAGGCAGAAGTTTTTTAACTTCTATTAAGGATTCAGTTCCATTACTTCTTGTCTTAGGAATAAGTAAACGGTGACTTTAGAGCCGTCCTAGCAACGAAGCACTCAATAAATTCAAAGTTGTTCTGAATCAGCCTTGTTGATTCTGACATTTGTCCGCAGGTTTTCGCACTGTCCAATCACTGATTCATAATATGTTTCGTATTTGTCATATCGATCTTTGATTGGTTATCGCTCACTCGTCGATGGTGTTCGGTGCCTACAGGGCTGGTTTAGTCGCTTTAAATTAAAGTCCCCCACTGCAAATCAGTTTAATTACTGAGTGGGTAGACTCTAAATGTGAATTTATTTATTTATTTTATTTAAAAAGTTTCAGTCAGGACACAGACCCGCATATTATACGGCGTATCAGATCCCAAACGTAGGTGATTTGAAATGTGTCGCAAAAGTCATAAGGCGCGACGCGGGGGGGGGGGGGGGGGGGGGTGTGAAGGCCAATCGTCATACGAGTATCTTGCACGAAGATGAAGATGGGCGCGATGATGAGTTTTCAAAGTTTAATACCCTGTAAGTGCTCGGAAAATTACTTCATTCACCAGATCTCTTATATTTGTCCGAGCACTTAACTTTTTTTTCCTTCACCCCGCACTTCAGCTCCGGTAGCGAGAAGGGTAGGGGGGGTCCACTCTCCCTCCACACATGGTCATGGTCTTATATTTCCCTTTACGTGAAATGTATTAGACCAATGGCACCAACCCGCTCCGCTTCCGACATCTCCTGAATAAAGTGCATTGTGTTGCGTAAAGCCATATTTTCCACGCCCATCAATTCCCAAATCATTAAGTATATTCTGTATCGCGATATTGCATTAAACAAAAAATATTAATTTTTAGTTAATATTAAAGAAAACCAATTTTTAAAATTATTTTTCGATTGTGCATAGGTTTTTGTATCGAGTGTTTTTGTAGACGTTATTGTTTGGGCGAACTTTGTCGGAGTTCGCGAGCTGTTCTTCACCTTTGATGACTGAGGGAAACCTTGTGCAAAGATCTTCAGTCGTGATTGCCGTTGTTAGGTATATCGAAGTGACGACCTCCCGAATGAGTGTCTCGCATCTTACCGCTGAGCGTAACCTTTATCAGTAAACACAAGATAGTTTTTGGACTTTCATTGATACATCATGTCAGTAGCATTGACCGGTAAGTAGAAATGTTATATATTATTCATATATTTTTCCAAATAGGTTTTTTCAACTTTTTTCCTCGCTGCATATATTCTTTGTCATATCGATTGTATAATCATTATGCTCGTGCATTATTTTTATGTTAAAATGTTGAGAGTTATCTACTCAGAGAATTTTATACAGAATGTATGTAATTTTTTGATCGCTTATATTTTAATAAATTGTGTTTCATTCATATCCAACTTCTTGTTAATTTACATTTGAATACATCTTTTAAAAGACGTCAAGTAATAATAATCACATAAAATACATACTAACAAAATAAACATAAATGTACTCCAACAATCAAAATTAAACACGTCAGGTATTACAACAATTAATGATATGGAAAAGAAAAACGTATCACGCTACACACCTACGTCAGTGCGTGTTCCTCAAGTGTCATTGTTCAATGACATAATTTAAAGGTCTTGCCTATCTGACGGCATCCCCGCCTAGCTGATTACAAGGAGTCTGATGACACGGCAAGAGTTTAAATGTCCCACGTTATCGAGCGCCTCAGCAAAGCGGAGCCCCCTACCGGCGGTCACACCAATCTCTCGCTAGTCTAGTCAGATCTGTGGACGGAGGTTGTTGTGTTTTCCGACACACTCTTCAAACACAGTCTGTTAAACTCGAACCTGATTCTTTCAGTATTACGCGAACAACAATAATTATTAGTATTAGACATCCCTAACGGGTGAACATTGAGTGAAATTTACAATGTGTCTTAAGTTAGTGTCAGTGGAGTTTACTAGTGTTTTGGTAGCGTTTGTTTGTGCTATTGGGATAACTCGTGTGTCAGCAGATAGTAAGTACGGTCTTGTGTTTTTATTCTATTCTTGTAGTCGTCCCCGCCCACACACAATCACCAGACCGATTGGGTTCGAATCCCATATAGGCCGTGACTGGGTTTTAGACTTGTACTGCTCGTTTTTAGTTCTGTGGCGCAGAGCCTAAGCTTATTGCCTGTGGGCAAACGTTTCTTTTGAGCCCCGCCCCCCTGGGTGATGTGATACAGTTTCTTTTTATTTTATAGGTGGGGCGAATCAGAATTTGATTCGTCCAGGTAGGCTAGCTATCACTCGGGCCTGTTCTGTGATAGTATTTTTTTGCACTCAGACCGTATGGCGTGATCGCTACCTAGCCTTGACTTGACAGGCACTAGTGCGCACTTAAATTTATGCTCCAAGTTCGTTTGAGTGGCTACACTTTTACACGTGCGTGCAATCGGTGCAGCCAGCCAGGTGTTTTTAAATTTGAAATCACCATTGAGTGATTCACCTGTGTGTCTGTTGTGTTTTAGCACAGCCAACTAATTATGCACTTGCGTGGTTCTATTAATAAAATACATGCCATGTTCTTCAGAATTGTCATCGTCGTTCACTTGCCCAAAAATACGCAGACGTGCAAAAAAGTGCGAGGTAGTAAATATACCCGCCAAGTTTGAAATATTGGCGCCTGGTGGTTTTGTGCTCGGCGTGGGATGTTGTGGGTTCGATACCCGCCGTCGACAATCCTGACTGGCTCAGTCAAGTGACCGATGCCGCGATTTACACAACCCTTGCGGTAGAGGGTTCTCGAACAATCTTCTCTATACCCTCGTAGCTCTGCAACAATAGACCTTTTTCAGAATTGATCTGACCCTTAGATATAGTAATCACGGCGGCTCTCTAATCTTCAATGACAACAATGCACAACAGTGAAAAATGCCCCTCAACATAACTATCAAGGACCCTTAGATAGAGCTAACCACGGCCCTCTAGATCAATTCTGAAAATCATCTATTGGCTTCTGTCTCGCTTACTTCTCGGAAATACCTCGATCTACGGGCCCTGCCTCTGGGATTACTTCTTTGTTTCCTACCGTCAATCTAATGTTGTTTGTTTTCTCCTCAGCCACCTGTCTCATCTCCTTAAATATTTACCGCCGGCCGGTAACAATTTTCACACTTGAATGCTTGAATGTGTGATTATTCATTTCTCACACACATACATAAAAATACACTACCCCCCCCCCCCCTCCCCCTCCTTCACATTTAAGAGTTCGAACAGCGCTCGAACGAAGCTTACGAACGTTATTTTAAAGTTGGAACAAAAAATCTTAAAATTCCCACGCTTTCAATTCATTTGTGTCGACCCGTTTTAATTTGTTGTAGACCTACTCTTGTGATTTATAGTTACAAGTGCGAGCACTAAGCACCAGTATTAAAACTCCGCAAATTGACTGGTGTTACAACTCATTACTTTGTTTAATATTGTACAGACAGTCAAGAGATTACTGAAAAAACGTGTTAACTATGCGTTGTTTTGTTGAGATTATTTTAACGCTCTCCACTAGCCTCTACTCTCGGTGGGGTTTAAAACTGCCCCCTTTTTGAGGCTATACAACGTGAGGTGAGCCCTCATGTGTTTTAGTCGTAACTTAATATGTTAATCTTGTGTGCGGAATTGTGATGAACCCTTTAAATAGTTCTTCGTCTGTACCATCGACTGGCGTTAGTCACTGCACCATTAACTAAGCCATCAAGTTCTCAGAAGTTTCACTGGAAATAATTAGCAGCAGTTCAGTTTGTGACTCAATTATCACTTCCAGATAATTGCGAAAGTTTTTAAAGTGATTCGCAAAACTGTCTAACGCTGGGAATTTTCTTGTATTTTCTAAATTGCCAAAATAACAAGTCGGCGCAGCATAACAAACAATAATTGCCTTGATTGATTGATATTTGGGTTTTACGTCCCATGTTTCTGCAACTTGGCTAATCGAGACGATGAAATATGAAGATGAAAGAAAAGGGGCAAGTAGGAGGGCGAGGAGGAAAAGTGAAAAGGGGGCGATATGGCAAGAGGAAGAGGTGAACTGCATTTCGTCTGGCTTCTCTCCGTCAACCTACCCCGAAGCACACCAGAAGCATACGCTTCCGCCGGCATAGCTCTCGGGATCAGCAAAGCACACAAACCTGGCTACCTTATAGTGGTGGGCAGGAACAAATGACAAAACAAAAAATAATATTACATGAAAAAAATATATTTTTTTAAAAACAACGCTTATATTTAAATGCACTAAAAAGTAAAAAATAAATTTTCGCCCAACAAATTTTTGCCTCACTCGGAAAATAAAAGCGTTGGGCGCTTTCGGTATTGACATAGATTGCAGTATTCTGCTGTTTATGCAGGGAAAGTGCCCAACGCTTTTATTTTCCGAGTGAGGCAAAAATTTGTTGGGCGAAAATTTATTTTTTACTTTTTAGTGCATTTAAATATAAGCGTTGTTTTTAAAAAAATATATTTTTTTCATGTAATATTATTTTATACTTTTTAGTCTTAAAGAATCTTGCAATCGAATATATATCGAATATCGATTGATGAATTAATTATGATGGTTTAATTGATTATTTAGTAAACATGACAATTGATTCATGTATTGTCATTAAGAATACGTCTGTGTGCAAACTTTCAGCTCAATTCGACGTTCAAAAGTGAGTGTTTTATCGATCCCCATATAAAACATCAATTCATTAATTAATTATGATGAATTAATTGATTATTTAGTTAATATGACAATTGATTCGTGTATTGTCATTAAAAACTCGTCTGTGTGAAAACTTTTAACTCGATTTGACGTTGGGAAGTGGGTTAAACATCGATTCCCATATAAAACATCAATTAATTAATTATGATGAATTAATTGATTATTTAGTTAATATGACAATTGATTCCTGTTAAGTCATGAAGAATACGTCTGTGTAAAAACTTTCAACTCGATTTGACGTTGGGAAGTGGGTTGTACATCGATTCCCATATAAAACGATAATTAATTAACTATGATAAATTAGTTGACGATTTAGTAAATATGACAATTGATTTGTGTATTGTCATTAAGAATACGTCTGTGTGAAAACTTTTAATTCGATTTGACGTTGGAAAAAGGGTAAAACATCGATTTCCATATAAAACATTAATTAATTAATTATGATGAATTAATTGACAATTTAGTAAATATGACAGTTGATTCATGTATTGTCATTAGCAATATGTATGTGTACAAAATTTCAGCTTGATCGGACATTTAGAAGTAGGTAAAATATCGATTCAAAGATTCATCAATTTCCATGTAAAACATTAATTAATTAATTATGATGAATTAATTGACAATTTAGTAAATATGACAGTTGATTCATGTATTGTCATCAAGAATACGTCTGTGTAAAATATTTCAGCTTGATCGGACATCTAGAAGTAGGTGGAATATCGATTCAAAGATTTCGTCCAGACAAACAAGGCAAGTTAATATAAGCGTTGTAATAAAATGGAGTAGAAATGAGAACGCCAATTAATTTATTCAGTACATACATTTTATTGCAGTTTGTTTAGAACTCAACGGTTGACATAAATCGTGTACGGAAGTATATTTTCACTTCTCCTACATGCTATAATTTACTCATGGCCTTCAAATGTCGTTTTAATAAAAATAAAAAAAGCCGTGATCATTTGACAAAAATCCCACTTCAAATGTTTGTGTTATTAATTTAAAATGTTGACACAACAAGAGTTCGTAAAACAGATCACGTGGGTACGAAACCCGTGATCCGGGACTGGAGCACGAACCTCCCACTGTCACAGAGGTTTAACATGCGTATAATAGCACATCACTAATTATAGTAATAGGATGTCACCCGCAACGAAACTGTGACCCCCTCACCAATCATTACATACTTGATTGATGGCCTTGTGTCGAAATAACGATTAGTTATTATTGTTTGTCAGTGAAGAAATCAAATTGGCGCTATTTAGCACTGTGCCTTATGGCTGTCAGATTATACAACAGATTTATCGAAGTTCAAGTTGTTCACGTTGTACAAGAGCGTTCGGCAGCAGATTTATTGGTCTTCAATTAATTACTCATAAACTATTACTAGTAGAAAGTAGGCTAGGACTTACTTGTACAGGAATGTCATATGTACGTATGGATGTAAGTATATTTTGTGACCAACGCGTTCCAAAATAATACACACATTTTTGAACGGGTTCTTCGTATTATTTCGTGGAAAGTAATTTTATTTCCATAATAAAAAATGTGTGTGTACATTATTTTTTAACATGACTGTCACAAATTTACTTACACCCAAATATTACGTACCTATGACATTACTGTACAAGTAGGTAAATATTTTTAATAATCCTACTATTACTTTTAGAGTAATTTATTTGTTGACTAAGACCTGGTTTTTCAATCGGTTAACGGGTCGTTAACGGGGCCGTTAGCTGACGGTCCGTATTCTGTAACCCAACAAACCCTATGCAGATGACGGACCGTCAGTCAAAAACCGGACCTAAACACATCAAACCTATTGTTAAATATCAAAGAAGGGCAACACCTTTCTTTGGGTGAGAATAATTTCATCTAATTTTTCCATTTTCCACTGCCAAAAATTGTTGTACACGTGTGAAGATGTAGGTGGCCGTGCCTTGGTAGTTTTTAGAAAGGCAGTGTATCGTAGTTCTTGCATTGCCAGCTTCAACACTCGTACGGTCGTATCTATAAACAACTTCGGTAATGCTTTCGTCATCATTCAATGACGTGTTTACGGTCTCGGCCAACCCGAGCAGGTATTTGGATTAGTCACGGCCGCTGGTTGGCTACCGCTCACCCACCCGTGCCGGACGGAAGCATTACCGAAGATGTTGTACGGCGACTATACCAACACACATTTTGAAATGGTACGTTTCAACCCCACACACAGGGTGTATAAGTAAACACATTGATTCTCCGTGTGGAGCGTAGAGCTACCCCCGCACGGACCAACCCCCACACGAACTAACCCCCACACGAACCAACTCCCACACGGACCAACTCCCACAAGGAATAACTCGCACATTTTGCAACTCTCCGAGGTACGCGCGCGATCTAGAGTAAATAGAACGTTATGTTACCATGGTTACATAGCAAGGTATTCTGTAAACATTTGCTTACGTTCTTCCGACAATGTCCTTTGATTGACATATCAACTCTTTTCAAACAAAAGTGCCGTATTATGACTGAAAACAAAATAAGAACGCGTCAACTCTGTTTGAAGACAATCATTTGTACGTGTTATCATTTTCTTGAACTTGTAGGCCTACCTGTACACGTCAAGCTATCGGCCTAAAACTGTGATATTTCCTGGAAAACCTATGTGTCTTCTATTGGCAGAACGAATGTAAACAAGCAATGAGTACCTCATTTTGTAGTTTGTGTCAGTTTTACTCGTTTTATCGGAAGGATTGTAATTGGTTCTAGATACATAAACTCGTAAATGTAAGAATTATAACTAAGTAATATGATAAATAATTATAACACAATGAAAATAGAATTGCAATTAATTAATTAATAAAAACATTTCAGTCTCAATGTAGTTTGGGGGGGGGGGGGGGGGGGATTGAACACCCTGAACACCCCCGCTAGTTACGCCACTGGATAAAGGACTTCACTTTAATTCATTCTCAGTCTCGGAAGATAATAATTTTTTTCACTTTTCACAAGATCTTACTTGCAAACGTTCGTAACAGGCGCGCTAGATAGCGCTGCTAAGCAACACCCTTATCTGCGCCATTGATGATTTAACAATAAAGCAACAATGAACAATTGACAGATAAACTCATCCTCATAGTAGTTTATTGTCTTGCCACCAGAATGCGTCTAGTCTTTTTTGAGGTGCCAATATTTACTTATCACATGTTATTATAATTTGCAGGGATATATACCTGTTTTCAAGTATTCGCAAGGAACTTATCGCCTTGATAACACAAGGAACTTCCCGTTATACATTCACAAGCGCGTGAGATATATGTTTCTAATTCTAAACAATTGTATTGAATGGAAATTTGCCCAGGTGCTCAAATAGACGTCACTGATTGATAGTGCGCCGTACGCGTGAGGTCTGCTGATACTGATATTATGCAATTTCAATGAATATTGCTCTAGAAATTTCCTAGTTTAGCCTAGATAAGCTCCTTCCTGTCGGGTGTAATCCATTCAATACTGATAAGAGAGAGGTGCGCGTTACAAGCCTGGGAATATGGGACTGCCCGTTGGTTTTGTCCACCTATCCTAATAAACACCCTGTTTCCGTCTGTAAAATTGCTTTAAAATATTTCTAAACTGTCCCAAAAGCAGTGGTGTGTTCCTAAAATATTAAATGTCTAGGCGATCGAATTTACGTGTGCACGGGGTGGGGTTGTGGGGGTGGGGATGGCGATTGTTTTAAGTGACTGGGAAAAGATTTTACAGAAATTAAACCTGAATACATGAAGACGTTGAGTTAACATATTTTTTCTCAATTATAGATATTGTGAATACTACGTGGGTTCTTGAAATTTAAACAACATACTGTGAAAAAGTACCTAGGCTAGCCTAGCCTCCAAATAAAAGTGCCTAGGCTCGAACACACGTCACTGTCCAAAAGTAAATGAAAAGTTTAATGCTCTTTCTTATATCGGTGTTTTTCAAATGTTCAATCAACTTTTGTAATCTGATGTTGACGTTGTACTAATAACCGACGGTGACTCGAAGCAGTACCTGTCGCAAGATGGCGTTATAAAGTACAGCGAGTCCCCGATTACTCAGTTAGTAAACAATTTGTAATAATACGTTGTCACGTGACCAGTATACCCACGTGACCAGTATACCCACGTGACCGCGGGGAATCGTCTGCCGAGGAAAGTCAGGTGTATAATTAATGTGCGCGAATACTTATTAGTTATTAGATAGTTATGTGACTACTGCTATAGGCCTACGACTTCTTCCGAAGAGATATTTTTTACTTTTTTCCTCATTGTACATATCCACTATCTAATCATTATGTTTTTATATTATTTTTATGTTAAAATGTTGAGAGTATCGACTCAGGGAATTTTATACACAACGTATGAAGTTTGTATGATTGCTTATAATTTATTAAATTGTGTTTTTCACTAAAAACTATACTTCAATTCTTACGGGTTAAACTAAAACAAGGTACGCCTATATTCTGTGTGTATAACATTTAGAGACAGGAATATCCAATCCAATCCAATAATTTATTTATTCCCTTCGCAACGAGTGAAGAAAACATTTTTGAAGAAAAAAAGCATCTCGCAGCATTCGTGTACGTCATGAAGGAGGAAAAGAACTCAATGCAATGGTCATAATATTTGTTGTTGGGGTTTCAGCTCGCAGTCCCCGAACATTACTTCTTGTACGTTAGCGCTAAACCCTATTGGAAAACCGTTCTCGTAGAGAGATAAGTGCGCACAGTACTGCAGGAGCAGCTCGCGTTATAAGGAGTATTATCCTAATGGTGTTATAGTTGTTGGCTAAACTGTAATGGGTTTATCACCCCCCTCGCAGTGCAAACCATGCACGTTGTTGTGTTGTATGGACGAGTTTCCGCCCTGGATGCGTTATATACATTGGGGGGGGGGGGGACAGCACACGTAGAGGGTGTGTAGGTTGGTCCTCTGATCATTTTCCTATCAGGGGATAAGATAGTTTTAGACGTATGGAAAAACAAATACAATCAAAATCAAAATGTCTCAAATGTACACTAACCCTTTCAGTACTCCTCTTTTTGAGCGGAATTCGCAAACCATTCTGTGTTTATTTTTATATAAGATACAAAATATGACGATTTCTTGAGAATTTGTGAGAAATTTTAGATTGTAGGCACATACAAACCAACATTTGAGACTAAAATCTAATATGTTTTCCACAAGTATCAAAAAATAGAAATTTTCTTTTAAATTTGGTACATCTTTTCATATTTTTTGTCTTTCAAATGCAAGGAAGTGTCAAAAAATAGATTTTCTTCCAAATTTGGTACATCTTTTCATATTTGTTGTCCTTCAAATGCAAGAGAAACTCCAAATTAATCGAATTTCCGGGACATATCAAAATTCGATTGTTTTGCAACAATGTTTTGTAATTTTGAAACGTCTCTAAAAAAGGTAGGGTTATCATTCGGCATATTCAGACGAACATAAGATCGCAATAGTTTTCATCTGAACATTTTTTTTTTTTAAACAACGGTCAATGAGAACAAAGTTCAATTTGATTGTAATAAAATCCAAAAATTGGTATCCTCAAACGAGGACGTAGACTGTGAAGGGCTCATTTGTCAATTTATTTATTTTTCCTCCAAGTGACGACCCGACGTTTTGTCACTTTGATGAAAAATAAATAGTTTGAAAAAATAGCCCTCTCAGGTACCCTATTGTCATACCCTTGTTCAGCCCTTTAGAAAACAGTTTCTCCGAAGGTCTCCTGGCCAAGGTTGCAAAAGAGCAAAGAAGAATACTGGGAAACATTTTCTTGAAAAATAGGTCTCTTCAGTAATGACATTTTCTATTATATATATTTTTTGTGCGACTGATGTCATCCATACATGGGCTTACATGTGACACTTTCAAATCCATCTGCAAAACCACTTAGTTGATGGTTGACATTTGTCGATGTTATGTTTCTTCTGTTATTTGCCAAACATGTCTCAACGTTCTCGCTCTATAAGTGGAATGTTCGAGAATATTTGTGCGTGTGTAGGCATTACGCATCATCTGGTTTGAGAAAAAAGGCTGATAGGGGAAGGAAAGACAGGTTAACAACACTGATGATAATAACAGTCAGTTTGAGGGTGGCTTCAATATTTCCAATGCCTGACACATGCGTTCGTCACAGGCGAGGCAATCGTAGCCAATCAGCGATCGGTATTTGCGCGGGTGTGTCTGGGCGGTTCGCTGGTTGGCTATACGAGTGCCTCGCCTGTGACGAAAGCATAATATGTAAGGTAGTCTTGGGACAACTATAGCGTACAGTGTCGTACACAATCTATTCACTTAGTGTGTTTTATGTATAGAGGTGTTTGTTTTTCGCGGACCGCGAAATCGCGAAAAGTGTTGATAAAGAGGGGGGAGATAAACAAAGTGTATATCTGTTGATAGGCACCTTAAAAACATCAAAAGTTCACCGCGAAAATTCGCGAAATCCGTCAATTTCCAGTCATAACACCGAAATTTGTATTAAAGTGCGAAATAACACGAAATATCTAATGCTTTTAATTTATTTATGAACATTTTTAAAAAATTTTATTTTATTATTACAGTCAAACGTCATTACAACACAATCGTGGGGACCTAATATTTTTTCATTATAATGATGATTTGGTTAAGAAGGTCAACGATTTATTTTTGCTGAGATTCGGCGTCAAGCAGAGCAAACGAGTACAATTCTGAGGGATTTTACGTGACGGACAAGAAGATTCTTATGTGTTGTGACTGCCGCCTTTAATTTTTACCGTAAAGACACACTAGCCCTAGACAAACACAGGTAATGGTAATGTTAATACACTTCGTACTAACTAGTACTAGTTTGTACATACAATTCAAATAAATTAAATTACATTAAAATTCCTTTTTAATTTAAACATGTTTCAGGTGAAATTTACAGTAGAAGATCTCCCAAAAAGCATAACACCGCCATAACATCGAAATTAGTAGATCTATAAACGAAATTTAGGAAAACATAACACCATTTACAAACACCTCTATTTATGTACTATCAAATGTAAGGAATATTCAACTGCAAGTCGTATGGTATGGATCGTGATCGTAATCGGAGTCGGGATCGCAATCGTAAAGTTTCTCATGCTAAATCATTACGACATTACGATTTACGATTGTGTTGTGAACAGCGCCATAAGAACCATGTCAGTTAACTTTTTCACGATATCCGGATTGCGTTTACGATCCCAATACAGACAATTGTAAAAATACAAAATAAATAAATTCACATTTAGAGTCTACCCACTCACTAACGAAACTGATTGTCAGTGGGGACCAACCCTGTAGGCTCCGAACACCGTCGACGAGTGAGCGATAACCAATCAAAGATCGATATTTCAAATACGAAACATATGAACCAGTGATTGGACAGTGCGAACACCTGCGGACAAATGCCAGAATCAACAAGGCTGATTCAGAACCACTTTGAATTTCTTCGTCGCTAGGACGGCTCCAAAGTCACCGTTTACTTATTCCTAAGCCAAGAAGTAATTGAATGGATTGTGCTTCTTTCTACTTCTCTTGGCTGCAGCTCTAATTTTGGAACTAAATCGTAGACGTAACAACGAATAAGAGACAGTTTGAAGAATGATTCTTCACTATAAATACAACAAAATAATATAGAACGTATCACCGATAGAGGTGGCTCAGCGGTAAGACGCGAGACTCTAATCCGGGAGGTCGCCGGTTCGATTCCGGTCACCGGCAGTCCTGACTGAAGGTTTTTTCCGAGGTTTTCCTCTGTCGTAAAAGCGAATGCTGGGATTGAGTCATACTATCAGCCCTCGGACAATCCTTCCCAACTATCCATACACCCTAATAACCTAGTTAGTCACCTGAAGAGGGGCACATCGAAGGTAAAGCTGGTGTGCACCCTAGAACGGGTATTCCTACAAAAGTTATAGAACGTATCAAGCATGCCTGCGATGATGCAGTCTTCTCGATTATCGATACATTTTATTGTTTAGTTGTGCATCCCTAACAATACAGTAGCACTATGTATCCCCCCCCCTTTACTGTTGTCATGCACGTTTCGTTGCACGTTTCAATCACTTCCGTTGCAAATAAATCACCAATAACAAAACAACCGCACCTCTATGACTGGACTAGACATCTCGCACGCTTCACCTCTGCGCACCACTCCTCTATGTCCCTCGCACGCATCACCTCTATAGGCAACACTCCTCTATGTATTGACTCATCGCACATGTCTCGCACGCTTGGATGTGACGTTCTCTTCCGCTCACATCACTCCAATCCGTTCAGTCCATCTACTTCTCGGCTGGCTCTCTAAATCATTCCGAGATATTGTATTTTTTTTTTTTTTTTTTTTTTACCCTTTCCTCGGGTATTTTGGAAAACTATCGTCTTATTCCACTATCTCACGACACGTATACATTGCACACCACTTTCATTTCCACTACTCTATATTATACCAGCCCCAACGTAAATATTTGCATTCCGACCTCAGATTCTTGGGCCTATATCCTGCCCCTTTCATGCGCGCTAGCCGCTAATTCAAAGAAAATCTAGCGATTCATGGCGTTCTTTCGCACATTCGTAAATGCAGTCTGATTAGAGTGAACGAACCGAATTAGCCACGCCCACAGTTCCAGGTAACCAACAGAAGGTCGTAAATTATCCCCAATGGACCTGATTCAGTTAGATGGTAAAGTCATCGTGCTTTCGTCAGAGGCGAGAAGCTCGTAGCCAACCAGCGAACAGCCCGAGACAAACCCCCGCAAATAGCGACCGCTGATTGGCTATGAGTGGGGGCCGGTTCCTCGCCTGTGACGAAAGCAGGAGAAAGGAATTACTTTATCACGTAAACATGAAAATACTTACGTTGCGCCAACTATACATACCTGTTTGTTTGTCTTACTCTGGCTACTCCGAGTAACTTGATGACGCTCGTGTATCAAATGGTGGTACTCTAGATAGCATCAGTTCGGTTGACCAGAGTAAGTTTCTCTGCTGAAGTAAATAAAGTAAGGAAAATAACTCGTGGCCCGAAGGAGGAGGTCAATAAAGTCGAGTAGGTAGAGTAAATAAAAATGAAAAGTTACTGACGCCATAGATTGCTGACTTTGCTGACGATAAGGAACAAACAATGTCACAAAATATAGCTAAAGTGGATCGTTATGCATGGATAATTAGGAGGCTCCTATCACAAACGATGATTGATTCGATGATTAGGTTCCGTTGGGAGCTCGCGCGCTCGGCTCCCGTCGCAACCTTGACTTGGATTTAATCCAAATTATGTGTTGACGTCTGAGGTTCCTCTAGAGCTAGAATCTAGAATCTAGAGACTATATAGTCCTGGGAAGACAAGACGTGGATTGGGCGAAGGGAGTTGACTTCATTATAGTGGTCGTGTTCAAATGGTGCCAACCCCCTTAGCGGAATAATCCCTAAATAACAAGCCATCATTATGCCGGTCGAGCTAGGTTCTCTCATCGTGGTGACCGGATTCCGCAACTGGGCTCTCGTTTATATCTTGTGGGAATACTTATTCCTTATGCTCATTATTATATGGTCTTGCTCGCTTTTCTAGTTTTTTTTTTTCTCCTGTCACTCTACTCGTACTCATTCTCACTCGTGACAGTGTCTCATTCAACCCCCACTTTCGAATGTTCCCAACACTCCACTTTCTCTTTCCCTAAACACTTAACTCTTTCTCGATTATCATCGTTGCAAAAATATGAGAACCCAAAATATCATCTCAACACTTCACACTTTTCAGCGTGTTTTTCTTTCTATAAGTGCAGCTACTATTTTCTGATATGCAAATAAAATAGAAAGGGCGAATGTTTTTTTAACAGCATTTACGCCATTTCATTGGCGGACAGCAGTTGTGTATATTCTCCCCATTATTATCCACGTTATTCATACGCCCCAAAAGTGTTTGCATATACGTGTACACTTATCGCTGCTCCCCTAGCACAGAGGTAATGTCATATTGCATCCCAACGGGATGATGCATTGTTTTCATCGTACAGAAAACCGTGTATGCTTTTGATTTAATCGCGTCCTCATATGTTAATTATGTATGGCTGCATTCATAGAGCTGCATTCATAGATGGCTTTGTTGTTCAATATTGTAATTCTGCAATTGTGTAGGTACCAATATGTTGTACACACAACGACCCCAACGTAACATTTTCGCTTGCGGATGATTGCTTTGCTTGTTAAAGTAAACATTATGAAAAACAAATTAACTAGTTACACTAAAGAGAAACCAGTGAAGTATAGGCCTACGGGAGTGAATAACATCTATTACTTGACAAGACGCTATATTTATATACGGTATTGGACTGAATTAAAAATATTAGTTAGGTAAACCAGGGGAATTGGCTGACTTCTATGCCTATATGACCTTTATGATGTAATATTTAACCTCCCTTGACAATGTAATACAATCTTGTATTGTGGCTATAAACAGCTAAGACATGAAATGAAAACACCATACTAGTGGGGAAGATTTCGCGTTCCTTTTTAGGTAATTTACGGGTTTGAGTTTCTTTTTCCCTACCGGTATGTAGTAGGCCTAATTTCAAAGTTACAAATTGGTAGGAAAGAATTTTACTACCCCTTAAGAGTTGAGATCACCTATGAAAGTCAAGAACGAACGTTTATGTTGATTAGCTTTTCTCCATTCTGAACATTTTCCTGCCCGAAATTATAAAACAAATAAGTCCATCCGAAAGCAAATATTATCATTTTTCTAGGTCGCTTTCTGGGCGTATGTGAAGACGAGCTCACAGAAGTTTCCACTTCTGTCTCTGGTTCTCTGGTTTCCCAGATTCACTTCCTCTTAACACCATCTCTCCCCCCAAGAATGCAAACCTGAGTGTATAATGCCCCGACCCTCTTCACACGGAGGCATCGAGAAGTATGAAGTAGTCGATCAAACACAAAAATATGGCATCGTTTCTCAAAACAATCTTTGAAGATCGTTAGGCCTATAGACGCGTCCAAACGCCTGTTTTTGTTGCTAACTCCAGTTCTGGGTCCATATTTGACGTCATCAACAATGTGTACCCTCCGTTCATTGCTTGTTGATAGCGTCATATCTGGACTTAGCAACGATAGAGCGGTCTTTCGGACACATCCTGTGTATTCTATCTTTATTAGCTGTCCAGGGACTGCTACTTTATCGTAGAGTTGTCCTTCAGCAACTACGGGAACGCTTTCGTCATCAATCAATGACGTGTTTACAGTCTCGGCCAACCCGAGCAGGTATTTGAATTAGTCACGGCCGCTGGTTGTTTGCCGCTAACCCACCCGTGACGGAAGCAATACCGAAGTTGTTGTACGACAACTATAGTGGGTAAGTTTGCCGCTGCTTTGGTGATTCTGAGAGCTATGCTGGCGCGTGTGTACGAAAGGCAGTCCACGACCTACCCCTTCCTTTTCCCGTTCCTACCCGCAACCTACTTGACCTTTTCCTCGATTCACCCCTCCCCCCGACGTCATATGACCTATACTTGTCGAGTACGTCGTTGACACCAAATAATCCAATCAATTAATATCTTTTGTGAACTGTATAATTGTTGGGGACTCTGTTCCGTTGCAGGTCGCGGCGTGTGCTCGCTACGACAGTTTAAATGTGCCAACGGTCGGTGCATCCCGTTGACGTGGATGTGTGAGGGAGAGGACGACTGCGGGGACGGATCGGACGAGAGCGCCGCAGAATGCAAAGGTAGGAACATGATCATGGCCATATAATCATGAGGCAGTGGCGTATCCAGGGGGGGGGGTAACCCTAACGGATAGGGTCTGGGGTGGTGAAAACCTCAGCCGCCGGAGACCATTCGCCCAAGGCTAATTTCTTGTTTGCTCATATCGTACGCAGCGGCGGCTTGCACTAGCCCCCCCCCCCTCTCCTCCAATCACTCACAATTACGAAATTTAGTATATTATATAGGTCTCTCACAGCAAAAAGTAAGATAGTATCAGGACCGCCCACATTTAGTTTCCAACTTAACGAGCGCGAATCACTGACGTTTTTCCCGATTAGCTAGTACAATTTGGCTGCGGTAAGTTTTTTGACGGTAACGTACAAGAAAACTTGCGCGCAGGTTTCTGTCAAAAAACTCAACGTAACCAAATTGTACTAGATAATCGGGGAAAACGTTAGTGATTCGTACTTGTTAAGTTGGAAACTAATTGTGGGCGGTCCTGGCTTCCCTGAAACTATCTTACTTCTTGGTGTGAGAGACCTTTATAGTACATACAGTCAAATAGTTTGTGCCTTGTTTTTTTTAATGGGTACAGTTAAATAGCAGTGAGCGCGGGCCGCGCATACGCAGTTTCAGTACGCGAATGAGCTGAAAGCGCGTTGAGCGTTGATTTTACGTTGCCATTTGGTCGCAGGTGATTTCTGTCCCTGGCACCAGAAAGAATGTGAGTGCGCCGATAGGGTTCATGGCTTAGCCATTGTTTGATCATATAGGCCTAATAGTATGTGTGATTTTGTGGTGAGTTGGTTTGTTTTATTTAATGTTAACTGATTTGTGCCCTACCCAATTCAAACCGTATGAGCCGCCACTGATTTGCGATTTGTACACCTGTAAACAGAAAACCGCGTGAAAATACACTTGTCTTAGATGATATAGGCTTATATTTAGTATGGTTCTTATGTTAAATTTACTTTAAGGCCCTCTACACCCAAACACACATGTCGAGTCATTCGACGCTTAAGCCCTTGCATAAGTCGAGGCACAAGTCCCACCGTTCCACGAAGCTTTGTTCGACCCAGAGCGCAGATTTCGTTTCCCGCGTGTGACGTAGATAGTGGTGTTCGCTGTCGTGTCACCATTGGAATTATTCGCGAAAAACAACGCCTCACTTCCACGACTCGTAACTTATTCAGATTGAGCCCGAATTACTAACGAATGCCACCGTTACAATCTGTGAATCATTCCGAATCGTTTGAGTGGTTTTTATTACAAATTCTGATACATGCGAGGTTTTTGTGATGATCTAAACGAAACCTTGTCATAGCCCGTCCTAAAACAGCGCTTATGATACTACGCTCAATTTAAAAGGATTTAGGCCCGGTTTTTCAATCGGTCATTAACAGGCCCGTTAGCTGACAATCCGTTATCTGCATAGGGTTTGTTGGATTACATATTACGAACTGCCAACTAACGGCTCCGTTAACGACCCGTTAATCGATTGAAAAACCGGGCCTTACACGACAAATTGTGTATACAAATGTAAGCTTTAATAATATGTTTTAGATTAATATTTTAGCTGCAATCATAAAGAAATAACTTACAGTGTGTTATGTATAACGCCGATCGTTGGTAGCTCACTACTGATACATGGGTATGTGAAATATTATTAGACATGTGTCTACGAGTTGTGGTTGTATAAACACTAAAGAACAGTGATTTACACTGACATATAGTAAGCACGCGCACTGCATGTAGGAGATCAAAGTATCAAACCGTAACAGATGGTTGGAAACGCACGTGTGTATGTGTGTGTGTTAGCACGTGTTTCGATAGCCACTGTTTGGATTACGAGCAAAGCCACATGGGCTCAGGAAGATGTATATCTGAAGATGTCTACTCTGCGTGCCAACCTAAGAATAATCACCCCGCCAATCACTAACCTCAAAAGGAGGCGATGGTGTTGTGGAGATCGTATATGTCAATCATCCCCGGTTACTTACCTTGACATACCTACGCATTTGTTTGTTTTAAATGTGTGGAGGTCAAAAGTCAAAACACTAAACTTTAAAACACCGTCTTGCAATACTTCAAGTTCATTGTGATTTCCATGAAATGACCTGTCCTATTAGACTTTTTGTGAATCCGGCCCCTGCTGTTAAACATAGTAACAACGAACTAACAATCACATGTAATGGTGGCCTCCAGTATGGCTACCATGCGCATTACGTGAATACCAAATACCATACGATACGTTTAATTAAACTATAATCCCAGATCTCACTTTCAATATTCGCCGAGCCGTTGCAAGCCTGACCATAAATTCTTCGAAATGGTGGTAACGAACGCAGTTGCTCAGGTGTTGTGGTAAAGATAAGAGAACGGACTAATTTATGTTTTCAGAGAAAAGCTTCACAACAATGGGAAGTAAATCAGACGATGCCGGTTGGAGAGTTGTTTTGTAAAGCTGTACATATCGCAAATGCATATTTGTTTTCATATATTTTATTTATGTCTACTAAAACAACAGATCTTTTTTTAGGTAGTTTAATTGATCCATCAGTAATAAGCAGGTTTTCAGATCTCACGGTGTGTTATGCGGGACTGTGTGGTTCAGTGTCTCTATAGACACGACACCCAACTATAGTTCGTCTCAATTCAAAATACACGCCGGCAAAATGCGAACTAAAAAGAAACTGTTCCTTGTTGTTGGAGACCAATGCTGTCAATCATCCCCTTTACTTGGCAAACCACAATTATTTTCTAACATAGTAAAGACAGCTCTAAACCACATGGACCTTCGACTGTGAATATTCAGGATTAGCCATTCTCATAATGGGTTTGTAAGAAAAGTAGTAAAAGAGTAGTTTCATTTAGTGATGGTAATTTTTTTTAGCAAGGGATAATTATGGCCGATCCTTTGAAAAAGGACCGAATCCTAAACCCCCGTATTCGCTATTGTCGAGTGGGTGGCTTTTGTTTTTTGAATAGAAACCATTAGTGGTCACTTTCTTTTAAACTGTGTATCCTTCTTGGTGACAAACTTGACATTTACTACCTTGCACAGTGAGAGGGAAATAAGCCTCTCTTTGAGGAGTCCTCTTTACCGGCGTGTATTTTGGATAGAGACGAACTTTAGAGTGAAATTGTGTGAAGAGCTGAAGCCCTACCAACATTCAATGGAACTAAGAAGATTAACCCTCTGAGGGCCAGTTTCACCGAACTTTAATCTGGCGATTTTCTGTTAATCGGAGATCAAAAGTGGCGCCCGGTAGAAGTCACCGTGCATTTTGTATGTAATGTTTGTTGAAACCATGGTAACCAATCCGAGATTAATAAATCGGCCGATTAAAAAGTTTGGTGAATTCGGACATGATAAAAATTAGTTTTTAAAATTTTTACATCTGAATGTTTGTTGTTCGTATATTTAAAATCCAATCAATATCAACATTTTGGAATGATGCGATGCCCTAGGTATCATCATGATCTATAGATATTCTCCAAAAGAGGATTCAAAATTGATTTGTGTTAACATGAAATTAAAATATCTCAAATGGTAAAATTTTATGCTATACATTTTAAAACCTTTTTATGAGAATATCTCTTCTATCTTGATAATTTAATTGATTTAATTCAGATGATTTAATCTATCTTGATAATCCTAAAAAAAAATTGTACTGCAGTTGAGACAGCAGTACAAATTTTTTCCATTAAAATACGGACAAAAGGCTTAAGAGTAAGGCCCGAATGCATAGTCCACACTCAAGCCCTCCTCAACTCAGCCTCTCCTCAGCCTCGCCCAACCACCAATCACGGAACGGCATTGTCATGTGGACGGCTCTGTGATTGGTGGCTAGTTGAGGCTGAGGAGAGGCTGAGTTGAGGAAGGCTTGAGTGTGAACTATGCATTCGGGCCTAAGACTCCCTATATTAAACCGCTTTGTGTCAAACACTGGTGTGCTCCGAAAGTTCATTACCAAACGTAAAGAGTAGGAAGATTTGAAACCGCTGTGATCTATGTACAGAAGTGATAATGTACATGCTGCCGTGGTTCTGTGTTGAGTAAATTTATATTTTGTTATAAACGTTTTTTTTGTTACCTAGGCCCTATCGTAAATGTTTTATTACACTGATATGGAGTTTACGATAGCTAAACATTTTAACACCCATGTGAAAATGCCGCTTGTATAATAGTGGAACGAACCACTACCGCTTCTGTATTTGTTGAAAGCTTGTGTGTGTAACAACTTCGTTCTTCTCGTCAATTGCTCGGCCGTCCAGGTTAGTGGAGGAACCTATATGACTGGTCAGAGTTTACACCGTCCTTTCGGATGGGACGTAAAGCCGATGGTGCCCTTGGTACTTTTCGACAGGAGTAGGCTACCGGGTTTCCCTCCGCCCTTCTTCAACATCATCGTGCATGTTATCCTGAAACCACAAACCACCTGTTTGTTCTACTGTTGACTATTATTCTAAAATGCATGGAAATACCGTGTTTGCGTTTTAGCAAAAACTAACAGCAATCTGTTAACGGCGAAGGCTCAATATTAAAACACCACCAAATAACGTTTACTAATATATACGTACGCTAAATAATTAGGGCATGCCAGTTAATGAATTAATAATTAATTGGCTACCCTACAGTAATGATAATACAATATTTGAAATCTTGCTAACCTAGTTTTTGGTTCTTACAAAACTACATTCCCGACATTTGTCACTTTTTCAATATTTAGTATAGCGTTCTCAAAATATTGGCGTGCGGTTTCCACAGTGAGATCTACCTATTTATTTATTTAATGTTTATCCTATTTAGTTATAAAAACTGATTTACAAAGGAGGACAATAAATAGAACTAGGCTATGCAAACAATTTATAATAATGAAATCATAAATAGCAATAACAACAAAACAATACAAACTACTGTACTAAAAAACAAACACAAGAACAAGAAAAATGAATTAAGAAATGAAATAAAATAAAATCAAGTGAAAATATTATATAATAAAAATAAAGTATATAAATATGAAGGCACATGAAGGAAAGATGTGGTGAAAAAAGGTACATAATATATATAAAAGTGAAAAAAGAAGAAAAGAAAAAGAAGAAATGAAAATTAAATAAGAAATCGAAAAAAGAAAAAAAAAAAGAAAAAATTGAAAACGTTAAAACGTGATATTGTGTAGTGTAAAGAAGCGACATACAGAAAACAAGATGTAAACCTGTAGCACAGTCCTTGTGGAGCGAGGAGGCAATTCCACTGAGAGGGGGTGGAGAACAGATGTGGGTTATTTATTCTACGGAGGAAGCGAATTACCGAGAAGGTAAAATAAGGTTCTCTTCTATTCTACCTCGCAAGTCGCAACTAGCGGCGGCGCTGCTGAAGAAAATGAGAATCTTGAAAACAGACACAAGCAGCTCGGCGCTAATTGAATAGGTAGTGTAAGATTGTAAGGCAATCTCGAAACCTCCCTCTCAGCCGGCGACCTACCATACGATTCAAATGTCTCTACTCTCTTAATGAAAAAATAACTTATACAATAATGAATAATGATACGCAATGTACAATAAAACTACAGTGAAAATTCTTTATAACAAAGTCTTGGGGACCCAATTAACATTTTGTTATAAAGAGCATTTCTTTATAAAGATATAGTAGGCCTATCTTTACATGCATAAGAACCTTTTGGTACCTCAAAAACAGTTTGTTATATAGATCATTTTGTTACAAAGACGTTTGTTATAAAGAAGTTAACTGTACAAACTTCTAAGAATTTTTTATTGTACTATTAAACATATCCATACATTGTTTTATGGGTGTCATATTTTTGCATTTTTGTTATTGTTGCAGCAATAGTACAATAGTACATAAACCTATGCTGTATAGCTAAATTACTCGAACAATGATTCATTTTACGCTGTTTTCTCTCTTGCGCTATCACTATTCATTTTTATAATGCGAATTTTCCAAATCTAGTAGTATTCCGATAGTAGATGCAGTTTCTACGTACCGGGTTCGAATCCTGGCGTGGGTATCAGTATCATTATGAAGTATTTGTTCGTCATCACCCACTAATCGCTTCGATTAGCATCGTTGTCAAAATAGGAGCTGCAAATCCAAAACTGCGACATCGGTAAACCGCGCTTGTCAACAGTTTGCATCGTCGAGCAACATGCAGGGGCGTAGGAACGGGGGTGGGGGTGGGGGGGATGAGTGTCGCTTGCTAGCTAATGTTAGGTCATCATCATTCTGGCCTACTTATCAACAGCTACTTTACTCCCAACTTTCGAAGCCCCAAAACTCAATACTTGATAATTCTCTTCAGTGTTCTATTTTTTTTTTTTTTTTAGGTTTTCTGGTCTTTGCACTACACACGACAATATTTCAGTGTTACATTCAGTCCGGTATTTTTTGTGAAACGCTCAGAAATCACTCAAAAACCTCTGATTCTAAAAAATTTCACCTGCGGCGCTGTAGTTGGGGGACTCGCCCCCCAAACCACCCTGCTATTTGTGCTTGAAGTCACTTGTCCCTCCGTCTTCATTTTGAAATATGGCAATCCTAACTGCCCCCCCCCCCCCCTACAAAAATAGTTGCTACGCCCCTAGCAACATGTCCAGCATTATATTTATATCCGAGCTGAAAGCTGGTGGAGTTCAAAGACGACATTATATTCTACCCCCCCGCCCCCCAAAACCATATCATACATTTATAATCAGCTTAGTTTGGTTACATTTGTACGCAGCCTGCGATGAAACTGTTCGGTGAAGAAACCGAGTGAAGCGAAAGTGGCAATTTTGAAATTATGGGTGAATTGAATAAGTTAGTTACTTATTGTTAGTTGGTGCTTTAGAAAGTGGAAGGAATTATTTAAATGTATTTCCCTTGAATGTATTGGATAAAATCCGGCAATTGAGATTGTCTTCTTGAAATTGCTTGCTGGATTTTGTGGAATGGAAAATTATGTGCATATTTAAAATCAATTCAATTGAATAACTACTTACCGAGTTAGAATGTAATTCTGAGTTAAATCTCAATAACAAAGGGAACACCTTAATCTTGTAAAATTAACATTTTCTAGCGTTTCAAAAATATAATATAATATGTTCATCGATTTAGCATCTAGAATCTGAAGCGCTGCTTTAGTTGCTTTTAATAAGGTTATGTTCAATGCAACTAAGCGAACGAATACATTTGATGAGGTTTTACCTTGTTAGTTGTTATTTAGACTGAACTTGCTTTGCTTTGTAATTGAAATTGTAACTCACTCGCTGCTTTTACATTGCATTATTTCTGGTTGATGGATCAAGTGTTGTGTATATATATATATATATATATACTCCACATGGAATAGTTAATATTCTGCCTCAAACAAAATACGCGGCAATTACACACAAAAGTCCACACAAGTTTCCGTTTCACATTTCGCTGCGCATAACTAGCAACAAGATGTGTGTGATGCAGCGAACCAAGATAACTTCAGACAGTTCCGAATAATTTTGTTTCAATGGAGTCGAAAGATATTACGACTTGTGCTGTACCTACTTGAGCCGCAGGTAGTTCAAGAGTTTGTTAGACTTAAGTTTCACTCTGCTAGTATATATAGTAGCTCCTCAAATGCTTCAAATGTTGAGTGATGCGTCAAATCAGGAATGAAGTATAAAAGCACTGAACTTGAAGGTTTTGTGTGCTTAGTTAGGGACCCGTAAAATTATTAATAATTTTTTTAAATTTTTTTTTAGTATTTTCGCCAAAGAGTTATCATTGGTTAGGATTTTTAAATACATTTGTAAAAATGGTACTTTTAGTACAAATTTTGACTCGATATGTTTTGTTTTATACTGAAAACTATAGGCCTACTCACGAAAAATGTGTAAAATCGAAATTCTAACAATATTTTTCTATAAAATAAACTTGGATTTTACAATTACATGTGGATATTAGCAAGGTGGACTTATTTTTTAGCAAATATGCTACTTTTTAGAATTAAATAGCAAGCATGGACATTTTAATAATATGCTCACACAAAATGTCCCATTTAGCACATATATTTTTGTCTATACAATTACGGGACTCGTCAAAGCCAGCGATGAGGATGTACGAATTTTATTTACCAAGCTACACGTTTTAGTCACGACGATGTATGCATAGGTACCTGGAAGTGGCACAGTTTACAAACCACGAAATTTGACATGAATGAATGCCGTACTTCCTCAAACATTGAAAATGTTGGTCCTCAGTATCGTTGTCACTAATTTGCTAATAACGATGTGTTTTACTTAAGTCTACATGCGAACATACTGTTTTTGTGCAGCTAATTTACTCGTATTCTTAAGCACCATGTAATTATATTATCTAAGTATTAGGAACACCAATTATCTGTGATTACGTGCGGTGCATGATAAGGCTCTGGCCCTGTACTGCTTAACGCATTGCGTGCTACAAACATAATTGTACCATCCATGAGCACCAAGGAACATAACAAATTCAATTTTGTCTACAGAAGTTACTCTACAAGCAAAATCAATAATAAAGAATAATGATTCGAAATTTTGAAGGCATCCTGACAAACACACGTAGCAAATGTTAGGCTGTTAAAGTTACCCGAACTTAAGTATTCTCATGCTTACGACAACCCAGTCCAATAGTGCCAACTTAATATTCTTCTTCTCTAGTTGTTACCGTCTAAGTTGAAACAGGTCCATTAGGGATCATTTACGACCTTCCGTTGGTTACCTGGAATGGTGGGCGTGGCTAATTAGGCTTACTCAGCGGTGTCAAAGAACCTCAGGAATCTGTTTGTTATTGTTGAATTAGCGCGCATGAAAGGGGCAGTAGATAAGGATCTTGAGTTCCGTATGCGAATACTTACGTTGGGGCTAGTTTAGGCCTATAATGAAGTTAAGATAAGACAGTCTGATCTCTATACCGATGATTCATCGTTCGAGTCCCCCCCCCCCCCACCCTCACTTTTGTGACGTAAACTAGTCGACTCGTTCGGCGGGAGTTGTGTGGAAGCTGCTTCTGTGTGGTGGACTGGATGACGTAGATATGCACAACGAGTTAACATGTATCGCGCACGAGCAGACCTTGGGAATACAAGGAAAGATATCGTTGGTTTAAAGTATCTTAAAACACTTCATTTTCGTTGTTATATACAGGTGAAGTTGCTAAACCACTTAAAAACGTGCACTTGAAGAGTGAATAAAACTAGTGGTATTTGGAATACCAAGAAAAAGATTAGCTCTGGATGTTTTATTATGTTGAATAATAAATGCCGCGAATAAAGTTCAGTTGGGTGTTGAGGCATTTGCGTAATACCAACGACGAAGAAGTTAAAAAGAAAAAAGATAAACACGCTAACGCAATAATTTTGTTAACTTTGATTTCAAACTTTCAAGAGAACGAATTTACAGTAAAATGCTGAGCAATCTCAATTGATAAAAATTAATTTAAAAGTTTCTATTGTGATAGACCTTCAGTTTGCGTTATATCTGGTATAGTTATCACCTTCTCTCTCATAAATAAGGCAACTGTATCAGCTGTGTCTTCCGTGTTAATCCAATACAAAGCCGTAAAAAAAAGCTTTACTTCAAAGCACTTTTATTCTCTTCGCTTTTCTTCAGTTTTATCGGCGGTCTCGTAAAACCAATTCTTGTAAAAATAACCTCGTAGTAAAAAAGAAAAAGAATAAAAAGAATATAAGTTTGGAGTCTGTGCTCCGTGTCTACAAAAACCGCCTCGTCTTTAAAGGGAGTGTTTAAAATAGAGCCGAGTAAACTTCGAAGTAGCGTTCTTACAAACAACCTTGTTAATAAATGTAAAGCAACAAGATTGAGTCGTCGAATGAGTTTATGTTAGGATTTTTGTCTCATTTCTATGAGAGTTTGTTTTAGTTTTGAAAGACATACAAAAATCCATTTTTTTTACATCATGATTGAAAGTTACTGACGGTTTACGAACTACCATAACATAGGTATACGCGTTTTTCTGCAAAATTCCAGTTTACTATTCCTTATGTTATTTATTTCTCTATAACTAATATTTAAAGAGAATTAATGAAAAGAAGCACACCAAGACAGACATTTGAGAAAACTTGTAGGAAGATAAGAGTAGGATGACCACGGGGCAGATGGCAGGACCAAATAATACACGATGTGGAAGAAGAGGAGAAGAATGGACGGTGGTTGAGGTGGAAAGATGGTGGGAAGACAGAGATAGGTGGAGAGAACTGTCTGGAAGAAAGGAGAGTGAAAAGAACAATGAGTGAATATGAGAACAGTGAAGACGATGATGCATCAAGATTGTCAGACTGGTGCTCATTCTGTATGCCCAAGTATTTGGTGGCAAAGTGGAACAAAGTTGAAACAAAGTGTACAGATAAAAAAAAAGAATATTTAATGTGTTAAATAAAAGTAGTTGTGAGTGGACGATGATGGCCCTGAAAATATTTAGTTACCTTCTTATTATGATCTACTCATGTTCTGAGTTGATGGTTATCCTTTATGCGCATCTAGTTGAAGCCAGTGTTTGTCCTCACAATTGTGCTAAGTGAATGAAGTAGGCACGTATGCTCGCTTGTCACTTATCACTAATTAAACTTGTGTCTCAAGGTCATGAGACCATATACCATCTTAGATGTTCAAAGGAAATATCTTATTTCAGAGGGAAGGCCTTCTGGTCTGCTGCCAATAATTGTTGTTTAGAAAATATGTGATAGAAAAACAAGTGTATGAATTTAATGTAGAATTACGTCATAGTAAATGGAACAGTTAAATGGTGGCAGACCTCTCGGAAATCCTAATTCTGCCCCATAAAGAGGTAACAAGTAACAGCCCATATTGTCTCTCAGGAATAGTTAAATGGTTGCAGACCTTTCGGTAACCCTGATTCTGCCCCATAAAGAGGTAACAAGTTACAGCCCATATTATCTCTCAGTTAAACACACCATAGAGATATGTGAAACATTATACGCCAAGGAACTTTTTGAATTACCCGCTACATTTCGTAATGGTGGCTGCACTGCACAACATGGACGTTGATGGTCGAACGCTGAAACGGGGCTTCCCTCCATCCTGCCAAGGTCACTGTTCAACCACCATAAGGAAAGATAGAGACATAACCTCAAAATATCAGTAATTGAAACACATTTGTAAGGGCCGGTCTTACAATCTCCTAATAAGAAAGTTATTTGTAGCAAGGATTTCAAGAGTTTTGATTGGTCGTTGCCATGGAGAAAACAAGCTATTCGACGAATAAGTAGTTATTAGGACATTGTAAGACTGGACCTAATGCCCCTAACTTCAATGTCCAGTTAAAGTGTTAAGTAAATTTAACTGTCATGTAAGCCAAGTTTGGTGTATTTCTATTGGCCGTTGTCATGGTGAAAACAATTTAACTGAAAAGTAGAAATAGTTTAGATATTCAAAGCTATTGTTGCTCCACGTATTTGTTATAATAAACAGCTCCATTGCTTAGCATGGCACTAGTTTATTGACGTTGAGCACCGGACTTCGAATTCGCTTTCAACCAACTTCTGTTCTGTATGTGCTCTATGTCGTACCGACCGGGCTCGACCATACTACTCTGGTCTGGTCGCGTTGTGGTCGACGGCCGACTTGCAACGGAACGCTGTGGTCGCGCGATAGAAGGCGGCATTTGAATGTGGCGAAGCCTAGGGAATTCAATCAATGATTTATACTACCTAAATTCTTTACCTTTTGGTGACTCTGCGAGTTATCCGTGTGGTTCTAATGTATCTGACTCCCGTTAGGAATAATTGCTTGGCCACACTTCGGTGTCCTTGCAATTTGAAATCCTCACGGGTCCTCGAGCAATTACCAACGCAAGTGTTCGGGCTTTTGAGTAGCGACTAAACGACAATCGGAAAGCTATTGGATTGGTTGAACGGAGAACCTAATATAGACCACTACGGTGGGGCTGGTCGCGAGCCCAGTCGTTTAACAAAAACGAAATGTCAATGCGGATAAGGTTGTCCTAACGATATATTTTCATGCTTACGGCATAACTCAATTAATTGTCTACTTCTCTAGTTTCTATCATCTATTTGAAACCGATAGAGGTGGCTCAGCGGTAAGACGCGAGACTCTAATTCGGGAGATCGCCGGTTCGATTCCGCCCACCGGCAGTCCTGACTGAAGGTTTTTTCCGAGGTTTTCCTCAGTCGTAAAAGCGAATGCTGGGATTGAGTCATACTATCAGCCCTCGGACAATCCTTCCCAACTATCCAAACACCCTAATAACCTAGTTAGTCACCTGAAGAGGGGCACATCACGTAAAGCTGGTGTGCACCCTATAACGGGTATTCTTACGAAAAATTATTATTACTACCTAATTGAGCAATTTATCTTATACGACTATTATTATAAGAGAACTGAGAATAATGTTTGCTTGAGCATTGAAGGAGTTCTTAACGATTCACCAGAGCGTTTATAATTTTAAGTTTACAATTTAATCTTGATGAATTTCGTTTCAAATAAGAGGAATTATTGTTAATTTGCGTCTCATTTAATGGGGAAATGATATTATAGATGCTGAGAGTGCACGAGAGTAAAGGACTTAAAACCAACCCCCGTGCATAATGTAGATGTAAGCTGCCGCAGACAGAGTGCGCAATAAAATATATCAATTAAGAAAAGCTCTCATTTCCTCATGCAACGTTGTTTTGTGAGAGCGCATTTTGAAATCAATTTCTCGTTGAAGATACCACGTACACCATCAGATGAAATGTTGGCTGTGAACAGGGTGCGTGCGAATTGAGGGGTGAAGGAGAATGGGGGATTACCCTGTGTCTGTTTATTTCATCCCTGATTAAAGATACCCCCACCAGGGGTGAATTATATTCCGACCTCTGGATAATATCAGATGATAAATCTACTTGTCTGAAGATGTTTCTCTAAACTTTTTACTGGGATCAACAAAATATCGACCTACGAAAAATATTTTTGATCAATTTAATGATCTCTGTCGTATGTAATAGCTTCACAATTTTACTACTAATCCAATACGTCCATAACATTTTGCCTCCGGCGAAAAGGATTTTCCTCCAGACCCCTGCAAGAGGATTATATATTCTAGCAAGTGCTACGCTTTCCAGCTCTTCTCAGCACAATCATTTTCCGAGATTAATGTCCCAAGTTCATGGATTTCCATGGTGTAGGCTAAAGAAAGAACAAGAACAGAAGCATACTTGCTAAAGATATTCCGATTCTATTGAATGATGGTTTGATGCAAAATTATATTTTCTATGCAGCAGTTAGTAAAAGGTGAGACTTATGATGGTGCAGTCTCAATTATATAATACAACAGTGATCTATTTATTTCTATTTCTGTTACATTTTCTACTTACATCATAAATATTGTCTTAAGTCTTCCTTCAACATAAATATAATATCCTGCAGTGACAACAATACCATTACCGGTATCTCTATGAAAACATTTATGAACATTCCCTGTTGGGAATTTCTTTTGTTAATACCCTACATTTCTATATTTATCAAGCAGTTTGTTCGTTTTACTTTGATGGCATCAAGTTAAATAGCAAATAAACTGAGCTGATACCTCTTGCAACAGAGTGTAATATCTTAGAAGTAAAATTATTTATAACATACTCTTAAATATACTGTCTGCATGGTTTTAAATAGAGTAAGGTATCAAGTTATCAACTGTGTACATCGCAACCACCTTATCTGCGCCATTGTTGATTTAACAATAAACAACAACGATCAATTGACAGCTAAACTCCCCCTCATAGTAACTGTTTATTTTCTTGCCAACAGTTGCATGTAAATACTCTATTTTGAGTGGTCAAATTAACCATACAACACATATGTGCACACATTTTACATTTTATTATGTCCTGACACAGACTCCATGTGCCGCAGGTTTTCTATTTATTTATTTACGCGTATTGTCCTCTAGAATATGTATGAGTATGAGGAAAGTCAATACAAACAAACAAACCGTCACATGCACAAAAAGCCTCGGTGCTGCGAATCCATTATTCCGGTGGAGTTTTCACGTATAACTAGAGCCCTAGAGCAAATCGTTTTATTTTTTCCCAAATTTCGTTTTTCAAAATGTAAATTTGACGTTTTGGCGTGTTATTTTTATTAGGTCCAGTCTTACAATGTCCCAATAACTACTTATTCGTCGAATAGCTAGTTTTCTCCATGGCAACCACCAATAAAAAGCCTTGAAACCCTAAATAACTTTCTTATTAGGACACTTTAAGGCCGGCCCTTAGGCGCATAACAAGGGACAAATCTAATATTAACACTAAAGGAATATTAATCAGTACTTCCTATTTATTTTCTTTATATTTAAAATTCTTCTGGGCGTTTTTTTTTTTGCACCAACACTTACTTTTGATCTATATTTAACACTTTTTCGTTATATCGGTCTTATTTCGCGGATTTCGTGGTTAAAGCTCCAAATCGCGTTATTTCGCTATTCAAAATTTGCATAGTTAGCATGCTGACACGACGTCTCGTCCACAATTTTTTTTTTTTAGGGGTATAACTTCAGTTTCGTTTTATTTCGTAACGCGAATTTTACTTGGCTCTACGTATATAGAACATGTTTTAGCACGAGGATAAATTGCTGCGCTTCCTCACTCGCTTATCCGGGTTGACCTGTGAGCGGTAACAAATGATCACCTAGAAAAGCAGCGTCTCTAGCCGGACAAATTTACCCAAATGAAAGCGAATGCGACCCTTTTATCACGCACACAATTAACTTCGTTTCAGTTGAAGCAGTCTTCAGTCACTCACTGGCCTAGTTGTATCATGTATTTTTCAGATTGACTCTGAAAAAGAGTCCTGGATATAACCGTGTAGGTGAATATTATTCAAGCTGAGTGGAAGCCTCACCGAAACTACTGTTATATCCGTTTTAGAGTAGTATATTTTTATTTATAGGCACCATTTGTATTATTAGTTTTGTTTTTTTGTATACATTCATTGTTATTTGTTTTACTATTCGTTTTTATATATTTTTTGTTATTATTCTGTGTATATTGGAAACAGCTTTTGCTTCAGAGATTGTTATTCTAAATTGGTTCCTTCCTTCTGGTATTCTATTTTAATGAACACAATTCAATTTTAATTTGGTCATTGTTATTTTCATATTTTACTTAATTTTTCTTATAACGTCATGGACACGTATCTTTTAAATTGATAGATTTGTCTAGATTATATTATAAAAAAAATAACTCAAAAATGTATTTTCTGTTCTATATTATAATTTAACGTGTCAGTCTTGACCGATCAATGTGCGCGAGTAGTGTGGTGTGTTCACGCGTTCTTCGTGAAATTCCAGTTTCGGCGGAGGAGGATGGGAACCCCACTTCTACGGTGACCTTCACCTTGACGTCACTCGCCGCCTCGACACCAAAACACATGACGTCATTCGCCGCCTCGACGCCAAAACACATGGCTTCACTCGCCGCCTCGACGCCAAAACACATGACGTCACACGCCGCTCACGAGACTTCGAATACCGTCTCGACGCCGACTCTTATGACGTCACCAATGCCTTCGAACGATGACGCCGTCAATATGGCCACCGTCAGCAGTATGTCGTCATCACCGAGCCTGATGACGTTGCTCTCCCCGCGACGTATCGCCGCTAAACGAACCACCGACGATGATCTTCAACTGTTCACACATCGACCGATTCCACTTGACTCCATATTCGCGGCAGTCGCCTCCTACAACCAGGTTAAGAGCTTCCAACCGACTATTCTTCGACCAAAATCCATTGACCAACTCGAAGAATCAGATATTTCTGAATTGATACCCGCATTAGACGTGATATCGATCCTTAAAACCATAAGCAAGGTGAACAACAAGAACTTTCGCACGCCGAAACTGTTGCCTGTGGAGAAGGACGCGGAATCTGTGAGAGGAATTCTGAGAAAGACAACTCGTCGTCGGCCGAGCGTGGATCGCACGACTCGGCGATCCGATGCGGCTCTCCAGAAAAAGCATCCGGCTTTGGAAACTTATCCGAGCAATAATCCAAACCCGCAGACCTACGTCTATCGTCCGATCCACCACCACGTTCAAGATAATCCAGTTCATCATCAGAACCATCCCGTTCAAGATAATCCGGTTCATCATCAACAGACTCATCATGTTCAAGACAGCTTCCATTACGATTATGACGACCAACAGCAACCAGCCGTAACGGCCGCACCTCCACCACCTCCAGTCATACACAACCATGATAACGACCACGACGAAGATGACTCCCAACCACAAATAGAACCACCGGAACTGGAAATGGAACCAGAGCCCGAACCAGAACCAGAACCCGAGCCAGAACCACAACCGGAGCCACAACCAGATTTGCCCCTTGAACCGGTACCAGAACCGGTACAAGAAGAAGAGGAAGAAGAACAAGAATTGGAACAAGAATCCCAACCGGCTCAAGAACCAGTGGTACATCACGTGGCACGACCACAATATCGTCCGGAACACACACGTCCCCCGTCCACCCGGCTGAAGCCCAACCACGCGTCGGAGAACGATCTGGTGATAGCGCGGCTAAATGTGGAGGTGCTGCGCCGGCTTGCAGTGCTGTTGTCGACGCAGAAGGAGAAGCTGGTGGCGGAGAAGGGTGTGCGGGGGATGTACCGTGAGCTGCTGCTCGCCGAGACGGCCCGAGCGGAGATGGAGCGAACTAAACTGCAAAGTGAGAAACAGAAGATGGATATGGAGCGGGATCTCATGGAAGCGCAGATGATTGGATGATGAGGCAAACTCTCAACTATTTAGGCAGTGTCTCAAAGCTGCCCAAACAATTATCAACAATGAAAGTTACGTCTAAATAAGGTGACAGTAGAGCTGTATTAGCTGGCAGTGAGCTAGCAGACTTCTTGCCGGTCTTACAATCTCCTAATAAGAAAGTTATTTGTAGCAATTAAGCTATTTGGAGAATTTCAAGGGTTTTGATTGGTGGTTGCCATAGAGATAACAAGCTTTTCGACGAATAAGTAGTTATTATAAGACTTGACCTTAGTATATTATAAGGTTGACTGGTATTTTGATATATGTTTTTTGTGTGTTTATTAAATACGAAAAGCTAAAAGAATGCTTCCCCGAAACTGCCATTTCAGTAGGCTCGCAAACAGTCTCGAAGGTCTCAGTGTGCAACATTGGTTGACAACATTTCTTCAACTTCATCAGTCACTTATTTAATTATTTATTTTATTATTTGTTGGGTGACACAATAAATCATTATTAGGAATACCACAACGAGCCTATATCCATTCGACACAGAATGTGCGTGATATCCCTAAACATAAAAATACTAAATAACAAACAGACATTAACCTATACGTGTATCAAAGAAATATAAATTATTAATACATATATTGATACTATGTGTTCATAGTGAGATCGAGTTAGTAACTGTTTGTAATTCATAGAATGCGCTCGCGTACGTCGTCGATTAAATGTATCGACGTTACCTCTCATTTCCGTCCATGACTCTTTTCTATCGATCTGTTTTTATCGTTTTCTATTGTCCCATAAATGATTATGAATCAGCTTGTTTTCTTGAATGTAAGGAACTTGGTTTGTTAGTAGTTGAAATCATAATTACCTAGGTTAAGTTTCGTTCAGTATTAATATCTCCATTTACACTGGTTTGGTTAATTGGTATTGGCAAAGATTAGACACTAGGGTCTAATCTTTGGTTTTGGGTATACGTCTCATTTTTATGGGGTGGGTTAATCGAGAGAAGTAGACTCTTTATGGTGATGTTCAGGGAACAGAGGTATTTGAAGTTTTAAATGGAAAATGAGAAGATATTATATTATATGTGTTATTTATTTTGTTTATTTATTTAAATATTTATTATTTTTGTAAGGAGTTATTTTTGTACCTACATATCGACAATGTCTAACAACGCTCAGGGAATTTTTTTATCAAAAATAAAAAGAATTCATTACATTTTCCATTCCGTTTTATACATTTTGTTTTTTTCTTTACGTAATTCGGTTCTACACAGTAGATGTATAGCAATTCAAATTGAACACAAACAACACTACCCCTAAGCATTTTCATCGTATCTGACATCGCATCACATATGTATATGCGCGCGTGTGTGCGCGGGGTCTAAGTGAAATACACAGCTTATAATAGCAATGACTGATAATAGCTGTGTTTTCTCACCGCTGAATTGTAACTATTACTTTTTATTCTACCCCTTTGTTCTGCTCAACGCGTCGTAATGGTTTGGACGACGTTATTTGTATTAAGGGTTGTTGCCCGTTTGCCCTGGAACTTACCGCGGGTGAAAAAAACAAAACACGTACACACTGACATTACTCAAGGGTAGTACAGTGACGGCTAAGGGGGGGGGGGGGGGGGGGGGGGGAGATTAAGCCGTAATCCATGGGAGGTTTCATATAATACGGTAAAAAAAAAACTTATGTGTTTTGTAATATACTTGTGGATGAAGAAATATGTACAGCTAAAAATATCGTAGATACCTTTGTTCTACAAATTTCGTAATACCAACAAAGGTGAGTTTATATACAAGGTACAAATGTCAAGCTGCACACCTTGATTTTGGTATCAGAACTATAGTTACAATGGAACTTGGTACAACAACCCAAGATCGAGTAATTCTACACACAAAGAAACAATTATATTATTTTGGTTATATTGATTTGAAGTCAAGGGTGTGGATATTAAAAAGATAAAATTTACTCCGCATAATGGTTTGTGTTTATGGTTTGCGAGGTCGCTGTTGAGTTCCGAGCCGCCACTGCTTCAAGTATGTAACACACGACACTGATAAAACGTATAGTCAATACAAACTAGCGCCTTTGTGAGTTGTGTCTCCGAGTCTCATTTGTTTCACTTGAATAACATGTGTACCTGTCCGCTGGTTAGTTCCATAACTCACCGCCAGGGAGGTGGCCCAGCCCAGCCCAGCTCAACCGTTACTCAAGTATTTTATTCCCCTGGATCACATTCGTCTGTAAATAACGCTGCCTCTGAGGGTGGCAATTCCCTCGCGATGCAGAGAACACTTCGCTCTCATATATATTTACAACCGTAAATTTCGAAATAATAGAACAGCAACTATGGTGTAATCAGTGGCGTAGGTACTATAGAGTGCCGGACCCAGGTCCTACGCCACATGGACCCCCCCTCAATTCTTATCTTGAAATGGGCATTTATTGAATTAATATGGTAACATAAATATAGTTTTTATTACTGTGAAAATATATTTCAATTGGAACTACAGTAAGACTTTGATTATCCGGGACTCCCTGTTACCCGAGCTGTTTTCAGGTGCCCTTTTTTAAAAAATGTTTACGTCTTTTTTTCTGAATGTCATGTATGTATTTTGTTAGTCATTAATAAATTGTTTCATCTAGGTTCAAAGCCTCAAAGGGCCTTTCACTCGAATGTTTAGCTCATTTTGAAACCAGGCATTCACTCGCATCAGTCTCTCCAATCCCATAACATATATTAATGAGATTTTGTTTATATTAATTGTGCAGTCAAGTATCATAGATAGGCCTAAGTATTTATTTAGGTTCTTTTAATAGTATTTAACAAGTTTTACACTTAAAATATCATGTTCATGGATCTGTTGGGAGAAGATAAACAAGAAAATCCGAGTTAATCGATAATCGAGATAATCGAGATAATCGAGATCTTACTTACTGTATATTTACGAAAATGCAATACAACATCAGCAGTAGGTATAGACAGAGGTAAACCCTTCACTTTTATTGCCAACTTATTATACTTCTATCCACTCTCATTATATTATATAATTTTTCCCTTTTCTTCTTTAAAAGTAAAAAACAAAATTAGATAATTTAGTATTGGTAGGGGGGGGGGGGATTTACAAACACGATCCGTGCCCCTGAAAACCACGCTACAGCACTTGATTTGAATTCATAATACGTACGTACAATACATACATAATATCTCTTTATGCATTCATCAGTCAGTTGCATCTAGCTTGAACTTATAATGCACTTCCTGGCATGACTGTCGTGTTATGTCCAGTGTGCGTCACGGTTAGGGCCTACGTCACGGTTAGGGCCTACGTCACGGTTAAGGCCTACTACGAGAGGCGACGCGTTCTGACTGCACAAATACGTTTTCACATTTTGGCATGTCGAAGTGTCAAGGTCTCTGTTTTGCCCATCCACTTGTACCAAGTTTTGATTGATTGATTGAATCAAGTGGTCTCATTGTCATCCGAGGTCTACGCAGACTGTGCGTAATGTCTACGCCAGCTGTCTGTGCGTAAGGTCGCTCCAATATATTATTTATTTTTATTACGTTAGCAATTTTATATACGCAAGTTGTATAATAATAATAATTTGTGTAGGAATACCCGTTATAGGGTGCACACCAGCTTTACCTGATGTGCCCCTCTTCAGGTGACTAAGTAGGTTATTAGGGTGTTTGGATAGTTGGGAAGGATTGTCCGAGGGCTGATAGTATGACTCAATCCCAGCATTCGCTTTTACGACTGATGAAAACCTCGGAAAAAACCTTCAGTCAGGACTGCCGGTGGCCGGAATCGAACCGGCGACCTCCCGAATTAGAGTCTCGCGTCTTACCGCTGAGCCACCTCTATCGGTGCAAGTTGTATAGTTTTACACCGTGTACCGGTAATGACAGAAAAGTGTTATAGGTGCAGGTAATCCATCAAATAAACAAAATGTGGGCCTTGTTCCGTGTGGGGGTTATTCCGCGTATCCACGGAGGATGCTATGATATGATATTTCGGTTGTGCGTCTCGTTTTTCCTTCGAACCGTCGGAGGTGTCCTATATGGTTGAGACACAGGTTGTGTCAGATCTGCAACCTGTGTACATAATGTAGTGTATTTTATTTATAAGCAGCTATTGCTATGTATGTATGTATGTATGTATATACTACAGCGGATTGCTTTGGACTCGCAGCGCTTTGAGAAAAACAAATCAAACAATACCTGGAGAATATATGTACTTTTTTGGAAACAAATATAAAGTAGTCCTGCATCTTTATGCTCTATCTGGAAAAAAACTGCTCGAGCGTTCACTCAACTCTAGAATATAACGATTTTCTAAAAATTGACATAAAGATACAATAACGTAACTAAAACTACAACTGAACTACATTTTGACAGTTGTAAATGGAGCGTCACCCCATTGTGCCAATTCACTTTTCGAAGCAACCTTTTCCCATTACGCGAACATTTCTCTTCCTGCGTGCTCAAGTAGGTATATAGGTAATACTTGATTAAAGTTTCTGCCTTATTGAAGGTTGTCAATATGATACAAAATAACAAACAAAATATCAGAAATACAGAAATTTAACACAAAAGGAACAAATATTAAACAAAATTACGATATTACATTTTTGTTAGTAAACTTGTACTAGATTTATTTATGTTACAGAACTAAGATTTGGAAGCATTGCTATGAACCGAATCCAAAATTGTATAAAATACCATTTATATCTTCTCTCGTTTAAACACAAATACGATGTTACAATTTTGTTAGCAAACTTGTACTGCTTTATGTTACAGAACTAAGAATTGGAAGCATTGCTATGAACCGAATCCAAAATTGTATAAAATACCTTTTATATCTTTACTCATCTCGTCTAAGAGCCTAACGAAAATTTTTATTAATTAAGCAAACTTTGAGGAAAACGTTTTAGCTTCTCTTCGCTAGTTTTCATTCTGCCAATGAGGGTGACAGACAAGGCTATTAAACACATACACCTTCAATCATCCGGTCTTGACCTCCGACCCTCTCGTTTCTTGCAAGAGTATGTTGTGAGCTATGACGCACATGGGTTCCACCGAACTATACTCTTGTTTGAATAATATACGACGCACTTTGTCGAGTGTGTTTCTACTCGGCATGTTGCTCTTCTCACTCACTCGACACTTGTGAGTTCCAAGGTGACGTCACAGCACACAGGTCGTAGCTAGTGGCCATGATTGTTAGAGTCGTCTTAGGGCCGGTCTTACAATCTCCTAATAAGAAAGTTATTTGTAGCTATTAAGCTATTTTGAGGATTTCAAGAGTTTTGATTGGTGTTTGCCATGGAGAAAACAAGCTATTCGACGAATAAGGAGTTATTGGGACGACTGGACCTTACAATAACTTCGATAATGCTTTCCTCATCAATCAATGACGTGTTTACGGTCTCGGCCAACCCGAGCAGATATTTGAATTAGCCAAGGCCGCTGGTTGGCTGCCGCTCACCCACCCGTGACGGAAGCATTACCGAAGATGTTATACGATGACTATAGATAGTTGATTATTTAGTTATTTTATTGTAATTAAGGCCAGTGTAGGGCACAATGTCCTCTTTAGCCTGATGAGGGATGATTGATGAATGATAATGAGGAAGGGAAGAGGGGAAACCTGGACCGGCACGTAGCCTACTCCTGTCGAAACGTACCAAGGGGACCATCGGCTTTACGTCCCATCCGAAAGGACGGTGTAACTTTGACCACTCATCTAGGTTCCTCCACTAACCTGGACTGCCGAGCAGTTGACGAGAAGAACGAAGCTGTTACATAAGCTTTCGAACCCTCCAATCCGCTAACCAACAGTAGCTATCACTCATCAGGATAAAGAGGGCATTGTGCCCTACACTGGCCTTAATTACGATATAGTATATAGTATAGAATAGTATAGTGTTTCAGAGGAGAGTGGTCACCCATCCAACTCCTAACCTAGCCCGAGGTTGCTTAACTTCGTGTTCGTATGGGAACTGGCTAAGCGAGGTGTACTGCTGTATAGATTCTTGAGAATATACTACAAATTTACCAATGGCAACAAAAGCAACAAACGGATTAATGTCAAGTACGTTACGTTATGCAGGAAGCCCTAACGAGTCGCTACCAACCCTACAGCTATCTTATACATTTCTCATTAGAAACATTCATGCTATAGAATCGTTCTGTTGTATTTACCGGCGTGTAAATAAATAAATGTTTCGTTGGTTGGCTGAATGTGATGTACTTAGAGCATCAGTCTAAAATTTTAATTCTATCCGGAACGTCTCCCTGTGAACCCACTTCGTTGTGTTGCATGAAGTAATGCCGTGATGGACGGCGGCTGGAGTTGTGAGTGTGGAGGGGTGGGGGAGGGGGGAGGTGGATATTCGTTAATTATCCCCTGAAGCTCACTCCTTCTGCCACATCAGTGGCGTAAGTAAACTTTGTCCGAGGCAAAGCTGAGAACGCCACAGGGCATTTTTTTTCACTGCATTTATAATAAGTTGTTTGTACAGCCCGAGTGCGTCCGGCCCCAGTTTCCTTGACATTTTTTGGTCCGAACTGTAAAAAAGTAATCAAATGTAATCGCTTGTTTGTCGTGTGGACGCCTATTATTTGACTATAGATGATGGGTTTCCAAGAAATGTGCGCATAGTTGAACTTCTGTTATGGCTTCCAGTAATGAATTCGGGGATTTCGTCTCATGTTTGTGGTAGTCAGGTAGTGGGGGTGTACATCATTTGTGAAATGCCAAGATCGACGAAAGATCGACTGATTTTCTTGTTCTCAACTAAGCCACGGACCCACTTTATATTACTTGTTAGGTATTCAGAGGGTGTAGTTCCACTCGTACTGAAACTGCGGCTCAAATGTGAATTGGCCAGCTATAGCTATCTATGTAAGTTTTGGGTCCTGTATAGCAACATGCCCACCTAGCTAGCCTGCAGATCACCTGACTCATGCTAAATTTGCTTTCAAATGTTTTTTAATCATACCAAAAGTAAATAAAAATATGTTATTCTCGTGACTAGAGAATGTAACGCTCTTTCGTATGAGTGTTTCTATAATTGTGCCAATAAATATTTGCTGGACACCTTTCACACCAAATGAAGAACATTTGAAACAATGAAATATTTCTTGGTATATAAGAAACATTCTTAATTTTCTAGAGGATGACACATTTTGATTTTCTCTTGCGTTGCGACACTTCGAAATTTGATATTCCGCAATGTAGGTGATTGGTGAACATTGCCTTCATTCATTTCCCAAGTTCCGACCAATGAGTGAGCTAGGCTAGCAGACTAGCGCAAAAATCGATTTAAGGCGCACCCCAAAAAAAGATAAGACGGTCTTTTGTTTCATGCAAGATAGAGTAATATGCAAGGAGCCGTGGGAGAAAAGTGGTACCACCAACGGGCGAAACGAGAAATTCATTTCACTGCATGGAAAAACGTTACGTTCCACTTCGATTGCTATTTTGTTTCCTGAATGAATTGATGAATCAAAATATAAACCTTGTGTACTGATAACAATATTTCAAAACCTTGGCGTACACTTTAGCGACATTCAATGCGTATTGTATGATTGTATTACAGATAATTAATTACACTACGTAGTGAATTTGTTATCTGTGATTGTATTGTATATTACTATTTTTATTTTTTAGTGTCATTGCTATTATTTCATTGTCATTGTCATTGCCTTGCTGTCATTGCACTTATGCTGAGACTATTCTGTAGCCAGTAGCCAGTGGCGGACCTGTACTTCGGGGGCGAGGCGACTAAAGATAAATAACAATGTAAAACGTCCGTTTTCTACTTCCACTTTCTCTGGTGCTTTACCCCCCCCCCTCCCCGCCCCCACCCACCCACTCTTGGTTCACAAAGTAATGAATAGCGGAAAATTTGTACGAGTGGACGAACGAGAGGGAAAATAAAGTGTATAGTACGATGTTTGAGTTATATATATGTTAGGGAGGTTAAAAAAAACTGAAAATGTATTTTTATGAACGTATTGATGAACGCAAATCAAGTTGTTTTGTTATTTTAGTTACGCGTACGTTAAGCACACACATACATCTGTGTACAATCTCGTTCCAAACGGTTAAAACTTTTAACTTTAATAATATTGTGTGATAAAAGAAGAATTTCGAGTTTGAGACAATTGACAAAAATAATTTGAGAAAAAAAAATAACTGGCTTTTATCACAAAATTGCATCAGGAAGTTGTTTGGTGTTTGTAGCAGTGGCAGCTTAGCCAGGGTTCAATATGGTAGCCGGTTGTTTGGATATACTTGCTGTGTTGATGTTTTAAAGCACCCAGACCAATACAATGTCACTGCAGCTACGCCACTGTGTTACATAGAAATATTGTGTCGATGAACAGTGAATGTGAGGCGCTATTTCTACCATTAAACTCCCTTTGTTCTGTCATACATAGATAAAACAAATAATGTGTTGACGAAAAGTGTTAGACTGTTTTCCAGTTGACATATCAATATTACACCTGTGAATTTTGATACAGCTTCGCTAATAGAAATGTTCCGTAATCATTACTTTGAACGACGCAAAATACTTCTTGTCTCGACCCAACTATAAGAAAGAACTCAAGCTTTCTAAAAAAAGAAAAAGGAACACAAAAGCTTGGGCGTTCTAAAGTCGAAACAATGACAACAATAGCCCCCTTCCCCTTTCCGCCACTTCCCATTCCGACGATGCCCTTTTCTTTACATTGTCATTTTCTCCCCATTCCCCGATTGATCTGACCACTGTATGAACCTTTCATCTCTCTCTTTCCCTCTTGTCCTATCTTGTCACCTCTCTCTCTCTCTCGCTCGCTCTTGTGCACCCTCAGTGCGAGCTCTGTGGTACAGAAGATAGATCAATAACAGCTTCCTAGCACGCCTACTACTAGAACTGAAACCGTTGACCACAATACAGTGGGTCTTGTATTTCATGTAAACGTGTAGAGGGAAGCGCAGGATAATACGGGGTATATAGATCTTAACTACTTCCGGGTCGACCGAGTCTACAATTTTCTGAGGGATGATGTTAGCAAAAACAGTAACTGCAACAATAATAAATTTATATTTTCTCTTTTTTGTTCAGCTTTGTGTATTGGAAATTTTCAATAATAAAAATGTTAATACTAATTTGATAACATTTGTACAGGATTGTTTACTAATCGTGATATAATATTGACTATAACATTTTTATTTTATGTCTTTTTTATTTTTTATTATTATTATGGAAAGTTATATAATGACAAACATAATAAAAATTATGTACCACTAATGATAGTAATAATAAAACGATTAACTGTAAAATGATTACTTAATTCCTTCTAATACTGCTCGTATGTGTTTTGAACTGCGCAACTTCAAGGATTTTAAATAAGTTCATAATATGTTATGTAATTACCCATCGCATATGACATCCATGAGGATATTATCCTGCAAATCGTTATCAGCACTTCATCGATTGAAAGAAATATATATTTCTGTACTTAGGAAGTAAGCATGCATTTTTAATTTACCTATGAAGTAAGTTTATTGGGTTTGTTCGTAACTCAGTATATTCTTGCATATAATTATCTTTTATAGAGAACATTGAAGTGGGGGAGGAAAGATGTTTGTTTTTCGCAAAGCGCGATCAAACGAAAAGTGTTATTTGATGCGTTACGTCTTTTTTGTTCACGTATCACCACATACTACATCAATAGAAGTGAAAATCAAACCCGAATTCTGTGAATAAAACGAATCTTGGGGTTTTACGTGAAATAAAACCATTTTCAGTTGAAAAAATGAAATAACAGCCTATTTGGTCTATTTGCAATATTCAAATGCATATTTCCTTGATATTCTAAATTAAAATGTATATATATGTAAATTAAAATGTAAATAAATATTAAATGGTAAGATTTGTAACTTCTGTGAAGTTAAAAGTCCTTGTTAATTTGCTGTTGCCGTTGCCTGAACGCAATTTAAATAGTCATTATTTGAGTTTTATTGCATATTATTGATTAATTGACTGGTTTGCAATGTGAGAAATACATACGGAAAAAAACAATATAACAACCATTTATGCATTTTAAAAAACCTAATTTAGGAAAAAATAAAACCATTTTCAACACCTCTCCCTATATTGAGGTTAGTGGGAGGACCATCGATTACTGTTTATATTTCTCTTATGACAAGAAAAACCTAGGAAAACCCGTCATACAACACCTTAGATCACATAATCACACACTAATACATGTTATCTGTTGTAATAGATTGCCGGAAGTGGGATTCTAAACCGCCATGGCTCTCATGGTAGAGTTTCCCGCGCTACCACTAAGCCATCTCAATTTATAGGTCTCTCACACCAAGAAGTGTTCTAGTGTCAGGGGAGTCAGGACCGCCCAAAATTAGTTTCCAACTTAACAAGTGCGAATCACTAACGTTTTTCCCGATTGTCTAGTACAATTTGGTTGCGTTAAGTTTTTTGACGGAAACCTGCTTGCACGTTTTCTTGCATGTTACCGTCAAAAAACTTAACGCAACCAAATTGTACTAGATAATCGTGGAAAACGTCAGTGATTCGCACGGAAACTGGGCGATCCGGATACTATCTTACTTCTTGCTGTGAGAGACCTATACCAACTCACTACGCACTTGAAGCCATGTACGCCTCTCGTAGTAGATAAGTATATAGTATGAGACCTACTCCAAGGTAGAACTTAACTCTCAAGGGCAAAGATATTGATAATATTAATTCTTGGAGTGCATTGCATCATTGCGGATTATCATTTTCGCATTTTATCTCATATCCTACCTCGCCCTTATTTATCCATCTCTTCAATATGCAGTGATCGTTGTTGCCCTCTTCAGCCTGTTGGTGTATACTTACTTTACTTACTTTATTGTAATAAGGCCAGTGTAGGACACAATGCCCTCTTCAGCCTGTTGGTGTATACTTTTCTTACTTTATTGTAATTAAGGCCAGTGTAGGACACAATGCCCTCTTCAGCCTGTTGGTGTATACTTTACTTACTTTATTGTAATAAGGCCAGTGTAGGACACAATGCCCTCTTCAGCCTGTTGGTGTATACTTTACTTACTTTATTGTAATAAGGCCAGTGTAGGACACAATGCCCTCTTCAGCCTGTTGGTGTGTACTTTACTTACTTTATTGTAATAAGGCCAGTGTAGGACACAATGCCCTCTTCAGCCTGTTGGTGTATACTTTACTTACTTTATTGTAATTAAGGCCAGTGTAGGACACAATGCCCTCTTCAGCCTGTTGGTGTATACTTTACTTACTTTATTGTAATTAAGGCCAGTGTAGGACACAATGCCCTCTTCAGCCTGTTGGTGTATACTTTACTTACTTTATTGTAATAAGGCCAGTGTAGGACACAATGCCCTCTTCAGCCTGTTGGTGTATACTTACTTTACTTACTTTATTGTAATTAAGGCCAGTGTAGTGCACAACGCCCTCTTTAGCCTGATGAGTGATGATTGATGAATGATGATGAGGAAAGGAATGAGGGAAAGTCTGGTACCGGCACGTAGCCTACTCCTGTCGAAAAGTACCAAGGGGACCATCGGCTTTACGTCCCATCCGAAAGGACGGTGTAACTTTGACGAGTCATATAGGTTCCTCCACTAACCTGGACTGCCGAGAAGAACGAAGCTTTTACACTAGCTTTCGAACCCTCCAATCTGCTTCGGAGGAGAGTGGTCACCCATCAACCTCCTGGCCTAGCCCGAGGTTGCTTATCTTCGGTGTTCGTATGGGAATCGGCTTAGCGATCGTGGCTAAACCGATGGCTTATTGGTGTATAGTTGTAAAGTTAGCAAGGAATATACCTGTAGGACTAGGACGAACCCAAGCATTTTCCATATGATGGTGGAAAACTTTAGAGTGCCAATTCGAATACATAGCGCTTATTCGCATACAAATCTACATTGTTTGTATAGATATTTTGTTTTAAACGTATATTATACTTTTGATTTAGTAATGTTGGGGGAATTGCCTTTTCCCCTTACAAGTAAACAATTATAATTACATTGACATTGAAAATAAATTAGCCTTAACGCTCAAATGAAAATATGAGAAAATGAAATTTCGAATAAATTTAGTTTTGAATGATACGATATTATGAGCAAGAAGCATTAAGGACGATTGACGTGTTGGTGGGAATCACCTGTTCAAAATACCCCACGTAAAGTTTCATCGTATGCCAGGGCATTTGGTCCGTGATCAAAAGGGGTCGACGTCAATAATTTCCTCTCATGTGTATCATGATTCCATTAAAATAAATTAACCCAACCTAGTTGAAGCACAGCGACGGCTATGCGGACGGGTGAAGCTGTAAACTGCAAGAGAGCTGAGGATATTATCGCACTTGATATGACAACAACCATCGCACTTGATATGACAACAACCATCGCACTTGAAATGACAACAACCTTCGCACTTGATATGACAACAACCTTCGCACTTGTTATGACAACAACCATCACAACAGCATTAACAGACACAAGCTCAAACAAATGTGGTGATTTTACATATTTATAATTTAGAGATGGTTGTTTTAAAAAAATGTAAATAGTGGAATTGCGGATGTTGAAAACTCGATTCTTTCTTTTTTAAATTTCTTCAGTGATTGTAAGTGTTGGTGCAATAGGTATACCTGATTTAGATTAAGGTATTATTAAATGTTCAACACAAGCTTGGATAATAAATGCGAGCCCCACACATCCATGATAGGTACCGATAAAACGTAGTTACGTTATTTGTAATACTTATAGTCACATAAGACACATCAACAGTGGTAAAAAAAGTGGTAATGTGGTAAAAATTAATGTTTTTTAAATTTTGTTGTTATTATAATGCAAATAGTCCACATAATAACGATGTAAGTACTGTTGTAATGCGATGTCAATTACCATCTTGACTCGTGTTCTGCAAAAAACAACTTTGATCTAAGGCTAAGTAGTCACATTATATCGTAATAACTGAACGCGTCAAACAGTGATTATTGCATATAAGTAATTAGCATACATTTAAAATCAGAACAATTACTTGCTCAACCGCAACGTAATATGACATTAGAATATCCACTTGAACATGGAATTCTTTAGAATCTAATACGTGCATAGAATATTATTTACACCTTCGTCGAAGTGAGTAAGAGTAACCATTGCAAAATGTTCGCATTATCCTATAATTAGTCAGGTGCCAATCTGTTGCTATGGAATTGTTTTATTACATGCTATTTTCCATTAAAAGAACAAACTCCATAGCAACCATAAACAAATCACATACTTAACTCAAATCTGCATCTTTTTAAAAAAATAACGAAACATGTATTCTACCATATTTATAAAATACAGTAAGGGGTGGCGAAAAAGGGGATGTTTTAATCCTAGTGGGTATATGAACAAAACCAGAAACAACAAACCTAGTTTATTATTAATAGTGTATAGGTTATACAGAAACAATGTCGTTAAATTAAGTGGATGTTTACATTCTAGCTGACGAAACGTCTAGGTGTAAAATACCAATATGCTCTAGTTTTAAACTGCAGCTCGCATATTATACTGGTATTGGGGCAGACTAATACGAAGCGGAATGTCTGCTCAGTCTGCTGTGCATACTGGTGAAACAAACGCTGACATATTTCAATTATAAGGGTAGTACAAGTATCTTCTTGAAACTTTTAGATACTTGCTCCTAGGGGTGTAGAAGACATTAGATAACATAAGCTTGGCATAATAAGGGCTCACTTGTCTCACCCGGCGAGCCGCCACTGCTATGCACCATATGTGAGTTGATGTCGATTGCCACCAACTGAACATTCATCACATTCATTCTCGCATTCGTCGGCACATCAGAGAATGTCTGTTAGCTGCTGTTGATTTGTTTCTCGTATATAATGCTACTTAAGGTTAAGACTGTGATCAAAGGTTAAGCTCTAAACACAATTGCCTTGATCGAAGACGCGCAAGCGCATATGCCATGACGAACGATGGAATGACTGGAACCTCTGCACAAGGGGATCGTACAATATTCTAATGTGAGACCGTGGCTTAGTTGAGAACAAGAAAATCAGTCGATCTTTCGTCGGTCGTGGCATTTCACGAATGATGTACACCCCTACTACCTGGCTAGCACAAACATGGGGCGAAATCCCCGAATTCATTACTAGAAGCCATAACAGAAGTTCAACCATGCGCACATTTCTTAGAAACCCATCTAGTCAAATAATAGGCGTCCACAGAACAAACAAATGATTACATTTGATTACTTTTTAGCAGTTCGGACCCAACAATTTCGAGGAAACTGGGGTCGCACTCATGCAGTGAAAAAATACCCTGCGGCGTTCTCAGCTTTGCCACGGCTTAGTTGAGAACAAGAAAATCAGTTAATCTTTCGTCAATCTTGGCATTTCACGAATGATGTACACCCCCACTACCTGGCTAGCACAAACATGAGACGAAATCCCCGAATTCATTACTAGAAGCCATAACAGAAGTTCAACCATGCGCACATTTCTTAAAAACCCATCTAGTCAAATAATAGGCGTCCACAGAACAAACAAATGATTACATTTGATTACTTTTTAGCAGTTCAAACCCAACAATTTCGAGGATACCCTGCGGCGTTCTCAGCTTTGCCTGGACAATAGTTTATCATTGGTGGATGGGGTTTCATGGCGTGACAATCTTATTCAAACACTTACGTGCTGCAAGCCCTGTCAATAACAGTATGACAGTTTGCATGTGACGTCATAGCGGCCATACAGGTGTCATTAATCATTAAAGAAGATGAACGGGTATGATTTTTTAGTGCATAAAAGGAATGGTATAATTAATAATACATATGCAATTAAGATAAAAATCACAAATTCGCAAGGTCCTTGTGGTTTGGAGCTTTCTTTACTATGTTATAGTCGTCGTACAACAACTTCGGTAATGCTTTCGTCATCATTCAATGTCGTGTTTACGGTCTCGGCCAACCCGAGCAGGTATTTGAATTAGCCACGACCGCCGGTTGGATGCCGCTCACCCACCCGTGACGGAAGCATTACCGAAGTTGTTGTACGGCGACTATAGAAGGTGATTTGCAAAATAAAGGGGATGATTGACATCCTTGGTCTCTAACAATTCGAACCAATCCCTTTTAGTTCGCATTTTCCGGCGTGGATGTTGATTTGAGACGAACTATAGGTTGTCTGTATCCCATTCTCAGCATCTACATCTTAATCAATATTGTCGGCGGCTTTGAAGAGCGAATGCTACTTTCTGTAATTACAAACCATCAAGTTTTTAAATCTTTCAGAATACAACTTTTTTAAGAAAGAAATATATTTATACAAACTTTGACTAGTAGCGAATGTCCGTCCAGCGACAGCGGCGACTTCAAGAGAAACAGGCGGCAGACTGTTGTCTGTTGTCTGTTGGCAAAATGGCAAACTTAGAGATTCGGACGCATCCAAGATTCTTGTATTTCAATTAAGTAAGTGAACTTGATCGAAGTTTTTATTCATGTTTTTGTATTCTCCGAGCCAGCAAGTTTTTTTTTTTAATTTATTATAATTTTCCTATTCTTTGTAGTGCAGGGCTTCTCAAACTATGGGTCGCGTCTCCGGCCCCCGGGGCCCCTAGTAATTTCTTCTTTCGGGGTGGCTTCCGCTGCACCCCCACCCCCCAATTCTACCACTGCTCTGCATGCATGCGATACAGTGCTTCGTTATGTTGTACCTTGGATTGAATTGATTTGTTTATACAGTTCTTCATTATTCCCTCCACTTCCCCTGTCCTCACAATACCTTCTTTCAATTTGTTCCTCCTCCAATCTCATGTCCCGTTGGTCCCGGGGTAGCTCGGCTGTCGCAAGGAATGACAAAGGCGACGTCAATTTAACGACGTCTAAGGGTTGGCTACTTTGTTACCCACCAAATAATCGTGTCATCAAACGTGAATGTATGTTCGCTTTATTATAGTCTTTACAACCATGTATTGAGTGTCGCTAATTCTATACCGCGGTACTAATTCCAATTTTGGTTTTCCTCTTCCTTGGCTTGGGCAGCTGTTTCTTCAATATTCAATAAATATCATCAATGAAAATATATCTTAAAAACGATAACAATCATAATAAGAAAATTATCACGTTGTTTGCTCCGTTGGTAACTAACTAATCAACAATGCAGACATGTTGCGTTTTTTTGTTACTGTCATTATTGTATACATTTTTAATACAATTCCCACAGGTAAGTCAAGTTTTGGCTGTGTGGGCTCTTGGAGTCATTCCATAGTGATGTTTTGTTTATGCTTATCATGTATTATTACAATATATATTAATTAATGGATTAATATCACAAAAATACAGTTTTTGTCACTTGACTAAAAACTATGTATTTATTTTACGGGAAATGACTGCAAATATTCGTCCATATTATAGGCAACAATTGACATGTATTATTAATAAGCACAACCCCCCCCCCCCCCCCTTCCTCAGTTTTTGTCACTTTACTAAAAACTATAACTTAATCAAACAATGTATTTATTTTACGGGAAATCACGGTAAATAGTCGTCCATATTACACGCAACAATTGCCATGTATTATTGATAAACACCCCCCCCCCATTTCTCCCCCACCCCTACCCCCCTCAGTTGGGTCGTGGGTTTGATCCATGGCCGGGTACAAGACCAAGGTGGCTCAGCGGAAAGACGCGAGACTCTAATTCTGGAGGTCGCCGGTTCGATTCCGGCCACCGGCAGTCCTGACTGAAGGTTTTTTCCGAGGTTTTCCTCAGTCGTAAAGGTGAATGCTGGGATTGAGTCCTACTAACAGCCCTCGGACATTCCTCCCCAACTATCCTAGTTAGTCACCTGTAGAGGGGCACATCAGGTAAAGCTGGTGTGCACCCTATAACGGGTTCTCTTACGAAAAATTAAATTAATTATTAAAAGAGCGTACAGTCACTATAGGTGCGTATGTCACATCACCTGATGTGGGTACGTCACATGATGACAGGGGTCACACTACGTGACGTACGATGCCCACGAGGAAATAATTACGGAATACAAAACAACAATAGGTGGAATTTAACGCTGCATCACATGTTGTTTGTATCCACCAATGGGAAGCCGCGCTGAGCATCGGCTGTTCGGCGTGTGTAGTTGAGTCGTGCGCCGTCCGCCGCGCCACATGGCAACATGGCGCGCTGCTACTTGAGTACTCTAATGACAGGTAGCGGTACTGGTACTTCCGCTCGCGGGAATTCAAATACACTTAAATAAATCAAATAAATAATTTCACATTTAGAGTCTACCCACTCAGTAACGAAACTGATTTTCAGTGGGGGACTTTAATTTAAAGCGACTAAACCAACCCTGTAGGCTCGGAAGACCATCGACGAGTGAACGATAACCAATCAAAGATCGATATTTCAAATACGAAACATATGAATCAGTGATTGGACAGTGCGAACACCTGGGGACAAAATGTCAGAATCAACAAGACTGATTCAGAACAACTTTGAATTTATTGAGTGCTTCGTTGCTATAACGGCTCCAAAGTCACCGTTTACTTATTCCTAAGACAAGAAGTAATGGAACTGAATCCTTATAAGAAGTTGAAAAACTTCTGCCTCAACCGGGATTTGAACCCGGGACCTTCTGCATTGGAAGCAGGGGTGCTAACCACAGAAGATTTGTGTTTTACGTCCCATATTTTTGCAACTTGGCTAATCGAGACGATGAGAGGGTGATATATGAAGATGAAGATGTTTGGAGAAAAGGTGCCAGTAAGAGGACGGGGATGTAAAGTGAAATGGGAAGAAAAGGGATAGGGAAGAAAAAGGAAAGGGGAGGATGTGGACTGCATTTTGACTGGCTTCTTTAGTATTACTATTACAATTATTAATTATATAGTATTTTACCTACATACACGCTTTTTATACAACTTTGTGTTCCGAAGTTTAAGTTCATGTGTCATATTGTGTAGAATGAAGCTGTCGATGTGTCAATGTTCAGAGGTTTCACTATTACATAATCCGTGACAACAACACCTTGCAAGTTAACGCTACGCGACTATACATCAGTCACGGAAGGTTATAGGTTTTAGGAGCAGGAAATGTCAATCTTGAGCGTAATAAGAAGACAGTTTATTTTGTCTGGAAGGGGTGCGAGGAATGGGGTTGAAGACGGTGTTCGCTATTTGTGACTAGAAGGGTGTATATATACCCAGCATATTGCTTACCAGCTGACAAATGCGTTTTTGTAATGAAATAATAATATAGCCCCCAAAAATAGATCCACGTTCAAAAATTAGATTTGTTAGTTCATTATTTTCACGACTCTGTGGTACAGTATCGTCTACCTGCTTATCAAAATTACAAACAAATCTACGTACTGCTAAATCTGTTTGGTGTTTATTTCAATTAAAAGTGCACAAATTTATACCATTTCTAAGCAAATAAAGAGTGTCCGACAATTGAAGTTTTACAGATGTATTGGCCGTACACTAAGTAATAGCAGGATTATTTTAATATTTGCCTACTTGTAGAGGGATGTCATATCTACGCATAGTATTAGGTACATTTTTGATCAAACTATTAGAAAATAATGTACACATTTTTGAGCAGATTCTCCAAAATATTATTTCACCGACCATTTATGATAAAAGTAATTTTTTGCATAATTCAAACATGAGTATATTATTTCTCAGCAGGCCATGTGTAGATATGACATCCATCTGCAAGTAGGTATACATTTTCATAATAATCCTACTAAAATTAGTTCACTTCACCGAAATATTATTTCGCCGAACATTTTTGACGAAATGTGTTATTTATATGCATAATTCAAACATGAGTATATTATTTTTGAGATCAAAACTTCTGCCGAACGCTCTTAAGGAGACAGTTAAGTCTTGTCAGGTAGTTTCATGTCCTTTACATCCAGTCATACATACAACCCTGCGTGACAGTAATGGAAACCCATAACCAAATCTAGTAAATGCACCTTAATTAGAAGCCCATTGTGACAAGGTAGTCGTAATGACAGGCAGTGCGACGACGTCTAGTTCCCAACTACTCCGCCCAGCGCTGATGACTGCACAGAGAACTTATGATGTGTATAACTTACTTGTGAACTAATCGTGTAGGCAAACTTTCAGCAGGCAATTACACGGGGAGGATTATAGAGGGTTGCGGTGGTGCTAGTTGATCCACCCCCGCGCTCGTTCTAACTATGTACAGACAAATCCTGTTTACCCCAGCCGTACATGGAAATAAGCTGCAACCTTGGTTGGATCGCATGTTTAACATGGAACTTGCAGGCAAGTTAGTTAAATAAGTCTTTAGTTTAGCGAAGGATCCCTCTACGTCAAAAACCGCAGGCAATTTTCATTTTTTAATTATATCTCAAGATTGAAACATAAAATCGGAAATCTGAAAAATCATAGCGCTGTGGTTCGGTAAGCCCTACAGACTGAATGATAAATGTATCTACCATTATAATCAGTATGACTGTGATACTTAGGTCCAGACTTACAATGTCCCAATAACTACTTATTCGTCGAATAGCTTGTTGTCTCCATGGCGACGACCAATCAAAACCCTTAAAATCCTCCAAATAGCTTAATTGCTACAAATAACTTTCTTATTAGGAGATTGTAAGACCGGCCCTTATTTCCTTAGGCCCGGTTTCACCAACGTATTCAAATCGGAGATTAGCTTGATCGGCGCCATCACCAACTTTTCATAAATAAATAATATTTCACCCAGTAAAAATATTGTATATTGTTATATTTCAGAATTGAGTACCTAATTAATAAGCGTCAGTTTTAGAGTAGATATAAAAAAGCCTACCAATATTGCAGGTATTTACACTCGACAATGAAATATGTTCATAATTCATACAAAGATTCATATTCTAAAGTTTGCTATTATACTTATTGTTACTTCGTCGCAACGTTCATTTGTTCTTGTAAATAAACATGAAATCTTAACAAACACTCGACAGAAAGATCGAATATCCATTGTTGTACTGATTTGAATACAGAGCATAGATTTCTTTTGAGATAATAAACTTCGGTCACGGCCTTCTGTATGCATTTTACGTAAGGATCCAATAATGCAAAACAAATGACTAAACACGTGTCAGACATTTATTGCCAATCTGAAAGAACTTTTGTTGGTGATGTACTAAATACATTTTCTCGTTTTTCATGAAAATTAGTTTAAATACCTGTAATAACAGCATGATATTTTATAGCTACCCATAGCTGATACTAATTAATTGCTCAATTCTGGAATACAGCTACATGCAATGTTTTCAATACATGCAAAACTATTTGTTTATGTAAAGTTGGTGACGACGCCGATCAAGCCAATCTCCGATTTAAATACTTTGGTGAAACTGGGTTTAGTAATTTATAATTAAATAATTAAGCCACCCACTGATTGACACCGACTCATTCATATATGACCGTATGACGTCAGAATTCACTAGGTTGCTGTGGAAGAACTATAACCTACCAGATTATAAGTTTAAATTAAAATTATAGATGTTTAAATGCAAACAAAATAATATTGAATTTCTTCAGGCAGTAATATATTACACGGCACCCAAAGTAGCTCGCAGAAACTTTGTGAGTTATTCCAAGTTATACCGTATACATACTGACAAACTTTGTTGCAGTTTGTTTGCATTTATACTCGGTGTAATAACGTACTAGTATGGTCAGCAAATCCGTTCTGCCAGTGTAGAATTATATCCATAATGTAAACAGACAAAGAAGTGGGGGCGGTAAAGCACGTTTCTCTGTATGTTTATGTTTCTTCTTGTCAACAAGATCATCTGTGAGTATGTATACATTACACTGGTCAGCTTATCGTTGGTAAAGGTCTCTCACAGCAAGAAGTAAGATAGTGTCAGGGGAGTCAGGACCGCCCACAATTAATTTCCAACTTAACAAGTGCGAATCACTAACGTTTTTTCCGATTATCTATAGTACAATTTGGTTGCATTAAGTTTTTTTACGGAAACCTGCTTGCGCGTTTTCTTGTGCGTTACCGTCAAAAAACTTACCGCAACCAAATTGTACTAGATAATCGGGAAAACGTGAGTGATTCGCGCTTGTTAAATTGGAAACTAAATGTGGGCGGTCCTGATACTATCTTACTTCTTGTTGTGAGAGACCTATACCACATCGGATATCTGGACTCTGATGCGGTCACAGATCATGTATACTCCTATATACAGCCACGGGGATTACTCGACAAATTGGAACCTGTGCAGATCGGATCAGCTTATCATAAAGCTTCCACGGTATTATGGGTCCCGTATAAGAGGTTGTACAATATTATAGACAGTGGCCGTTCATGTGTTATCATTGAGTTTATTAGTGTAAGGTAGAGGCCCAGCGGCCATTGGCGACTGTTTATACCCGTAAATCGCCCGTGTACGCTAGTAGTATTGCGAGGAGCCGCTAGGTGCCGCCACATCAGCGCGGCCTAATCAGTTGGTATGTGTGGCGGCACCTAGCGGCTCCCCCCAGTACTACTAGCGTACACGGGCGATTTATAGGTAGACAGTCGCCAGTGGCCGCTGGGCACACTCAACGGTGTTACTTTGTAATTGATGATTTTCTCTGGGATTACACAATTTTGGCACACTTTTCCGACAAATTGTGATTTCGAGTTGATTTATAACGGTACCAGACCGAAAAAAAATTAAAAATAGTAAAATAAAAAGAAATAGCGTTCTCAAAATATAGCTACAAAAATGTTATTTTGGAAGTGTTTTTACTGTTTTACTGTGAGACCATTCTTTCGTCTTGTTTAACCAGTTGATCCCTCACCCCTCACCCCCCACCCCCCCCCCTCTCCCCAACCCCCACCGCCTTGACAACATGTCTCCATACACACATATTAGTTTCAGTTCCATATTATCGTGCCGTCGCCCAAGTATGAAATGCGTTGCAACGAACAAATATGTCCAAAGTTTACCTCGTCTGGTTTCATTAAGGCCGAAGTATACGTGACACGCTCAGATAAGCTGAGCACGTACGTATTAGAGCTGTACCGTCTGTGCACCAGGCTCTCTAGATCCCCTGGCGGAGGCTCGGGGAACTACACGCGCTACTAGCGGGGATTTAGTAAACCTCGGGCTTTATCACACGCCTTAAAACTTATAAACGGAGTATATTTTTGGTAAATAAAAATAGTATTTCTAAAAGTACATAAGCAACGTTAGTATTATTAATTCGGCCATTTCATTCGTGAATGGCTTAACAAATTAGAAGGAAGGTTTTATTTCTCCTCGAATATTGATGTGTACGTTAAAATAGTAACCGTTACCAAAAACCGTAATGTTTTACGATAATGTACGTTTTAGTACCAACTTACAGTATCTATAAGTTTTGTTAGTATAATATAGTTGTTCCAAGACTACCTTACACATGCTTTCGTCACAGGCGACGGGTTCATAGCCAATCAGCGATCGGTATTTGCGCGGGTTGTCGCGGGTGGTTCGCTGGTTGGCTACGAGCGCCTCGCCTGTGACGAGAGCATATGTAAGGTAATCTTCGGCCAAGTATAACTAATTAAGTTTCAACCGGCTGTGATACGGTGTTCTCGTACCGATGTAAATGTTCTGGCAGAGAAACACATCGGCAACGAAAACAAATCTATACTCATCTTTGAGACAATCTAAATACAAGGATCGTCATTTGTTATCGTGATCGCCGGCTTTGGCACAACTCCCACTAGGGGAGTGCGAGACTTGCGAGAACGCAGATCTTAGCGTCGTTTACCCGCGACAATCGAGTGCCACACCCCTAAACTCGGTAACAGGGTTTGTGTGATCCAAACTATGCGACTATACTAGCCCCAACGAAAGTATTCACATCATACCGATCTCAGGTTATTTTCTACTGCCCCTTTCAATCGTGCCAATTGAAAGAAAATCAACAGATATATAGTGAGTCCCGTCAAATTAACTTGCAGGGTGTTGTCGTCACGGATTATGTAATAGTGAAGTGACGCGTGTGACAACTACCAACCTAAATCTAGTTGCATCCCGTTCTCTGGCCTAAAGTATTGTAGTGATAATATCGCGCGCCTGTTTTCAGACGTTGTGGGGTCGCATTCCATTCACGGTTGGTGCAGTCAATGCAGTGGACAATAACAATACAGGTATCGGGAAATGTCGCAGTGAATACCGTTGAAATAGGCCGTGTGGAGCGACCGTCTCTTCTCAAAATTTTAGGGAGCATCTTGCTTCTTACGTCGTCGCCAGTATAAGCAGATTGGGTGTATGGGTGAATGTTTGCAAGCAAGAACACAACATAAGTCGCCTCGATACAAAGTTTTTATAACTTGTCACCAACGGTTTACTTTGCCCGTCCAACACGCATAATGTGATGTTTCTTCTGCAACTTCGGCTTCGAACAGTAAATTTCAACACATGTCCAAAGAATCTAAGACATATTTGAAAGTTTAAAGTGGCGTTCTCTCCATTTTACACACTTGGACGCTATTGGAGTGACGTCTTTCCACCGGAGCCTTTTTCTTCTGCAGCGCAGCATGTACTTATATACTTATATTAGCAAATAGTTTAAAAGCAGAAAATAAAGTGCACCTATAAACACTGTCAAAATGATGTGCCATTGCCCTCCATACATTACCGACATCCATTGAATGGAATCTAACCATGGATCCTGGATCTACAATCCGTTCCAGATCAAGAAATACGCGGGCAAAGTGTAAACTCAAAGAATATATACTGGCCACGCCGTAAGAAGCAAGGTGTTCCCTCAAATTCTGAGAAGTGACGGTCGCCCCACACGGTCTATTACAACGGTATTCAACTCGAGATTGCCCGATAGCTGCATTGTTATTGTCCACTGCATTGACTGCACCAACCGTGCATCGAATGCGATCCTACCACGTCTGACATCATGCAGGCGATATCATCACTACAATACCTGACGCAAGAGAAAGGGATGCAACTAGATTTAGGTTGGTAGTTGTCACACGCGTCACTTCACTATTACATAATCCGTGACGACAACACCTTGCAAGTTAACGCGACGCGACTGAGTTATTTCTGTTGTTGGATGCCATAAACGTGTATAGGCCCTACACTATAAACCCTAAGACTGTAGAGTTTCTTGGTCTGGGATAACCTTTAGAATAACACTCATCGTCCATTAGAAAGTTATTTTCTGGCCATTTGAAGCCAAACACACGTCGGGGATACAACGAGGAAAATAATTAAACCGGAGCCCCTAACTGTTTCTACCGCTCTGCTGGCAGGACTCTTCGCGCACGCGTGGCCGGAAATTACCCGTGCAAGATTGCGCCCCCACTTCGGGGGCTCTTCAGCCTTTGACCTTGGTAAACTTCGTAATTGTTGTTTGAAAAGTGGCTCATATACGAAGTTCTGGAGATTTCCAGGAAGTTTCAACGACAATAATTCGCATACTCGGCTTGGTTGGTTACTTGATAATGTAACGGTGGACATCATAAAAGTACTATAGCTGAAGTACTAAACCACATCGAAAAAGAACAAAGAAACTGATTTAGTTGTGTAAGCTGCACTGCGCACACTATGAAATTTTATATTGTAACAAAGCAGTGTTTGTTACCCGAACTTAAAAGCTCGCGACCCGGTTTTTCTTTTCCTTTTATCAATAACATTAAATAATGTTTTATTTGTTGCCGTTTAAGGGTATCTATAGTTTAATGATAACTTTAATATTTTGTACCTATTTAAGCTGTAGATCTGACGAAGATAAAAGCTTTGTGCTTTACGTAGAGTTTCAGATTTAATTTCTATTTGAGTGGAAATACAACGAAAATCATTCAAACATGCAGAAGTCGCGTAGGGGTATGTAAGGTAATTATTGGCTGCGATCTAACTCGGTGGTTCTTGACCTGGCATCGAACCCATGGCGACCCATGATAAACGCCATAAGTACAGCGGTAGCGGAGTGTACTTTCTACTGGGACTTAAGTGCGCATCACAGCAACAATAGCTTCATTCGATTTATCTATACCTTTTATACTTTTTGTACTGTCTGCCGTTCTCTATCGGGGGGTAAAGTGCAAATAGTACAAAATGTAAAGCGCAAATAGTAGAAAATGTGTGGAAATAGAAAGGAAAACGCACCTTTTTGTCGTCTGCCACTCGACCATTGTTCGCTTGGAGTGCAACAGCAGGTAGCGCCTGGTTCAGTCAGTCAGTCACTTCACTGCAAATATGAGATAACAACATTATTCGCTATAATAATAGAAATATGTATTATACATTTAGAGATCTGTGGTTAGAGTAATGCTTATGAAATCACAGGGTACTGTGATCACTTTCTCGATGAATATGTACAGCATTGGTGAGATATGATTTAAAATAGAACTGCAACTTCGCGCGGTTTTAAAAACTATCTCAGACCGAACGACCACGTTTAAGGACACCAATCTTTGGATTTTATTACAGTAAAATGGACCTATAAAATTAAATGTTTAGATGTAAACCATTGCGTTTTTTATTCATCTCAATGTGACGAATGGTATCTACTATCTAGTTAAAAATTCCCGTTGAAAACAAGAGAATTTTGCTATGTCCCAGAAATGTAATCAATTCCTGGTTGCTCTTGCATTTGAGAGACAAAAATATGCAAAAATGTGTGGAATTTAGGTAAATAAATTTTGTCAAATTTTGGTTTTGGGTAAAATTCAAAATTTCTGAAAAATTCTACAAAAAATTACGATAGTTATTTTGAAAAATCTATCTATAAATTTTATTTAAAAAATCGCAGAATTTATCTGCTAAAAAAAGTAGTAGGTATTGAAAGGGAATCCATGGATGGAGCTATCCCTGACTGCTCTGCGATGTTCTCATAGAGTTGTGTTTCTTTGGTTCCAGGTTAGTGTTGACTGATGACGTCATGCATCTATAAGGACGACGTACTGAACGGTTTGTGAGTCCTTCCTTCATTCCTGAGTCAAAGCTCGGCCGACGCTGCAGCTTCGCCCCAATCATTGACACGCAATGTAAGAACGACGTTCCTAGAAAACATCCGGAGTGTTCTTAATAGCTCGGTTTTTTAGAATGGTATTGGATTGACAATCATGTTGGAGATGATTGCGAAGTACGACACTATTTCCTCACGATATTGGCCGTGAGGCTTCCTATTGTGGTGTTAGTATCGCCTCGTGGAGTCTTTATTTGGACGCATGGAAGAGAGCGCGCGTGGAATATTCTTGCACTCACATACTGATAGCTAGAGCCCTACAGAAATGGCTTTAGTTTTTCCCAAATTTGCTTTTTCAGAATGTTAATTTCACGTTTTGGCGACACCTACTTTTATAAGGCGCATAACAAGCAAATAAAGATACGTTATATAATCAATTTAGGATTATCACTCAAATAAAGACGAGTTATTCGTGTGTATATAAACAGTACTTTCTATTATTTCCTTTATATATTAAATTCTTCTGCGTGTTTTTTCTTACACAAACCCTTATTTTTGGCCAATATTCAACACATTTTCGTTATTTTGGTATTTTTTCGCGAATACACAGATATTTCGTAGATTTCGTGGTTAAAGCTCCAAATCGCATTATTTCGCGATTCAAAATTTTGCATAATTAGCATGTTGACAAGACTCTCTCGTCCAGAATCATCATTTTTAGGGGTATAACCACAGTTTCGTTTTATTTCGTAACGCGCATTTTATTTGGCTCTACTTATAGCTTTGCAGATAAACCTGCGGTAAAATCTTTGTTCATCAAAAGCACAATAATAAGTTAGCGTAGGCCCTACTTACTACGGCGGAATGTCGTTTGACCGCGCACTAATCTTGATTTATAACGCTTAACATTTATTTTTAAAACTAAATTTCTTGATTTAAAAGTCACGTAAGGTAGTAAAAGCATAATCTAATTTTCTAGATAATTTATTTTATGCTTTGGATATTTATTGGTTATAGGTCGTATGACCTCGGGGAAAGATATTTTAGGAATGGGACAAGTAGAAAAATGAAAAGGTGAGGAGCTTCGTTTGTCGCCTCGTACGACTGTCAGAGTCACCCAGTGCCAAATTCGACTAACCGATGCTGCTAATTAAGTTTCAATAACAATTTTTGTTTAAAAACGATTATTTTCAATTTCGAAAGTGCATTTCACAAGCACATTTCAAAGAGATCTTTTTATGACCCGTAGATGGGTGGTGACCATAATGACAATTACCGCTGCACTAACATGCATAGCAAAACGTCGCTCAGTTGCAATAGATAGAGTACAGTCACTCCACGAAACAGCCCCGAGCAATTATTATCGAAACTTGACAACATCCATTAAAAAAATAGTGTCACTAAATTGCCACCAGGGAATCACACAATTTTTACTTCCTTATGAGTATGACAGTTCTAAAAAGCATTCTAGAGCAATCTTAATTGTTAGAATTCCTTGTGGCAGTTTTAAATAAACACTTGAGAGCAATCTTAGTATGTTTGAAATTTTATTCAGCACTGATAGGCCGACACATAACTGACATATTATTTTGTATCGTTATTTATTATCATTATTATAAGCCTATTATATGTCTATTGTTGTTACATTTGCATTGTTGTAAAAAAAAGAACGTTACCATTATCTAAACATATGCCATTGAATCACGATTCTGAAATAACGGAACAATTGAACGTATAGAAAGTGGGTGTGACATTAATTGTAGTCTAAAATAAGGCAAAATTATATACGCCTTTGTTGAAATTCTGTTGAAACGATCCATGAAGACAATGCACAGTTATATTTACATAATAACGTTTCGTTGTCTGTTCTTAATTATTGTATTTCACTATATATTCTGTGTTAGTTTCTGCTAAAATGATAGTTTTTCGAATTGCCTTACCCTTATGCTTTTGTCTTATTTTTAGTAGAATGTATGTTATCCTCCTTGTTTATAATTTAATAAATTGTGTTTCATCCTCATAGTAGTAATGGAAAATATCCACTCTGTAATGTAAATAAATGCTTTAACGCCGAGAACAGGTTACATGTTTCATAGAAATAAAACACGGTAATTCGTACTTTTCTCTCGCCCTAAATCCAATATCGCGCGGATTTACGAGTGTCATAACGGGCGCCTGCTACTGCTACAGTAGCACGGCAGAGATATTGCGGTAGCGTAGCGTAGCTCGTTCGTTCTTAGCCACAGAGTGCTGACTTTCATGGCGATTACCTTCTTACCACGGCGTGTATGTGATGTGACTCTAAAACCTCACTTAGGACAATTATTATTACAAAGCTGTGAAAATACACAGCAAGTTATAACTTCTAATAATGTAGTAATTTTATTTTACCGGTGATAAAGTGGCCACAAAGAAGTTCTGTAGCTCAGTTATCATTTTGGTTTTATTTATATATCAATGTATTACGGAAGTATTCTTCAGCACATGGTATGATTAATAATACAATATAATACAATACAATACAAAACAAAACAAAACAATACAATACAATACAATACAATACAATACAATACAATACAATACAATACAATACAATACAATACAATACAATACAATACAATACAATACAATACAATACAATACAATACAATACAATACAATACAATACAATACAATACAATGCAATGCAATGCAATACAATACAATACAATACAATAATAATACAATACCAGTACGTAGGAAAATACTAAGGGTCGAATGCGTAGTCGTTCCTCCCGTGCTCCTCAACTCAGCCTTTCCTCAGACTCGCCCAACCACCAATCACAGATCACTCCACATTGCAATGCTGCTCTGTGATTGGTGGTTAGGCGAGTCTGAGGAAAGGCTGAATTGAGGAGCACGTGAGGAACGATTATGCATTTGCCGCCTTAGGGTTTTTCTACGTACTGATATTGTGTTATTCTAATTTGAAAGCATTAATTTTCCGGTTCATAAACAGAAACACAAAAACACAATTTCATCTGAATTTTATGTGTTAGATAATGTGTTTGATGCGTATTTAAAAAATAAGAGTTATCTTCAAAGCACTTCACCGTAGCTTTTGAAACCTTTCACTAGAACAAAAACTGCTGAAAATTTTCATTTTTTAAATTATATCACAAGAATGCTACTCGAAATCGAAAATCTGAGTCAACAGCGCACTGTGTTTTGATAAGCCCGATAGACTGAATGAAATATAACCATTAGCTTAGTTATTTTGATTATTAAATCGATAAATAGTAATAAAATTAATTAGAAATTAAACCCATACTGATTATAATGTAAGACACATTCAGAGCATTCAGTATAATATGTAAGGCTTACCAAACCACAGTGCGCTGTTGATTCAGATTTTCGATTTCCAAGTCAATTCTTGAGATAAAATTTAAAAATGGAAATTTTGTACGGTTTTTACGTAGAAGTAGGCCTACCCTTTTCGCTCTTAGTTGTGCAAACCGAACTTTAGAGGTGTCTGTTGGAAAGTGCGCACACCTCCCTCAAGCCATTCGTTCTTCAATAACCGTCAGCCACGCTCGCTACACATCCACATCTCAGAAGGAATCTTTCATTGATGCACCCACGTACACTATTATAAAAAAAAATATCTAATAAGAAGAAAAAAACCTTTGAAATACTTTCTTTTGATTGCTTCTATTCAGAAGTGATGTGGTTTTCTTAGAGGGACGGACCCGACTAACTATCTCAATATGACAACAAACAAGTGTAATTCACAAAAGTCCATTCGTTGAAGAGACGGGCGGATATATGAAGAAATATAAAATATAAAAGTGGCGCAAAAAAATGATGAGTTACAGTTGTAGAGTTGTTGAACGAACAGACATTTGTCTTCTGTTAACTTCGGTCGTCAACGCCATTGTCGTCTGTGACACGTGCAAGTCGAGTTTGACACGTTTCTTGCGGCGTAAAAGATGAAGGGAAGTTTCATTATAAAAACTAAGCAAAATTAACGTTTTTTTTTTTTTTTGTAATATCTTGAAAAAGCAACACGATTTGTGGTTTTGTAAGAATTAAAAACTACATTTAAAAATACAATTATTCTAATCAGTATGGCCGGTTATAATTGGTAAGGTAAAATTATTTACAATTACTAATTATACCCGGAAAAGATAGAAATATTTGAAACTTTTTTAAGCGAGTGTTTTAGTTTTTTGAAATCACAATTCGGACATTTATTATCTTTTTAATATTGTGTGGTGTTCATCGAAAAACGTAAAAATAAATAAAATAAAAAATAAAATAAGTTCATACCCACTCAGTAACAAGACTGATTTTCAGTGGGGGACTTTAATTTAAAGCGACTAAACCAACCATGTAGGCTCCGAACACCATCGACGAGTGAGCGATAACCAATCAAAGATCTTTATTTCAATATTCATATTCATATTCATTGTCGGTTTACTCTGCGTACCCATCGCCCCATGTAATTTTGAATGCAGCTTTAAATTTATTGAGTGCTTCGTTGCTAAAGGACGGCTCCAAAGTCACCGTTTACTTATTCCTAAGCCAAGAAGTGATGGAATTGAAACAGGGGGTGTACCTAAGGCCCCCCACCTGCCGCACCGTCGCCTACCAAAAATCTTTTTACAATAGAGCTGCCCTTGCCTGGAACTCATTACCTAATAGTATACGCCAATTAAGTGCTTCAGCCCCCCGTTTCAAATCAGCCATAAAAAAACATTTTTCATAACCCTGCCAAGGCATACCAGATAATAATAAATCCCATATAACAACCGCTATGCACACAAGGATCACGATACGGACATGGACTGGACTCTGGCAGCTTTTAGCTTATAAGTAATATACATTATAATAGGGACCCATTGCATCAGTGTATCAATATAAATATTCATAACATATTCATAATCATCACTCATTAGAAACTAGAATAAGGCAAGGGGACAGGACATTATCTGTATGGGCCGCTGTGGCTCGTTTCCTGTCCCCTCTCTGTAATAACAGTAACACACACATTGTGCTGTAATGGTTTAACAGAAAATAAATAATAATAATAATAATAATATTAGAAGTTAAAAAACTTTTGCCTGAAGCGTGAAAACGGACCCTTGAACTTTAATTTCGCACTGTTTTTACGGTGATACTAGTTACCCTAAAATCGATCAATTCTTCGGTGTTATCTTCATTCGCGAGTTTCGCAGGTTCGCGAGTTTGTCAGGTCGCTCCTCATTAGGTACACGTGGAACACACCATAGAAGGTACCTTTATACTCCAGTCTCCAATCTCTCCCCATCTCCGCTTGTTTATGCTCCCATCTCTGCTCCCATCCACGCCATAACTTGTGTCTCTATTCTCTTGTCAACTCCATCCCGTCCTAATCTCCTGATCCAACATATGTGTGCCTTATACGTGCACCGAGCCAACACCCTGTTAAGCCACGAGCAGATTGCCTACATGCACATCACTGTATTTACTGGGCGCACACAGGGATGATAATGATTTGATTAAAGCTTCGTATTCATCCCCTAATCTCGTCTGCATACAGTCACATGTATCACTGTATCAACATGCGGACTCATGTATACTGCACAATGTTATGTTACTGCACAAGTCACAGGCGAGGCACTCATAGCCAACCAGCGAATCGCCCGAGACAACCCCGCGCAAATAGCGATCGCTGATTGGCTACGAACTTTTCGCTTGTGACGGGGCTGTGTATCGATTTTACTTATTTATTTATTTAATGTCTATCCTATTCAGTTATAAAAACTCCCTTGGCTGAGCTGGTAGGCCGTCTGTATGTTAATTGATATGTGATATGTGCAACTATTTACACTGCATAGCACAAATTGGGAGGAATCGTTTGGTTTAGGAAAAGATTGATTGATTCCTGTAGTATGGTTGTCCCAAGACTACCTTACGGATGCTTTCGTCACAGGCGAGGCACTCTTAGCCAACCAGCGATCGGTATTTGCGCGGGGTGGTCTCGGGCCGTTCGCTGATTGGCTACGAGTGCCTCGCCTGTGACGAAAGCATCTGTATGGTAGTCTTGGGTCAATTATATGAGAACAATAGTTCGACTAGTGTGGTCTTCAATCTGAGTGCAGTTTGTAGCCTCAGAGGTTTGTGTCCATACTATTGGCACTATAGTGACAGCATGTTAAAATGTACCAATAGTTCAGTAAATTACCTTCCAAGAGCAGCAACCAATACTATTAACTGAACACTTCTGTGGTGATGTTTGAACCTTGACCTCAACATCAATCAACCGTGCCTGTATTGCCCGAACCAGCTGATTGGCGGTTGGTCTCGGTGAACTATTCCCCCCCCCCCCCCTCCCCACCCCCCCTCTCTGCGTAGTTTACCACAACTTTGTATTTACCGTCAGAACTCAGAATACGTAATGTGCAGAAAGGTCAGCCGGATTCAGGGAGTGAGTCAACCCCGAAAATGTTCCCAACCAAAGTAACATCCGTAACTACTTCTATATATATAACCATTTTGTAAGGCAAGTTTTAAGTTCTTAAGAACCACGCAATGACATTTTCAATTCTGTGTAGCAAAGGGTGGCACCCTTACTTTTACCACCCCCTAAAGTCTCTGGTCTACCGCCCACTTCATGCACTCTGCTTCGACGACAGGAAACATATTTCTGGGGTTATTTTATACATTTGTTTAGGCCATCTTCGCTTAGAAAAGTGCATGGATGATGTAAGCCACCCTCTTTTGTTAGAGTTTTCATAATTCCAACACATAGTCATAAATGATTACTAATTTGTAGGTAGCCTACCTGTTTCATGTAGATGTTAGGAACTTAAGTTCAATCAGCCTTGAGAACCACAGTAGATGAATTAAGTCGGACCCTTTTGTACCCGCTAAAAGCGGCCATAAAATTAAGGTTTTCCGAAATTACGAAAACATTAGCCTTCGGAAGTCGAAGTGCGGTCAATTACAGAGGAACTGAAATGTTACAATGGTGAGGGTTATTGTTTTCTAGATGCCGTTTGAGTGGGGTGTGAAGAGCATGGGCCGAGAGGGAGCAACAGATCGAGGCTCCATTCATCTACTGTGTTTCACAACGCTGATTCCACTGTAGAGAAGTCGGCTGCATGTCGTCTGAATGAGGCTGTAGCTACGCTGGAACAACTTGGGTGGCAGCGGCGGGGAGGGGAGGGGTGGTGGGGGGGGAAGGGGAAGACCAATATCCCCTCAAGACTAATATGGCGACAATATACTCCATCATCGTCCATCACCATTCGTCTCTTCTCGTGTCGATAGGCATCGCTGCTATAATCGTGCCGATAAGCACCAACATGTGCACGATCAGTAAAGTGAGACCTGCTGCGCCGGCTGAGGTTCGCCAATCTGTCACCAATATCCCGATATTTAATATTACATTTTGTTATGAACTACATCGATTAATAGATTCACGAGAACGCTCGACAGCTTGGCAATATTTGCAGCAACACTTCGCCCCCCGTTGTGGCACCCAAAAGGTTAGGGGTGGTGACATCGTGAGCTTTCGCTGCCTTCACTTTTGTCGAACCCTCACACTTGTTCGATGATATTTGGGATTCAAGTCCCATATCATATCATATTAGTTCAATATCTTCGTGCTTCACCTTTTTGGTTTTCTATACCTGCAACCTCTCCGACATGTTAAATATTTTTATTCCACTTTAATAGTAAAAATCAAATTTGTTTAATTGTCACAAAAGTAATTAGTTAGAAGGGATATGACTGACGAAAAACCTAGAAAAACCCTTGCTGGCCGGAATCGAACCGGTAACTTCCGGGATTAGCGAGTGTATCGCCATTTATATCACCATGAGAAGGGTTGCAATCTGGCGGGCTTATCAAGTGCTCTAGTATAATATAGAACTTTCTCGGTATAAATAAATAAAAAAAAGTCACATTTAGAGTCTACCCACTTAGTAACGAAACTGATTTGCAGTGGGGGACTTTAATTTAAAGCGTTAAACCAACCCTGTAGGCTCCAAACACCATCAACGAGTGAGCGATAACCAATCAAAGATAGATATTTCAAATACGACACATATGAATCAGTGATTGGACAGTGCGAACACCTGCGGACAAAAGTCAGAATCAACAAGGCCGATTTAGAACAATTTTTAATTTACTTAGTGCATCGTTGCTAGGACGGCTCCAAAGTCACCGTTTATGATCTATGTAAAATACTTGTCCTCACTCAATCATGTATACCCAACAGTAGGACCCACCACGTACGCTATAGTTTTGTCGTTGAGTGAGTAATATAGGGTAGAGCCCCCACGCCATCGGCAATTTGTCTACCGCCTTTTACTGCCCAAAATACTTTAGCCGGGTAGTAGAAGTTCGCCAAGCGACGCGATGACGGAGCCTGATTGGTTGGCTACTTCACCGAAGATTTACGAAGACAGCCGAAAACTCCGTCATCGCATCGCTTGGCGAACTTCTACTACCCGACTAAAGTATGTTGGGCTGGAAAAGGCGGTAGACAAACTGTCGATTGCGTTGCGACTCTACCCTATACTACTCACTCAACGGTTAGATTGTTAGATTCTACGCATACAGCCCTGGTCGTCAAACTGGCTTCGTATCCCAGCGCGAGGCATTTGTCTTCCTTGCTACGAGATTGCACGTGTTAGTTTAACAATCCAATAGGCCTATCGTAAATCAGGAGTCTTGACAATGATTGAATCAACCAATAACAAGCCAGCCAGACCTCTCCAAGCAATATGCGTTCAAGTGGGCCGCGCGCTTCGATCGATACACGTTGCAGTTTTTCACGTGTGCGCTAGCTGAGAATTTAGTGAATATTACGAAGAAGGCGGCGGGTTGACGTTGAGTTATGTAACATATGCGGATACCCGGAAGAAGAGATCGGAGACGGGGTAAGCCGAGCGGGTACGCGCCCCGTACATGGCTCGGGTCGGACATTTGTTATAAACGCTGCCGCTGAATTAAAACTCGTTCGTAAGTCGTAACCGCACCCAAGAGATGAAACCCGAACCCGAACCCGAAACCCGACTGTTGTCTTTATTGTCCGCAGATATGGTTGTCATTGAAAAATCCGTGTACATGTATTCAAGTATGTAATGCATGTAGCGTTTACTTCTATGGCATAAATCACATTTATGATGGTACAGAAATTGAAGTATTCCAATTTTCTTCAACCCGCACCCGGCCAGTAACCGCCACCTCCGAACTTTGAAACGAGAAGTAACGCGTTAGTACCGTAAGACAAAATTACAACACCCGTTACAGTTACAAAATGTGTTGACGTTAGCATCAACGTTACCGAGAAAGTAATTTAGTAAGATTAAGCAAAGTTGCAAAAATATGAGACGTTAGGCCCTAAATACCAATCACTCTCTTAGTTAGATTATCACGTTACTACCGAAATACTGGATTCTACGGTATCAAGAACTTCTTCATAGTATAACACACAATACAATTTCCATCATACTTATTTTCTAAGACAAACGAAAAACATGTCTCTAAACATAGTTTTATTGCCAAAGTGAATCTTGTCTGACAATAAAATGTTGTACAACTATATGAAAGGTATTGTAAAAAGTTCGTGTGTCGGACAGCAACGCATCAACATGAGTTGAGCCAGTCTTTACTTATTCATGTGTGCGTGATCTTAATGTGCATAGATCCGGGGGGAACTAAGTATAGGTCTTGTCGTGTTCCATCAAGGAAAACACATTTACAAAGTAGCGTCCGTCAGTCAATGGCCGAAACAGAGGTCCACATTAGAGGTCTGCCTGGGTACGAGCCCGGGTACGGGCCTTAATATGTTCATTACGACGGACCCGGGCCTGGGCCTACATATCACTGAACGAGAAGGGATTTTTTCGTTTTTTTTTAAATTTTGTAACTGCTATTTGCAATGAAAGAAAATTATTGTTATTTTACCAAAATGTCCTGAACTTAAAGCAAACCATTAATTTCCCGAAATAGTATAAACTTCCGGTTCCAAAATTTTTGTTGTCATTCTTTTGTTACTTTCATTGTCAATAGTTACTAATTTCGTTTCATCTAATATCCTTTTCATTCTCATCCTGTCGTTCGTATTCCTTGCCAAGTACTACAAAAATCAACTCTCTGCTTTAACAGTTGAACGGGCTTTTATGAACGAATTTTACACTTCAGGCGGGCCTGGGCCGGGCCCGGGCTTTGATTAGTTTACTCAGTACGGGCCGGTACGGGCCCGGGCCTGAAATACCGGGCCCGGACCGGGCCGGGCTTTTAGTCCTGTGCAGACATCCAAGTGGGTCCGTGGTTTTGTTAAGAACAAGAAAATCAGTCGATCTTTCGTCGGCCTTGGCATTTCATAAATGATGTACACCCCTACTACCTGACAAGCACAAACATGGGGCAAAATCCCCGAATTCATTACCAGAAGCCATAACAGAAGTTCAACCATGCGCAACCATTTCTTGGAAACCCAACATCTAGTCAAATAATAGGCGTTCACACGACAAACAAACGATTACATTTGATTACTTTCGGACCCAACAATTTCAAAGAAAGTGGGGTCGCACTCGGGCTGTACAAACAACTTATTATAAATGCAGTGAAAAAATGGCGTACGGTGTTCTTAGCTTTGCCTTGGCCAAAGTATAGTCCACATATTGTGGCGGGTTCACACAACTCTACCGGCGACGCTGCGAGCAGGACGGCTGCTATATCGAGTTTCAGAAACCACTTGAAAATAACGGGCGTCATTGCTTGTCTCTTGGGAAATTCATTTTTTTTTTTTTTTTTTTACATGCTGCTGTGGCATTGTATTTTGTATATTCATGTTGAAAATATTGCCACCGGGGTTTCTGAGTTAGGAAAAATAAAAAATACCTCAGCTGGTTTACTTGTAGGTTTGCATGCTTGAACACTGTGAAGATGCAGCCAAGTAAGGTAATATGGCTACACGATGCACAATATATGTATGCGCTTCTATGGTTGTATTAAAAAAAAAAAACTTCGTTGATATAAACGCTTGTTCTATAGTCTAGAATCACACTCCAAACATTGTAGGGCCTATACTACAACGTGTAAGTATTCGCATACCGACCTCAGATCTTCGTCTACTGCCTCTTTCATGCTCGCTAATTCAAAAAATATCAGTAGATTCCTGGCGTTCTTCCACTCACATTCTTAAATGTAGTCTTAGGCCTACCCACCGTTCCAGGTAACCAACGGAAAGTCGTACATTCTCCCTAATGTACATGTTTTAGTGAGATGGTATTGGAACTAAAGACCTTGACTGTGTCCTAAGCATGAGAATACTTAACGTTCAACGGCTTAAGTAGGCATCGGTAAACCGGGTACCTACCCAGGTACATACTCGGGTAAAAATTCTCCAAGTAAACGTTATATAGACAAACATGGGTGTACATGCCGACTCTTCTGAATCCATACTAGGGTGGGCAAGTAGTTAAAATTGAAGTGATTTTTCTCGATTAAAACCCTTTTTAGTCACTTACAATGTAAAAAAACAGTCCACCAAAGATTCGCCTCCAGCAGCACCTTAGGTTACTGTATCTTTTTAAACCGAACGCTTTGGATAAGTATCATCACATTCACCTTCATGTTATTATTTGTTTGTTTTGCGATTAAAGCATTTTTTTCTTGACTGACTTGACGATATCTGAAGGGAAGTGGGTCACTTCAGGTATTTATTTACGGTTCTTGTCACGCAAATGGTCCCGGTTGTTTTGAGAACCAAGGTTAATTATTTAAAAACCTTGCTTTCAAACTATAAACACACAATTTGTGAAGGCTAAAATAGTCGATACTCCTTTATCAGTTACTCTGATTTTATATCATGATAAAATTCATATCTAAGTTGAGGATTTGGGTGGATTCTTGTGTTAATTTTCTTACTTGTTCAGGCCATCTATAACTCATGTTTTATTAACAGGAAAGGGTATCTCTATGTCATAAACCGCACAATATTTGGACTTCGAAATCGAAAATCTGAATCAACAGCGCACTGTGGTTTGGTAAGTCCTACCATAAGTCCATACCATTTGAATGCTTCAAAATGTGTCAACATTATATTAAGCAGTATTTTTTAATTGTTTTTTAAATTTTAATACTAATTTTCGAAGTAGGCCTAATAATCAAAACAAATACGCTACTGATTTCATTCAGACTGTAGGACTTACAAAACATAATGCGTTGATGAGTCAGATTTTCGATTTCGAGAAGTATTCTTGGGATAAAATTTAAAAATGAAACTTTTCTGCTGTGTTTGACGTAGAGGTATCTTTCGCTCTTAACTTACAAGATTGAACGGTGTATGGCTGTCGTAGTCACAATATAAACTGTTTGTTATATATTCCTTGTTGAACGAACCGTGTATTAACTTATAGTCTACTCGGTAACAGCCTTTTCGTGTAGTGATCGGCACTATTTAAACATTGACTCAAGGGTGAAATGTTTTCAACGCGCGTACAAAGTGCTGCCATAGGGGGCTCAAACCTCGCTTGGTTTCAGTTCACAAAACAACAAAAACACAGTTCGTAAAAACACTTACGCTCGTTGTTTGATTGATTGATTGATTGATTGATTGATTGATTAACGCCACTTACGTCATTATAGCACGTCATGCATCACCATCGAAATGGTGCTTTAGTGATGATTGATTTTAAAACCATGAGTACATACTACCCCCCCCCCTTTCCCCCCCCGCGTAATAATCTTCACTCTTTAGAGCGCCCTAAATAAATAAACAATAACTGTATTCGCATAACGACCCCAGATCCTTATCTACTGCCTCTTTCATGTGCGCCAATTAAAAGAAACCCAACAGATTTCTGACTTTCTTTCACACATTCGTGAATGCAGTCGTCCGCTGAGTAGAGTGCACAAGCCTTATTAGCCACGCCCACCGTTCCAGGTAACCAACGGAAAGTCGTAAATTATCCCTAATGGTCCTGTTTCAATTAGATGGTAGAAACTAGAGAAGCAGAAAATTTAGTTGGTACCATGGGATTTGGCTACAGTGGGTCCGTGGCTTAGTTGAGAACGAGAAAATCAGTCGATCTTTCGTCGAATTTGGCATTTGACACCCCTACTACCTGGTTAGCACAAACATAAGACGAAATCCCCGAATTCATTACCAGAAGCCATAAAAGAAGTTCAATAATGCGCACAGTTCTTAAAAACCCAACATCTAGTCAAATAATAGGCGTCCACACAACAAACAAACGATTACATTTGATTACTTTTTGACAGTTTGGACTTGGAGTTTGGACAAATTCAAGGAAACTGGGGTCGCAATCGGGCTGTAGAAACAACTTATTACAAATGCAGTGATAAAAATTCCCTGCGGTGTTCTCAGCTTTGCCACGGACTAAGTTTATGTCGTAAGTTTGAGAATGCTAACGTTGGACCTACACCTACCTACACCTACACCTACACTTACACCTACACCTACACCTACACCTACACCTACACCTACACCTACACCTACACCTACACCTACACCTACACCTACACCTACACCTACCTATACCTAAGGGACAATGTTTTTGATTCTGCAACAGTTTTCCTAAGGGTCAATGTTTTCGATTCTGCAACAGTTTTCCTCGAGAATGTCTCAATTACAACGTTGGTCCTCTTTATTTCTTCTGCCTCCCAAAACGGAACTGAAAATCGTTACTATCTTATAAGAAATGCATCAGTTAAAGAGTTCGCGTAGCAAACGTTATGAGCGGGCGCTATCTTCATGGGGTTTTCACTCGAAATGTCTCGAATATAGGCCGACCAGGCTTTACCGTGAGTACAGTAGCTAAACTTTGGCCGTGGCAAAGCTGTGAACGCCGCAAAGCATTCGTTTCACTGCATTTATAATAAGTCGTTTGTACACCCCGAGTGCGACCCCAGTTTCCTTGAATTTGTTGGGTCCGAGCTCTCCAAAAATCATCAAATATAATCGTTTGTTTGTTGTGTGGACGCCTATTATTTGACTAGATGTTGGGTTTCCAAGAAATGTGCGCATGGTTGAATTTCTGTTATGGCTTCCGGTAATGAATTCGGGGATTTCGTCTCATGTTTGTGCTAGCCAGGTAGTGGGGGTGTACATCATTTGTGAAATGCCAAGATCGACGGAAGATCGACTGATGTTCTTGTTCTCAACTAAGCCACGGACCCACTGTAGCCCCACGCGGCAAACTGGGAGAACGCGCGCTCGCGCTTTCCAGATATTCAAAGTTAATGGGCCCCCTGACGATTTCAGTTCCTTCGTCAGTAAATTAGTCTAGCATGGATGGAAGCTCCGCGGGCTGCCATGTCCTGTACAATCACTGCACATGTATCTATCTTCAGAGGAACACGGTTTTACTGGTCTATACGCATATGCGCAATCCTAAACAACAAAATCATATGTAACGAAGCCTACCACTCGATGGGGAATTGCAAGACAAAAACCTTTCGTATATACTTGTATACTTCATATATGCCCACCGAATCTGGCACCTTGTACCTTCCAAATACCCTATACTTAAGCGCGAAGGGTACCTCTACGTCAAAAACCGCAGGAAATTCTCATTTTTTAATTATATCTCAAGAATGCTAATCGAAATCGAAAATCTGAGTCAACAGCGCACTGTGTTTTGGTAACATCTACACACTGAATGAAATATTATACCATTATACCGTACTTATTTTGATTATTAAATCGATAATTAGTGATTATATTAATAATTAGAAATAAAAACCATACTGATTATAAGACACATTTATTTATAGAGCATTTAGTATATGTAGGACCTACCAAACCACAGTGCGCTGTTGATTCAGATTTTCGATTTCGAAATCCATTATTGTGATATAATTTAGAAATTAAATTTTGTGTTTTGACGTAGAGGTACCCTTCGCTCTTAAATGGTTGTTCTATCTAAGTACGCTTACTAGATTCTCATTCAAAGCAAATATTTATTATACTATGTATGTACAACTACATGTATTTTCTATATATATACATTTGTATTAAAAATAATCTTCTACTTTTAGACAACTTTGATATTATATTACCTCAGAATATAATTCTATGTTTCTAACGTGGTTTACATCATTCACTGTAAATCATAATACTTGTAAAGTAGACAGCAATTTGCGTTTCATTAAACTGAATTACATGCATAACGCAGTTAGCAAACGCTTTCCTAACAGAGACGAGAGTTGACTCCATTATGTTTAGAATACAGCCGTAAGAACTCGTTATTACGGCGCACAAGTTTCTAGATTATTTACTTGACTCTTTGTCGTCATTACCATCTCATAATATAGTTTAATTATAGTTTACGTTTAAGTATATAACATTACCGAAATTAATATACTGCTCTCGCTGTAACGTACAAGGTGTTGTCGTCACGGATTATGTAATAATTTCCCTCCCCCTTTCCACCACCACTCGGTACCAGCTGAGCGCTTGCGAGAAAGGTATGCGGGGAGGGTTGCGGTCAACAAGCTAGGTGTCATTGTTTAAAATAGCAATCTTTTGAAGTAGTTAAATGTTATACATTCTCAATTACTTCTCAGTTATATGGATTAATCACGAAAAATTGATATATAATTAACTTTGAATTTTAAAAATAGCTTGAATATTAACAGTGTTGGCGTTGTCTGAAAATTATAATGATGACGAGACCCCTGCTACAAAATTGAGAGTTTTCAAGCTATTTTTAAAATTCAAAGTTAATTTTATATAAATTTGTCGTGATTATTCCATATATCTGAAAAGTAATTGAGTGATTGTAACATTTTTAACTACTTCAAAAGATTGCTATTTTAAACAATGACACCTGGCTTGTTGACCGCAACCCTCCCTGCATACCTTTTCTCTCAAGCACTCAGCCGGTACCGAGGGGAGGTGGAAAGGGGGAGGGAAATTATTACATAATCCGTGACGACAACACCTTGTACGTTACAGCGAGAGCAGTATATTCCTGCAGCGCTAAAAGCTTCTATTGAAGAATGCTGGGGGGGGGGGGGGGGGGCAAATGGAATTGAACTGATACTGCTGCACTCTATGGAGAACTCGAACACTATAAGAAATAATTGAATTCTCGGGAACTTGTTGTTGGTATAATTTGTGCTTTCATTTGATCAACATAAACTTTGTCAGTGTTGTTGGTAACTTATTTGCCAATCACTTTATGTATACATAATGCACACTTACTTAGTTTTGTTTCGACATATAGTGCAAAGGCAAAGTTAAATTACTATAATTAATGTACGGAGTTATACTACCATGATAATATTACGTATAATGAACAAAGCACACTACATAAACATATATGAGAAACAAAAGTGTATTCAAATAAAATAAATAAATCAATTCACATTTAGAGTCTACCCACTCAGTAACAAGACTGATTTTCAGGGGGACTTTAATTTAAAGCGACTAAACCAACCCTGTAGGCTCCGAACACCGTCGACGAGTGAGCGATAACCATCAACGATCAATATGTCAATTAATCTGAAACATATTAATCAGTGACTGGACAGTGCAAGCACCCCACCATTATATTATTATCATGTGTCTGTAATTGTTTCCCCTGGCAAAGGCTCGTCGAACTCCAAGACCAGCTCGTTTATTTCCTATGTTTCCTTTTCGTCTATTTTGTATTCATCTATTTCCCGTTTCAAAAACGCTATTCTACCTAAATATTTAAGTTAACGTTTACTTGTTTTCACCGTGGAAACCACCAATCAGAAACTGTGAAATTAAGTCAGCTGACATATAAAATATTTAGCTAGAAGTTATAAGACCGCGGGTATAAAAACCACAGAATGTTATTCAAATGTGGGAAACTTGCAACTGCATTGTGCTCTGTCACATAAATTATGTTCTAAAAAGGAAAAATAACAATCCGTAAAGGGTTTTATCATTGCATTCTATAAACTATATAGTCATTTCACGTTATATATATCGTATATTTAAATAATTGTGCGGTTTTTGTAGTGAACTTGTAGATAGGGTTGATTCAGTGGACCCTGGAACCACAGATAACGGATTGTGCTGGAACTAAGTTAATTAACATATATGCAAACAAAATGGGAAACGTTTCTATTATCCTATATAATACAACAAATATGGCTGCGTTCCAGAATTCATCTGACAAGTAATCTCGGATCACCTTCCGATGAATTGGAAGACACAACCTAAAATGGACACTTGTGGATTTTGTTTTGCTTGGTGAATAGAGGGAAATTTGCATTTGGAGGTTACATTCGTAGGAAAGCGTATTTCTTTTTCAGAGTCATCGTCTAGTTTTTCCGTAAGTGGCGAATACCTCTTCAATTATTGATATAAGTTTGCAATACGTACAAGCAATCAAACACATAACCATGTTAAAAGTAAATCAATTTAATTCAAACTCGCGCAACAACTAGTTCAAGTAATCCGAGAAAACTCGCTTAAAAAAGGTATAGTTGGATGAGAGTGGGATTAGCTTGGGATTGATTCTGGAACATCTAAGAAGTCATTCAGTGTGAATATTGGAACACTTGAATTAATGTTGAGTGAGTGAGATAAGTAATCCGATTAATTCTGGACCTCAGCTTCACAACAAGACTATATTAGATAAGTCGAGACTTTCGAGTAGCGTCGATTGTAAATTTGACTTGTTAAAGGTCTCTCACACCAAGAAGTAAGATAGTGTCAGGGAAGTCAGGACCGCCCACAATTAGTTTCCAACTTAACAAGCGCGAATCACTAACGTTTTTCCCGATTATCTAGTACGATTTGGTTGCGTTAAGTTTGTTGACGGAAACCTGCTAGCACGTTTTCTTGTATGTTACCGTCAAAAAACATACCGCAACCAAATTGTCCTAGATAATCGGGGAAAACGTTAGTGATTCGCGCTTGTTAAGTTGGAAACTTAATGTGGGCGGTCCTGATACTATCTTACTACTTGCTGTGAGAGACCTTTACTGACTTTCGCAACCGTAAAAATTTCTAACCTCGTTTCAATTCTTCCCCAAACACGGGACAAACGAACAACACACGGGCCGATTACTCAATGCAACCCTCATGAAAACCTAGCTAAGATATGGAATAAATACATAATTCCAATACTCGACTGCATCTTACATTTCCCCTAGCTCGTCATCATGTTCTGTCTGACCTGATTCTTATGCTGCACAGTTGCTTGGCGGTTATTCAGAAAACGTTGAGCTCCAGCTTATGAGCGCACTGTAGTCTGTACGTACCCTGTGTTACTTCTAACCACCCTTGGTGCTTTGCATCCCTGCTCGTTAGCCGGGCCTGATTTGCATTTATCCACTCTGTACCAACAGCTTGCGGTATAGCAGCACTCGACACCGTATGTGTGGCTACCGACCACCCTATACCAGCCCCAACGTGTAGCAGTCGCATACCGGCCTCAGATCCTTGTCTGCTGCCCCTTTCGTGCGCGATAATTCAACGGAAAACAACAGGTTCCTGGCGTTCTTTTACACATTCGTAAATGCAGTTTTCCGCTGAGTAGGATGCACGCACACGCCTAATTTGCCACGCCTACCGTTCCAGATAACCAACGGAAGGCCATAAAGTATCCATTTAAGAGCGAAGGGCACCTCTACGTCAAAAAACGCACAACATTTTCATTTTAAAATTATATGTCACGAGTGGATTTCGAAATCGAAAATCTGAATCAACAGCGCATTGTGATTATTGGTAAGCCCTACAGTATGAATGTTCTAAATGTGTCTATTATCAGTATTGTTTTTATTTATTTTTAATTTTATTACTAATTATCGATTTAATCATCAAAACAACTATGCTAATTGTTATAATATTTCATTCAGTCTGTAGGTCTTACCAAAACACAGTGCGCTGTTGATTCAAATTTTCGATTTCAAGTAGCATTCGTGAGATAGAATTAAAAAATGAAAATTTGCTGCGGCTTTCGACGTAAGGGAACTATAGAGAAGTGGTAAATTAAGTTGGTACCATTGGACTCGGCTGTGTCGTAAGCATGACAATACTTACGTTGGGCCGACTTTATAACACGACTTGTCGCTCGTCTCCGCTGAATAAGAACGCATACACGCATCATCTGAACGCATGATTTATACATGTCATAGCGTCTCTTCCAGTCAGTCATTGTTCTAGTCTGAATATGTAATCACGCGAGATTCGTCTGGCATCTCCACCGCATTAGAGTGAGCCAGTTCTTGACAGTAAACTAGTTACTGGTAATTGTCCACTTAGTTATTGTCAGTGTCAGTTACCCAGTATCTTAGTACACCGACATAAAGCCACGTCAACTGCAATAGACGTGAACGCTCAGGATCTGTGTATAATACAGACGATGAGTGGGTGATTATGAAGATGAAAAACCTTCTTGTCTGGAACTTGCACCACAGAGGCCATGGTTTACTCGACGTATACGTCTGATAGACCAAGGCGAACTACGCTGCCATGAGGAGCGCGGAATAGCGCCGAAACGGAATATAAGCCAAATTTGTGCCAAGCGTACTTTTTCAAACATTGTAACCTTGCCAAACCAAAAAAACATTGGATTGGCTTCTAATCCGTTTGGCTTCTAATCCGTCGAAAGTGACTGGCCAGCTGTCTGACATTATATACGAAAGGAAGGTTATTTCGCGCGAAGCGCGGTAGGTTTATATTTATAACCGGATTAGAAGCCAAACGGTATTGAAGCTAAACGGAAAACAAGCCAAACAAAACAGCGCCCAACTGGATAAGAAGCCAAACGGATTATAAGCCGTGTTTTTGGTTTGTCAACGTTACAAGGTTTGGAAATGTTCGTTTGGCACAAATTTGGCTTCTAATCTATCGTACCCTGCCATCTATGTTCACCTACCCTGCGGAACACTCGACTTCGGTCCGTTCAAAATTAAAAATTGCTTTAAAATACTTTCATCCTATATATAGGGGAATTTTGTGCTCTTTCTTCAGAATGTTTCCTTTCCCAACATTATTGGTTCGGTGTTTAAATGTTCTTTATCAGGGGTGAAAGGTGTACAGCAATATCACATTACAAAGGTTAATTAAGAATATTTGAAAATAGAAAATGTTATATTATAACAAACAAACATTCATAAGAAAGGGCTGTCAATTCTCTAGTATGGTGTACTTTTGGGACAGTTTAAAAATATTGACATAGGTACCGAAATCGGGTGTTCCGTGGGCTAAAGTTTTCTTTTCCACAGTTCAGCTGCCTATGAGAAGGAACAACTAATACAATACGTCGATGGACGCATATGCAGTAAAGCTCGGTTTACACACAATAATGTTTGTTTTATTTTCCTAGCTGTTTTACTTAGGATCGCTACTATTGGCCGTATTTATAAAACGTCGCCACTCATTGGCTGAGCTAATTTTAGGTATACGAGTTAACGTTGCTATGGTTTCCTTAAATCTTAAACCTTAGGAAAGTGTGTGAACACCATAATGCTTTTGGCTTGATTTGATTTTGTTAAACCTTAAATCTTAAATAAGTGTGAGCCAGCGCAGTTGGCCGAGGTCGATTAGACGTTGGTCTAGTAAACCGCGGTCTCTGCGTTCCAGGTTCGGATCCTGGCTTGGGCATGGATGTCATGTGGCGTTTTTCATCCTCATAATCACCCACTCACCGTCTCGATTAGCCTCGTTGCAAAAATATGGGACGTAAAACCCCAAATATCACCATCTCATTAAATAAGTGTGTAAACCGATCTTTAAATATGTGGAGCCGACAAAGTGCTCTATACGTTACGTTGTGTATACACCTCCAACTATTGCAGTGTAGATATCTCTGAGGTTACAAGCCGATAACTACGGTTCGTTGCCATGCATATTATATTGATGGAGCGGTTTGCACTTATGTTTCGCACTCCCACGTTAACTCACTCAACTCGCAAACTATATCTATGAGCGGTTCAAACTAACTTGTCCATATAAACCTAATTTCCACCGTAGCGACTAATGGGTTTCATAAAGGGTTTGATATAACTGAATTAAATTGAATATACTTCAGTAAGGGTTGTATAGTCAAGGGGTCACGAGGGGACACACCGTGTCCCTAGTCAAACTTATCGGTCACTTGCGTGTCCCTACCCTGATAAGAAGCCTAACGCGGGGACACGCGCGTCTGCCTTGTGTCCTGCTCAACAGTTCCTTAATAAATTGAGAATTTTCTTTTTTTTTTTTTACATGTTTTTAATTTTTTGACCCTTATAAAAATGCAGTATTCTTACATTAATTACGTCCACGGTAAAAGTGTAGGAACGATGAACTTTTTTTGTGAAAGTAGTATAGTCCAAATCTTGTAGAATTGTTAATCAGAAATGTGAGCCATCCGTGGGGGGTAACATGGTCAATACTAAAAAATAGTGTATTTAGACTGCATATCCTCCCTTGCAGAAATGTTAGGACTATATACACCCCTGACTTCAGCCAACTGTTAACTTGGGCGGTGCAGAGCTAGGAGAGTCTTAGGAGAGTATTTTTAAATACAGGTTGACATAATTACAACGTGTAAGACGACAGGTTATAGTCGTGATGATGGAATTTTACCTAATCCTTGATTTTTACTATTTTGTTGTACCTATGCATTAAAGATTTTGACCACTCTAAACATTTGAAAAAATATTTAGTCAGGATTATTCTTAATATTCCTTAGTACTGGCATTTCAATTACGATAATTTGTAGCTAGTAAGGATCGTTTTAAAACAATTAATTCTACTATCCAGTATGATTTGTTTTCAAGTACCACTGTAAGATTAATTGCGAGTTGTAGTCAAGAAAGTCTTCCACTTTTGCAAACTGTCAACAACTAAACGAAATACTTGATCCTCGTGAGTTGTTTAGTTACATTTAGATGGACAGTTGGCATCCTTGCAAGCCAGCAGGACAACAGTAAAATAAATGAATTAAACTTGTGGAAAAGCCACATGTTATCAACAAAATAACATTGCTGACATAATATGAGAGAAACTTTTGTAGCCATGGACATTGGACACCGCCACCAGTTCAAGTTTTTGCAGTCACCTGCTAGAAACTATTACGCCTACTCCTGTATACCGCCCGGATGATTCAATAGCCATGTGGCAATAGTTTTTTGCAGACAAACATTGAATGTTCACCAATCAAAGAAATATACAACAATCGAGTTGTCATGTAACAAATTATTTGTCTGCGTGTGATGTCACAGCACCATCAATCGTGACTAATTCCATCACAAATGTTGCCATTCCAGTCACGGTAAGATTACTTGATGCTGCTCAAGACCAAACTACCAGTTACATTAGTTATTAGGTGATCATACTAATGGAGCACTCAATTATCATAGATGAGTCTGAAATGTAGCAAGCAGCATTTTGATGTTGTTGCTAATATATGGTGGCAAGTGATAAGTGACAGCCCAACGGGACAACGTGACACTAGAAGACGTGTATACAAGATACATACCTGTGAATAGAAACATAACGTAACATAACATATAGGTCTCTCACAGCAAGAAGTAAGATAGTACCAGGACCGCCCACATTTAGTTTCCAACTTAACAAGCGCGAATCACTGACGTTTTCCCGATTATCTAGTACAATTTGTTTGCGGTAAGTTTTTTTACGGTAACGCACAAGAAAACGTGCAAGCAGGTTTTCGTCAAAAAACTTTACGCAACCAAATTGTACTAGATAATCGGGAAAAACGTCAGTGATTCGCCCTTATTAAGTTGGAAACTAATTGTGGGCGGTCCTGACTTCCCTGACACTATCTCACTTCTTGGTGTGAGATACCTTAAACGTAAATAGCAACGTTGTGGACGCTGACGTCATAGTTGAATGAGGCGAATTGGCCAATCAAATGTCAGTACATAAAAAATCTACCCGCTGATAGGCTCCGACTCACTCATATGACGTCAGAGCCCTCAAGGTTGCTGTGGAGCGACTTTACACAGCCAGATAATATGATGTGAACCATCTATAAGCTCTATGAATTGCAGTTGGAATTCCGGCTGTCAACAAGGACAGATAGTAATTACGTTTCTGTTTGTTTAGTGTGATTCTTGTGTACATAATAATAATAATAATAATATCAATACTACCCACAGTTGTAATTACTATTGTGTGTTGTATCTATTCTAGACAGATATTTTAATGTTGTATGCACTCTGTAATGCCCCATGAGATTAGTAGAGTAATTATAAGTTTTCAATGTATGAACTAGCTTTATGGAAGTAATTGGGGGGTTTGGCGCGAAAAGAAAAACATTAAAAAGTTGAAATCTTTCTCTTCTCCATGCGAATGATCAAAGAGTTGATTGCTATATTTAAACGTTTTTTTTCAAGTTGAAGGTATAAGCATACTTGTAGTCTACTTAAACATACGAAGAGTATTTTAAGTTACTAAACAAACTTGTAAGGTTTCACAAGAGTTAGCGAAGCCAAGTTGGCAGAACGGATATGCTCGTTAAAAACGCACCATTTGAATGAACAGCCGTCGTTACTTTCTTATAACACATATTCCACTTGAGTCCTTTCTCCCTCCTTATTACACACTGTATTATACAGTTCATGAATTGCAGACGACGTTTTGCGCCTTCAGAGTTAACACGTTCCCTGTATGAATGCTGGGGTTGAAAGGAAATGTGAACACGAAGAAGAAAATCAATTTAAAACGAGATAGAACGTTTTGGAGAACGCCTGCTTGACGAACGATTTATACACAATCATTTCCTGGAAAGTTAATCTGTTTGACGACTATTTTTCTGTTCGTTCTGTGTTAACGAGGTTTAGTTTTTATTTTCACAAAGATTTAGATTGAAGTGAAATTACATTGCACATACCCACACAAATGTTATCCTGAAGGTGTGTCCGACAGTGTGATTGAAAAATGAAATACATTGTATACATGATGTTTACTATAATCGCTATCGCTTGATTCATATTTCATCGGAGCGTGCAATATTTTACCATATCAACAAACATCATTATACAGTAGTTGATGTGGACTAATAGCAAACACGATGTAAATTTTTGGCAAGTTGTAAATTTATTCTGTTTGTCTGTGTGATCAATCAACCAATCTGGTGCGTTATCATTAGAATGGTTTTGAAACACTCTGTGTCATGTTGTTGACGCTGAAAAGTCTGGTTTTAGTGAATTAAAAGGTTTTACAAAATACACTCTATGGATTTGAAAAGCTGTTCTATACACTGGATGAGCACATAATATTGGTATCGATACATAATGAACTTACCATAACACGTCATGATGTCTTGCCCAAACATTATAAACTTTCCGTTCATATTGAAAGGGGTATTTGAATATGGTGATAAAAACCAGTAATTCAAAGTATTTTTAAGTTCGATACTATTCTTGCTTCGCTCTTGGCCATGGAAATTGTAAACTCGCTGTTTCGGCATTTTACAAAAACTATTATACAGTTTTTGAGAATTTTGCAAAACAAAAAAAACTAGCTATGTCTTCGGTCTTAGTACTTTTTATAAATGGTGTGGATTGAGAATTGAGAAAGCGTATCATATCAAACTATACGGGCGTTGAGTGAGTAATACAGAGTAGAGGCCCCACGCCATCGGCAGTTTGTCTACCGCCTTTTACTGTCCAACATACTTTAGTCGGGTAGTAGAAGTTTGCCAAGCGACGCGATGACGGAGCCTGATTGGTCGTCTACTTCACCGAAGATATACGAAGACTCCGTCATCGCGTCGCTTGGCGAACTTCTACTACCCGACTAAAGTATGTTGGGCATCATCAAGCGGTAGACAAACTGCCGATTGCGTTGCGACTCTACCCTATATTACTCACTCAACGATACGGGTATGATAATATGTCTATGTATGATTCCAGTCAGTGGCGTAACTCCTTATAGTGCAAGGTATGTGATCTCACGGGCCCCGCGACCACCGGCCCCAGTGAGAACTACCGATTTGTAATGAATGTCTATATAAGAACGTATAAACGATTTCTCAATTTCTCATATTCAGAATAGCAAAAAATACAATCGTAACTTACACAACTAAAAGACAATTCGTGACGAACCTAAATAATCTGGTGCCAGAAATAATGTTGGTCCTACTACACTAGTGCACTACATTTTAGTGCTCAACCCTTAAAAAGTGGGGGCCCAAAAATCTAGCTTGGATACGGGCCCCGTTACTTTTGAGTTACGCCACTGATTCCAATGTAATTGAATCCTAGTTGACGGGATTGAAGATGTAATGGAATTGTTGCTTTACACGCAGATTCGTGTCTCTCGCCTTGTGTCTATGGTTTCCATCCACTCAAGTCATGCGATACGATCATAGCAACGCAGGTCGCAGAGTCTCCTGGCAAGTTAGGTCAATAAACTTACGAATGCATTTGACAGCTATTCAATAATAATATTGCCAACAGGTGACTCGTACAATACCACTCACTCAGAACTTAAAACCGAATTTGTAAAGTAAGGAAGTAATATGATTTAATTATGTTAGACCAGTGAGTTTACTAAACTTCTCCGTGGCAAAGCTGAGAACGCCGCAGGGCATTTTTTTTTTACTGCATTTATAATAAGTAGTTTGTACAGCCCGAGTGCGATCGCAGTTTCCTTGAAACTGTTGGGTCCGAACTGTGAAAAAGTAATCAAATGCTATTATTTGTTGGTTGTGTGGACGCCTACTATTTGACTAGATGTTAAGTTTTTAAGAAATTTGCGCATGGTTGAACTTCTGTTGTAAATTCGGTGATTTCGTCTCATGTTTGTGCTAGTCAGGTAATGGCGGTGTACATCATTTTGTGAAATACCAAGATCGACGAAATATCGACTGATTTTCTTGTTCTCAACTAAGCCGCAGACCAACCGTAACGTTCAACTTCCCTGGAGAAAGGAATCAACATGTACCATATTATATAATATACAGAAATCGTAAACAAACTTTTGAATTGAAGTGAAACCCTCAACGTTTGAACGGTTCTGTGTCATTCACGAAAGACGCAATTACGAAGGAGCCAAGTAAATAAAGCACGATTGCAAAAACCTACGTTTTATCGGACATAACAGCGTTGAGCTAAATCCAATTTGACTCGCTCGTGCCTTTTGTAATAATGAATGAATGAATGAATGAATAAGCTTACATCCACCCTGAGTGCACGCGTACCGGCTGGATGCACGGACAAGTATGTCTTTGACGTCACCAATGGCAAGAGTTACAAGAGCGGGGAAAAACTCGTCGTCGTCGTCTTTGAAACTGTTCGTTTTAAAACAGTTTTCTTTGAGAGTGACTCCTGGGATATTAGTTGAAAACGTCCCTACAAGAAGCGAACCCTTTGTGTCCACCTAATTGTGCTTTCAGTCTCCAGTGACTCGTGTTAATGTCACTTCTCCCAAGCGGTTTAATAGAATTCTGTATGTGCAACAGATGAGATAATTGATGCAGTGCAATTTTACCGTTTTAAATTAAATTTTAGTTATGCTATACCTCATCAAATAAGTGAAACGGACTCAATAGACCAGTTCACAAACTATCTATAGGACTCTTTGTAGCATCACGGTCTCCTAATCTTCCAGAACTACAATACACAACAATTAAAACTCAGTTTGCAACTGTTATATTATTTAAGTTCATTGATGCATGGATTTATAATAACTCCTTGATTGATGCATACAAGATCATCATCTACTAACCTTGATTTTATGTTTTTAATCGTTGTTCATTGTTGCTAATACAGATTTAGAGGATCGTGATGATAGTATGCAATGGTCTATTTTGATTCGTGAGAACTTATTTCTACCATTGTCAGGGTTGTTATCTCAAATTAACTTTGTAATGAAGTAAACAATCGTACTTATTATAATATGAGACCAGACTTTGTTGACTCGAACCGATCCAAACCCTCGTTCGAAGTGTTTATATGCAGTTTTGAAAACTGAAAACGTTCTAAAATTGATTTCACCCTGCATGTAAACGTTGTAAGTATTCAGTTAATTTCAAACCCAAATTGAACCCGATTTTCATTTTTTCGATGTCGTGTACAAATTTTGAGATATTATGATGACACAAAAAAACAGTAATTTCGCGGGGTGGTAAGATTGGCGATATTGATCTACAGGGTATCGATTCCTGTGTACATTTGCTAATTTATCTCCTGTGTTAGACAACATCATGGAACATCAGGTTAGCAGCTTGCAGATGATTGGCGTCTCTATAGTGTTGTGACGTCATATGACAGTATGGTCTGATCATGTCCTCTTGTCTCATGGTCAATTAACGCGGACACAATATGTCGGCTCTTCAAACGTGACCTTGACTGATAAGATCCTAGACCACTCGATATGATAAAAACACAGACGCGTGAAGCACTTATCTTCAACTTGTTCTTTTTGTTTTTTGATAGGTAAAGTGGACACGTGTATGCTTTCCGCTTGAAAATTTTGCTCCAAACTTACAATTTCTAGAAAGTACTGGCAAAAGCATCTATTTAGGCGTTTCCGTAATGTAAGTTACGTTTTTGTTTCATTAGAGCAAATACGAAACTTATCGTTACAACTACAAGTCTATATAGGTGGATTTTATTGTTATCAATTCGTGGATTTGTTTAATTCAAAGAAACCCTTCTATCTTTCCTCTGTTCTGTCAATACATATTCTGGATTCCCTAAGCTGGCCTGCTCTTACAATTTTCTTGTCAATAATCTTTCGTATTCCTTCTTACCTCAAAACATTGTCGACTAGTATACGATCCGCTGTCTCATTAAACTTCTCCATAAACTTATATTTTGGTTTTGCTCTTTGAAGTACTGTCTCACTCGTTTGTCTTCATTAGATCTCCAGCGTTCTCCGAATCCACAATCTTGAATACCTCTTACCTGTTCCTGATCTTTTAGTACTCCAACAACCAACATCCAATTATTCTACAAGCATTAGTATTGAACCGTGTAATGTGGGTATAATACCCACATTACACGGTTTAATACTTTCGTCAAACTTATTGAATTCAAAGACAAAAAAGCATCAATTAATAGAAGCTATATTGTTGCAGTTTTTCACCAAACTGTTCTTGATTCGCTGTTGTTCTTGAATTCAATAAGTTTGACGAAAGTATTGAGTCGTGTAAAGATTTGGTGAAATAATGTGAGAAATGAAGTCAATACTCTATTTCTACAGTGAGTAGGGATGACTTCTCCTCCCAGAGATCTTCTTCATATGACTAACAAACTGGGAACCAATGAGACATACCCAACTTGCAACACATACGTCACCACTTCTCTATTCTAATTCTTGAGAGATTTCTCGGAGCAAAGAGAAAATACCATATCAGACCAGTACAATGCGCATCATTGTAAAGCACGTGAAACAAGCCCACACTGTTCGTGCTCGCCCACAAGCAACTTTCAGAAATAGTTGCGAGGCGTAGACCACTGCAGCGCTGCGAGCGTTCCGACCACTGAGCACTGCCTGCTAGAAGTCTTCAAAGAAATATCCGTTGATTCCAAAGAAGTCAAATAGTTTTGCCAACTATAATGATCGGTTCACACAAATGTTTAAAGTTTAAGATTTTGTTCCAAGACATGGCTTTTTTTTAAACTGTTTTAGTAAGATCGACATCGTTGGCCGGATTTATAAAAGGTCGCCTCTCATTGGCTAGGCTAATCATTTAAGGAATAGAGCCAACAAGTTGAATCTTTGTAACTCTGGCTCTAAAACCTAGCTCCGTGTGTGAGAGCTGACGTTGTTTTAAATTTCAACTATTTTGTGAACCAACCATAATAGACCTGATAGAGCTAATCACGGCCCTCTAAATCTGCAATGACAACAATGCACAACAGTGAAAAATGCACCATAACGTAACTATCAAGGAACCTTAGATAGAGCAAATCACAGCTTTCATTGTTAAAGAAAGTTGTAGCATGGGTTGCAGAGTATCCAATATTCAGTGAGTGTTGGCCGGATCGCTCTCAACTCTCTCTGTGCTGACTAGGCCTCCCCATACTTCCATGCCCACGCATGATTCTCACGCCCCAACGAATGTGGAAATTAGAAATCCACATTTGAAAACACGATATACTTTCGATCAGGACGCACAACACAGTTGGTCGCACATGTAATCCCACAATCTGTGTGAAATGTTTGCTTAATCCATACTCATACACCTGTATGTGTGGAGCAAAGCCTGTGTGCAGGCATGTAGAAATAGCTACTGAAAAATGTATTCAGCTGAATCTGATATAATCCAGGTAAAGCTGGTGTATTGCCTAACACCAAATGAATGTATGTATAGCACTGTCAATTGTTTTTTTTTAAATTTCACTCACTGAACTTAAAATAAATATCAAAAGTTGTTTGCAACCCCTGATTCTGAGCTGGAGAGTTAATATTGAAGGTAGTTCATTGTGTTGCGGGTCGAGTGCATACAGTCGCTTTTAAGCGCCGTATAATAGCGTTCCTGGGTGATATTAAATGAAACAGCTTTCATTTACCCACATTATAGTTCACAAGTAAGTTCTTTGTTATTAGCTTTAACTTCCAAGTTGAATTTAACTCATTGAAAGAGATTATATAGAAGTTGGAGTTTACTTTGTTTCACAAAGAACACCAATAGAATGCAAGACAAGACACGTGTGTATATACTTGACCCAAGATCACCTTACATATGCTTTCGTCACAGGCGAGGCACTCATAGCCAACCAGCGAACCGCCCGTGACACACCCGCGCAAATACCGATCGCTGATTGGCTACGAACTCGTCGCCTGTGACGAAAGCATGTGTAAGGTAGTCTTGGGACAACTATAGACATTAGACATGTTGGGCATATACTAGTCCCAAAAGAAAGTATTCGCATACCGATCTCAAGTCATTGCCTACTGCTTCTTTCAACCGTACCAATTGAAAGAAAATCAACACATCCACATTCGTAAATGCATGGTTCGGCTTAGTCGAGGGCACAGGCGGTTTGGCCACACCCACCATTACAGGTAACCAACGGAAGTTCTTTAGTTATCCCCAATGGACCTGTTTAGCTTAGATGGTAGGAATTAGCGAAGAAGAAAATAAAGTTGTCACTTTGGACTCGGCTGTGTCGTAAGGATCAGAATACTTTCGTTGGGGCAACTATATCTCGGCGTATACTTACTTTGTGATCAAGATTGTTACATGACTTAAAAGTATTAAATGAAATCACTGTAAAACTAACACCTAAAAGATTTTCGTCAGTACTCAATACAATATTTCGAGCGCTTTTCTGTTGCCATCCTCACCCTCAGATACGACTTTTAACCATGAAGTCTTACAGTGATTTTATACACTTTATTCCATTTAACAAGAGTGTTTTTTAAAAATAAATTTAATAAATTTAAAAGTATCAAAGGAACTCGAACAAGCTGGGATTTTAACGCTTTATGAGCTCACGTACTCATTAAGCTTCCTCATTAATGAGTTTTTCTTGGGTCTGCTCGTTTCTATGAGTTGCCCTAATGACCCACATACAGTTTCCTTGACCAAGGGTTAGTATTGAGAGGGTTTTGATAATCTGGTTTTTGCAGTATGTACTGCATAGAGTTAAAAGACTTGGGTGTCTTGCGCGCATTTATGTGATTCGGTTCTGTACTTCTGTAGGAACTTTTTAGTCTGGTGGCCTAGTTTTTTTTTTGTTTCAAACAAATTGTTGACAGTGAACTTGGACCACGAAATTCCGATGCTTCCCGGTTGGAGTTATTGATTCCGCTAATCAACTCGGTGTAGGCTGTTTATATATATCGGATTATGAACGTTTCCATCGGATCCGATTAAGTTTAAAAAGAAGGTCAATTACTTCTTCTTCTTTTTCTGTTTGTAGACGTAAAGAACGATTGTTGTAAAGTTGTGGGCTCGTATTACGATGTCGATAAGTAAGACCTGTGATGTAGTTTTAGTGTTATTCCACAACCCGTATTAGGCCCGGTTTTCAATCGGTTAACGGGTCGTTAACGGGGCCGTTAGCTGACGGTCCGTAATCTATAACCCAATAAACTCTATACAGATAACGGACCGTCCGCTTACGGCCCCGTTAATGACCGATTGAAAAACCAAAGAGCGTTCGGAAGTAGTCATTTTACCGCTAAAACATGCGTCCAAACTTACACTCCTCACGCCTAAACCGATAATAGGATTTCTCTCTAATTTTACGTCTGAGTATAAAAGTGTCAAATTGATGACTTCCATTACGAAAACACAAGATATTAATCTTGAAAGAGAATATAAACAAATATAAAATATGTAAATTTGTAGATGTAGTTTCAATGTGTACAAATTTATATATTTTATAATTTTGTATATATATATATATACTCTTTCAAAATTAATATACATACTGTATTTTCGTAATGAAAGTCATCAATTTGCCACTTTTATTCTAGGACGTAAAATTAGAGAGAAATCCTATTATCGGTTTAAACGTGAGGAGTGTAAGTTTAGACGCATGTTTTAGCGGTAAAATTACTACTTCCGAACGCTCTTAATGTGTCAGATGATGTGAGGAGTATGAGTGGATTCGATTAGTACTGAAAGCTTGATAGCTCGCGATCGCGAACTAGATGAAGATGAAAAAAACTGGGTCAGTGAATTCGATACCTATGTTATTTAACACCTCTTAACACCCCTTTTGTTAAGTTCGTCCTATGAAGTAAGTTTATAATCCCCGGAGGATAAGAACTGTGTAATAAGTGTGAACAGATCTGTTGTACCGTTATAATCATATTATATACGTGCAAAAAGTCTTATAGTACGTTTACAGCTACGCGTTGCGATCGAAGCGAGGGCACGAGCTCCAATCAGCGGCCGCAAACTCGGCCACTGATTGGAGCTCGCGCCCTCGCGTCGCTCGCAACGCGTAGCTGTAAACGTACCATTAGTGCTGTACATAGTCTCCGCTGTAAAATGGTCACCAGAAAGAACAATATTCCACCCCCGATCGAATGTACTCCTATTTCTCCTACATAGAGGTGTATTCCGTAAACCACCCCACAGCGTTCATTTTCTCTTCGTAGGCCTATATATTTAAAACAACTTTTAAAATCGATTTGTGGGAAGATACACCAGACATATATTTATCTTAGTCTACAGATAACGAAAACCAACACACTCAAAATTCATTATGACGTTTGGATTAAATCCGATACCTAATACAATAATCGGATTTAATCCAAATGTAATGAATTTTGCATGTATTTGTTTTTGACAAATACATTTTACAAATACAAAGACAATTTTTTTTGACATTACCTTTTTTTACTATTGGTAAATACTCACCTGGAAAATAGTTTTAAGTGTGTTTCAAGTGTTAGGGATGCCAAAAATATGCATTTTATTTTGCCTTAAAATGCCATCTACATCATTTCATGAGAAAAGGTCCTTTTTGGGCATTTTTAAGGGACTATTTTCCTATTTTGATATAATTTGCTAAAACGGATGCAAAACGTGCGAGTGCAGTGTCGAGCTTGCCACATCATCGGGCCAAGCATACGCAATGATAAGTTTGTTGTCGAATACTGTAACGATGAGTCAGAGATGAGATGAGCCAGCCGATGTCTGCAGCGACGCATCTACAAGAGAAACAAAGTTTGCAACCGCAAAAAAAAATCTTGTGTTTGATACATCGAGAAAACTATTCCCCCCCCCCCCCTCCCCCTCCCCCCCTCTCCACGAAAATATATTGGTGTAACTGAATTAATTTAATAAAACAATACTGAAAGCACTGAAATAGAAAGTAATGAAACCAATAGAATTCGATTAAATTCAATAGGTCCTTTATTGCTGTTTTAAAGGTACTATTTGCCTGCCTTTTTCTAACTTTGAAAGGTCCTGAACATCCTAGCCCTAATGATAATGTATGTCTGGTGTATCTTCCCATAACCACCGCCTCCTCGATCGTGACATAACTCAACCTCGTATGTCTAGGGAGAGTAACGTCCCTTGGGTGATGTCGGAGCATGGATTTATAATAGTACCCTCCATGGTCGGAGCTCCCTCGTCACTGCCCAAAGCGCGTGGGCACGACACGTCAAGCTTAGCGTCACCGGACCCGTGAAGCAACGTGGCTTATCTGCGACGGTCTTATTAAGCTCTTTGCCTCCAGATTTAACATGCTTTGCGCCCACAGTGAATCATAGCCATGGATCAATCAAATTTTACGAAACTTACTGACTATGTGTTCGAGCCTTGGGGTGCCTTGCCACGATTGCCACTGCTTTTTGAACGCCTCGAGTGACAAATTTGACACATCTTCTAGCTAGAATCGTTTCGATAAGCACGGGTTGCCGACCAAAACATGATACGTGAATCTTTTATTACATAACATTATCTCTTTCTAGAAAGTTCATCCTTCATCGATTAAGGGTGGTTACCTAGCGAGGGTAGGCCTACATTGATTCTGGGCAACAGGACGGTGTAACCAACGTTTTGTCCATAACCATCTCCCTAACTTGCATGGATATATTATTGATTGACAGATCGTGGCAGACTAACCCCCAATATTGCGATCTCTCTTGCGATATATTATTTTCAGTGAGTAACAACTATATGAGATTGATGCCGCCAATGTCAACCCCTAAATACTGCACGGTTCTTAGTTTCAATGATTATGTACCTCCTTCACAGCCAAGCTACAACAAAACTAGGCCCACCGTACTTGAAAAGAGATATACCGTAACCTCAAAGTAAGTACACTATATAGCTCGAGGGTGCTCACAGGATCTCGTGTATCACTTTAGTTAGCAGATTAATGCGAGTGGTGGGACGACGAACTTAAGTACTCGTAAGTACCTGTCTAGTCAGTTGACTTAGTTCGTTGCGGGTTTATACTTAACAAGATGGGTGTATATACTGTTGTTGTAGTGGCATTTATACACCAATCATGCTGCTCTTCCAAGCCGCTGGCTTCGTGTGTGGTGAGGGTGGGTCTTCATTCCCCATTTACCCGACATCGCCAGCCACATTGACGCTTTCCCCAGCGAACACACTCACAGTAAAGATGGAAGCACACACCTTGCTAAGGATTATGGCTAGGAGTTGAACTTATGGAAATGTGTGCTATAATTTTGAACACGGACCCCCATGTTCCACAGAAGAGCAAAACGATCTAAAACAACGAAAAAATATATTTTGTATGACGCCTCTAACGCTCTTTGGTTTGCGGTACACAAGCTGTTTTCACTACATTTTTCTCGGTTTTCAGGTCTTTTAATTTTCGACGAAAGAAGTCTTCAGATTTATCTTTAACAGCTGTATAATTTGTCTCTAAATGCCTTACCAAGAGCGTGTTTCTAAACAAAATTGAAAATTACAAACGCAAATGGAAGGAATTCTTTGTAACCGTCCGCAGACGCACTCCGACATCACTCGTGGACCCCAGGTTAAGAACCGCTGCTATATAGTGTTCACACGAATTTTCGGATAGTGAAGTTTGTTGCTGTAAATATCTGCAACCGAGGATTGCGGAAAACGTCAGTGTGAAATTGCACCATATTTTATTGTGTCCGAAGCAAACGTACCTGAGTATGACCCTGCTGAACTATTTATGCACGTCAAGATTAAGCCAGTGTTTGTATAGTGCCTAAGCCGCACATGTACAAAGCTGTACCTTGTTATCTTGACAATGTTAGTTCAACGGAGAGTTACCATATTGTTTTGACAGTTGGCACCACTTGTGGCGCTACTGTTGGTGTGAAGTGCAGGCGTTGAAAGCAACGTCTTCACTGACGGGACTTGGGTTTGTCTCTTCCACCTGCAGCGTGTTCACGACACTACCGTTTATTAGCTCTGTTGTTTAGTTGTGTTTTGGAGCACACATGTATAAGGTCAGGAAATGTAAGGTAGTCTTGGGACAACTCTACCAGCTTCAGTATTGCTAAATCTTGTTTTGTATAATGAATATGAACTCTATGATATTTTGTTTAGTTTTTATTTTTACTTCTTTCAGAGTTGAGCAGTAATTGAGGTAGTTGTTAACAAAACATAGAATAATAAAGGTCTCTCACACCAAGAAGTAAGATAGTGTCAGGGGAGTCAGGACCGCCCAGAATTAGTTTCCAACTTAACACGTGCGAATCACTAACGTTTTTCTTGATTCTCTAGTAAAATTTGGTAGCGTTAAGTTTTTTGACGGAAACCTGCTTGCACGTTTTCTTGTGTGTTACCGTCAAAAAACTTACCGCAACCAAATTGTACTATATAATCGGGAAAAATGTCAGTGATTCGCGCTTGTTAAGTTGGAAACTAAATGTGGGGGGTCCTGATACTATCTTATTTCTTGCTGTGAGAGACCTATAATACTGGTTATGCTGCTACAGTGGTGGACGGAATAACGAAGTACCCCTCAGCATTTCATGCTTAGAGTGTCCCAGTACATCCGAGAAAAAAAAATGTAACCATGGAAACTTCCACCAGTTTTCAAAATTTGTGACGTCGCCTACAAAAAGCCTGATGCTACAGGTTGTACAACATCTTCGGTATTGCTTCCGTCACGGGTGGTTGATCGGCAGCCAACCAGCGGCCGTGGCTGATTCAAATACCTGCGTCTGGTTGGCCGAGACCGTAAACACGTCATTGATTCATGACGAAAGTATTACCGAAGTTGTTGTACGACGACTTTATTTGGCAGGACAAGACTGCAGAACAGTGAATATCTCGCTTTTTAGTTTTTTTTTGTATGATTATTATTTACATTTTGCACCCTTAAAAATCAATGAAATGCAAATGTGGGATGTTAACATACTCATAGTGATGTCCTCTTTTGAGCGTTAAGAGCGAAGGATACCTCTACGTCAAAAAGCGCAGAAAATTTCCATTTTGTAATTATATCTCAAGATTGAAACACAAAATCGAAAATCTGAGAAATCAGAGCGCTGTGGTTAGGTAAGCCCTACACACTGAATGATTAATTTATGACTGTGATAATTATTTCCTTAAATTACTAAGGAAATAAGTATCACAGTCATACTGATTATAATATTAGATACATTTATGATTCAGTCTATAGGGCTTACCAAACCACAGCGCTATGTTTTATCAGATTTTCGATTTTGTGTTTCAATCTTGATATAATTAAAAAATGAAAATTGTCTGCGGTTTTTGATGTAGAGGTATCCTTCGCTCTTAAACGTGCTGGTTTTGCATATGTTGTATTTTGACTATGGTTCCAGGAACACATTGGTACAGAATGAATACACCAAGGTTATTGTTTTGGTGAAACCATCCTGGTACGGCGTTCTCCCTATCCGTAACAGCAAGCGAAACAGCTCGGGATAAGTAGGTCTCTCCCACCAAGAAGTAACCTTGTGTCAGGGGCCACAATTAGTTTCCAACTCAACAAGTGCGAATCACTAACGTTTTTCCCGATTATCTAGTACAATTTGGTTGCGTTAATTTTTTTGACGGAAACCCGCTTGCACGTTTTCTTGCATGTTACCGTCAAAAAACTTACCGCAACCAAATTGTACTATAGATAATCGGGAAAAACATTAGTGATTCGCACTTGTTAAGTTGGAAACTAAATGTGGTGTGAGAGAACTACGGAATACAGGGGGAACGATGAGCTTGCAAATCCATAGCAAGCTGTTCAATTTAATATGACAGCTAGTTGCCGAGACTAGCTCGAATCTCAAGGAAACTTGAGCGAAGTATTCAAAGTTTACCTGAAGACAAACTAAAGTTGATAGTTGCTGAAGTAAATGATACATATATATATATATTTACAGAATTGAATGTAATACGTTTTCACGAACTTTTTAAATGCATTTCAGAGAATGAAAATAATGTTTCTGTTAAAGCACCCGGTACAAACTTTTAAGAACAAACAACCATATCACCATAAAACCACATTCTTACTTTCTGCTAGAATTCATGGGATTTTCTGACAGATTTTTGTAAATGAAGTATTTATTAGTGTGTGACATGTACGTATACTCGCAATCTTTAGTGACAAATAGCCTAAATTGAATTGAACTGACAAAGCACCAGGGCCTGGATTCACAAAGATGCCTAACTCTAAGTTGTCTTAAGTTAGGCCAATCTTAGCTAGATAAATCCAGATAAATCATCTCTGGGTATTACTACACATTCAGAAATAAAATATCATTCGTTAAATTGTTGATATTTTACCATATTTAATATTTAATCTTTATGACATTGCAGAACGACATATTATGCGTGATTTATACCACTAAGATTTGCCTAAACTAGGACGTCTTAGCATTTTGGCACTTTTGTGAATGTTGTATGTTTGCATCGTGCAAACGTGCATGTTGTAAAAATTAATATGTCAATCTCTCTCTAGCATGTCTGGCCATGTGGATGCCGCCTCTGCTTTCATGCGAATTGGGTTTGATGCAGCGAGACTTCTCCCCCCCCCCCCCTCCCCCCCCCCCTCCCTCCCACCCTTCATTACTGTTGTAACGCTAATTAGTCTAATTTGACCGTGGTTTAATTTATCTGTCCTAATTCTCTAGAAGTCGTGTAGAGATGTGGCGGCAAAAAGTCAGTCGCGTTGAAATTGGATCTCTCAAAGGAGTTGTTGTCAACGATGTACATGGGCTGGGACAGTCTCGTCACATTCGCAGTCCGATATACATGGGCTGGGATAGTCGTGCCACATTCACAGTCGCAGTCGGTTGTGCTCGTCAGGGCTGGTCCACACAGATTTTTAAAACATAATGCATAAGGTTTCAACAATGAAAACAACGTCTTAAAACTAAAAACAACGTCTTAAAACTAAAACTTGTGTGAACGCCAGTACGCGTTTCCTATGATCCAACTTTACGACTACGCGTTAAACCTTAAATCTTATGCTTAAAAAATCTGTGTGGACCATCCTTTAGCCAACACTTGTATTCTACGCGTTTGTTGGAATTTTAATATTGTTGTGAATTGCGATAATATTACAATTATTATTACAGCACAATGCAAAAGGTAGTGGGCAACGATCAAATTTGGTCCGGTCTCAAAGCACGACAAAACTAAAAATTGTCCGATAAATTAACTCCAATTTCAAACCTTCTGAAACACAGAATTAATTAATTTTAGCTGGAAGTCACAAGACATAGGCTACCAACAAGTTATACCGTTTTGCCTCTTGAGATGTTTGGTTAGAGTCGAGTCGTCTAGGCTTCGTAGAGCCGAAACGATTAGAGGTAATGTGCGATATTTTGTCCAATAGATCGTGAAATTGGTTTTGAAATATCAACAGGTAGTTATATATAGAGAGCTTTTTTTTGTCAATTCCTTCGCATTCCTTCTCCATAAAAGGGCGGGATTCTGTCGACTTTCTTTCTAACAAAACTCCAGTGGCCGTGGTCAGTTGATAATGCTGTTCTTCCAGGAATTATTGATTTAGGGAACAATTACAATGGTTCTTTACACAACATGGCCTATAGATTAGCTATAATCGTTTCTTTCCTACTTTACATGAAAATAATAACGCTGTTTACGTGGCGGACCGAGTCCCGTACTGAGTACGATTTACAGACTCGGTACGCCATGTAAACAAATAGATAATGGGACCGAACCGATTGGGTGTAGTCCGCCCAAAAAGCCAAACCGTACCGAAAGATCGCCGACTCAGTTCAGTCCTATCATGTAACAACGGAGAACGAACCCAAAAGTTGTTTACACGGGTGATGTATATAGACCGTTTTTAGGTGAATAAGGTGGAAAATGATTGTAGTTGCCATCAACAAAAATCAATTAAAATGATTATACAACAGCTAGTAACGTTTTGTTCGTCGGTATGCATCTTTAAATTAATTTTATATGGCAGAAGGAGAAAGTAGGGTTATATACGACCAAAAAGAACAAGAGTGATGCGAGACCGAAATGTTATTTGGGTACATTTATATGTATAGGCGGTAGCGTTAATGACAGTTCTCAGTTCGGTCCTACATATGTAAACATAACTAATTAATGTAGGAGGAGGATACCGAGACAGGCATAAGAAGAAGTAAACGACTGCAGGATCGCATACAACAGGATAGAGACGCGAGGTGACTAACAAAGAACGATAGTTGAGCTGTAAAGATGGTGAGAACAAGGGGATAGAATGGCAGACTGCAGATCCTCAAACAGAAAGTTATGTGCTACGCAGGCTGGGCAGTCTGATACTGATATTCTTTATGTCCAAGTCAAATTGCGGCAACCAACCCCCTTACCGGATAACTTGGTGACATCATTAAATACATATTAAACACAGGCATATCTGCACTACTAGAGTATCGTTCATTAATTAGTTAAAACAAAATTTAAAACTTCGTTAACTTAAATTAATTATTAATCATACTGTAGTGGAGTCAGTTCTTAGAAGTTTCTTGTGTCTACTTCTAAAGGTCTGTCTCTCACACCAAGAAGCAAGATTGTGTCAGGGGAGTGAGGACCGCCCACAATTAGTTTCCAACTTAACAAGTGCGAATCACTAACGTTTTTCCCGATTATCTATAGTATAATATGGTTGCGTTAAGTTTTTTGACGGAAACCTGCCTGCACGTTTTCTTGTGCGTTACCGTCAAAAAACTAACCTTTCCCGATTATCTAGTACAATTTTGTTGCGTAAAGTTTTTTTACGGAAACCTGCTTGTACGTTTTCTTGTGCGTTACCGTCAAAAAACTTACCGCAACCAAATTGTACTAGATAATCGGGAAAAACGTGAGTGATTCGCGGTTGAAAACTAAATGTGGATGGTCTTGATACTATCTTATACTTCTTGCTGTGAGAGACCTATACAACGATGAATTGTATGTCGAATATTTTTATTTTTATATGTGTGAATGTGAGTATTAACCCAAATAGCTCATAGAGCGATTCTCGGTCTCCGCTGTATAGATTCTAATGCGCTCAGGCAGAAACGAAGAACTGGAGAAGGGATTGTTTTGTTTTGTCTTGTAATGAGAACAGCTGCGCTTAAAACTCAAGGAATAGTAGAGTAAGTGGGGCTTAAACCTACGTCATTGAGGTATATGTATGTACAGTATTTTAGTATTTCCAGCTGATCGTATTGCTTTCTGCTCGGTCGCTCCATCTTATGGAACACATCATACATCAGGGTAGATGCGCGCGCAGCCATGTATTAGTGCTGACTAACTACAGTCTTGCGCCTTGTGGCTACCATTGGCCCATTGGCGCATAGACTGATGATAGGCGCAAATAGAAAGAAAGAAACGTAAATGAAAGAGAGGTGTATTTTGATTCAGATTTCAGATCATTTTATTCTCACACATATACAATATAGTTGATACATTACCATATGGTTGATACCTATAGTATTTTCTATTTCAAGTTCCATAACATAGTAATACAAACAAACCTCAAAAGAAGTTGTTGGTGTTATTTGATACCATATAAATGAATCATGCCTTTCTTCCCCAAAGTACTCAACATCCCTTGTAGCGCAGATAAGGGTCTGTGCTTGTAGTACAGGCAGCTCCAAGCCATATTGGCCTAGGCCTCCAACGTCAGCGCAAAAAATACCTTACTATCCGCACTGTATCAACAATTAAACACTATAATTAGTTTTAATTATAACTTTAGTGATCCTCAAATTCGGTACTAGATTTAATTTTAGATTTTAGAATTTCGAGGACAAAATATTAACTGTCAGAGGTCACTTGTTTTTGGAAGCTTCGCATCCACCCTTCTTCTGGTCAGAGAACCTGTCAACGTGATTGACGTCTACAACCTCGTACAAAGAGAGCAATAAACCAGAAGCGATTGAACCCAAAACTTGCCGCTGTGGTAGTTGATATAGAAATATAGTTATAGCTAGTTTCAAAACTAAAATTGTTGCAAACACTCGTGAAATACATTGCTGGGAAATGATATTGAGCAAATGAAATCACATTGTTGCTTCTTGAAACGTGAATCAAATCCATTCATTGTCTCTTTGTAGCGTTTCGAGTGTAATATTCTGATATATTTCAACCCCATTCATATGGATCGCATTGCGCATTATGCGAAATTGTGATAGAACTTTTTTTTTTTTTTAACATGCGTCGCCCTAGCGGATGGAAAAATCGTGTACCCGAATATTAATTATAAAAGTTTAAAAGCTTCTATTCACTAGTTTTAAGTGGATTGTTCCCTATGGGCGTGGCCTGGCTATACCTCTAACGTTTCATCACATTGTTTGACGTGTTGAATGCATAGTTGTTTTATTCCACGCATAGTTCGAAACACTGAGGATTCCGATGACGCCGGGAATATTGTGAACGAAGAGGAAATTGAACATGCGGCGTTTTGCTGGATTCAGGAACCTGTATTCCCGAAGCCGGAGAGCGTTTGATTTATCTGCGAAACTTATAGCCTTGCCGGGAACGAATAATATGAACAAATCAGCGACCTCGTACATCACAGAGGAAAAATAATGGAATAGCCGTGAATTTTTACAAATACAAAATTTTCACAAGCGACATATTTGATGTTGAGGTCGTTGTCGTTGTCGTTGTCCTTGTCGTTGCCGTCGTCGTTGTCGTTGTCGTTGTCGTTGTCGTTGTCGTTGTCGTTGTCGTTGTCGTTTAAGATGCGTTGATAATTATATCACTGTGAAGTGAATACGTTGTAACTAAAAGTGCACCAGCACTGTTCATGTTTATTCCACTTTCATTAATTGCTTCGAGTACACTTTGTGATTGTTTTAAAGTGGTACAATTACTTCCTGTTATATAAACATAAGTTTATACAAACAATCATATTAAAAAGGAAACCGCCGTGCAGAAGGTGCACGGCAAAACTTGCCTAGCGATAATCGGGTGGATACTCGAAACTCGTATTATAAAAAAAAAACTACCTTCAAGTTGTTAAATTTCAGTGCGAGCAACCAACCGAGCATACCCAACATATTCTCTCGTTTAGTTTACACATTCGCACGCCACCATTTGGTAAAACGCAGCTCAACCCCATCACCATCACCATCACCATCACCGGTGTAGGAAATTGGAACTGCGCGCGCGTTTGAGGTTGTTGCAAAATAAAAATGTTTCCTGTCTATCGTTGTACTGTGATGATCCTATACATCGAAGTTTTCAAGTCCAACGCTCTAGTGCAGAGCGACTCAAACGTTTTTGCCCGTGATCCCAAATTTCTAGGTGAAAAATCTCGCGACCCCGTCTTATATCCGACCTTATAAAATTGTGTAGTTTATATAATATTTATATGCTTGTTGTTAGCTGATACTCAGTTCTGTTGATATTTTTAAGCGCGTATGCAGAAGTTTCCCGCTGAACCTCTTTTTTTAACTTTCTAGATACAATATGTTTATACATTTTCTTTTTTAACAGGGAAGGATACCTTTACGTCAAAAAGCGCACACAGTTTTAAATTATAAATTGCATCACAAGAATGGGCTTCGAAATCGAAAATCTGAATCAACAACGCACTGTGGTTTAGTAAGCTCTACATACTGAATGTTCTAAGTTGTATCTTACATTGTAGTCAGTATGTTTTTTTTATATATAATTAATTTTATTACTAATTATCGAATTAATAATCAAAATAACTACGCTAATGGTTATATTTCATTCAGTCTGTACGGCTTACCAAAACACAATGCGCTGTTGTTTTAGATTTTCGATTTCTTGTTGCAATCTTGAGGTATAATTAAATAATGAAAATTCTGCGGTTTTTGACGTAGAGACTACCCTTTGATTCTATAAGCACCTTAAATTTCTTTTTTCATAAGCTCGCGACCCCATTTAGATTCCTCGCGAACCCGGTGGGGTCGCGACCCATAGTTTGACAAGCCCTGCTGTAGTGGCCGTAGCCTGCCCGGGACCTTATCTACCTTATCGTGGTGGGCAGGTTTGCGTGCTTTGCTGATCCCGAGAGCTATGCCGGCGGAAGCGTATAGGCTTCTGGTAGGGCCACCCTCCGCCCGGACAGGTCGTGAGGGAAAAAGCCAGACGAAAGGCAACCCAATCCCAACACTTCCCATTTGTCGACTTATCCTCCCCTTTACATCCTCAGGCTGTGACTATAGTTGGAGACAAGGTCCATCAATCCCCTGGCGGAGGTTCGGTATACTTTGAAGTTCGACCGGCGCCAGGAGATTCACAGACCTCATAGGTTGGAGGTGGTCCCAATATAGTCGGACAATTGCGAGCACCCCTTGTAGGATATGTATGCGTCTGACAGTTGAACAAAGCCACTGTCGGAATCAAACTCTACCAATAGCGTATAATGGTATAGACATATAGTGAATACTGAATAGGAAGACAGGGAGAGAATGCACTCTACGCCCCATAGGGTGCCTTTGACATTAAGGCGGAAGGGTATATAGTCTCACTGTAAAAACTGCCCCAAATTAACGTTTTTTTAGTTATATTTTGAGAACGCCAGACAATATTTAAAAAGTGACAAATGTCGGGAATGTAGATTCGTAGGGCAGTCATGTAAGGAATTAATAATCAATCCCCCGAATCAATCCCCGAATTAAATTCCCGAGTCCCGACATTTATAATTTCTTTCTTAGTTTTTTTAGCGCAATTTTTAAAGTTTCAATTGTTCTTTTTTCGAGATGTATGCACTATACACTAGCTCTGTTTTACATAATGAAGAGAAAATTGTTTGCATGAAAAAATAATCGATTTAAATTAAATAGAGCTGATAAAAAAATTGGTGTCGTGTTTTATCCAGATATTGAATGTGGGCAGGTGTTGGTGAATGCTTTTCATCTAGTGTTTTATATGCGAGTTGTATGCGGCACTGTCATACCAAAACACACACTGTAATAAAGTCAGACAAAGACTAAACGTAATGCATGCAGTATACATCGTGTTTGTCAAATACTTGTGTGAAGTTGACCGGTCGCCGTTAATCAATTTAAGCTGAAAATAAATTTAAATTTAAATTTAAGCTGTACATTTTCAATTTATAATGACGAGCTATAAACAGTGTTATAACAGTAAACAATTTTAAAAGTCAAATGTGCATTGATACTCCCCAATTCATTTCCGATTCGAAGTCGATCACTTCAAAAATTCCATTTATATTTGCCCATTTGGTTGCTCTACTGAATAGAAACGACATTTGATTCAAAATAATAGTTAAGTAGCGACGTCGAGTCGAGGATGTGTGCAGGTCCGTATCAACCAATGGCGTGACATAATCTAGTGGTCCTAAAGTTAGGCCAGGCCTAAGTTAAGACTTTTTGTGAATCCGGGCCCAGAAATACTTATTGGAAGATAGTTTAACATTAGGCCTAATAAGAAAGACCATTAATTAATGGCGATTAGCCATCGCGCGGCGATGAGACATTTTGCTTTACTTTTAAACAATTTTCAAGCATTTTGAAGCAATTTTAACCGACTGAAATCATGGTTACCGCAGGGGTGGTCGTGACTCAAGATACAGTTTGCATTTGGCTTCACCCTGTGCATGCATGTATCAATGAAATCGGCAGAGGCCCGCGGGTATAAATATGTCCCCTATAATGTCAACCTGTGCATTGACATTTAACCAGTGAAGTGTTTGTTTTGCAGTATCCATATCAAACGAAGGTCGGCAAGGGGGGAACGAAATGCTTCTGAGAAGAAATTACAAGAACAAAATCATTAGGGAGACGATTTTTCGATTATGTTTTTTTCTTAGACGAGTTTGTTTCGCACATGCAGCGAATATAAATAACGTTCTCTGTGTGTTCCTTGTTGAAACGTAATTTAAATGAAGTTTAAGAATTATGCATTGTCAAATAAATTATAAAATTCTATGGAGAGTATTCAAAATTTATTTTGTTTGAATTAGATTACTAAACTAAAATTACTAAATTTCTGGAAAAAGCTTTAAAAGGAACATCAATAATTTTCATATTTTTCGTAATTGTATTTTTAACAAAAAACAATGTATTTTTAACAAAAACTAATGTCTTTGGTATTTATACAAAAATACTGTATTTATGTTTCCATTTTTTCAATATCTAATCCAATTTCCATTTTTCCTTTGCGAAAGTGGGGGGGGGGGGGGGGGGGGGGGAATTTTCGCCCCCTCCCCCCCCTTGGATACGTCACTGGACCCGAGTTCAAAACTATCCACGCACACTCCAAGCTTTGAATCTCGTTTCACCGTCTTGATTTGCCTCGCTAGTCGCTACATATACAATATACATGCATTTACATCAGCAACCAGAGCCACGGTTGTGTATTGAGGATATCTTTTACGATTGGATATGGATTCGATATGGATTGGATATGGAAAGTACTAAACGAGCCTAGTAAAGCTTCGGATACACGAGAAATGTTTTACAAACATAATTATTTTGAAAATAAATTTATATGGAGAACGATATCGTGATGAACACTTAGTTTTGAAACACATTAAATTTTGTGTTCAATTTGTTTTTAATGTAGTAGCATACTGCATCCCAAAATAATGTCATTGGTCTTTGTTGTAAAACATATTAGACCTACTGCTGAAATATTCAATTCCAACATTGCGAGTCAAACTCAAAGCCTTCTTCTACCACGGTCGGTAAAGATACTTTCACCTCGACCAACAGAACTCTTGTTTATAATTATGCGCACGTTGCAGTTCTCTTACGATAGATGGCAGCACTGTCTTTCTCCAACAAACTGCACAAGTGACATGATTATGTCGGGGGTAATAATCACGGTGCGAATTGACTGGGGGGGAGGGATTTCCCCCTCTGGCAATTTTATCCCCGGCTCTGTTTTACTGAAAGGTATCCCCGCCAGGGATGGCTAAATCCCCATCCCTGGATACCCATCTCATCTCATATCATATCAAGTAACTTTATATTTAATAATAATGCGTCAATTTATACAAATTGCTAGCCAGGAAGTGTTTGTACATTAATAAACCAAACCAATGGACTCTCAGATCGCTTCTATGGCCATCTCGAGGACAATAATACCCCAAAAAATGTATGCCTCCGGCGGCTGGGGCTTTGCCCCAGACCCCTTAGTACCCACGCAGATACTATACTTAGGCATCCCCCCCTTCTGCCAAGCCGTCAATTCTCACCCTGCTAATAATCACAACAACCCGAAATAACATGTCGGCTATGCCACACGTGCAAGGGTAGTGGGGCGGGGGGTGGGGGAGGAGGGGTGGGTGTCTAGACTTACCGAGCACCCATGTCTAATATTAGAGCATATATCTGCGACATTTTTTTCAATTTTTTTTTCCATTTATTAGCCTCTTTAAAACTCACGGATACACATAAGAGTCTTTATCCAACAAACCAAAGTGACTTGATTATGTCGGGGGTAATAAGGAGGGTGCGAATTGACGGCGGGATGGTGGTGGGATTTCCCCCCTCTGGTAATTTCATCCCTGGCTCTGTTTTACTGAAAGGTATCCCCGCCGGAAATGGCTTGTATTGTAGTCTCACGCTAACTCACACTATAAAAAGTAGGAGAAATTAACGCTTTTTTTGTAATATCTTTAAAACGTTTAATTTCATAATATTTACAGATAAATGCCGGAAGTGGGGTTTTGTAAGGACTTAAAATTGAATTCAAAAAGTTTCAAATATTTTCTTATCGTCTTCGGGTATTTAGTAATTATTTAATTGTAATTACTTTTAGATCACCAATAACAACCGTAATGATTTTAAAAAATCTAGTTCTTACCCAACCACAATTCAAAAATTTAATTATCAATTTTTTAACATTGTGTAACATTCTCATAACATTTCAAAAAAGAAAAACGCTTATTTTGCATTATTTCTGTAGTGAAGCTACCCTTTGGCGAGAGGTCGCCGGTTCGATTTGTGTCCACCGGCAATCCTGACAGAAGGTTTGTTCCGATATGTTTTCCTCTTTGGGATCGAGTTCTACGAACATTCCTCCCTAACTATCAAAACACCCTGATACATAAGTCACCTGAAGAGGGGCACATCAGGTAAAGCTGGTGGTCATCATACACAGTAGGGATTCTTACAAACTGCGCTTACCGCAAACGAAGGGAGATTTCAGCAGCATTTAGACGTTGCGTTCGAAGTCCGGAATGTTCAAATACGTAGAGAGGTGTTGAGGAGAACACGGAAGATAATGTAATATATAAATATGTGCGTTGCCGTTCACTGGTGCATATATTTTAAACCCAATGACTGGTGTAACAAACTAAATTTAAATCTAGCGCCGTAGTTGAAGTAGTTGAACGCAAAGCGTAGAGATCGCGCTGCGTACTATTTATAGTCGACGCTGGTTGGACAAAAATATCGCGGATTATTGTGAGAGAAAATGATGCAACATTTTGTATTTTACGATTATATTATTTGGACACTTGATAACTCTCAAAAATGTATAAATATTTAAAATACAAATTTAAATAAAAAAAAGTCTGGACACTTTTATGTGTGTTTTATCAATAAGTAGTAACCGAAGGCAACGGTAAAATTCGTTTTCAAATTCAATGAAAACGTGATTAAATAAATGAATTTTCTTATGTCTAGTCGTACAATGTCCCAATAATTACTCATTCGTCGAATAGCTTGTTGTCTCCATGGCAACGACCAATCAAAACTCTTGAAATCCTCTAAATTGCTTACAAATAAAGACCGGCCCTTAGTATCTTATCTACCCTCCCATGGTTACAAGAAGTGATATCCAGTGGGGGACATTGCCTCTGTTTTACCTGCCTCACAAAAAAAAGTAATCGGCTACTAATCTTAATCGTTTCCAGGGAGTTCGAAATGGTAATCCCCCCCCCCCCCCCCCCTTTGGTTCACCACTTACCGCACTATCTCCAGCGACGCACTAAATATTCCGACGTGGGCCTGTATAATTAATTATACAGTTCTCTTCGATTCGAGTGCATGCTTCAAGTTTTGGCCGGAGCCCATCCAATGTAAATCCAATAATGACCTTTATGCTTCTGTTCTGCCGCACACAAAAACTGTCTTCTTGCGGGGTAGCACAGCCGACACTTATCCACAGTCCAGGGTAGCGCGAGCACAGATACGTGACGTCACATCGGCCATATTGGAGGCCACCTATAGTACTATTTCAAGATTCATTTAGCTGTCAACAGAAAACGAATAATATTGTTTACGTGGAAATAAGAGAGTTTAAACACGTATATCCCCCGATAAAGTTTATGGAAATGATTATGTGTGCCATTGTAAAAAAAAAGGAGTGGCCGAAATAAGAGAGAATTAATCATGATAATATAGAGTGCGTGTCGCTCTCTGAAGAATATAACATATTTTGTCTTGTAACTTTAAGTTCACCTCAAATTATAATTGACTGAAATAAGACCAAATTTAGAACATTTTAAACATTATTGCTGAAGGTGGGCCGGATTCTAAGCATACCTCGATTTCTTTTGACTCTTGAAGGTCTCACTGCTATCCAATCACCGTCTTTTAACCAAGATAGAAGCAACCCAAATCTATCGTATTATACCTCCAAAGTTTTGTCATCAAAGGTTTTTGTTAATTACCTTCGAAGCGATAAGAAGAGTTGCGGTACGTCACGTTTAAGGGGCGTAAGTCAGTAAAGTAACAGCCAAGGACGTGCCCAGGAACTCGGGAGTCCGTAACGGGGAAGTCCTACTACAAAACCCGCGCCAAATTACGTTTTTTTTTTTACTATTACCAAAGATTACTGAGTAATCTTTGCTATTACCCTTGAGAATTCGCTATACAATAAAAAAAAAAACTCGAATTGTGGTTTCGTAGCAACTAAAAACTAGATAAAATAAATGTCAAATATTTTAATCGTTATTCATTACGGTTTTTATATTGGTAATGTACAATTAATTACTAAATATCCGAAAAAAATATGAAACATTTAATCTATTTTTTTTTTTAAGTTCTTACGAAACTACAATTCGGACATATATCACTTTTTTATTATTGTGTAGTATAATCTAGAGATTATACTAAAAAAAAAAAGCGCGGTTTCTATATATTATAGTGAGCCTACCAGAGGGCCTAGTCGCAGTTCCCTCAATGGTGCCTCACGTGGGGTACTTAGATTTCGAGTATGAATATTGATGTAGGACGTTTGATGTGTTTTATTTGCTGCATTGAAGAGTAGGCTACTTCGTCGTAATGCTGACCGCAATTATGTAATTATACCAAGAATGTCGATCTATTGACTGCTCGGAAGGACTGCAGGGTTTGTAAGTTGTTTCAAGCCTGGATTGATGAGGATTAGAGATATGTTTATATAGCATTAACTTTCTCTAAACTTAGCAATAACTATTTTAAATTTAGCAAATTATTGTTATAAATGATTTAGCATTTTTTTTTTTTAATTTAGCAATAATTATTTTAAATGTAGCATTTTGTAGCATCTATTTTTTCCTTTCCGTGAAACCTGGAATATGAGGAGATTTTTTCACTTCTAATGAAAAATTAGGTGCAGATATTTAAAATCAATTAAATTAGAATCAATTGTGAACTAAATCTCAATAGGAATGGGAACACCTTATTTTTGTAAAATTAGTTTTTTGCAGCGTCAAAACTATTTGTTCACGATTTAGTATCTAAAACCAAAAACGCTAAATAGCAAATCGTATGTCTAAGATTCAGGGCGGTTGAAGAACTCGATTAAGGTCCCTTGGTTCTTCATAGATTGTTATAAATCTATAATTTTTTAAAAATATAGCATTGTTTTAAATTTAGCATTTTGTATCAGTTTTTGCTTTTTATCAAAACCTGGAATACGAGGAAATTTCTTACACTTCTATGTCTTACACTATGGGTAGCGTATTTAGTTATACTGTGCGCAATATTAGGCCGCACGTGGCCGCATGTGTGGACTCAATTCCCTGGGTGATTACTCCGATATAACGATCCATAATAACAACTTTTGGCAATTAAAAAAAAAAAAAAAAAAAATGCAAAATGCGTAAAGCGGTTTGGTTGTTGTGACATATTATTAAATTAAAATGAATAATATGCAATAATAATTACGTAGATGGCGCGTATAGCAGATTTTAATAAATTCACAAGATGTTTAATAGTGATATAAAAAAAATGTTGTCGAATTACAGTCATGGTCGTTTAGATGTTTAATCGACAAATTTTGCAAATTATTTTCAAGTTATGGCTCAATGAGTTGGCGTATATCCGTTCAGTAGTATATCTCTCGTGATGAAAGAGCCAGCGGGCGAGTGGCACCGTTGAGTGAGTAATATAGGGTAGAGTCGCAACGCAATCGGCAGTTTGGCAGTTTGAGTAAAGACCTTTTGTATTTCGGTTTCTAAATTATCACTGTCAGCTCAGTTATTATTTGTATTTTACTTATTATCTAACTTAACCTTAACTTATTATTTGTGAAGATTGGAGAACAAATCATTAAATCATTGAACCATTACCACGTCTCCGTTCAATCACCTGCAACTGGCTGGGGTCAGTATCCTACGTGCTCCCGCTCGTCCCCTCTACTACAGCACTGGGGGTTGGATATCTCTTCACCCATAACACTGGTGCCCAATGCTGCCCAACATACTTTAGTCGGGTAGTAGAAGTTCGCCCAGCGACGCGATGACGGAGTTTTCGGCTGTCTTCGTATATCTTCGGTGAAGTAGCCGACCAATCAGGCTCCGTCATCGCGTCGCTTGGCGAACTTCTACTACCCGACTAAAGTATGTTGGACAGTAAAAGGCAGTAGGCAAACTGCCGATGGTGTTGCGCCTCTACCCTATATTACTCACTCAACGGTGGCACATTATATTACAGCCGTGCAGTTATAACAGACCAGTCCATCAATCGCAATCAATATGTACATAATCGTCAATAACTTCAAGTTAATATAGAAACAAGACACAATTATGAAAATTGATGTTGGGGTCCAACTTTACCACACAAGAATAAAATATACACAGGAGTGCAGTGTCTTATCTTTCTTGGTAAAATATTAATATTTTAATGATACTGGCTAATTTTACAAAATGGTGACTTCTTTAATTAATGAAGGGTTACATTAAAGCATAGCCAAATACATTTTACATTCAGTAAAACAAGTATAAGGCTTGATGCCCTTATGTACGTTGTATGTATGTATGTATGTATGTATGTACATTGCGTGTCATCAACGTGCGTATAAGGTTTCTTTCCAAAGCCGATTACTTTGTCAGGAGGAATAAAATTATAAAAAAATTTAATTGAGATAATGTAATGGAAGTTTCGAACAATGATTATCAGCAAATAGTTCTAAAGATAAACAAAGTTATTTTGTATTATGTGGTATTTAACAACATACTGATGTTTGTATATTGAATTTATGGTAATGCTGTTTGTTACAACAGTCAAAATAAAGACAATTATGAAAATGCGTCACTTTAGCGTTAGCAGTGTGACGCTCCATGAAACGGTGCCGTGGCAAGATTACTCAGCGAGAAAATGAGCTAATTTTTGTTTGTATTCCGCACAAAAAGTTTTAATTGAAGTTATTTTTAATTATTTTGTTGTAACCCGGGTGTCAGGGGAGTCAGCAGCTGTTTGCAACAGTATTTTACTGCGAGTTGGACTGAGACAAGATAATATCCACTTTTCTAATTTCTCCTTCGTTAGTGAATCGGTTTTTGAGATAACAAGTACAGATAATTGCCAACACCTTTTCAGGGAATCGGAAGCTTGGGGCAGTCGACTGTGAGACCGCCAGGGAAGAAATTATTCCATAGGATAGTATGCATGTCAAAGTAAAAGATAAACTTTAATATTCCATTCGATACGATATACTCTAGTTTCAGGGGTGAATCAAATATAGGCTTTGAAGATGGAAGGACGAGGAAAGTATTTGGAAGAGAACTGCTAGGGGTGCCATTTGCGATAGTCGATAATATAAATTGACTATTATTCTGTTCGAAGATATGATCGACAATTTTGTAATTATCGTTAATCGACAAAAATCGTTGTTTAAAAATCAATAACCACGTAAAATCAGTGGCCTTTGTTTGTTAGACGCGGTGCGGAACTGTGGTGCTGCATTGTCGGTGCATTTTGCGTGTCATAACCTACAACTACCGGTATATAAGCTTTCTTTTAGTTTTGCTGATCTCGAGAGCTATGACGGCCGAAGCGTATGCTTCTGAATGACCACCCTAGCCGGACAAGTCGAAGTGGAGGAACCAGACGAAAGGCACTCCACATCCTCCACTTCCCGTTTTCCTCATCGACTTCCTACTGGTCTCTTTCCTGCAAACACCCCCGACGTCATAGCGCCCAGTTGTCGAGTACGTCGTCAAACAACAAATAGTTTCACAAATATGGTTGCCGTCCTAGCAACGAAGCACTCAATAAATTCAGAGTTGTTCTGAATAGGCCTTGTTGATTCTGGCATTTGTCCACAGGTGTTCGCACTGTCCAATCACTGCATGATTCATATGTTTCGTATTTGAAATATCGATCTTAGATTGGTAATCGCTCACTCGTCGATGGTATTCGGAGCCTACAGGGTTGGTTTAGACGCTTTAAATTAAAGTCGCCCACTGCAAATCAGTTTCGTTACTGAGTGGGTAGACTCAAAATGTGAATTTTGCTTTATTTATTATAAATTGTTTAGGAATCTCTTGTCTGATAAAAATACATCTTACAATCGACTCAAAATGTATAGTATACTGATAATCGGTGGTAACGCCAGTGGGAAGGGAACGCAGAATGTCGACCTGCAGAAACTCATCTACACGGAAGTAAAAGGAAGCCGCTATCTATCTCTGGTGCAGAAACTCGAACATTAGGCGCGATACCTATGGCGGTAAAGGCGATAAGATAACGTGCTATCAGTACACGGGTTAGGGGGTCATCCACTGTTGGGTTATACCTTTGGCGGTAAAGGTGATAAGATAACGCGCTATCAGGGGTTATCTACTGTCGAGTTTCTGCAGGTCGACCTTACGGGTACCCCAGTGGGAACTCTCTCCCCCCCCCCACCACTGCGTATCAATACCTGCCCATCTCAATGCACGGCGTTGCGTCAGCCGTCACCCATCAAGAGGTAGTATTATTACCCTTGTAATGCCCGCGCGACTTGCATCAGTCAAGTCTACTACGTTCTTGGTCTAGGCGGGTCAGTATACCTGCCTGCGGTCACAGCACGTACACACGCTTTTTACCTCGCTAGACGCTACAACCTGTGATTACATTGAGACAACTGCAGCTGATGCAATAGAGCTCAAGGCTTACGTCTGGCTGGCTTCGTAGACACGTTCGATCTATGTTCGACTGATCGTATTGTCTTGTGGGGTCGATAACGTGATTGACAGTCGATATAAATGACATCGATTCGACGATTATGTGACCTTTCGAATTTGAACGGTTTGCAATGTTCGCAGTAACTTGTTTCGTTGAGTTCCCCTTCCACTCACTTTTCATCATACTGTAATCACAGTCTTGTACACACACCTGTGATTTGTGGTAGAACTTGTTTTGAATGGCACCGCTCCGTCAATGTCCTCAATATGAGACCTTACTCTTCTTTGCGCGTGGAAATGATTTGTTGCCAAAACTCAGATTGGAAATATTTCAAAATAGACTAGGTGCATTCTTGTGGCAAGGAAATAAACTTCTCGAGGAGTGGTTTAGCCGTCAATTTTTCATTGTTGTTTTATTGTTAAAATTTATTGTATGAATTGCGCTGAAAGGAAGTTGCTTATAGCAGCGCTATGTATACGTTAGTTTTGAGTCTTCTAGTTAGAGTATAGGGAAATAGGAAATACCTTTTTTTATGTCAAGAAGAATCTGGCTTTCCAACAATGTTTCATTTTCGGAATTGAAGAATAAACAGCGGAAACTAACAGAAAATGTCAATAATTAATAGTAAATTTAAAAACCACATAATGCGTATTAAATTATCCGTTATTATTATTATTTCTTCTTATCGATGATTTTTTTTTTAAGGTTCACATTTAGAACGATGCCTAGCTGTACTTTGGTCAACATTTATTAAATGTATCTACAATTTCCGATATTATATTAATTTTTACGGTATTAAATACCACGTTATATCAACAACAAATATGTATTTAAAATTCCCAACGTTCAAAAGGATTACACCTTTCATTTGATAAATTAATATAGATCAGAAATGGACCCCGAAAATATACGCCAAAATTTTTAGATATGTTTACATACGACTACAAATAATACCAGCTGAGTGCGTCCTTAATGACAGAACCCGAGTTAGTTAAAGCATCCTTGTAATTGTTAACCGTGCATGGGTAAAAGTCAGTACGGAGTGGCAAGTAGTTTTTGAACTCATCTAGTTATCTGTAGTTACGTCACTGCACGGAAAGCTGAAATGAGTGCATAGCACTTGGGAACTTCGTAACACTGTTATCTAAAAGGGAGAAAAACATTATTAGCTTTGCAGGGACATGTGTGTGGACTTTAACTATATCTACCCACGCTTCTTTTCCCTAACTCTAATATCGAAGTAATGTATTTTACTAGAGATCATTATTCGATGTTTAACGACTTACTCGACAACTGTGATCATATTATGAAGTAGGGGTATGAGTGGAGGAAAGAGGACGTAACGCGAGGGAAAGGGAAAGAGGAAGACGTGGACTGTCTTTCGTCTGGCTTCTTCCCCTCGACCTGTACGACTAGGGTGGCCCTACCAGAAGCATTCGCTTCCGCCGGCATAGCTCTCGGGAGTACCAAATCACACAAATGATAAGGTAGCACCCTGAACCGGATGTTTTTAGGGATACGAAGCAAACGCTTCTTACACTCTATATTTTTGTAGACATATTCAAAATTCCATTGGTTCCTGAAAATGAAAATTTTGACATCACATACCACAGAGTTGCGATGCTGGAAATTTTGTTAGAATACATATCATATATTCTCCGACAGCAAATTCTTTAAGTAAAGCCAACAATAGACAAGAAGAGGGGGCGGGTTGATAGTGGATGACAATTTAGTGGATTTTATTAGTGATGCACAACGATGAAATTAAAGTTATCGCTAATCGAACATTGACTACATTATCGATACAAAATTACAATAAAGAAGCAATCTTCTAAAGATTCCGTGGTATTACGTCGCCTAACCGAGCGCATAACGCTAGCAACATTCCTTGGACACATCTGACGTGACACTGTTGAGAGTAATCACATATGAGGCCCCAGGCACAGTATTTTGGCGGTATTTTTAGATGAGTATTTCAACACTACACAGTGCAAAAATTCGAGAACTACATAATTCATAACGAACACAATTTTTCAGAAAACAAACCATTTTATAGTATTTTTATTTTCGATTATCGTGTGCATCCGTAGCTTTTATAGAAAAAATTAAGTGGAACGCATATTTCATGTTTGTATTGTTTGTATCACCTTGTTATTGTTTATTACCAATATCGTCCACTGAGCGTTGATAACAGGACATTACTCCGACCATGGACATATCTCATGATCAGTGAAACAAACAATTAGCAAAGGGTTTTACCAACGAAATATGTTTTCACGTGTAAACAGCAGTTAAATTTCATTGTTACAACCGTTTACTACAAACAAACAAACTTTCGAATTAGGATGAATGAACTATTGACACTCTGGGCCATAAATAGAACACTATACCTTTGCGGTTAAATTTAATACTTCACTTGTGGTTTGTCATTTCATTTAATTATTTTTTATCGTTATCAATGTGTTACATGAGAAATACAAGATACTTTATATGAAATAAACGATGCATTTCAGACGAAGCTTTTAACATTTTATTGAATTTATTTTCTTCTAGTTTATTCAACAGAAATAATTTTCCGAAACTAAGAACTGTTAACGAAGCAACATTAATTTCGTACGTAGGCCTCCTTTCTTCCTATTTAAAAATGTTCGGGCAAAGTGGCAGAATTCTATTATCTATATAATTAATGACATAATGATGCGGTAATTATAACAAAGCTCAAGTTTTTGTGCGTGTATTCTTTCAAGGACCTTCAATCAATCTGTGCGATAAGGAGACAATGCAATGTTTTGCCACTTGAATGATAATCTGATTGATTATCTTCGCGCTATCGGTTCTCGTTTGCTTTGTTTTGATTTAAGCGTTAATTAACGAATAAGAGCTGAGTTTGAGAGTGGTGGGAGGGGGAGGAGGGGGGGGGGGGGCTGTCATCAACGATACTAGGAACAGTTAGTTTTGCACTATCTGCACCATAAAATTATCTAGTCAAATTAATTTTATTCTGAGTATTTTTCAAAATAAAAATTTAGATTGTATCGAAAACATATTTGTATTTTTTATCACAAATACAAAATGTTGACGATTTTGCCCAGCTCTTGCTGTATTTAGAAGTGTATAATAATGGGCTATAGTAGCTCCTAGGCTTCAATTCCCATTAGCCCTTAACAAATACACAAACCTATTCCTATATTGCTTTCAAAATACTGCCCTAGTGTTTATTATTGAGATTGAGGCAGAATGTGCTATTGTTGTTGTATTATCACTAATCTAATCCTAAACTAGATCATTAAACTTGTCAACACTGCTTTATTGGCGCGTAGATTCTTGTTATTTTAAACTTGTGTAGGCCTATTTATGTTTTTTTTTAGTAACCTTCTCAAATAATGTCAATGCCCTTTTCTTGTGGCATTGATAAGTTATCTCTCTTTCTGACGATTAAACATTATGAATGACAGTGACACACATAAAGATGCTTTTGAAACAAAGTTGTTATTGATTGCGTTAACTTTTATATACTAATAATATAATATGAATACAAAATAATAATTATTAGTATTCTATCAAACAACGAATCGATAATTGGTACTTAAGTAGCAGAGTTTATCCCTTACCTTAGCTCAAAAAGCGTGATAATTTTAGGTTTCATGTTTGAATCTTTAATTTGAAACAATTCCTTTAAAATCGAAATTCTGGTTCGATACCCCCTGCTAGATATTTTCAGGGTCACAGATAACCACAAACCAAGATGAAAAATTCATCACATTTAGATTTAATCCGATAACTGACATTTTATTCTTTTATCGGATTTAATTAAGCCAAATTTAACGAATTGTCCATCTATTTTTTCCGTTTATCTATAAACCTTGAGGTATTTACGCACAATTTCGATTTTAAAAACTGTTTTGCAGACTTCTTGAGCTCGCTGACTCCCGACTCAGAGGTAGATGTTGCAACTTGCAACACCAGAACTGTACCTCACGCAGTTCTTTGTGAAATTAGCATGAAAATAGCATCCCTCGTCGTCGCCATTTGAAGCGAAAAATTCACTGTCTCGATATACGAATATTTAGTTTTCCACTTTGTTGAACAACCTTTGATGTATAATGCTTTGACGTCCTCTTGGTGTGAGTTTCAGAGAAAACTGCTAAAGTCAAACTGAAAGAGGTGTTAGAAACATGGGTATCCTTTACACTTTCTCTAGCGTTGTCGATTTAATGAGTAAAACACAATTTTGAAGGTTATAGTAATTACTGTACAGTTATCAGCAAAATGTCAGCGAGACATTTTTTGTCGAAGTTCGAAGAAAATGTAAAACACTTTTTAGTTCGGTAGTTTAATCGATCATGTTAAAGTTCCTTTGGTCCAGCTGGTTGGTTGCTTTTTGGTTTCAAGGCCAAATGAATATAGGCAACCCAAGACTACCTTACATAAAATATGCTTTCGTCACAGGCGAGGCACTCGTAGCCAACCAGCGAACCGCCCGAGACAAGCGCGCGCATATAACGATCGCTGATTGGCTACGAGTGGCTCGCCTGTGACGAAAGCATGTGTAAGGTTGTCTTGAGTTGCCTATAACTTATGTGTAAATATGGCGGATGATTCTTACATTTGTCATTAGCAACTTATTTACCTTTACAGATAGATCCATCGATATAAGAGTCAGTGGCTTTTCTTCGTTAACCTTATACCGGACAAGTGCGTGTTATAGTAACATATGTGGCGCCCGTGTTTATAACTATTGTTATTTCTTTGCACTAGAAAACTCGGCACAGGCAAAGACTGTATTTCTGACATTTTGTAGTATTTTAGCCATTGTACTAGCTGTGTAACTTTAAATATATCTCAATAATGCTACTCGAAATCGAAAATGTGAATCAACAGTGGACTGTTTTGTGTAAGCCCTACGGACTGAATTTTACATGTATTAAATACTCTTAAAATCAGTTGGATAGTAAGTGATAAAAAGTAAATACAAATTATAAACATACTGAATGTTAGATATGTTTAGTGTTTAGTCTGTAGGGCTTCCCAAATCACAGTTCGATGACTCTGATGTTTGATTTCGAGCTGCATTCTTGTGATATAATTTAAAAATTATAATCCAAATTGTTTTTAGTTTACAAATTGTGCAGTTTAACGTGAAACTACCCCCACGTGAAAACCTGCGTGCGGGAAGTGCTCTGCGCGCGTTCTTACTACGGGTGGGAAATGTGGACGCCCTCGGTGCACAGGTGGGAAAACACCGCCAGCTATTTCCACCTGTCAGAGCCCAAAGCCCTTATTTACGTCACTCTCTGCTGTCTCTTAAATCTTAAACGTTCAATGAGGCTGTAGAGACAAGATTTATTGCGGTTTTCGCTCGCTCGCTCGTTGGCAATTCCATTGCTTATAGTTTAATTTTAAAGGCGGTTATCGTATGATATACAGTTGTTTTAAAACCCGTGTATTCAAATCCTGGAATACCAAAAGAATTATTGGAATCTCTTTACACAGTGAACAACGGGTTTGTGAATGATTAATATGAAGTTAACCATGAAGCGAGAACCCTAAAGAGCCGATGAGACTACAAAATGCGACTTATATATAACCTACTCACGTTCAGATGATGACGCGACTAGGGATATACCTATATTACATTATATGTGCACCATTTTATAACTATGCTCGGCCATTCCGCCGCGAAAAGTACCAACATTTCCGAAATTAAGAATTACCCCCATTTGCGTCGCGGCGTTGCCTTATCTCTTTATCTCTTGGCGAACCCCCCCCCCCTTCCCCCCCCCCCCCCCTCCCCCCCACCCAGGCACGGCAACTCCGTCTTCGTCGCGTTGGCTGTTCTGCTCGTGTATGTCCTAAGACAGTGTTGACACTTCATTGTGTAGGGAGCTAGTTTTACAATTTCAGCAGTTCTGAAAACAATATTTGCCAGCATTTCCCCATCCTGCCTCCTATCCTATCGCTCTAGCGCAGATAATGTATTATGCACTATCTGTGCTCTAGCACTGCATGCTCTGTCCTTTCTCTTCATGAGCGCGCTATGCACTGCTCACTGCACTTGCTGTTTGTTTTGCTTGCACCGATGCGAGCAGTTTAACACTTCCGTGTTGTTCGTGCACTCTGCACTCGCACGACATAACACTGCACTTGCTGTTTGTTTTGCTTGCACCGATGCGAGCAGTGTAACACTTCCATGATTTCCGCATTGCACTCAGCACTTGCACGACATAACACTGCACTTGCTGTTTGTTTTGCTTGCACCGATGCGAGCAGTGTAACACTTCCTTGCTCTCCGCATTGCACTCTGCAATAGCACGACATAACACTGCACTTGCTGTTTGTTTTGCTTGCACCGATGCGAGCAGTGTAACACTTCCTTGCTCTCCGCATTGCACTCTGCAATAGCACGACATAACACTGCACTTGCTGTTTGTTTTGCTTGCTCCGATGCGAGCAGTGTAACACTTCCGTGTTGTTGTTTTTGCTCTCCCCAATTGTTGCGCTTGTGCAACGTATACTACTAGTAGCTGCAACAAGTACGTTTAGCGTGCCTGTCTCCAATATATATACATTTATATGAGAATTGAACAGTTAGAATCAATGTGCATGCAGTTTATTGCCGATATTTGAAGAAACGCGAAGGAGGGTAACATCGAAATGGTTACGAATGGTACAATTTCACAAAATGTGCATGAATTGAATGAAGTTGATTCTTGCTAGCCATATATTGTAAATTATAATGTAACCTAATACAAGAATTGAACCCAGGTCTCCCACTTGCCGGGTGGGCACTCTACTGAGCTATATACAGATGAGGCGGTGAATTATAATGTCTTGTTGGTTGGTTTATACTTTATAGCTATACATTGTTATGTAACTATACATGAAATAAACCTCATTTTACCCAGATATAGGGCTGGGATATTTGGTGTGAAGTACGGGTTTTTATAATAGTAATACATGGTGTTATTATGATGTTATAACATATAAGACAGAAAGTACAACACCAACTCCGCCTGGAATCGAACCCAGGTCTTCCACTTGCCGGGCGGGCACGCTGACCACTAACATCATAATAACACAGTGATCATAATAACCCCTAGTGCGTGGCCTACCTTACTATAAAACACCGTATTTCACATCAATAGCTTGGGTGAAATATTATGTTCGTCTACAAATTGTTTTCGTCGTAGCCTCGCGCACAACTCGTTGTCGTTGTCGTTGTCGCTGTCGTTGTCGTTGTCGTTGTCGTTGTCGTTGTCGTTGTCATTGTCGTCGTCGTTGTCGTCGTCGTCGTCGTTGTCGTTGTCATTGTCGTTGTCGTTGTCGTTGTCGTTGTCGTTGTCGTTGTCGTCGTCGTTGTCGTTGTCGTCGTCGTTGTCGTCGTCGTTGTCGTTGTCGTTGTCGTTGTCGTTGTCGTTGTCGTTGTCCAATATCGAGAGGAAAGGGTGGTACGCACGGTTTCCCGCCAATCCGTCAACCCGTCGTCCTCACATGCCCGAACTAGGAAGCCATCAACTCACTTCACTCCAAATAATTGCACAAATTGAGCTCGATCCCTTCACCAATGGGATCCACGTCTCTGTTTTTATCCGATTGGTTGCAAGAACCTCGTGATTGCTATTTGGTTGGCTAGGTGACCGACTTCCTAATTTCCCCTGGTGAGACAGAGAAAGTGAGCAAAGTGCTCAAACCTGGAGTAATTTACACCAGGATCCTCAGGTTTTTGCTCTGGATTAAAACCAGTGGCGTACGCACGCAGGAATATATTTCGGGGAGAGCTGCCCAAAGTAGAACATAGCTGTAAAAAGGTGCTGAACAAACGACACGATGGGGGGAGGGGGGGGGGGGGGGGGGGGGGGAGGTCCCCCACAATAGCGCGGCGGACAATTTTGTTATAGATCCGTATTTTTGAAGTGGTTTAATGTGTTTTAGAATAAGGTAATGTGCTTTGAAGAACGGGATACGGTTTACATTGGCGCCCAATACGATTTTGAAATAATTTCAAGAATCAATACTACATAAAATTACTATATTGTGGCAACTTATACAATTTCGCTTATACGGGAGTGTTTCCCGACTAAGCAAATAGAGAAATTAATACGTAAACCTATTTAGTTGTTTACGTAAATTTAGATGGTTGGCAGAGTATAAATTAAAGGTGGGATTTCGATGGTGAGGGGCTCCAGCCCCCCCCCCCCAGCCCCCTGGATACGCAATTGATTAAAACCGATATCACAATTTATTTAAATTAAAACAATACAAAATTGCACACAGTGTGTATTCAATTCCCTGAGTTGTTGCCTCTTTAACATACAAAATATTAAAAAACAAAATTGCATGGCTATTGAATAAAACATAATGAGGAAACAAGTTGAACAAAAAACATCTTCGATTATATAAAACCCGTATGTAACACAGAACAACATGAAATGTGTCCAGATTTACTAGCCGCTGTTGTTTATTGGTGTGTGAGTGAACATAGGCGACAACAATTATCGATTATCTATACAGGCTTCGAACCTACGTCCCTTGGCTCCACATGGCTGCATGAGACCTGCATCCCATAACGCAATAAACTAAACGAGGTATTGTACAGCGAGACAATTGACTCTTATAATTGAAGATTGAAGCCAAGGATATACTAACCTAATACTGCAGCCGTAGCTCATTGGCAGATTTATGTTCTATACATAGTTTATAATTAATTATGTCGTGTAGACATAATAGTTTCCATTGTTTTTTAGGCTTAACTGTGTTTTATGGTTTGTCACACAAAAAAACTTTACAAGAAGACGAGTGAAACAGGTGAACTTTAAATTGTTTTTGAATCCTCAAGAAATCCCCCACTCCCCCCCCCCCCCCTGCCCACATATATTTCATTCCGTGACGTTTCTCCTCTGTCTAGGCTATCGGAGAACGTGCTAGCGTTGAAACCAAATGTGATGTAAAAATATATTTTAAAGGGTGGGCCCGACCACTTATACAAGGCGCGTAAAATAATTCCTAAAATAAGAAAAATAAAACAAAGAATCTGCCACGTTTCCTTCTCCGAATGATCTTTTCGAGGTTGTTTTCAGCAGGATACGTTTCAGTGTCAGTGTGGCTCGCTGCAATAATGAATTAATGAAATAAATTTGTATTTATTTACAATGGAATACAAAATATAGTTTAACATACATGAGAACCAGTTGCAGAAGTTCCAATGTAAGTAGAGTATAAATAAATAAAAAATAAATTCACATTTAGAGTCTACCCACTCAGTAACTAAACTTATTTGCAGTGGGGGACTTTAATATTTAATATTTTGTGCATTGGAAGCTCACTTCATACAAGGCCTAATTGCAGCAAATTAAAAATAAATATGCATGTTTGGTGAGAAAGTAAAAGAATAATAAATAAAACATTTATTAGGCTACAGTTCAAATCTAACCTACAAAAAGAGAATGTAAAATGACAGTGCAAAAGAACATAAATGCTTGTAACGGAGCAGTTATTTATGTTCGTAGGTAGCAGAAAAGATGGCTTTAGGAATTCCAGTCTGCAGACAAGTTTATTGGCGCTACTCTAAGTTCGTACTGCGTAGTACAAGTGTAGTGAGTGACATTTACCGGAATTAACTATATTATTATGTAGATCTTGTCGGTGACGAACTGATGAAACCTCGATGTGAAAATAAGCTCGTTCCAAATTAATGTCATGTTTAATAACACTAATAAACCTCGTTATGGATTTTTTATTCCAATCTAATTGGTTTTAATGCCGTTGTATTGGATTGACTGCTGCGTACGTATAATTGATGCGGAATTGACTAGGTGGTTATAATTGGCATTCAATGGTCAGTGGCGTTGCAGGTTTTGCGATGTCTAACTGGTTCAGATGCACAAAGCTAAAGCTTCGTACACACAGTGGATAGTAGGCTCTAGGCAAGGGATGGCGAAAGTTTTTGAGCTTGAGTGTCATTATTTACAAGATAGATGAATTTACTCTGGCCAGGCGTGCAAAATTCTCCACACAAAAAAACGCAGTAAAATTTTAACGACACTTTTATTTTAGCTTTTCGAATAATAATTATGTTGTGCAGGGCTAACACATGGTCAGTTTATCAGTTTTTAATGTTGTTATCAGTGGTGTATTCGAGCCTAGGCGGGATTAGGCGCGGCTTAGGCACTTTTATTTGGAGGCTAGGCTAGCCTAGGCGCTTTTTCACATTAAATTTCAAGAACCCATGTAGTATTCTCAATATCTATAATTTGAGAAAAAATATGTTACCAAAACGTCTTCATGTATTCAGGTTTAATTTCTGTAAAATCTTTTTCCGGACACTTAAAACAATCGCCATCCCCCCCCCCCCCCCCCCCTCCCCCGTACACACGTAAATTCGATAGCCTAGGCACTTTATATTTTAGGAATACACCACTGGTTGTGATGGTTCCACATAAGGGGATTTCCGCAATTAGGCAAAACCCGCAGGAGGCGAAATTTTTGTACATACAATTGTGCCTGAAAACGGCTTTGAAGTGTGGTAAATTCCATCCCGATACAATATAGACATTTCTGTGCGCCGCCAGAAAGTGTTCGCGTGCCACTTGTGTCAGAGATCCGAGCGGTCCGTCTTACATCCGACTCAAGTCCGCCATTTCCTGTACACATGACGTTCAGTCCATCCATCAGTCCGGCTTGAGTCTGGATTGAGTCCGGATTGAGTCCGCCATCTCCTGTACACACGACGTTCAGTCCATCCATCAGTCCGGCTTGAGTTCGGATTAAGTCCGGTTTGTGTCCGGCTTGAGTCCGTGTCCACGTGTATACGGAGCTCATCACACCGGTTGGCAAGAAATACCCAATACCATCACCAATGTCATCAGCACAAGTCAAGGCCATCAACCGAATACTGATCCGAATACTACGTACACATCAACCTTTGGTACAACGAGCAGAAGATCTTGACACTTATTCAATATCGCTCATCTGTTTTCAAGGTCATTTTGTCGCACATCAGAGCAACAACATAATATCAAATAATATGCAACGATCTTGCTTTCTATAATTATAATTTTTCGTAGGAATCCATGTTATAGGGTTCACACCAGCTTTACCTGATGTGCCCCTCTTCAGGTGACTATATTAAGATGTTTGGATAGTTGGGAAGGAATGTCCGGGGTCTGTTAGTAGGACTCAGTCCCAGCATTCGCCTTTACGACTGAGGAAAACCTCGGAAATAACCTTCAGTCATGGACTGCCGGTGGCCGGAATCAAACCGGCGACCTCCAGAATTAGAGTCTCGCGTCTTACCGCTGAGCTCTATTTCCTATGGTGACGAGTTGGTAAGTGAAGTTACCGCTAAGCCTCGCCACTGACACTCGATGAAATATATTTTAATTAGTAATATCGATTCTCATTAACTCAACACCCAGGCAACCGTTATTTGATTGGGCGCAATTCTTGCCTAATTTCACATTAATATTTAGTATTTACCGAAAAGTGATAGCTACCGTGCATATCGAAATCAAAACATAATTTGCTGACCCAAGTAGTGACGTACAGTTGCGGATTACCCCGGCCGATTCTCTACCCCTCCCACTTCCCATTCCCGAAACCTGTAAAGGTGGGAAGAAGAATGAATGTGGACAAAATGGTATAATACGATAAACACATAAAATTCATACATACATCTGTAGTATTTATGGTCTATACCCACTGATTATCGGTGAGGGAAATTTTTTACCATTTGCTATGTGCTTCGATATTATTGTATTTTCGTATTTCATCCAAACGTACGTGAATGTTGTATACATAGTTGTTTTCGTTATCTGTATTCCCTGATAATTTTATGCAAGATCCATGAATCCCCCGGCGGAGGTTCGGTAAACCTCAAGGTTAGGTCGTCTCAGGGGCACGAAAGTGTGGATAGAATCCAAGTATAATATTTGAAGGTTTAATGTAAAATGGCTGTATAGCTGTATTTAAATCCTGAATAAATAAATAAATAAATAAATAAATATCCGTCTTGTGTATCTTGCCGGAATTTCGATTTTGTAAGTTGTTTTTAAAGATACTTTCTGCTGCCGCAGTTTGCGATGGTGGAAATGGCTCTGATCCATACACCCTACTACCTTTACCTATACTGATACACGTTTCTTTACTCAACATCAACCCTCATAGTGTCACAGATTTTTCTAATCAAGATATCTAAATATAGAAACAAATCTACAAAAATAAATAAAATGAAGACAAAACAATATATACTGCGTACCAACCTAAGAAGCACCCTGCGAATCACTACATAAAAAGGGCGACTCCTTTGTTGACAGTTGTAAATGTAAATCTTGTCAAAACTCTCAACCGGCAGTCAACGGGGTGGACACACAGTTACAAAAAGGGGACCTCTTTCCCCTATATACAGGGAGCGGTACCCGTCCGTAGTCGAGTCGAGGGGTACATGTCTTATGGCCAACGGGAAAAGTACCTACAGGGAAAAGCACCTATATTCTCTGCGGAAAAGTGCCAACTGTCAAACCCATGTCATGCCCCAGTCAGTGCGGCAGCCTTTGAGGAAACCAGTTTATTCAAAGTCACCGCCAACCAATTAAGATGAACAATATTCAACAGTATAGATAAACCACCCCCTAACCTGTTGCATTAATATCCAGGTAGCCAGTGGTCATTTTCCTGTAGGTCATAGTACGGGTTCCCGAGTCGATTCAGCTGTCGATACCGGCTGAGAAGGTGAGTGCTTTGCTGAATAATGAGGATGATTGACGTTTATGATCTCTACAATACTATCGCTTCCCTTTTAAGTTAGTGATTGGCAAGGTGCTTCTTAGGTTGGCACGCAGATTGACATTTATGATCTCTACAATACTATCGCCTCCCTTTGAGGTTAGTGATTGGCAGGGTGCTTCTTAGGTTGGCACGCAGATTGACATTTATGATCTCCACAATACTATCGCTCCCTTTGAGGTTAATGATTGGCAAGGTGCTTCTTAGGTTGGCACGCAGATTGACATTTATGATCTCTACAATACTATCGCCTCCCTTTGAGGTTAGTGATTGGCAGGGTGCTTCTTAGGTTGGCACGCAGACTGACATTTATGATCTCCACAATACTATCGCCTCCCTTTGAGGTTAATGATTGGCAGGGTGCTTCCAGAGTAGACACAGTCTGTATCTCATTGCCGATCGTTCATAGGACATGGTTTCTTCTCTCCAGGTCATGGCAGGTCAGTTAGATAAGAGAGTTTCGCGAAGATGAGGAAGACATAACCAACGGCCTTGCCCTATTTCATTTGGCTTTGCAGGATGATCCCGGTCAAAGATTAAGACTTAAGGCTAGATGAAAATACGCAGCGAGAATGCTTGACGCGTGCTCAAGACCGATAGGTCTAGCACGATAACTGATAGCATAGTAAAGTAGCCCCAACGAAAGTATTCTGATGCTTACGACACAGGTGACAACTTCATTTTGTACTTCGCAAATTCCTACCATCTATTCTAAACAGGTCCGTTGGGGATAATTTAAGACCTTCCGTTGGTTACCTGTAACGGTGGGTGTGGTCAAACCCTTCATGTTTCATATTTGAAATAAAGATTTGTGATTGGTTATCGCTCACTCGTCGATGGTGTTCGGAGCCTACAGGGTTGGTTTAGTCGCTTTAAATTAAAGTCCCCCACTGAAAATCAGTCTTGTTACTGAATGGGTAGACTCTATAAATACGAATTTATTTATGTATGACTATTCTAAAAGAGTGATTTACATGATTGCGTTGGGATCAACTAGGGTTATTTGAGATATTATTGAAATGTCATTAATAGATCAGAAAAATATAAAACTTCGTTTACATTTCTATAGCTTTTGTTTTCTTCAATGACAATTTATGGAAAAGAAGTAATGTTTAAGGGGTTAGATGAGGAAAGCAAGCACCGATTCTTTATTATATTATAACAGCAGAGCGCATATTTAAGAGATAAAGGTATATAGGTATGTTATTAAAGAAAACGCCATTGACCTAGTTTTTGAGTACGTCGTTAAAAATGAAACACCCAACAATTCGTTAGAAAAGTAAGAAAAAGTAGTATCGTTAAACAGACACTAAGACTGTATTATGTAGATCATGCTCGGGATATAGGATCTATACTGGCCACGCCGTAAGAAGCAAGGTGTCCCCTAAAATTCTGAGAAGAGACGGTCGCTCCACACGGTCTATTTCAACGGTATTTCCCGATACCTGTATTGTTATTGTCCACCGCATTGACTGCACCGACCGTGAATGGAATGCGACCCCACCACGTCTGACAACAGGCAGCAGGCACGCGATATTATCACTACAATACTTGAGGCAGGAGAACGGGATGCAACTAGATTTAGGTTGGTAGTTGTCACACGCGTCACTTCACTATTACTTAATCCGTGACGACAACACCATGCAAGTAAACGCGACGCGGGTATACATGCATTAGTGCCATGTAACTGGAACTTGCTACGATCTACCATCAGTTATACTCTGTCAAGAAGAGGGTTGGAGAGATGAAACAAATGAAAAGTGTCTGTCCAATTGAAACCATAACGATAATGATGAGATTCAATGATAACAGGAACTTTATTGTATACAGTTAGTCAGTTTATATATATTTTAAATAATTAGTGATTTCACGTGAGTAACAGAATGATGGTTTCAACTTACCCGCTCCATCCCGAGTACAACCCTCATTCTACGCACGTGATTATACTCAAATCAAGCCGTGAGAATTTCAAACATAATATATACTATGGTCCTAAAGTAAGTATTCCCATACCGGCCTCAGATGCTTATATCTACTGCCCCTTTCATGTGCGCTAATTCATCGAAAAGCAACAGATTCCTGGCGTTCTTTCACACATTCGTTAATGCAGTCTGCCACTGAGTAGAGTGCACAAACCTAATTAGCCACGCCCACCGTTCCAGGTAACCTACGGAAGATCGTAAATCATCCCTACCATTGGATTAGGTTGTGTCGTAAGCATGAGAATACGTTTATGTTTGGCCAATAACAAGAATATATTTATTACCGCTCAGCGGTAAGATGCGAGACTCTGATTCGGGAGGTCGCCAGTTCGATTCCGGCCACCGCCAGTCCTGACTGAAGTTTTTTTCCGAGGTTTTCCTCAGTCGTAAAGACGAATGCTGGGATTGAGTCCTACTATAACAGCCATCGGACATTCCTAGCTAACCAAACACCCTAATAACCTAGTTAGTCACCTGAAGAGGGGCATATCAGGTAAAGCTGGTGTGCACCCTATAACGGGCATTCCTACGAAAAATCATTATTATTATTATATATTTATTACAGAGGTTATATAATACTTACTGGTATCGAACCGACAGCTGCATTGGAGACACGAACACACAGTGGTTTTCTCCCCCCGCGCGATTCACCCCCTACATCACACACACTCATTATCATAGCGATACATGTTGCATCTCCTAGTTACGAATTCACCTCATTCACAAAGTACAGTAATTCGCGCACTGGAACGAGATCCATACGTTGCAGTGAGTACGAGGTTTGTTTGCCCGCCGTGCATTAATTATGTCAAATTAGCAATATACCTCGTTGCAAGTAAACAAGGGTACGTTCCGAAACTAGCTGAATATGCCATTTCCGTGCTGAGGCCATTTTGTAACCTGCTGGAAATCATAGACTGAGCGTTCCGTTACATCCTGAGCCAGCACATGAAAACGCCAGCCGGTTCAATCGAGGAGCTATAGTGGACCCAAGATTACTTTACACCTGCTTTCGTCACATCCGGGGCTGTCGTAGCCAACCAGCGAACCGCCCGAGACACATCCGGGCCAATACCGATCGCTGATTGGCTACGAACCAGTCGCCTGTGACGAAAGCATGTGTAAGGTAGTCTTGGGACAACTATACAAATCATGGCGGCGTTTTCAAATTATTTAAATTATTTAAAAGCTCGTCAAATTGTCAGGAATTATGTAATTTCACCGTTATTTATTAACACCACGCTTTGCATGATTGTATGATCTTTCATTTTGTAATCTTTATTATTGGGAAACGATTAGAATGTTGTTTTTTTAATTTCATTTCAAATTTTTAGTGCGCAGTTCCACCATCTTTTCGCTTGTAGACGTTCCGAAACACTTGACAAAATGTGACGCTAGGACGTGCTAGAGCTGATGCTAAAAGAACCACATCATTTACGTGAGGTTTCGGAATGTACCCCAAGAGTGATGAGTATGTATATATCTGTCTGTCTGTCTGTCTGTCTGTCTGTCTGTCTGTCTGTCTGTCTGTCTGTCTGTCTGTCTGTCTGTCTGTCTGTCTGTCTGTCTGTCTGTCTGTCTGTCTGTCTGTCTGTCTGACTGTCTGTCTGTCTGTCTGTCTGTCTGTCTGTCTGTCTGTCTGTCTGTCTGTCTGTCTGTCTGTCTGTCTGTCTGTCTGTCTGTCTGTCTGTCTGTCTGTCTGTCTGTCTGTCTGTCTGTCTGTCTGTCTGTCTGTCTGTCTGTCTGTCTGTCTGTCTGTCTGTCTGTCTGTCTGTCTGTCTGTCTGTCTGTCTGTCTGTCTGTCTGTCTGTCTGTCTGTCTGTCTGTCTGTCTGTCTGTCTGTCTGTCTGACTGTCTGTCTGTCTGTCTGTCTGTCTGTCTGTCTGTCTGTCTGTCTGTCTGTCTGTCTGTCTGTCTGTCTGTCTGTCTGTCTGTCTGTCTGTCTGTCTGTCTGTCTGTCTGTCTGTCTGTCTGTCTGTCTGTCTGTCTGTCTGTCTGTCTGTCTGTCTGTCTGACTGTCTGTCTGTCTGTCTGTCTGTCTGTCTGACTGTCTGTCTGTCTGACTGTCTGTCTGTCTGTCTGTCTGTGCGTCTCGCGTGCGCAAATACACTCGTACGATGCGGTTGTTCAACCAGCAGCTTAGTTTCCAATATTCAGCGCTGAGCCAGCATATCTGCGGGAGCGGAAGTAATTATAATGCTCTATTACCTACCTAACAATATTTTACTCAAAATAAGCTACTTTTCAGTTATTCCTAATAGCTCGCTTGGGCCCGGATTCACAAGAGGTCCTGACTTTTTTTGGTCTTATCTCTAGGACTGACCTAACTTTGGACCTCTTGTAAAACCAGACCCCGTCACATGAAGAAGTTACTAATTCCAGGTGGGAACAAGGGCACAATGACCGTTCCAATAATGTGTTTTTCAAAATCTGTTCTCAGATATGTTTCACATAGGCCGCGGTCTTAGAGAATAGACCAAAAAATGACTTAGGACCTCTTGTGAATCTGAGCCCTGGTTGACTACTTTTTCAGGGTTTTGTAATAGAAGCGTGGATTTTGGTGGGTTTGCTCATAACAATACGCCCAGTAACCATCTGCAGAGTGGTCACCATCATAATTGTACTCCTTTCAGGGGTGACAAGAAATCTTTAAAATTATCTAGGTGTGGCTGTGACGCCAAAAATTATTTAAAAAGTTACACTTTTGGCTTCGCATTTATACATTCACAACGGAATAGTTTTTGCACAAAACTTTATTTTGTAACATTATCCTTTTACATAGGTATATTGTTGGAGCAACCTAATAAAAAGATGGTTTGCGCGATGGTTATTCGCGCCACTGGATGAAGAACACCGCCTTTATGAATGAAAGGTGTTGCTCAAGGTTGATAAGATGATACTTGGCGGGAAAAACGTGTTTCGAGATTCTCGTTTCAAACTCTGTGCATGATCCACAACGGCGATTTGTCGCGAAATGCTTCCGAAATCATTCCCGTTCACTACTTCATCACACATTATCATCACTACACAGTACACATCACAGTAATATTTTAAAATTGTAATGCAATTTTGAAACCTATAAATGAATAAAAAAAAAAAACGTACACGCTCGCCCAATGTATATACTACACTTTCCGTGTCCCATTTTATTTTGACGTCGTTCCACCATGTTATGTACGGTGCTGTGTGTTGACCCATGTTCGCACGTCATGACTGTTCGGAAGGGAATTAAAATCTATTTACCGCTTATTGGTTCAATAAAGTCTGACCATTCTTCACTGTTGACAGCGTTGTATGTTGTGTCAGATGATTACCATACACACCCGACACTCGCGTACATCCTCGTGGTGGGGGAGGGAGGGGGGAGGGAGTCTTACTGACCCACCCCCCCCCCCCCCCCCCAAACGCTCCGTTAAGACTTGCGGATAAAATGTATTACACAAATACATCTTTTCGGGTTGTGTTCTCAAAACTGCGTCTTTACTTCATTCATACAAGATACCTCTACGTCAAAAACCCCAAAAAATTCAATTTTTTAATTATATCTCAAGAATGCTACAGGAAATCGAAAATCTGAGTCAACTGTGTTTTGGTAAGCCCTACAGACTGAATGAAATATTGTTACCATTAGCGTAGCTAAAATCGTAATTAGTAATAAAAATAATTAGAAATACACCCCATACTGATTATAATGTAAGACTCAATTGAGAGCATTCAGTATGTAGAGCTTACTAAACCACAGTGCGCTGTTGATTCAGATTTTCGATTTCGAAGTCCATTCTTGAGATATAATTTAAAAAATGAAAAGTTTGTGCGGTTTTTGACGTAGATGTACTCTTCACTCTAAACTAAATCATAATGTGGGACTGTCTACAGCGTTTTATGTTCTAAATGCAGTCTGGTAAATGTTGATAGAACTTTTCTCTTGTTATCACCAAGTTTTTACATAGCACATTTTTTTAACGTGCGTTTTATTATCTTTATTGCATAGTATATTATTATTATTATTACTCTTATCTTAGCTAAAGAATGTTTTCCCTGTAATGAACCTAAAATTATCGTCCTGCATTGTGGGCCTTGCTCCACATTTATGTCGTCATTACTAACCCTTCTGCCCCGGCCGTACACAGACCATCACACTAGGTTGCGCGGGAATGCGCTATAAAGTTAGTGGACTCAAGATAGCAAAGCCAACATCAAACTTCAAGTTAATTTTGAAAAGTTGGAAAGGCGCTCGCTCGGCTATCAGTGAAAACTTTTTACGAGTTTGGGTGCCATGCCCTGTCATCGTGAAGGAAGTTGTGGCTGAAAGAGGTGGCTAGTGTGAGTAACTACACTTGGCTGCGGTTCGTTCGTCGTATCAAAGAGCGCGGGACTTGACTCTGAAAATTACACCTCCTCACCCGGCCCTAGACCACAAACTTTGAGAGGGCGCGGAAACTTTCGAGAACTCTGGAGATAGAAATCAGGGGGGGGGGGGAGGTTTACTTGTAATTCATTTAAAATCGTGTACACAGCGTATGTCTTGGGAATGCTTTTACAATATTGCTACCAAATGTATACTTTCATCCTTCCCGTCTTCATAAATGCTGTGCAACTTTGCAATGAACGCATCAGTCACGAAACTTTTACTTTTTTTATGATATTAATTTTCTCGATATAGGTGAGACCCAAGGTCTACTTGATTTCCGCCTAGCGGAGGCTCGTCGAACTACGAGCCTCCGCTAGGCGAAGATCAAGTTGACCTTGGCTCAAACCATTGAGGTTACGAAGTGGGCTTACAAAATGTACAACGCATAGGAATAAATAAATTTAAAAAAATATGCTTATGATCGATTATCGAAAATGTATTGAATATCGAATATTGAGCAATAATATCGATTATCGAGCAATAATATCGACTATTGAGCAATAATAAAGATTATCGCGTGCATCGTTAGCCTACATTGCAGGACACACCATGGATCCAAGCAAATGTGTGGTTGTCTTGTAAGCGGCTGCTCTGTTTGGTATAAGATTGATGCTGCACATTGTGCGCTATGTCGAGACTGTGACGGCCGTCAAACTTGTTTCAATCATTTTAGTATTGACCCACTTTTACTTTAGCCATGTAGACCTGTCCGGTATTCGAACCCAGAACCTCAGCATGCCTAGACAACGCTAATTTTAATTGAAACTAAAAAAAACATAACACAAAAATAATAGACATTCAAATAAAACAATTTCCAAGCCTCTAAAATTATTTCACTTATAAGATAGATGAACGGATACATTATTTTATTACATCAAACCTTTCTATGTACAAGAATGTGATAGGTATGAAGAAAAACGTTCACACTTCATACAAGAGTTATAGAATTCTAATTTGTTACAATGTTATAGTTAAACTACGAAGAACAAATTCTAGCCCACCATCGCCATCAAATGCAGTAGATAACTGTTGCATTTAAAGAGTGGAGAAAGTGGTAATATAACTTTGGATCCGCACAAAAACTCGCGTAAATGAATACAAAGCAATTTGTTCTGCAGTTTACAGAGTAAATTCGAAAACAATCTGTACAGAAAAACAGAAGACTCGGTATTATTTTCATGGTGCCAATATTGTATATGCATGATGGCAAGTATTGAGGCTTCAAATAAAAAATTAAAAAATATTTTTATGCAAAGCATTCGTTTTCTGTAAGGAGTAATGTATGTCGATGTAATATTGTTTTTACCATTGAGTCCTCGAACTTATTCGTCATTCGCTGGATTCCAAGTCCGCCGTCTTCATATATTCATTCTACCACCGGTGAGATGAGGAACATCGCACAATCCATCAGAGGAATGCAATATGCTTGGCCTAATAATACCCCCCTTCCCCACAGAGCTTTGATCATCGCTTGTTGGCGGACAGGGAATTCCCGGAATGCAAATAAAAATCAGGTTTTACCAGGCTGGATGGCTTGGACAGAAATGTCAGGAAAACCGAACTGGTATTCGTCCTATACCAAATTACTTTTTCTTATAAATTTGTATAGTATATTCTCTGTCAAATAACTAAAACTGTAGAGTGCTCTGGGGTAATTATGGGACAGTGAAAATTCGGGGCTAAAACAGGTCAGTTGAAATTTATTGTAAAGAATACATATTTTTTCTATTTTATAAAATGTCTAACTATATCTGTGTCCCTGTAACTCAGAATATCAAATTGTAGTTTGAAAACAACCCCACCCCTGAAATTATACTGTTCTTATAGCTAGACAATTATTCTTTTAGACTACTTCACTGAAGTATTGGCACAATTTACTTTTAACAGCCGCAAAGCTCTTCAGCACAAGATCTCATTTAATTTACAGCAGACGATTTCTTTTTCTTGCTAAGTTGTTTATTGTGTTTGAAGTGTGTACTGTGTATCATGCTGGAAAAAAATAACTCTCTTTGCAGTAAAAGACTTCAAACACAACCAAAGAAATAACACAGTAGAATAATATTGAGCCCTGATTTGTGAGATCGAGAGAAGACTGAGAGAAGTCTTTGTTGTCTACACAATCCAGCGCAAAGCTGATAACTCTTTAAATTGCTCTCTCTCTCTATATGGGCTCTCTATTGCTTTCTAATTACAATTGATGATTATTCTAAATTATGGCCGGGGGTATATTGCCAAGTTTCCACAATATTTGTGTCTTTGTCTGGATGACTAATTTCATTTTTAAAGCGTGTTTCCAAACACATAATAAAAGTTAAATTTAACATAAAAAAAATATATATATTTCAAACTTATGGGAACATTTATGAATTAGAAACATAAATTTGTATACGTCCTAAAAACAATTTTCAACAGTTTAATTATTAGAAACTATGCTTTGCGCGCACACAGTTTATTTATCATGTATCAGTCCCATCATAGACTCGACGTGGCATTGCTTTCTAATTGCGGCAAGAAATTATAATTGGTGTTTATTCTGTTATGGCCGCGGGTATGTTGCCAAGATTCCACAATAATTTTGTCTTTCCCTAGATGACTAATTTCTTTTTTAAAGCGCGTTTCCAAATACATAATAAAAGTTAAATTTATCATTTAAAGAAATTTTTTTTAAATGGAAACCTCATTTAATAGAACATTAAATTCTGTAGGTTATTACATCATTTATATATGTCATTGGTACAGTTTCCCAGCAATATAACTTTTTGTATTAATTAATTAATGCTTTGCGTGCACTCAGTTTATCATGAATTTATCCCATGCACATATAGACTCGTGGCGACAGTGTAGATCAGCCTCGTTACATAAGTCTATTTATACGTTTACGGATTGAAAGTTACAAGACCAATCCATCATGACCACGTGACTAGTTTATATACTGGACAGCTAGACGTCTCGCGTAATACTGCCAGTAATGGTGGTTATATAGATACACTTTCCGTGCACCAACTCGGTTCTAGAGGTCTGCACGGGCCTAAATATGAAAGCCCGGTGTCCCAGGGATCGCTTACCCCCGAGCTCACATACCCCCCGGTAAACCAGCTCTAGGGTACGACTACCACCCGGGAAACAAACTCTAGGGTACAATTACCCTCCCGGTAAACCAGCTCTAGGGTACAAATACCCCCACCAGGGATCAATTACCCCCAATAGAAGCAGAGGGGGGTTCACGAGCTCTAGGGATGGTTTACCCTCAGTCTTATTTCTAAACCACACATCCCAGGAGGGTACATGAGCCCTAGGGATGGTTGACCCTCAGTCTTATTTCTAAACCACACATCCCAGGAGGGTACACGAGCCCTAGGGATGGTTTACCCTCAGTCTTATTTCTAAACCACACATCCCAGGAGGGTACACGAGCCCTAGGGATGGTTTACCCCCAGTCTTTTTCTTAAAAAAACACGTACCAGTAGGGTACACGAGCCCTAGGGATGGTTTACCCCCAGTCTTATTTCTTAAACAACAAATACCAGTAGGGTACACGAGCCCTAGGGATGATTGACCCCCAGTCTTATTTCTTAAACAACACATCCCAGGAGGGTACACAAGCCCTAGGGATGGTTGCCCCCCCCTCTTATTTCTTAAACAACACTAACCAGTAGAGTACACGAGCCCTAGGGATGGTTGACCCCCAGTCTTATTTCTAAAACAACACATCCCAGAAGGGTACAAGAGCCCTAGGGATGGTTGACCCCCAGTCTTATTTCTTCAACAGAACATCCCAAAGAGGGTACACAAGCCCTAGGGATGGTTGACCCCCAGTCTTATTTCTTAAACAACACATCCCAGAAGGGTACATGAGCCCTAGGGATGGTTTACCCTCAGTCTTATTTCTTAAACAACACATCCCAGGAGGGTCCAAGAGCGCTAGGGACGGTTGACCCCCAGTCTTATTTCTTAATTAACACATCCCAGGAGGGTACATGAGCCCTAGGGATGGTTGACCCCCAGTCTTATTTCTTAATTAACACATCCCAGTAGAATACATGAGCCCTAGGGACGGTTGAACCCCAGTCTTATTTCTTAATTAACACATCCCAGGAGGGTACATGAGCCCTAGGGATGGTTTACCCTCAGTCTTATTTCTTAAACAACACATCCCAGGAAGGTACATGAGCCCTAGGGACGGTTGACCCCCAGTCTTATTTCTTAATTAACACATCCCAGGAGGGTACATGAGCCCTAGGGATGGTTGACCCCCAGTCTTATTTCTTAATTAACACATCCCAGTAGGGTACATGAGCCCTAGGGACGGTTGACCCCCAGTCTTATTTCTTAATTAACACATCCCAGGAGGGTACATGAGCCCTAGGGATGGTTTACCCTCAGTCTTATTTCTTAATTAACACATCCCAGGAGGGTACATGAGCCCTAGGGATGGTTTACCCCCAGTCTGATTTCTTAATTAACACATCCCAGGAGGGTACATGAGCCCTAGGGATGGTTTACCCTCAGTCTTATTTCTTAATAACCATATCACAGGAGGTACATGAGAACTAGGGATGGTTGACCTCCAGTCTTATTTCTTAATTAACACATCCCAGGAGGGTACATGAGCCCTAGGGATGGTTAACCCTCAGTCTTATTTCTTAATTAACACATCCCAGGAGGGTACACGAGCACTAGGGATGGTTAACCCTCAGTCTTATTTCTTAATTAACACATCCCAGGAGGGTACATGAGCCCTAGGGATGGTTTACCCTCAGTCTTATTTCTTAATAAACACATACCAGGAGGGTACATGAGCCCTAGGGATGGTGACCCCCAGTCTTCTTTCTTAATTAACACATCCCAGGAGGGTACATGAGCCCTAGGGATGGTTGACCCCCAGTCTTATTTCTTAATTAACACATCCCAGAGGGGAACACGAGCCCTAGGGATGGTTGACTCCCAGTCTTATTTCTTAAACAGAACATCCCAGGAGGGTACATGAGCCCTAGGGATGGTTGAACCCCAGTCTTATTTCTTAAACAACACATCCCAGGAGGGTACATGAGCCCTAGGGATGATTGAACCCCAGTCTTATTTCTTAAACAACACATCCCAGGAGAGTACATGAGGCCTAGGGATGGTTGACCCCCAGTCTTATTTCTTAAACAACACATCCCAGGAGGGTACACGAGCCCTAGGGATAGTTAACCCCCAGTCTTATTTCTTAAACAACACATCCCAGGAGGGTACACGAGCCCTAGGGATGGTTGACCCTCAGTCTTATTTCTTAAACAACACATCCCAGTAGGGTACACGAGCCCAAGGGATGGTTGACCCCCAGTCTTATTTCTTAAACAATACATCCCAGGACGGTACATGAGCCCTAGGGTTGGTTTTCCCCCTAGTCTTATTGCTTAAACAACACATCCCAGGAGGGTACACGAGCCCTAGGGATAGTTGACCTCCAGTATTATTTCTTAAACAACACATCCCAGGAGGGTACACGAGCCCTAGGGATGGTTGACCCAAAGTCTTTTTTCTTAAACAACACGGCCCAGTAGGGTACACGAGCCCTAGGGATGGTTGACCCCTAGTCTTATTTCTTAAACAACACATCCCAGGACGGTACATGAGCCCTAGGGATGGTTGACCCCCGGTCTTATTTCTTAAACAACACATACCAGGACGGTACATGAGCCCTAGGGATGGTTGACCCCCAGTCTTATTTCTTAAACAACACATCCCAGGAGGGTACATGAGCCCTAGGGATGGTTTACTCACAGTTTTATTTCTTAATTAACACATCCCAGGAGGGTACACGAGCCCTAGGGATGGTTTACCCCCAGTCTTATTTCTTAAACAACACATCCCAGTAGGGTACATGAGCCCTAGGGATGGTTGACCCCCAGTATTATTTCTTAATTTACACATCCCAGGAGGGTACATGAGCCCTAGGGATGGTTGACCCCCAGTCTTATTTCTTAAACAACACATCCCAGTAGGGTACATGAGCCCTAGGGACGGTTGACCACCAGTCTTATTTCTTAAACAACACATCCCAGGAAGGTACATGAGACCTAGGGACGGTTGACTTCCAGTCTTATTTCTTAATTAACACATCCCAGGAGGGTTCATGAGCCCTAGGGATGGTTGACCCCCAGTCTTATATCTTGAACAACACATCCCAGTAGGGTACACGAGCCCTAGGGATGGTTGACCCCCAGTCTTTTTTTTTTAAACAACACGGCCCAGTAGGGTACACGATCTGAGGTATTATTTTGAAAGGGAAGATTAAATAAATCCTTGGAGAAATTGAGGAGCTACTGAAGATATCGTTGATTTTCACAACTTGCTCTCTGTTATTTAAGTAACTTTTTATAAGTTGTAGAGCTACACCTCGGATGCCATATTTTTTCTAGTTCTGTCATAAGTTTCTTGTGTGATACGGTATCAAAAGCTTTAGCTAGATCTAGAAACACGGCTAAAGATTACATCCCATTGTCTTACTGTGATGTGACGATTTCAGTTAATGTGTGAATAGCGTGTTGTGAGTTTAATTTTTTCCTAAATCCAAATTGGTTGGGTGATATTATTTTATTGGTTTCAAAATATTCGCCCAGTCGGTTTTTTTGTATTTTTTGTGTATTTTTGCAAAGTTGCTAATACGAGATATTGGCATGTAGTTACTAATTGCAGTATTGTCGCCTTTTTTATGAAATGGAATTATTATTGATTTTTTAAAGATGTTTGGAAATATTCCTGTGGTAAAGCTTAAGTCTATGATGTATTTAAGAGGTTGTACTATGTGACATTTTATTATGAATGTTTCTGCTACTTTTCGGGGATTACTCTCTGTACTTACGATATCATTTTATCATTTTTTTGTCTATAATATTAGATTTTGCTTTTTGATTGCTTAATGCCTTATTGATGATTTTCCACACTTTTTTAATATCTTTATTTGCATCTGCTATTTTGTTTTTTGTAGTAATCGTTCTTAGTTGACTGTATTAACCTATTTACGTGATTTCTGTATTATTTGTAAGAAGATTGAGATTCGACATTGTTAGGATTTTTTAGGACTTTCTTACTCAGTCGATTTCTGTGCTTAATAGACTGTATTAGTCCTAATGTTATCCATGGTTTTAGTTTTTTAGTTTTATAATTTGTTTTGCTTGTTTTTGTCGAAGAGCTGAGCTTCGTGTAAGTTTTAATTTTGTCAATAAATGTATCAGTGGCTTTTTTGCTGTTTTGTTCATTTAGCACTGATTCCCATGTTTCGTTTTTAAGAAAGTCATCAAGTTGCAAGAAATTCAGAAGCTAAATCAAATGTTGGTTTGCCAAATTGTTCTATGCGATTACGGTTTCGACCAATATCGTAAGTTATTATTGCTCTATAAAGCTCCATTTATTAAATCATTGCCTGTTTTCAAAAATCTGCCACAAAATATGACACAGAAAATGAAAAAGTCACGAAAGTTTAAACTTGGGAGTTAAATTTGTATTTACATTCTGAAAATGTTCTACAATAGAATAATGCATATTATGTTTTGGTAAACTGAGGTGACTTTGACCCAATTTCAACGATTTTTGTTACATAAATTAGTTAAAATCAAATAAAAAAAAAACAACACATTAATCTCAAGGGCGGAGGTGAGAATTCTGAATCAAAATATACGAAGATGTAACAGACGTGTAAATTGGTAGATAGACAGTGATGTATAACCATTTTAATAAAATCCAGTTGGGTTCACAAAATAGGGGTTAATTCTTAATATCCAAAACGGAAGATGTAACAAATGTGAAAATGCCAGAGTAACTTACTCATCAACTGTTCACCGTTTCGTTCGTTGAAAGTTTGCAGGTAAGTTCATTTTATGAAAATTAACTAGCCGCTAAGGACAGAACTTGGGAAATTCCATCTCCACGAGGGATACAATCCCTAGGGCTCGTGTACCCTCCTAGGATGTGTTGTTAAAGAAATAAGACTGGGGGTCAACCATCCCTAGGGCTCATGGACCCTCCTGGGATGTGTTAATTAAGAAATAAGACTGGGGGTCAACCGTCCCTAGGGCTCATTTGCCCTACTGGGATGTGTTGTTTAAGAAATAAGACTGAGGGTAAACCATCCCTAGGGCTCATGTACCCTCCTGGGATGTGTTAATTAAGAAATAAGACTGGGGGTCAACCATCCCTAGGGCTCGTGTACCCTACTGGGATGTGTTGTTTAAGAAAAAAGACTGGGAGTCAACCATCCCTAGGGCTCGTGTACCCTACTGGGATGTGTTGTTTAAGAAATAAGACTGGGGGTCAACCATCCCTAGGGCTCGTGTACCCTACTGGTATGTGTTGTTTAAGAAATAAGACTGGGGGTCAACCATCCCTAGGGCTCGTGTACCCTACTGGGATGTGTTGTTTAAGAAAAAAGACTGGGGGTCAACCATCCCTAGGGCCCGTGTACCCTACTGAAATGTGTTGTTTAAGAAATAAGACTTTGGGTCAACCATCTCTAGGGCTCGTGTACCCTCCTGGGATGTGTTGTTTAAGAAAAAAGACTGGGGGTCAACCATCCCTAGGGCTCGTGTACCCTACTGGGATGTGTTGTTTAAGAAAAAAGACTGGAGGTCAACCATCCCTAGGGCTCATGTACCCTACTGGGATGTGTTGTTTAAGAAAAAAGACTGGGGGTCAACCATCCCTAGGGCTCGTGTACCCTACTGGGATGTGTTGTTTAAGAAAAAAGACTGGGGGTCAACCATCCCTAGGGCTCGTGTACCCTCCTGGGATGTGTTGTTTAAGAAAAAAGACCGGGGGTTAACCATCCCTAGGGCTCGTGTACCCTACTGGGATGTGTTGTTTAAGAAAAAAGACTGGGGGTCAACCATCCCTAGGGCGCGTGTACCCTACTGGGATGTGTTGTTCAAGATATAAGACTGGGGGTCAACCATCCCTAGGGCTGGTGTACCCTCCTGGGATGTGTTGTTTAAGAAAGAAGACTGAGGGTAAACCATCCCTAGGGCTCGTGTACCCTCCTGTGATGTGTTATATAAGAAATAAGACTGGGGTCAACCATCCCTAGGGCTCAATTACCCCCTATGGGCTATAGGGTAGGGTAAACCAGCTCTGAGGGGTTACTTGTACACTAGGGTAGGTTTACCCTGGGGTTAATCGTTCACTAGAGGTGGTTTACCGGGGGGTATTTGTGCCCTAGGGCTGTTTTACCGGGGGGTAATCCAGCTCGGGGGTAAACGATCCCTGTTACACCGGCCCGTACTGAATAAGCTAATCAAAGCTCGGGTCCGGCTCAGGTCCGCTTGAAGTGTAAATTGGCCCGTAAAAGCTTGGTAAAATAACATTTACTTTTCTTTCATTGCAATTTCCGGTTACAAAAAAATAATGATAAAAATGCCCGAACAATTTCTCCTGGTTCCGTGATATGTATAGGCCCAGGCCCGGCCCGCGCCCGTCTCAATAAACATATCAAGGCCCGTACCCGCGCAGACCTCTACTCAGTATTGTTGATTTTGTCCGCCATATCCAACAAATATAAATTGTGACAGGTTGATATTCATTGCTGTACCTGCTTGAAGTTGTAGCTCAGTATTCTGCTTTGCTCTCTTAACACTTCCACTCTATCCAATATATGCTTCAAGTTTCAATCACCGATAGAGGGGGCTCAGCGGTAAGACGCAAATACTCTATTTCGGGAGGTCACCGGTTCGATTCCGGCCACCGGCAGTCCTGACTGAAGTTTTTCCGGAGGTTTTACTCAGTCGTAAAAGCAAATGCTGTGATTGAGTTCTACTAGCAGCCTTCGGACATACCAATTCCCAACTATCCAAACACCCTACCATACTTATAGTAGTCATCTGAAGAGGGGCACAGCAGGTAAAGCTGGTGTGCCGAAAATTTATTATTATTATTATTATTATTATTATTATTATTATTATTATTATTATTATTATTATTATTATTTTATTGTTGCAATACATACAAACTCGGTCAAAACCGGCATAAACATGTTGTACGGACACAAATGTCAAGTATTTCCATGTGTTTACCTTATTAAAATCTACTTAGAACTACTTAATATATCTTCTTCTTCTTCTTCTTCTTTTTCTTCTTCTTCTTCTGCTTCTCAAATGCCCACATTTGGCTATACTACTTAATATATCATTGTCCACATTATTTTTTCCAAACCGAACTGTGGATGCTATGTACGGTCGTGGCCGATTTGTACTCATCCCAGCATTCGCTCTTTGTACGGTGGAAACCACGAAAACCACCATCGGGATGGAGAACTTCTTGAAGTCTTCATTCTTCTTAGTTCAAAAATTTTCGCACTATCCTACACGTGTTCAAAATAATTGCTTTTTGCATCTCGATGTATGTGTTCGGTTGGAGACCAATTAGTTTAATACTGTCATGGAGTTTACGTGGAACAATGCCATTTGCTGATATAATTAACGGTATAACAGTTACATTATTCTGCTTCCACAACCTTTTTATTTCAATTGATAATTCCTTATATCTGTTTATCTTTTCCCGCCAAGTTGTCTCTACATTGTGGCATAAAGGGACGGCAACATCAATTAAAATCGTTTCTTGTTTCTTCTTGTCAATAAATATAATATCCGGTCTATTGTGATGTATGGTTTGGTCTGTAATAACTGCCCGGTCGTAATATAATTTGTAGTCTTTACTATCTAATACCTTTTCAGGCTTGTATTTGTAATACGCAGTGGTTGTGTTTATAAGTTTATACTTCATGGCTAATTTTTGATGTACAATGTTTGCAACTTGGTTATGCCTATGAAGATAATCTGTTTGACAAAGCATTTTGCACCCAGATACGATATGTTCAACTGTTTCGCCTTTCAAATTACATTTTCTACATTTATCTTCCACTGTGACGTCTTTCAGTATGTATTTTTTGTAATTGTTAGTCTTGATTACTTTATCTTGAATAGCGATCATAAATCCCTCTGTTTCGCTGAAAATGTCCCCGGACGTTAACCATTTGTTCGATGCTACCCTATCGACGCTATCCTTAAGAAGTTCTTTATAATGTCTGCTATGTAACGTCTTTTCTGATATTCTGATCTCTTTTGCTGTGTCAGAATTTAGTTTTTGAAGCAAGTTTAAATTTCCGTCATTTAAATTGAGGGGAGAAACCGACTTGTCTGCCGATACTATAGCTCTATGAAGTTGTGAATGTGGGCATTTTGTATAAAAGTACTTTCTCAGAATTTCAATTTGTTTATAATATAAATTGTTTAAATCAATCAAGCCTCTTCCCCCTTTTTCTCTAGGTAGAGTCACTCGTTCTATTGCTGACTTAGGGTGATGACTTCTGTATTTGGTGAATGTTGTGCGGGTGAGAATTTCTAGGGCATGAAGTTCTGTCTGTGTCCAGTTAATAATTCCAAATGAATATGTTAGTACCGGTAAAGCATAAGTGTTAATTGCTTTGATCTTGTTTTTACCATTCAATTGTGTTTTTAAAATGGATCCTATTCGTTTCTTGTATGCAGAAATTAGTTTACTTTTCATCAGTTTATGATCAATTCGTTTAGCCTGCGCAAATCCTAGATATTTGTATACATCTTCTTCGTCCATTACTCCAATCCGGTTGTTATTATTATTATTATTATTATTATTATTATCATTATTATTATTTTTATTATTATTATTATTGTTGTTGTTATTATTTTACAACTCACACGTGTGTTTGTTTATAAGTTGTTACATGCAGTATTTATTGCATCATGCAGAGAACATAGAAGGTCACACACGAAGACTTTCCGGTTGTCTCCTTCCCCCCCCCCCCCTCCTCCCCCCTTCCCCTCAATACTCGCGCAGACAAGTTCACCTCCTTAGTAGTAGTAATAATAATAATATACTTACTATAGCTTTCTACGATGCAAAATTCAAACAACTACAAATGGTATAAACGAGATTCGACCAATGGCGTTTGGTCATCGGCTCTCGAGGACGACCAATCGCGTGCGGCGCTGCGAGAAGAGTGTACGAGCTGGCTCGAGTCAGTAATTGCAACAACAGAACAGACAGAAGTGATTGAGGAGTTATTGTGAGAGGTCGTCTTGAATACACGTGCGTAAGATGAGGGCTGTAGAGCTAGGCGGCCAGCTGATGCTGTCTACTGTGCTGTGCGGGCTGCTGATTGGGGCGGCGCAGGGGAAGTACCACGCGCCCAAGGAGAAGATTGATGACGATGGTGAGTGCAGTTCGGTTAGGGGATGCAACAGGTGGAATAAGCATTTTTTTTTTTATTTTTATTATTAAAAATTACTCATTTTTAATGTTCTAATATTTTATGTCCATCGGATCTCAGAATGTTATAATATTAGATGCCAATTCCTCATCAACCAACCCCAATAAGCATTTTTTTGTTTTTAATTAAACATTATTCATTAGCAACGTAGTAATATTTCATATGCATCGGATCTCAGAATTTTGCTTTAAATTAGATACAATATTAGATGATAATCCCTCTCAACCAACCTCAATAAGCTTTTTTTATTTTTATTTTCTAGTGAAGAAATGTGAATTCATTTTTAAGGGCAAAGGATAGTCTCTACGTCAAAAACCGCAGAAAATGTTCCTTATTAAATAATATCTCAAGATTGCAACAAGAAAGCGAAAATCTAAATCAGCAGCGAACTTTGCTTTGGTAAGCCCTACAGATTGAATAAAATATTATAACCATTAACGTAGTATTTTGATTATAATTCGATAATTAGTAATAAAATTAATTATTTAGAAAAAAACATACTGATTATAATATAAGTCACGACTTAGCGCATTCAATGTGTAGGGCTTACTAAACCACAGTGCGCTGTTGATTAAGATTTTTGATTTCGAAGCCCATTCTTGTGATATAAATTAAAAATGAAAATTTGTTGCGGTTTTTGACGTAGGTGTATCCTTCCCTGTTAATAACTTTTCATAACAAAAATTACACATTTTAAAGTTGTAAACGTTCAATAAAATTAAAGTTTTGTTCAATTTTAATTAAATCTCTCTGTACCAGTGGCAAATGTCCCTATAGCTATTAGTTTTTGTCAGGGGGGAAAACTTAAGAAAAACTGGCAGTAAAAAGTTAATTAAATTCCGACGATACGTGCTCTTATACTTCAAGTTCTTCACAAAACGAGAAAATCTACCCCCCCCCCCCCCCCTCTTCGTTACCATACAGTGTATTTAATAAACGGTGACTTTGGAGCCGTCCTAGCAACGAAGCACTCAATAAATTCAAAGTTGTTCTGAATCGGCCTTGTTGATTCTGGCATTTGTCCGCAGGTGTTCGCACTGTCCAATCACTGATTCATATGTTTCGTATTTGAAATATCGATCTTTGATTGGTTATCGCTCACTCGTCGATGGTGTTCGAAGCCTACAGGGTTTGTTTAGTCACTTTAAATTAAAGTCCCCCACTGCAAATCAGTTTAATTACTGAGTGGGTAGACTCTAAATGTGAATTTATTTTATTTATTTATTTATGTATATAGGGCACAGACATTTCCCCTTCTGTGGAACGAAAAACATTTTCGAGGGTTTGGGTTAATCAAAAGATCATTTTTGTTCATACTAGCGGAAAAGATTATCTGTCCGTGTTCAAAAGCCGCGCGGCGGGGATTGAAAGTTTGCTGATCAGCAATTTAGTGGCTTCTTATATCTGATGTTAAAAGTTGATTTCTTTTTTCGTAAATCACGCATATGTTGTTCCAATGTCATAAATATTAAATATAGTAAAATATCAACAATTTAACTAATATAGTATATCATTTGTGTATGTGTAGCAATACCCAGAGATAATTTATCTTGAATTATCTAGCTAGGATTTGCCTAACTTAGGACAACTTAGAGTTAGGTATATTTGTGAATCCAGACCCAGCTATGGATATACAGTCGCGTACAAGTTGAGGTATCCTCGAAATGTTATGTCCCCTAACACGCCCACTGTGGCTCATGTGGGGTGCAGAGTTCTCTTGGTTGTACCATATATCCCCTATTTAGCAGTTGCCAAGTCAGGATATTGCCTCTCCTATCGTTTGGATGTCTGGAGAACCAGAAATACCCTCATTTGGTGGATGCTTAAGGTTTTGTCGTCTTCACGTGTATTTAATCTTGCGTTAGTATTCGTTCAGCAAACGTTCCTGAGTGTTATGTTGCGTCAGTCCCCATTTAGTGCTAATACAGCACCGTAAAAGCAATTGTTACTGAACTAGAGAACATCTCTGGCCTTCTCTTCTTTCAGTCACTAGACAGTTGTTTGTGTCGTATGTTACAACCAGAGCCAAGAAGTTGCAAGGCAAATAAAAATAAAGAATTTCGTATTTGGATTGCACAAAAGCGCGGGAAATTGTTGGTGGTCAACGATCATTCAAAATTTCGTTTTGATCAGCTTTTTGAAATTTTGTGTTGTTTTTGCCCATCCCATGTTTACTTCGTTTTTGCTAATTCCATATTTTCATATTTTGTCAACAATTTATGTTTTAAAATTTAAAAAAATCTCTTTCCTATCCTCATTAATTAGGTATTAGGACCTGTACGTGTGTATTGGCCGAAACTTTACAAAAATCCCATAGATCTTGCCTAAATATAGTTTGCGTGAAAAATCGCGAACATAAACTCCTCAATTTTATAAATATTATCTACTAGCTGTGCCTCTTCAAATTTAATAACAATTCGTTTTTATGGCGAAGCTCATGCCTACCTCTACTAAATCCGAGACAGTGTTGGTCCCAGACTTGTCACTATTTGTCGATACAAATGACATGACTGCTTGAGAACGTGTTTCTGTTTCGTTCGCTGGGGCTTAAGCTCTGGAAAGAAAATCTGTCTCCCGTTTTTACACCTTCAAAAGGAGGGGTTACACTAAGGAATATTGGGCTGGAGTTTTGTAAACAAAATAAGCCTAGTGTTGTTTCGGACACGAGGATAGAATGAAACGTTTCGATAACAAATCCGCATTCACGTAAACGCGGAAATGTAGAATCGTGTGTTCGTTTCGCCCAATACGGAAGAACGACATTTTAAAGCGTACATGATTGACTTGAACGCGGGTTAAACATCTAGGCCGCTGCGTCGTAACTAATGCCTAGAGCTGCAGCTGTCAAAACTGTCAAGTTGGAGTGCCTGTCTTCATAGTCAACCCCTAGTCCAGGCGATCTAGGCCCCGCTGCGTCGTAGCTAATGCCTAGAGCTGCAGCTGTCAAAACTGTCGTCAAGCTGGAGTGCCTGTCTTCATAGTCAAACCCTAGTCCAGGCGATCTAGGGTCGTAGCTAATGCCTAGAGCTGCAGCTGTCAAAACTGTCGTCAAGTTGGAGTGCCTGTCTTCATAGTCAACCCCTAGTCCAGGCGATCTAGGGTCGTAGCTAATGCCTAGAGCTGCAGCTGTCAAAACTGTCGTCAAGTTGGAGTGCCTATCTTCATAGTCAACCCCTAGTCCAGGCGATCTAGGGTCGTAGCTAATGCCTAGAGCTGCAGCTGTCAAAACTGTCAAGTTGGAGTGCCTGTCTTCATAGTCAACCCCTAGTCCAGGCGATCTAGGCCCCGCTGCGTCGTAGCTAATGCCTAGAGCTGCAGCTGTCAAAACTGTCAAGTTGGAGTGGCTGTCTTCATAGTCAACCCCTAGTCCAGGCGATCTAGGGTCGTAGCTAATGCCTATAGCTGCAGCTGTCAAAACTGTCAAGTTGGAGTGCCTATCTTCATAGTCAACCCCTAGTCAAGGCGATCTAGGGTCGTAGCTAATGCCTATAGCTGCAGCTGTCAAAACTGTCAAGTTGGAGTGCCTGTCTTCATAGTCAACCCCTAGTCCAGGCGATCTAGGGTCGTAGCTAATGCCTTGAGCTGCAGCTGTCAAAACTGTCGTCAAGTTAGAGTGCCTGCCTTCATAGTGAACCCCTAGTCCAGGCGATCTAGGCTCCGCTGCGTCGTAGCTAATGCCTAGAGCTGCAGCTGTCAAAACTGTCGTCAAGTTGGAGTGTCTGTCTTCATAGTCAACCCCTAGTCCAGGCGATCTAGGGTCGTAGCTGATGCCTAGAGCTGCAGCTGTCAAAACTGTCGTCAAGTTGGAGTGTCTGTCTTCATAGTCAACCCCTAGTCCAGGCGATCTAGGCCCCGCTGCGTCGTAGCTAATGCCTAGAGCTGCAGCTGTCAAAACTGTCAAGTTGAAGTGCCTGTCTTCATAGTCAACCCCTAGTCCAAGGATGGCGAAGCTTTGCCCAAAAGGGCGCGCAATGGGTTCAATCGACACTCAGAAATGAAAATTGTAAACCCTGGTATGCTAGAAATATGTGTTTATAATAATTACAGATTCTAATAAATTAATTAATTATGTACCAACAATTGACCCCGCGGGTAAATGCAGTATAGGACGATAAGCAACAACAGTATTATCATTCTAGGCTATTTATATGTCTGGTTCAAACACTCTCAAGGCAAATATGAACATGTTTATTCACACTATACGTTCTAGTGTATTGGAAACCTGTAGATGCTTTTCGTTTTCCATAAAAAAAAACGACATTCCTAGTAACAGTTTGTGCTAGTATGGAATGGGCAGTCTATGAATAACGCCGTAGAGAACAAAGTATATGATCGTTCGTGTGTAGAATGCCACCGAAATATACCCGGAACCTCACCTAATACAAGACAACTGAAAAAGTGTGATTTTATTTTTATTTCCGTTTTAATTCCATGAGAGTATTCTCACAAGTATAGACCAACCATGCACACAAACACGACCGATCCTGCAGGCTTGACGTTATCATCTAACCTATTTCAATTCCTTGTCGTGATAACCTCTTTGTATACGTAGCTAGCGGAATCGCGCCGTGATCTTGTAAAACAATGGAAATTGAGAGATCCCAGACGTCCTATAAATACAGAGTTTTATTATGAACGAGTTTGTAACGGCCGAAAAGCCTGGCCCCGAAGGAGCTTAAGCCCCTCCCCTTTCCGCCATACTCTTTTCATGAATCACAGGCTCGTGTGTTCATAAAAATTATTTACTACATACATGGAGGTCGCATTTATTATTAATACAAAGGTGAGTCGGTGGTGCCGTATTGTACAACAATGTACGGGGCACTGAATAAGATAACACGACGCACGGCCGCCATTTTATATGTAGACTGTATTAGCCAGCCATCTTGTCTATATGCAAGACCCATAATGCAACGCGCGCATGCGCCGTGAATCCCTCGGGAAGATGTTTCGTACATACCACGCACGTTCCGAGAGTGAGGTTTGGGTCAAATAGCTTTCGTTCTGCCCGGTTGCAGCCTCGCAAAGCGTGCGTGCCGTGCGTGTAGAATACGCACACACCAGCTGCTCGGTTTCAATACGCGGTTTGGCTGGGGCGATTCGATTTGATTCGAGCCATATTGATAAATATGATGTATCCGTCAGAGCTGTTTCGTAGCCCCTTTACAACCCATTGAGAAATCACTGCTACATTATTTCAATATACCTTTTTCAGAATTGATCTAGGACCTTTAGATAGAGCTAATCACGGCCCTCTTGATCTTCAATGACAACAATGCTCAACAGAGAAATATACACCTTAACATTATCAAGGACACTTATTATTGACACTTATATTGATAGAGCTAATCACGGCCCTCTAGATCAATTCTGATAATCACGTTGATTATTTTGAAACGGAAGTATTATTTTGGCATGAACACATCAATTTTCTAGACATTAGACATAATGGGAAAATTCGAATCCATGGTTATAAGTTAGTACAGTAGTTCCTTTCGGGTTCGAATCTTAGCTTGGTCATGGATTTCATCAATGTCTTACTCGTATATCATTGTCTCGATTAGCTCAGTTGCCAAAATATGAGACGGTAAACCCAAGTACCGTCGTAAACTGCAAGTTATGGAGTGTAATTTCTTCTCAAATTCCAAGAAATATCCGCGGGCTCGTACGTACCGCTGTGCAGACAACTGGAAGGGGGTGGGTTTAATGGGGGTGTTGATGTCAGGCGTGATGAATGTTGACGCCACTGCAAGGGGAACATTCACCTCGTTTAGCGTCGACCATATCGCAGAAGTACACAACGTACTTTTAGCACTGCAACAATGGATGATATTCAGAATGGATCTATATATAGAAATTAGCTCTATCTAAGGGTCCTTGATAGTTATGTGAAGGTGCATTTTTCACTGTTGTGTATTGTTGTCATTGAAGGTCTAGAGGGCCGTGATTACCTCTATCTAAGGATCCGAAAAGTCCATTCAAACGCTGGGAAATGTCTTCAATAATAAATTATTATATCAGTTTTCCTATTTTGTTTTGTTTTATTTATTAAACAAAACGTGTTTTCCATTCAACACCTACAAAGGCTACCTCAAACAAGCACATTTTTTCCGGTTTGAACCATATTCCTATATTTTTCTGATAGTATAATCACAGATAACCTAATTAGTTATCTTTATCTGTGGTATAATCTTAAAGAATTGCCTTTTTGTGCACATGATCGTGATATTTTAAATCTTGAATATGCCTAATGTAAACATCCTTGTGTTAGTCAACCATTCGTTATTTTTTTGTTGCTAAATTCCATTGTTGCGAAGGGAAAAGATGTGTGTGATGGATTCCAAAATTTAGTTATCTTACACTTTGTTCCCACCAGGATAACATATAATAACAGGGTGTTAGTTATACCAAGGACATAATGCAACATTATTACCGCGTGTGTTCAATATTTGGTGTATCAAGTCTGTACTTCGGGTTTGTGTGTGTGTGTGTTGTGTATATAGATCCAGCAAAGTACGCCAGCGCTACTGGTTAATTGAATGAGATACACCCACACACACATTCTGGTTAGTTAGTACTATATAGCTCCACATCTCTGCTTGGGCGCCCTAATAGCGCACGCGGGGGCGAGGGTGGTATAGTCGCGTCAAGTTAGCTTGCAAGGTCTTGTCGTCACGGATTATGTCAAGTCCGTCCGCTCATAGTAGAAACGAATCGTTTAGAATGGTTTAGAGCTAATGCCCCATGTTTGTGTATTGAACCATTATAATCGGCTTGTAAACCAAGATTTACTAGAAAAACACAGTTTCCAATTTTATAATAACGGAAATCGAAAGAATGTCACCCTTTGAAAGAAAACGAATTGCAGGGAAATTACAACAACGCGTTACCTGTTGACCCTTTAAATCCTATTTCACGGTATATTAGACAAACGTCGGTCATCAGCTCTAAACGTTTTGTTTCAACTATGAGCGGACAGACTTTAATAGGGTATATAGTGACGCGTGTGACAACTACCAACTTGAATCTAGTTGCATTCCGTTCTCTTGCCTCAGGTATTGTAGTGATAATATCGGGCGCATGTTGTCAGACGTGGAGGGGTCGAATTCCATTCACGGTTGGTGCAGTCAATGCAGTGGACAATAACAATGCAGATATCGGGAAATCCCGCGGTGAATACCGTTGAAATAGACCGTGTAAAGCGATCGTCTGTTCTCAGAGTTTTTGGGGACATCTTGCTTCTTACGGCGCGGCCAGTATAGACACGTCGTGCTGTCAAGTTTTCACTAAACGAGCTTTCGAGTATTCGCAACACTTTCGGTTCGGAGCCAGGCTGCGCATGGCAACCCTTTTGCGTCGCCAGCTGTTTCTTGTTATTCATGTCTAATTTAGAATCAAACGTTTTACATAATATGTAGTTGACGATTTTATGTAAAAAACATGTATGCAAATATGCATGTTCCTTTATGCAAGGTAAAAATTTAATTACATATAATGTGTTTGACTATGAAAAGGAACAGTTGTTGATGTGTGCAGAAAACTTTCATAAACTGGGAAGGGGGTATTATTGCCTCCCCCTTCCCCTCCTCTCTCCGTCCGTGTTTTTTTCCGATCTTGTGAGTGCTGCATAATATCGAAAATGTGATTGATAACCCAAGATAAGAGCATAAATGTGTTTTTAAAAAGTTTCAATATTGTTATCCTGAGGATGGCTGTTTCGCAGAATGTAATTAATTACAAATCTTTAATTAGTTCGTGAAATAAAATATGTAACGACTCTACAATACGTGAAACATTTTTAACTTGGTTCTTAGTTGTTATGTTATGACATTTGGGTTATTAATCACATTTTCATTATTATTATCATCTCGAGTTTTCAATATATTACTGACATGCTCCAGCCTCCAAGTAAGTTCAAAACAACAATTACCAAAACTATTTATTTGTTTAGCGCGGGGAATTTCAAGATGACGCCTAGGGTTGGACTTTCTGTAGTACACTCTGACATACGTTAACCAAGGGTATAGTCCCGTCAAATTAACTTGCAAGGTGTTGTCGTGACGGATTATGTAATAGGGTAGTGACGCGTGTGACAACTACCAACCGAAATCTAGTTGCATCCCGTTCTCTTCCCTAAGTCTTACTGTTAATTTCGCTCGTTTTTTTCGCGCCTACACGTGGAACCCGAACCCAAACACTGAGCTGCACTTAATCCCGCCAAGTGGTTACAATCATGGCGGTCGTAGCCTACTACTTGGCTTCTAATTACGGGTCGGCTGTACTGTACTTGTACGTGTGTTCGTGATGCATTCTTTGTTGTGGGCGTACACAGTACACCGACTGCATATCGGCACTTTCACTCTCAAGTGACAGTCTAGACACTCAACACTCTTGTGCCCCCCTCACTGAGTGCGCTCTGTGAGAAGAATGCGTTATACTTGGTGTGCCACAAGGATCCGTTCTTTCGCCTGTATTTTATTTTTTATATTTATATATAGTTATTCAAGAAACACTCTTGTGCCCCCCTCGCTGAGCGTGCTCTGTCAGGAAAATATTTGGTGTGCTACAAGGATCCATTCTTTCGCCTGTGTTTTATTTTTTATATTTATATATATTTATTTATCCAAGAAACACTCTTGTCGTGGATGTTATGGAGAAATACAGAAATTAGAAAACGTTTGGATCCAGACGTTGAATTGCCAATCCCGATGGTCTAAGGGTCAAGGCGTCACCCGCCAAGTGGGTTCGATTCCCAGTCCGGGTTGGTTTTTTAATTTCTGGATTTCTCCGTATACATATATATATAATACATTTATTATCCAATGATATAGCGCATAAACGCACACAAGTCAGCACAGAGCTTTTTGCACAGACATACAGACAAGAAAACCTTCATTGCACTAAATTACATATATCCCAAAGTCTGAAATGTAATCGGCTGATTGTAAATGGAAATACAACTCTCGTACAATGAATTATATTTGACCTACACATAAGCTCGCACATAAACTATAATCATGGTTGATTTGAATCTAGAATCCACCTAATAATCATCAATCATTGAGTATTACTGCTGGAACAAACAATGTAGATGCACTTTATGTTGATCTAAAAACCTTGGATACATCTTGTTATATCTCTGTATCATATTACTAACGTGTACTGTTCGCTGACGCTAATTAAATCACATATGTCACAAGAAATAGCTTGGGAACATTCATGAACATGGATCATTATGATATTGAAAATAGAAAAGAGGAACATTAGGATAATGGAAAACTAAAATCAACAGAATTTAAAAGCATTGAATAATATACTGCCTGCAGCCCATATACCTGATTTACTAATCTACAACGCAATTCTGTAAACAGTGGACCAAGGGAGGAAACAATAGCACCACTACTATACAACACCAGACAAAAGACTCATTTTCATGTACATGCTCTAATACAAGAAAATACTCATATATTTCAAAGCGCGCACTATGTTTCAGCAAAACTTTGGAGATAAATTGCCACATAATGTATAAATTATGTCGCAAAATAAAGCTTGGCTTATTATGGAACTGTATTTTTAAAAATATTTAATAAATAAAAATTAAAAATGCATGTCTTTCTGAACACAACAATAGACTTGATCACAATGACTTAAATGTAAAGGTATACAATTCAGTCGCCATACTGTATTAGGGATATGAGGGAGAAGAAGAAAAGAAATAATTTTGCTTACACTCGGTTTTGGATTTAAGTTTAATTTGTGTGTAAACATTTGACTCACCTAGATGGGTGGTAATTGTTGAGTGTTGATGTCAATAGTGGTGGAATGATATTTCATATGACATGTTTACAATAACATCTTGCAACAAATATTCTAACAGAAGTCTGAATCATGTTATCCAACCAAATCAACATTTGGTGTGGATTCTTGTTACTAAACAAACACAGCCCTCTATTAAGATTAGACTTCTGGCCCGCTAGATATTTGGACCAGCCAACCAAGAGAGTGGAACAATATTATCCTGAATTATTTCGGAGCCGCGCTCAATCGCAAATTACAAACCTTGTTCTATAATGTAATTTTCCATAGATTGCTTTCACCAATTATTGTTGCTTGCCGTCGTATTGTTAATAGCCTTATTACGTTCGAATCATGTACAAAAACGGACGCATATACATAACTTGTTTGCAGCTAGCTAGACAATAATTCGTATGAGCTGAGATCGGAAACACGTTCAAGACGCGAGTATCGCAGCTGTTCCTATACTTATTTACGATTCCATCCACGCTAGACTACACTTCATTTGACCTAGTTACTGTGTAACTCAGACATTTGACATTTCCCTCGTCGCGATTAGCCTCGTAGCGTATCGCAGTGGCGTATCCAAAGGGGGAACCCCCTTTCGCAAAGGAAAAATGGAAAATTACCGTTTAGCTTTCAATAATGACACTATTATGTGTATTGTTGTAACTAAAAGCAAAAGCAATTACGAAAAATATGGAAATTATTAAGGTTCCTTTTATTAGCGGTTTTAAGGAGAAAATGTGTTGCCAGAAACTTACTAATTTTGTTATAGTTGGCCGCTGTAAAACGCACAGAATTGCACCAAAATGATTTAGACGAGACATTGTTTTCATTTTTTTTTTCAATACCCGGAACCCCTACTTACGTTTCGGTTCCGCGCTTTATAATATGGGTTGTCCCCCACCCCACCCTTCCCAATTCCTGGGACGCCACTGGCGTGTCGTCCTGTTTGGCGTATCTGATTATGCTTGAGTTGATCAATGAGGTTAGAATGATAAAGCGCTCTAGAATATACAAACAATCAGGAAGATGTAGTTTATGGTCGTAGGGTATAGAATATAGATTAGCTATAGTGAATGGTTGTCTAGTCATATTTCATCATTCATTATTATAAACTACTAATTTAGATACAGTGGTAGCCGGTATATACCGTGATAAAGCGCATGTGCTACCAGCAATTTATGTATAAATTATAATCAAACACTCTGGCAAATCATGTTATCCACGAACATATTGAGTTATACAGGGGGGATAGGGGATGGAACTGCAAACTCTAAAACCTCATCTTAATAAATAAATATCTTTTCTTGTTTTTTTTTTTATTATTTATTATTTATTTATCCCAGCACAGTTTATACAACCAGAAATACATAAGATATAATAAAAAAACATACACTTATCATCACAAAATAAATAGACACATAGAATTATACATAACAAAGAAACATCACATTACAATGAACGACACTTTTCTGAAAAGTAAAAGTTGTCATTAAAAACATCCATACCTAAGTCATCTCGTTGGGACAGTAGGTTATTAAAATTTGTTTGTACTCGTGGTAGATATGAGTATTTATGCACGCATATAGATGCTATCAAATACTGAGCACCAGACGACCTCTTTGCCCGCGGTGGTACGTACGTACCTATAGGTACGTGCGAGGTACGGTGCCTCCTTCAAACACCGTTTACTCGTTGCTCTTCGCGATGTATAAATCTTTTAAACGATGCGCTGCAATAACCTAATAATGTTACCCCGGCCAACACTGTATAATATAGAGCAAAGTCGTATAACAAAAAACGAGAAACATTTTCGTTCATTTTGTGTTCACATTATTAAAAGGACACTTGCTTTTCTTTGTCGGATCTTTCCTTGTAAACAACGTTTTTGTTCCTTCCCCATTCCCCATTCCCCTACCGCCTGTCTTAAAAGTTTGTAATATAAAACTTTGGTTTATAGCTTGTTACGATGGTAAATCTTGGCATAGTTTTCGTACTAGGTCTGTTCACGAACTATTGCTTTGCACATAATTTGAATAAGTAAAACCAACTCTTTGACAATTAATTTATTTATTGATTTATTAATTATTCCCATTCATTACAAAAGTGGATAGGGGTTGGCAGACAAGAGCACAGCTACAAACACACAGATTGACTGCCAACCCATACTAAAATTACTTAAAATCTAAATATATTAATGAACAAATAAATTATAAAAATATATAAAAGAACCTGGACATGATAATGATAACAATACAATACCGAATCTGGGGTCCAATCTGTGCATCCGGGCTAAAAGCCCGAGAGCCAAAAAGATTGGCTACCACTACAGCTGTAGAAAATGCTTCGGTAATTATCTGGCTTCATCCAATCTTGTCATAGGACGTGTCCGAATTTCGGTTCATTGTTTCTAATTCTAAGTGTAAGTTTAGATTTGACTTCATCAACCACATATTTGTTGATAATTGTTGATGACGTCGAATCTAGACTCTAGACTTAGAATTAGCAACTATAAATCGAAATTTGGACATGTCCTGTCAGTCACACTAAGCCCACCGTATGTTACTATGGATGTATAGTCCCTTCAAATTAACTTGCAAGGTGTTGTCGTCACAGATTATGCGTAATAGGGTAGTGACGCGTGTGACAACTACCAACTTAAATCTAGTTGCATCTCGTTCTCTAGCCTCAGGTAGTTTAGTGATAATATCGCCTGACTGTTGTCAGACGTGGTGGGGTCGCATTCATTCACGGTCGGTGCAGTCAATGCACTGGATAATAACAATGCAGGTATCAAGAAATTTTGAGGAGAAAGCCGTTGAAAAAGACCGTGTGGAGCGACCGTCTCTTCTCAGAATTTTAGAGGACACCTTGCTTGTTACAGCGTGGCCAGTATACACAGTGTGTACAGTAAAGGTCTCTCACACCAAGAAGTAAGATAGTGTCAAGGAAGTCAGGACGGCCCACAATTAGTTTCCAACGTAACAAGTGCGAATCACTAACGTTTTTCCCGATTATCTATTACAATTTGGTTGTGTTAAGTTTTTTGGAGGAAACCTGCTTCCACGTTTTCTTGTACGTTACCGTCAAAACACTTACCACAACCAAATTGTACTAGATAATCGGGAAGAACGTCAGTGATTCGCGCTTGTTAAGTTGTGAGCTAAATGTGGGCGGTCCTGACACTATCTAACTTCTTGCTGTGAGAGACCTATAGTGATGTTTTGATGTGAGACAGTCAGGCAGCTATAGACCTAGGCCTATCCGAGAGATCTCGTTCTTATCACAGCGGTGTCATGGGTGCACTGGCTTCCTTGACTCGCTGCTATGCCAAGATAAAGCAACGCCCCTCAGATGCCTTGTAAAACTACAAGCCACTCATTTTAGATTCGCTATACTGCGCCCATGGGGGGGGCCCTACACTGTAATCGCCCACACTCGAGTCAAGAGTGGGCGATGTGTTTCTTTACTTGCAAGGAGGGTGCTATTAAATTAATTGAACGTTTTTCAGGTATGTGTGTTAAAAATAAAAATATTAATTCAGATTGGTAAGGATAGAAATATGTCCGCGCTGGGGTACTAGTTCAAATACACGTCCATTTCTCATGGCTATAGTCAAGGCGATGAAAATGATGATGATAATGGTAATTTGTTACTATTAAAATATGTTTTGAACTAGCTTCGACAAACGTAATTTCTCTTGATTAAAACATAATAGGTCATTTTAAGCCAATTGCGAACGATGTCAACTTCCGTGTTTATATATTATAGAGTATAGACTGAATCATGGGAATTACTAAGTATTCAGGATTAAGATGGTTGTGACACTGAGTTGACTAACATCTCATGCATACAGAACATCATTCATTAGCCAATAGAATTACAGTTTATTTATTAAAATTCTTTAGACACAGCTTCAATAACTCATTAGTAACACAAGATGTGTTTGCTGTGCAGTTGGTAGTACTACAGCTAAAGAGGTCAGCGGTCACCGATCACCCCAAACAAGGGGGTGTGCTTGTGGTGTGGGCCACATGTAAAAGTGCCCGTCTCTGTTAATTCTCACTGAATTGTTTCCCAACGTTTTTTCCTGCATTTTTCAACATCTCTACTAAGATAACCTGCTTCTCCAAAAATATGTATTTTTTAGATCGTTATGACAAATTGTTGATTATGTATCCTATACTGCAGTCTTTAAGATATCACAATGTCACGGAGTTATAGGACATAGGGACTACTTAAAGACATCTTGATGACATCTCTATATTATATCTTGTCGAATATTTTCCAGATATCAGTCGTATCTTCTTATGTTGTCTTTCACTTTCAGATATCTTTAAAGAATCATTGACTGTCTTTAATATATCTCTAAAGTGTCATTATGAGACTGTCTTTCAGATATCTTTATGACATCTCTACATATCTTGCCGGATATCTTCAAGAATCAGTCGTATCTTTTTATGTTCTCTTTTAGATATCTTTCAAGTATCATCATTTGTGAGGCTGTGATTGATACCTTTTCAACTATCCCCCGCTCTAATAGGTTGAAGAGGAAGCCCTGCGCGTATCGGATCGTATAGATGGAATCACATCACAAATAACACGTCGAGTCTGCTTGTTTGTTCGCAAGAGCGCCGAGGCTTGCAACAGTATCCGATTACTGCTTACTGGACCCCACGTCGTGACGTCAGTGGTAGCGATCATATGATATTGTGCCGCGCTATCTCTGCCAGGGCAATGTGCGCGGGCAGGGACGTTGCCATGGGGCTAGCCATTCTTCCTGTTTAGTCACAATACAGAAACAAATGACAAGGAATTGACAAGGTGGCTCGTTGGTCCAGTGGTTTAGCATCCCTGCTTCCAATGCAGAAGTTTTTTAACTTCAATTAAGGATTCAGTTCCATTACTTCTTGTCTTAGGAATAGGTAAACGGTGACTTTGGAGTCATCCTAGCAACGAAGCACTCAATAAATTCAAAGTTGTTCTGAATCGGCCTTGTTGATTCTGACATTTGTCCGCAGGTGTTCGCACTGTCCAATCACTGCACCAATTCATATGTTTCGTATTTGAAATATCGATCTTTGATTGGTTATCGCTCACTCGTCGATGGTGTTCGGAGCCTACAGGGTTGGTTTAGTCGCTTTAAATTAAAGTCCCCACTGAAAATCAGTTTCGTTAGTGAGTGGGTATACTCTAAATGTGAATTTATTTTATTTTCTATTTATTGCGACTGGGCTGAGGGCTGAGGGGAATGGCGGGGTTTTCACTTCACATTTACAAACTAGTATAGGTATTGAAATCAATACCGAACATATAGTAGAAATATATTTTATTAGTGTTATAAATCTCACGTCACCATTTTCTGTAACTTCAGTTGGAAAAAAATGTTTAGAAACAATTCGAAAGCCAAATAAAACGGTCAGTGACAATATAGCCTTCTGAGAAACATATTAAATTAAGGCATACTTGTTTTTATTCGCATGTCGCGAAACCAGTGCTCTAATTTATGTCTGTATTCAAGGAAACAATAAACCTGTATAATAGTATACACTTTTGTTCTTGAAAATGTAGAACCACACTTTGCGTTACTGCTGTAGTAGCAGATAGCTTGAGATCGGGTACCCGGCCAATACACTTTAGAACTACAACCCAAACCGGAAGTAGAACCCTGAACCTATAAGAGCAGGAAGAACCTCACAAGGTCATTTAACCATGGACATATAATAGTAACTTCGTTACTGGACCTGAATCAGCTAACAATTAATAATGTACCAATTAAATATGTATGTATGTATGTATGTATGTTCTTTATTAACCAGCATGAGCTTTCGCTCTTTACAGTGGCTTTAGCTAGCCACGGAAGAAGGCGGTTGGCAGCCATTTCAGCCCTTAAGTTTTGGATTTTGACATTGTTCACATTGTTGTTGTGACTGTTGATGTGTAATTGCTTAGCGATAAGGGATAAAATGCCCGACAGTATCAAAAACTGAAAATGAGAATCGCAGACGCGTATTCCAACCATGCTGCACATCAAGATAGTTGTAAGGCCATGATTTAACCTTCTAGTTATTTTATTTTAAATTTACAAACAAAAAACTTAAGATATAATTTGATTATAAAATGTTCTTTGAATAAAATAACATCCCACATGCTTACTGACCGTTATTTTCATCAACCTAGGCATATTGATTCGTAAATTAGATTGCGTCAAAACTAAAACAAATTGGGTGAGTGCGAGAGAGTCGTTAGAGTAAATCCTATACTGGCGACGCCGTAAGAAGTTCCCTAAAATTCTGAGAAGAGACAGTCGCTCCACACGGTCTATTTGAACGGTATTTAACGCGGGATTTCCCGATACCTGTATTGTTATTGTCCACTGCATTAACTGCACCAGCCGTGAATGGAATGTGACCCCACCACGTCTGACAAAAGGCGAGAGGTGGCTCAGCGGTAAGACGCGAGGCTCTAGTTCGGGAGGTCGCCGGTTCGATTCCGGCCACCGGCAGTTCTGACTGAAGGTTTTTTCCGAGGTTTTCCTCAGTCGTAAAGGCAAATGACTGAGTCATCAGCCCTCGGACATTCCTTCCCAACTATCCAAACACCCTTAGTCACCTGAAGAGGGGCAGTACAGGTTAAGCTGGTGTGCACCCTATAACAGGGATTCCTACAAAAATTATTATTATCTATGCAAGAGAACGGGATGCAACTAGATTTAGGTTGGTAGTTGTCACACGACACGTGTCACTATCACTACCCTATATTACATAGTTCGTGACGACAACACCTTTCAAGTTAAGTTGATGGGACTTACCCTTGGCTTACGTATGCAAGCGAGTGTACTACAGAAAATCTAACCCTTGGCGTCATCTTGAAATTCCCCGCGCTAAACAAATAAATACAGTCTTGGTAATTGTTGTTTTGAGCTGACTTAGAGCATGTGTTGTATATTATTACTCATGCTTATGAATGTTTGCTATTAGCCAGCCTTTACGATCAACATACTTAACACTATATGATTCACTCCATCTTAATAACTCTGTAAAGAGTAAAGCCCCAACCACAAATGTCGGTATCGGTATTGAAATCGCAATTCGGAAATCGCGAAAAAGTTAATTTACATGGTTATAATGGGTTAGTGTAATCTGTCCCCCGCTAAACTGACCCAGCAATAAACTGCGCCAATATCAACCATACCCAATAACCTTGGAACTTTCGTGGGATGTCAGGCAGCTGGACAATTGACATTGACGCAGTTTACATTGGCGCAGTTTACATTAGCGCAGTTTACATTGGCGCAGTGTACATTGGCGCAGTTTACATTGGCGCAGTTTACATTGGCGCAGTTTACATTGGCGCAGTTTACATTGGCGCAGTTTACATTGGCGCATTTTACATTGGCGCAGTTTATCGTTGGGTCAGTTTACCGGGGGACAGATTACAGGGTCCCAGAACGGGTGTAGTAGGCCTTGTGCTCGTAGTTCATAGATTGTATCGTACCAAAGATTACTGAAATCCCACATTGAATCACTCTACCACAGCTAAGGGCCAGTCTTACAATGTCCCAATAATCATTTATTCGTGGAATAGCCATAATTTTCTCCATGGCAACCACCAATCAAAACACTTAAAATCCGCCAAATAGCTTAATTAATTGCTACAAATAACTTTTGTTATTAAGAGATTTTAATACAGGCCCTAAAAATAATAACACTTCTAAACACCGCTAAACGTCGATTTTAAAACGAAATTTGAAAAAAAAAATCATTTTCACGGGTCTCTGCGTATGATACAGAACTGCGTATTACAACTGCGTATTACGCTTCGAAGGCAATTCGTAAAACCGCTTAGACCGTTTTACTGAAAATGTTATTGCTTCTGTTCAATGTGTTCAATGTGTTCCCCATATGTGCAAAACTGTGACGAAACCGTTGTTGTTGTTAAAGATCGTCAATGTCAGGGCCAATAGGAAACGCTGTCGCAACTTAGAGAAGGAAATACTATATGAGGAAATACAATATGATATCTTGTTTCAAGCTGGACAGTCAATATTTATGTTATTGTAATTAAGGCCAGTGTAGAGCACAATGCCCTCTTTAGCCTGATGAAGGATGATTGATGAATGATAATGAGGAAGGGATGAGGGGAAGCCTGGTACCGGCACGTAGCCTACTCCTGTCGAAAAATACCAAGAGAACCATCGGCTTTACGTCCCATCCGAAAGGACGGTGTAACTAGGATAGGTGGTATAGGCGTCTCCAACCTAGGGCTGAACCATTGTTATTATTGATTATTATTATTATTATTATTATTATTATTATTATTATTATTATTATTATTATTATTATTATTATTATTATTGTTATTGTTATTATTATTATTATTATTATTATTATTATTATTATTATTATTATTATTATTATTATTACTTTTATCATTACTGTTATTGTTATTATTACCCGAGGAGTTATACATGTTGTTGTAGTATAGTAGAAATAATGTGTCGTACCCGTTCACAAGATAACGAAGATAATTATTTCCAGCAATGAGTTGTCTAGACAACCGCAACAACAACAACAAGAATATTTGTGCGAAACGTTGCGAAAATGTTGGTAGAACTTTGCTCCATGGCTTTGTGCGTCTTGGACAAGGGAACCTAAGGCACGCATGGTTTGGTCGGCGATAACCTATGCTCATAGGTCACCTCCTCGCCTTGCCTTGTCTTGTATTGCCTTGCAGCCACAGCCACCTTGGGTCTAACATTGCTTCCGCACACATTTCACAAGGACCAGCAACATTCACTATGTCAACTAAATTAGTGCAATAATATTAATTCAATGACTTTTATTAAAAGTTTTTTTTAACATATAATAATTGTAGTAGCTGATATATTTTATTTTTTCAGTATACTAAATTGGGTATTTATGGAGTGTGCTGTTACACTTCGAAGCTTGAACTTTACGTTTGAGGAAGGTGTCATCAATTCTGAAAATCATATTTTCACCAAACTAGAAGCAATGGATTTATACCGCCAAGTGGTTTCGTCTCAATTGACTTCCCTTCTCATTTGAGTTTATTTTTAATATTCGACCCTCGTAGCAGAAGGTTTATCGCATTCTCTGAATTCTGTCCCGGCAAAATTGGAGCCACTTGGGTAGTCAATAAACCTCATGCACTAAGTTGTAGGAGCTATAGGAACTAAGTGGCCCCATCCCTTCCCATCCCTTCTCGTTCGATCTCGAACCTCAGTTTCCGTCTAATATTTCCCGGCGGAGTCTGGAGGACTTGCGGGCTATTACGCGCAAAGCCGTTCCATCAGAAAACTGGAGCTCTTTATTCTTCACGGATCACAACTTGCCAATCCCAGTTATAAACATGACACAAGACGAACTGCATTGCCGACATTCTTAGAGAACCGAAGATAGTTATTAAAATCTGGTGATACAGACACATTTATGAGGTCACACATCATTACAAATAGCGTTTAAAAATATATTTTTAAATTTTAACACTGTTAAATTTGCTTTAGAGTAATTATTCTCATGGTTAAAAAATAGCAAACGATGTTCCTTGAAACAGGGACCTTCGGTTGGTCACCTATAAAACTTTTTAAGACAGTGGTCGTTACTAAGGAGGCTTGTACTCTATATTAAGCGCAAAAAGCGTTTACAAAAGAACTACGGGAATCCGTTGAGGTTCGTTGAAACAACGTGCATGGAAGGTGATGTAGATATAAGGATCTGAGGTCGGTATGAGACTACTTACGTTGGTGCCATAATATAGAATGACTATTTCCGGTGTGGTATAGTGGACCCAAGATTACTTTGCATCTGCTTTCGTCACATCCGGGGAAGTCGTAGCCAACCAGCGAACCGCCTGAGACACATCCGGGCCAATACCGATCGCTGATTGGCTACGAACCAGTCGCCTGTGACGAAAGCATGTGTAAGGTAGTCTTGGGACAACTATAAATTGCACTATATGGTACATAAGCTGTTGAGCAAGAGATTTGCAGGTAGATATGTAGTGAATGAAGCAGCACTTTAGTCATCATAATTGCTCATCACTGAGTACGTACGGAGTAGATGAACCAAAACCGTTGTATAGTTGTTCCAACACTGCCTTACACATGCTTTCGTCACAGGCGAGGCACTCGTAGCCAACTAGCGAACCGCCCGAGACAACCCCGCGCAAATACCGATCGCTGATTGGTTACTAGTGCCTCGCTTGTGACGAACGCATGTGTATGGTAGTCTTGGGACAACTGTTTTAATTATATTAGGTGGAGAAGCCAGACTAAATGCAGTCCACGTCCTCCTCTCTCCTTTTTCCACTCCTTAACGTCCTACTTTTCCCTCTCTTACAAACACCACCCGACGTCATATGATCAAAGATGTCGAGTACGTCGTTAAAGATCAAATAATCATAAACATCAAATTTCATAATGTTTTCATTTGGTTGTACAAAACAAGCAATGAATGTATGTACGTTGATGAGGCGTCACTACTTTATAGGGTACGCACAACACCAAAACACAACAATGAAACAAATGAATTGAACCGATGGACAAATAACAAGCCGTCAAAAAATTAAATGTTCTGAAGTTGGAAAATTGAAATGTTCAAAACGTTTACAAACTTTTAGATCGTTGTTGTCCATCATTGAACAGAAATTTGAACTGGCGAGCAGTTAACATCGTCAAAACTAAGTGTTTTTCCCCCATTATTCGCAAAGCTATTACTTTGACAGCTTGTTGTTTGTCTATCAGTTTCATTGTTGTAGTTCGGCTGTGACGTCAGTTGCAGGTTCCCTTAAGTGAAAGATGAGGTATAGACTAACTGTGTTATTGTTGTTGTTGTTGCAGAGAGCCGGACGTGCTCGGCGGCGGAGTTCCAGTGCAAGAACGGTCGCTGCATCCCAGAGCGGTGGCAGTGTGACAACGAGAAGGATTGCAGCGACGGTAGCGACGAGGACCCCAACACATGCCGTGAGTACGACGTACTACGCCTTACATTACATTACATTACAGTGTCGTACGCCTTGTCTTACATTACACGACGTACTACGCCTTGCCTTACATTACACGACGTACTACGCCTTGTTGTGAATAAAGGTTACATACACGGTAGTAGCGTTGAGTGAGTAATATAGGGTAGAGTCGCAACGCAATCGGCAGTTTGTCTACCGCCTTATGCTGCCCAACATACTTTAGTCGGGTAGTAGAAGTTCGCCAAGCGACGCGATGACGTAGTTTTCGGCTGTCTTCGTATATCTTCGGTGAAGTAGCCGACCAATCAGGCTCCGTCATCACGTCGCTTGGCGAACTTCTACTACCCGACTAAAGTGTGTTGGGCAGCATAAGGCGGTAGACAAGCTGCCGATGGTTTGGGGCCTCTACCGTATATTAGGCCGACTCACTCAACGGTCGTACGCCTTGCAGCTACAATTATTGCTAACAACAGTGATTTTCGATTTCGCGTCGCAGTCTTGAGATAAAATAACAAACAAAAAATGCGTGCGATTTTTTTATCAAGACTGTGCGAGACGCGCGCGGACACCTGCAGCAATGCGCTAACACAGACTTCGAGTTAACCATCTTACGCTGTGCTAAAAAAAACATGGAATATGATATGACCCAAGATATAATCATTCCCCAGACAATTGTATGTCCTTTCTTCTAGACATCGTATTTTTTCAATACTAGGAAAACGCTCTGTTTGACGCGTTGATAAGCGAGCGCGTCCATATCTACGAACGTTCTGGCGAAAAGATCTCAAAGCTAATAAAAACAACAATTAACAACAATTCAAGAACGCACATTGCAAAAATTTGTCTAATTCCCATAGCTATTATAATTCCCGATATTGTTGAATGCAGTGCCATGTGCGTTGCTAAGAATTTTCTTTGTCATGTTTTCGTCGCGGTCCGCCACCGTTACTAACAGTTATTGACAGCAATAGAAATGTAATTTCTGCCTCTAATACGTAACCAATCACGTCTAAATTAGTATATTCGTGACCGGATGAAAATGTACTACAAGATAGCTACCTCACATTTTGCTGTTACTGTTTTTCAGAAAAATATTTTCGAGTAACTTTTGTGTAACTTTGCCAATATTGATCAGATAGCCATTAAATGAACATATTCGTGACCGGAAAAAGCTTTAAAAAAATATGGCTATCTCACATTTTGCCGCCATTTTGTTTCAGAAAAATATTTTGTAGTAACTATGGTGTAACTTTGTAACTTTTCAAACGATTTTGCCTCAAAACTATACACCTTCAATCCACATCGAGGCTTGTGGATGGTCCAAATTTCAAGTTGATCGGACTTTCCGTTCGACCGCTATCGACGGACATAAAAAAAAAAAAAAAAAAAAAAAAAAACAGAATGAAGTGCCGTTAGAGTATAGTACGGTACAAAAAAAAAAAAAAAAAAAAAAAACAGAACGAAGTGCCATAAGAGTCTCGTGGAAACGCTCGCTTCGCTCGCTTAACAAAAATCCATGTTAAATGTGCTGTAATTTAAAGTTTACTATGTGTCTGGCGTATTTTCGTCTGAATACATCGTAAACTTGAAATCACAGCAAGTTAAACATGGATTTTTGTATAGAAAAAATACAATCTCCTTAAGAAAGGGCATACAATTGTCTGGGGAATGATTATATTTTGGGTCATATTCCATGTGTTTGGGGCACAGCGTAAGATGGTAAGCTCAAAAGTTTGTGCTAGCGCATCGCTGCAGGTGTCCGCGCGCCAGTCTTGATACAAAACTCGCACGAATTTTTTGTTTGTTATTATATCTCAAGAATGCTACGCGAAATCGAAAATCACTGTTGTTTGGTAAGCAGCTTACAGACTGAATGATAATTATAAAAAACATTGTAATCAGTAAGGTAGTTACTTTGATAGCTAAATCCGTAGTTAATAATAAAAAATCAACACAATTAACAACTGAACTGATTATTACATTACAATGTGTGATAGTATTTAGTCGTTATAGGGCTTACCAAACCATAGTGCACTATAGACTCAGATTTTCTGTTTCGTGTAGCACATTATTTGAAAACGAAAATTTGTGTGTGACCTTACCCACACGCTTTACAAGCCTTGACACAGTCGCTTATACATACATTACAAGCGACTTACAAACATTCACAGTTGTAACAATCACATACTTTACAAGCCTTGACACAGTCGCACAAGCACATACAGTCATTCTTTACAAGCGACTTACAAGCATACACAGTCGTACCATTCACATTTTACTAATTTACTGTGAGTGTCTACGCTTATACATCAGAATACTTCATTTTGTACCATTACAAGCTTCGATAAGTATAGCCACAATGTTTTTGGTATCAACTCTTAATCTTCAATCTTCAATCTTCAATTTTATAATGGTGAAGTGCCTCGTGTTTTTGTTTTTTTTTGTAATCAATAAACTTAGTGACGAGTTAACTGTATATAAATCCCCCTTCCACCCCATTCTGCGTCGGCAATGCACATTGATGCTCACTTCCATACCGTGCCAGCAACGAACGGCGCTGCTAGAGTAGAAGAAAGCTCTCCCCTCCCCCCCTCCAGGGAACAAAGTAACAACAAACTTTCGGGGTGCCGTGTCATCCAAAACAGACTCATCATCGTCAGCTGTCACCAAAACTTCTACTCTCTACTACACTTTTCTTCAATCCGATTAGGCTCGCCTGAAAGACTTAAACATACTTCACGACGTTCCGCTACGATTGTTCCTTCAAATTAGCTTCATTAATATGAGACGTCAAGTCTACTTGAAAGTTTTGCGTTCCATGTTTGCGTCACATTAGTATATATACTTTACTTTATACTTTATTGCAGAGAGCCAGTGTAGGGCACAACGCCCTCTTTAGCCTGATGAGTGATGAGTGATGATTGATGAATGATAATGAGGAAGGGAGGAGGGGAAGCCTGGTACCGGCACGTAGCGTACTCCTGTCGAAAAGGACCAAGGGGCCATCGGCTTTACGTCCCATCCGAAAGGACGGTGTAACTTTGACCAGTCATATAGGTTTCTCCACTAATCTGGACTGCCGAGCAGTTGACGAGAAGAACGAAGCTGTTACACAGGCTTTCGAACCCTCCAATCTACTCTAACCAACGGTAACTAGTGTTTCAGAGGAGAGTGGTCACCCATCCACCTCCTGACCTAGCCCGAGGTTGCTTACTGTATATAGGATGTCTTGTGTCTGTAGTGCGTTCTCTTGTTTATTGCTGGTTTGACGTCACGCACAGAGTTTGGTGTAGTGGGCCTTTTACAGCGATCGCAGCATTTTCCAGCTTCAATTGACAAATTTCCCGACGGATGGGTTAGGTATCGCCGTAGAGATTGAATCCGTAGGGTGGAAATATGTATTCGATTTCCATGTGCAAACAGCCGCGGGCGTTTTATATGTCTGCGTGGGATTGAGCCATGTTTGCTGTCACCTGCAATATGACGCGTTAAAGAGTGGATTCCTCAAATCTGTGGTTCACTATATATGTATACTACATTACATTAGGCCTACTGGTATCCTAAATCTTGAGAATCTACGGAAATGAAACATAAATGAAAAGGAAATAGTCTGCAGGAACAACTTATACGTGGTGGAGAAAAAGCTTGTACATTTCAAGGCTGCTGTATTTAGTATAGAGATATTTTTTACCAGTAATTTTCTCTAAGTTTAGCATTTTGTAGCATTTCTTTTCTCTTTTCATGAAAACATTGAATATAAGGGGGTTTCTTAGAAAATTGTGTGCATATATTTATAATTAAAATGCTGGGGTCTCAGTAGGAATGACAACACCGTATTTTTTGTTGTAAAACTAGCATTTCGCAGCGTTTTCAAAAATAAATTTTCACCAATTTAGCGTCTAAAACTAACTCGCAAGAAAAACAATACAAAATGCCGAAAAATATTAAACTCGAACCATAGAAGACATTATAGTGAATGTGTAGAAATACCCAGCGACGGTTGAACTTGCTCATATTTGTTGTTATAAGACTTTGAAGTGTCTCATAGTCATCTTTGTGTACCCAGGCCTTGGAGTATGTATTATATTATCGTAAACAATATTTTTCTATTTGCAATTTGTTTCCATCTATGTATACGGGACACGGGTCGCCGCAGCACGAAATACCGCACGCAAATGACCCCTTCAATGCGGACATTTTTCCCCGGAACAAGTCTTACATTTCGCCCTCGGCTATAAGTAATGAAGAAACATGGTTACAAGTTTCAAAATTCGTTCTAAGTTTCCAAATTACGCGAAAGTTCGATCCGCACTCGCTGCATACTAAAGTGATTCATGCAGAGGACAAGTTATTGGCGTGGGCCCAATAAGCGGCAGCCCTCGTTTTACTTCCGCCTAGTTTTACGCGGGTTTATGTGATAGGAAAGTTCATGATCACTGATAGCGGACTGAGCTTCATGACAACAAGGCTGTGCTTGCTGATATAGTGACCACAGTACGAAACGGGATCGAATCCCGCCCGCACAAGCCGTTTTGAACAACTAGAAATTGAATTCGAAAAATTTGAAAATGAAAATGAAACTGTAAATCAGTTTAGTTACTGAGTGGGTAAACTCTAAATGTGAATTTAATTTAATTTAATTTGATTTGACTTCTTGGTAGGTCGCTACATCTGGCTCCTAAAATGTAACTGAATTTGTACACCCCTGCTCAACACCATATTCAGCCCTTCGCTTAAGGTAGATGGGTATTAACATCGCCAAAAATTAATGTTTTTTATTGTATCATAAGAACGCTTCCAAATATTGAAAAAGTGATTCTGGTCCTGTCTTTGGTGGTTTTGTATCAGCTACACAATGGGTTTAAAACATTCACAGTTTGTTATGGTTACGATTGTTATTTTATTTATAATTTAATAATTATAATAATTACCAAAGAAATAAAATAACGATCGTAAAAACATATTTTTGTTTTTACTTTTTAAACCTATGTGTAGCTGATACAAAACCAAAGGCAGCTGATCAGAATTACTTTTTCAATATTTGGAAGCGTTCTCATGGTATAATAAAAACATTAATCTGGCGCGGTTTTAATACCCATTCTCGTTAAACCACCCGAACATCGTACATGGTTTTGAGTCAGTAGTTTTTCGTCGCAGTAAAGTCTCAAAATGTTCGCATTAATATTTTGAAATTTTGCAGTTTGTACCATTAATGTTTTATGTTTTTGGCTGTTATTTCGCAATAATGAAATAAATAAATTCAATCTGGAATCGTAGGAGGAACAACATATTTCACGAGACTTACAAATACAATACTCAAATGATAAGTAAGTAATTAGTTTTTCATTAGAAGTAATCTAGTACAATGACAAGCACAGGTGCCACCAATTAAATGGCAACACAGCAATACGTTGTGGTTTTTTACTTTTACAACGTGGCCCACAAGTAACCATTATATAAATCGACAAAATTACCCAATTTCGCTTAAAATTTGCACTTTAAACCTTCATTTTTCTACAAAAGCAATGTTTCGCTCAAATGGTAGATTTTCGCAAAAATTCGCAACAATTGGTTAATTAATAACACAACTGGTTAGACACAAGCTGTAAAGAAATGATAATTTTGCTGAAATCTATTACAAAACAACTACGGTCTCTATCTGCGGTAAACAACACAGATCTAAACGAGTATTCATTTGAGAAACCCCCTCGTGTCGGTGGATTTATTGCAATTAAAAAACTAACCCCGACTGACTCGAATCCCCGAATCGAACCCAGTTCGATTTCCAGTCGGGGCTGCGGTTTTTTAGTTTCTGTATTTCCCACACTGATTTGTCGTGGCGTTTTGTGAAATGTATTCCTCAGGGTCTTGCGAACCACGTGACCAAGCAAGCTCGGTCCCAGTTTCATATGTGGCTGTTTGGAGAGCCTACAAGTGCGCAAATGTGATTGTGAAAAGCTTGTTTGCGTCAATAAAAATAAAATTGATTGACCTATATCATTTATAATTATCATGCAGCAGCCCTGCAAGCGCGAAGCTGTAGGCCTACAGTACCTATGTTTTACTTCGCTCTCATTTTTCATGTCGTTCGTAAGCCAACGGTCGCGTTGCCGTTCCCATACGAACACCGAAGTAAAGCAACCTCAGGTTAGGCCAGAAGGTGGATGGGTGACCACTCTCCTCCGAAACACTAATTACCGTTGGTTAGAGCAGATTGGAGGGTTCGTAAGCTTGTGTAAATGCTTCGTTCTTCTCGTCTACTGCCATGGCAGTCCAGTTTAGTAGAGGAACCTATATGACTGGTCAAAGTTACACCGTCCTTTCGGATGGGACGTAAAGCCGATGGTCCCTTTAGTACTTTTCGACAGGAGTAGGCTACGTGTCGGTACTAGACTTCCCCTCCTCCCTTCCTCATCATCAATAATCAATGATCACTTATCGTGCCCTACACTGGCCTTAATTACAATAAAATAAATAAATGTCGTTCGCTCGCCGTGACAAAAACATGTTTTATAGGAAAACATTATATTATGTATCGGTATTTCGGACACATACGTATACGTCAAATACATCCATTGAAACACAAACCGCCAACAATATACATATACATCACATGCATTGCAACACACACATTAAAAATATAAGAGCTACAATGATTTTGTGAATGACTTGTATCATTATACCCATATTTTGTGGTTAATATTTCATGAAATGTGACACATTTTGGAATAATCTAGAAAAATTGTGCATTGAATGAACAATGGGCAACGTACGTTGACTCATATTAAATTTTAGTTTATTATTTTCTAACTTTACATGCACACTTGTTGAGTAGAGGAATGTGGCATTTGAACTATATACATTTCTATAATGGTAGAATAAACATCTATCGGGGAAATGTTCCGTTTATGGTAGCATTTTGTAGTTGTGTTGAATTTACATAGGCCTAACACCACTTGGCAAGATGACAAAGTTCGTTGCATATGAGAATGGGTGAGCTTAACCGATGGTTGTGTTTGCTATCTTTGGTTGCAATGTCAGTTGACTGGACTCTAGTAATAATAGTTAGCACTATACACAACGTAATATGTAGCTTCATCCCACATTATTGAACAAATAGCTAAATTCTGATGGTTATGCCCATCCATTCTAAAACTAAGTGGAGGGATATATTTTATGTTTGCTTAACATTTTATACAGTTGACTATTATTGTACGTGTAATGATTTGACTTGTATACTATAAATAGATTCAATATTTTTTTGAAACAGGATGTCATAAAATATTGCAATAGTTTACGAAACAACAAAAAATAAAATTATTGCCTGATTGTAGATGAATGTATTTATTTTTTTATATTTACATTTTCATCATGTTATTATAGTAAATATTTAAGTAAACTTAGTCAGTGCTTTCTTTCTGAGGAAAAGTGTATCGGGAATCGGGATGTTGTATTGAAATCGAAAGCTGGGGTCTGGGGCAAAGCCCCAGCTACCGAAACCTATTTCTCCCCATAATGAGTTTTCTTAGGACTCAAGAACAAGTAAAAGTGGTATTAAGTGAAACATCTTGAGAAATAATGGAAATCTAAAATGTCTTGACATTTTTCAAACATAAAACTAGGGGAAAAAAACTTAAACATCATTTAAAAATCACTGATTTTCAAAGATCCTTTTTAAAATGTTGCGGTAGACCTACTTCTTTCCGCTGCATTGTACCAGAAAAATCGCACTGACTCTGGATTATAAGTAATTGCTACTAGCCTAATGGCCATGGTACCATGTTGTTGTTGTTGTTGTTGTTGTTGCGCTAACCCTCCTTGCCATGCGTCACGCAGAGAACCGGCGTTGCGATGACCAACAGTACCAGTGTTCGCCGGGCGTGTGTATCGCGCAGGCGTGGGTCTGTGACGGCGCCCCAGACTGCCCTAACGGTACCGAGGAGCAGCACTGCAGTAAGTGATCCTCCTGCAGGTGGTGGCGGCGACGCGGACGCTGCCTTGCGGCGGACGCGGTAACCCTCCTTTCAGACACAATAACCCTCCTTTCAGACGCGATAACCCTCCTTTCAGACGCGGTAACCCTCCTTTCAGACACAATAACCCTCTTTTCAGACACGATAACCCTCCTTTCAGACACGACGTACTTGACGGCTAAGGTCATTATTATGACGTCTTCCATTTTACATCGCGGGGGTCGTCATAAGGCAGGGATGGGGAACCTTTTTTTGCCTTGAGTCCCATTATTAATTATTTATAAACTATTGAATTTACTCTGCACAGGCGTGCCAAATTCTCAAAAAAGGCCCAGTTAAAGATTAACGAACATTTTATTAGAGCACTTTGAATAATTATTATGTTTTGCGGTGGACAAATTGAGAGTGTAACAGTTTGTTGGGGACGTTCCACATAATGAAGGATTTGGGGCAAGGAGGCGAAATTTTTGTACCAAACATTTTCTAAATGCCTGAAAAATGCCTTTGAAGTGTGATAAATTTCATTCTGATTCAATATATTGTATTGTACCCATTTCTGCGTGCCAGCTAGAAAATCATCGCGTGCCACTTCTGGCACACGTGCCATTGGTTGCCATGCCATAAGGGACCGCCAGCAAGGGAGAGCAGGGTCTCCTTTTGTCACCTATTACGACTGGCAGAGTCACCCCGGGCCCAGACAGACTCGAGAGACTAGACATAGAATTATAGTTAATTTGATTTGGGACGGGTTTGTTAATGTTTTCTCCGTAAACGTAAGAGAGGTCGCCCTATCTCATTCGAGCCATTCACAGCAAACTGGTTCTTATAGTCATACCGACGTATCGAGGTTATTCAATATCAGGAAGAAACCAATCACGCAAATATTTATACAAGCTTTCGTTTTGCGGTAGTCTATACATAGACACACTCGGCGATCGATAAAAGAAAAAACTATGTTTAACTCGAGATAGATTTTACACCTCGTTAATTTGCATAACATATTTTAACACCTACAAAAATAAAACAATTTGAACAATTTAGCGGTTTGAAACAAGTTTTCTGTGTCGATCAGCCCAATTGGATGTTTCGCACACCGACGACCACGAATATGATATGAGAATAAGCTTAATGTATTTGAGTAACGAGCGAAGCGTACCATTGCACTCGATGAACAGATTTGGTCTGCAAATGTAGCGATCGGTTCGCGTTTACATACTTGCATCGTTTTTCATTACTCTATTCCAGTGTCCGCATTACATAACGTGAAAATTCTACATTGCAGCATTCGGTAATCTTTGATTATAGTTAGAATGGTGATTTATGGGCATCACGTACGTCTTATCATCTTTTGAACACGATGCTAATCGAGACTATGAGTGGGTGATTATGAAGATGAATTGCAGTTGAAATTGTTCACGAAAATCGTCTATCTTTTAATAGAGGTCCAAGTTGATGTAATTTAGTAATGATTATATTATTTGTATAGCCCAGACGCGAATTTGTATACAATAAAATCGCCCGTGGTATATATATATACACTTGTTCATGAAAATGAAAGGTGTTCTCCCAAATTAACAGAGTGTGTGGTATGGTTGGGTACTAAAAAAACTACGTCATTTATGGAGCTTTGCTGCCATGTTGATGGTGTTTGCAAACTGGAAAGATAAACAACTAACATGAAAAGATTTCGTAAATAACATGATGAAGAATAATCGAAACTAAATGCATGTTGTTTATTTGCGTGTTAATACGGAGCTCAGTTTTCATGAGGCTCTGTGGATATAGTTGACTACAGTGGCCGCTACGCCGCGCTAGATACGGCCGGGGCATATCTCTTGAAGGTTCTACCAACTCAAGAAATAACGCACTAGATTGTCGCTACACCGCGCCACAGTCGACCTCTCAACTGGTTCAATTGTGGTCTTAATATACGCACGTTTTACACCCAGTGTCTTCAGTCTGATCAAGTCTAACATTAAATACAGGTTATGCATTCTCCGCATTGTTTCTAACGAGGTACATCGACTGTACTGTACATTGTGTTCATGGCCCGTTAGTCTAGGCTAAGTACAGGTTGTACGTTGCACACAATTGCATGCGATGATTACTGTGAATCAGTATTCGACAAGAGATGCGAACTGGAGCTTTCTCTAAAGTCTAAATCACCAGACGACCTCATTAGAGAGATGTGAGGGAAGCTGGGTCAGGATACAGTGCTGTTGTAAATAAATCCACCACTAAAACTGTCAAGAGATAGCGCTGCCAGCTGTACCATTGTCGCGCCATGTTGAAGTTCGTCACACGCCGGTAAAGAGGACTCCTCAAAGGGAGGCTTATTTCCCTCTCACTGTGCAAGGTAGTAAACGTCAACTTGTCACCAGGAAGGATGCACAGTTTTAAAAAAAGTGACCACCAATGATTTATATTCAAAAAACAAAAACCACCCGCTTTGCATTTAAGCGCATTTAAGCTCTGCGATCGTGAATAGCTTATATAGTTGTGCCAAGACTACTTTACAGATGCTTTCGTCACAGGTGAGGGGAAAGTAGCCAATCAGCTATCGCTATTTGCGCGGGCTTTCATAGGTTGCCTACGAGTGCCTCGCCTGGAACGAAAGCATGTGTAAGGTAGTCTTGGGACAAGTATACAACAATTCCCAGAACTACCTTCTAACAACACTGCTATCTGAACTACCACAAGTGTAAAATAAGTCAAACTGTGGCCTGACGTGAGGGAATACCGAACCAGAACCTATACCTGTATATGGGTTGTGAATTATACTGGGACCTGCTCGCTTGCATCGATCTCCACGGGCTGCGGTTTCCACATGCCAGAGTGATGGACTAGCAGCATCACAGACCTCGGCCACGGCCACTGCGGCCTAGCCCCTACTCAAGCGTGATTAACAAACCATATGGCGTTCGTTTTATTATTCACCTGTTGGTCCTCGGAGGTCGGATTTATCACCCCAAGAAATAATGTAACCATAGTCGAGTCTCTAGTCTCATTACTTGATATAATGTAGTCGTTGAATTTTAGTATAAATTATGGAGGGTGTTCAGGTGGTTTGATGAAATAGGCATAATATTTAGAGGCACGAAGAAATAGAGGTGTTACAAGTGGAAGGGAAGAAGAGTAGAGGAAAAACAAGATGCAGCAGATAATCCTGGGCATGGATTGTGATGAAATGTGGGTTTAAATGAAGACACTGAGAGAAAGGAGGAATTATGTTAACGCAGACCTGTTTTCAAATAAATAATATGAAAAACAAATTTCACGGCGGTGGTCTTTACATCAAGAAATTAGCCTCTGGTTTTGAAATACCATTTTGAATTATCATGACCATGGTTTCATAATTGTGGTGGGTTACTGGAATAATCCTACAGGAAGTAGATGATAATGGTTTATTCCTTTTATATAACGGGGAAAACGTTCTTTCTTATATTTATTTTATTGTAATTAAGGCCAGTGTAGGGCACAATGCCCTCTTTAGCGTGATTATTGATGCATGATAATGAGGAAGGGAGGAGGGGAAGCCTGGTACCGGCACGTAGTCTACTCCTGTCGAAAAGTACCAAGGGGACCATCGGCTTTACGTCCCATCCGAATGGACGGTGTAACTTTGACCAGTCATGTAGGTTCCTCCACAAACCTGGACTGCTGAGCAGTTGACTAGAAGAACGAAGCTGTTACACAAGCTTTCGAACCCTCCAATCTGCTCTAACCAACGGTAACTTTGGTTGTGTTGAGAACACCTGTGCTATACATTTAGTTGACATTGATGACGCTATCGTGACCACGCGAAGTGAATGACTCACTCAAAGCCTGACCCGATGGTATCACCTAAGCCTCCGTCCTCCACCGCCAGGGGGATCAGAAGTCAGCGTTCACTCACTAGAGGACACAATGCGCATCAAAGAGGCCGAGGAAACTAATGTCTTGGTTCTATCACACGTGGATGCGATAACCAAAGACCTGGGTGAACAGCTGATTGATAGGGGCAGAGATCGCTGCCCCTACGCTCAATCTCCCCCCCCCCCCCATGAGGTGAGGGAGGGAGCAAACACACACAAGACTGCGGAAGAAAGAAAGAAATAAAACAAGGTTGGCAGAACTTTTTTCGGAAAAAAAAAGCTTAGTGAGTTTTTTCGGGTCGAATAAAATCATGCCAACCATCGAAAAAGAAAAAAACGCTTCGTTTTATTTTAAAGTCGCCGTGTCTGCGGTGCGGCTTAGCTCTGAGCAAACCGCTCAAGTTCGGGAACTGTGGCAGATGACCTGCATAGCAAAACACACACGACAAACTTTTACGAGATGCTATTCGATTCGATCCGCGTATATCCTACTTACAACTTTGATATTTTGAGCGACAACCCACGTTTGCGAAACTTTCTTGATCAAAACTAGTGCCATATTTTTCAACGTACGATATTTAAATGCCTTGCTCCGGCTATTTCCAGGTTGAACATAACTCAACGCATATAATTCCCGTGGGATGAAACTTCCTATACCGTTTTATGACGCGGGAGATGTAGTACGTACGTTCTTTATGTTATACAGCTTGCTACTCGAGAATTCGACCGCACCGTCGTTAACACCAACGAGATCAGAATTGTTAGCGTAGTCCCTGGATAGACCAAGTAATCACACGCTGCCACCGTAAAACCCAAGACTTTTTACTGGGGACGATTTTAATCGTAAGACGAATTTTTTTCCCAACGTTGGGTACAAGGTACATTTAAAGTGAGAAATTCTTTGATTCACTGCATGAATAGGACTTTGTAAATGAGTTTAGAATATGTTTGGGCAGTAACTGTTCACAAAAATTTGAAGTATAATGTATGTCATCCGAATGATGCATAGGCATATACGTATGGTTTTACCTGATAAGCTTTGGTTATCTAACAATCGGTTAGCTTATTGGAGACTGATGTACACAATATAAAAACATTTGTTCAATGTTGAATGTTTGTTTGTTTCAATGGTTCAAACGTAATGAATTTTGTTTCGTTATCCGTAGACCCTTAATATCAAGCTGCTTTATCACAGTTCAACAATCAATCAATTTTAAATCAATTTCGATTTTAAAAGTTGTTCAAAAGATACAGATAAAAAACCTTAATATCTTACGCTTGTTGAGCTCTGACCGCAGACACTTATAAGACATCTTCTGGACGAGTTTTAGATGTTTTTCAAACGTCAATCTATTAACCCCACCTGTAATACAGTCACGTGTCTGAATAATGTCTTTAAGACGTCCACGGATAACCCACCTCATAGTCACGTGTCTGAAACATGTCATAAAGACGTCCAGCTGCTAATCTACCTCGTAGTCACGTGTCTGAAAGATATCCACCTCGTAGTCACGTGTCTGAAACATGTCATAAAGACGTCCAGCTGCTAATCTACCTCGTAGTCACGTGTCTGAAAGATGTCTTTAAGACGTCCAACTGCTAATCTACCTCGTAGTCACGTGTCTGAAAGATGTCTTTAAGACGTCCAACTGCTAATCTACCTCGTAGTCACGTGTCTGAAAGATGTCTTTAAGACGTCCAACTGCTAATCTACCTCGTAGTCACGTATCTGAAAGATGTCTTTAAGACGTCCAACTGCTAATCTACCTCGTAGTCACGTGTCTGAAAGATGTCTTTAAGACGTCCAACTGCTAATCTACCTCGTAGTCACGTGTCTGAAAGATGTCTTTAAGACGTCCAACTGCTAATCTACCTCGTAGTCACGTGTCTGAAAGATTCTTTAAGACGTCCAACTGATAATCTACCTCGTAGTCACGTGTCTGAAAGATGTCTTTAAGACGTCCAACTGATAATCTACCTCGTAGTCACGTGTCTGAAAGATATCCACCTCGTTGTCACGTGTCTGAAAGATATCCACCTCGTAGTCACGTGTCTAAAAGGAAGGGATGTCGTGGTCACGCCGGAGGGTCGGCTGGCCGGTGAAGGGGTTGGCCCTCTAACCCTAACATGGTGTGAAGGGTGGTTTTTATGCAGCCCGGAAGAGTTAACTATGGTGTGGAGGGGTGTATTGACTGGTTGTTATGGTTACCGCATTACAGAACAGAAGGTGTGCAGCCCCGAAGAGTTCACTTGAAGGGAATGGCCCTCTAACCCTAACATGGCGTGGAGGGGTGTTTACTGGTTGGAAGAGTTAACTATGGTGTGGATGGGTGTATTGACTGGTTGTTATGGTTACCGCATTACAGAACAGAAGGTGTGCAGCCCCGAAGAGTTCACTTGCCGCTCCCAGCCCGGAGAGTGTGTCCCACTAACATGGATGTGCGATGACAACCCCGACTGCTCGGATGGCTCGGACGAGAAGGCTTGCAGTAAGCGGGGGGCTGTGGCAACGCTTGAGCTTTGCATTTGCATGCGCATGATGAATGTGTTGGGTACCAATTCACCAACTTTGTTAACAGGGAAGGAAACCTCTACGTCAAAAACAGCAAACAATTTTCATTTTTAAATAATATCACACAAATGGGTTTCGAAATCGAAAATCTGAATCAACAGCGCACTGTGGTTTAGTAAGCCCTACACACTGAATGCTTTGTGTCTTACATTATAATCAGTTGTTTTTTTATGAATAATTAATTTTATTACTAATAATCGAATTAAAAATAAAAAAAACTACGCTAATGGTTAATATTGTATTCAGTCTGTAGAGCTTACCAAAACACAGTGCGCATGTTGATTTAGATTTTCGATTTCTTGCTTGCAATCTTTAGATATAATTAAATAATGAAAATCTTCTGCGTTTTTTGACATAGAGACTACCCTTCGCTCTTGAGCTCCGATTTAGTAAGCTCGGTTTGGTAATAGTGATTTCAAACAAACATTACATTCAAAAGTTGGTGAAACGGACCCTTGGGGATTGGAAATAACCAGCACAAAATTAGCGTTTTGATTTTTAATACTGACTGGACTCACTTACCATTTTTGTAAGTGTATTTCGTCCAATAAAAAATCGGTCTTTTTTACAGTTACTTGCACATTTAATGGAAAGTGCATCACACTGTTTTTTGCTGTATTTTTTTTCACAAGAAATGACATGCGTCGGGAAACCGTGATTTTATTGAAATTGCCAGTTTGTAACATTTAAAAAAGATACTACTTACTACCTGATTTAACATCTGTAACTTTAAACGCACATATGGGCGCTTGATTGGTCCAGGGTAGCTCTGCTTTTCGTAAGACGCGACAAAGCGGCCGAAGTAGATAACTTGACGGTTGAGTACTTCGTTAAACAACAAATTTACAAACATAACAACACAATTAAAACGCTATTTTTATGTGCATCCAGGGTTTGGGTATGTAGAAAGCACAAGGAATGGAATTATAGGTATGCGCAACTTTAGAAATTGTAATTGAGCACGTTTTGGCATACCTATGTGTCCATAAGATGTTTAGCAGCTTTAAAGTCAGCCATCTTGTTTGCTTGAAAAAAGTTTTCCCTTTATATAAAAATAAAGCTTTGTTGACTGTTATTATCCAAAGAATCGTGAATACTCACTTCAAAACAGTTTTTTCTGTTGTAGAAACTCTTGTAGACATTCATTGGATTTTTCAGTTTCAAATAGAAACAAAATTGCCATTAACATCACCGTATCGACTGATCGACTAGCAGAATCCTTTGCCACTGTGGTAGGGTATTTACTGTCGTGTTTTCTTCAATGAACATCCATTCCTTGTGGTTTGTGAACAACAACTTACTGTAGTACCCCTCCCCCCTCTCACAACCACCATGGCTTTATTTACTCGACAATAACAAGCACGTGATGGTAGCGGCAGCCATTAACGAGTCAGATCTATCATTATCAAGGTATTGGACATCTTGTTTTACTCACACTATAGCCGCCTAGATTGTCAATCCCAACTAACATTACATTATTGATGAGTTTTCACTTCAATGTTTGCATAACATAATATAACTGTACTGACTCGTATAGCTGTAGTAGGCCTATCTTATGTCGATTTCGTGAAGCCCGCCAAAATTGTGCATCCTATTTTACAATACATTAACCTGCCAAATACCCGTGAAATGATACTTTTTAGTTAGTGGAGGCTCTGCATGCATATGGTTCTAAACATCAACATCAACCAATTCTGTTGATTGTTGCTGTGTGCTGGACAATTTAAAGAGCCATGATGCCCTCTGGAAGGTTTTGAATTAATGATGTAGTAGATTCTGAAGACTGTGTAACAGCATCAACCATGCAATGGCTGCCGCTCCAAGAATGTTGAGAAATTGATGGTGCACCCAAACTTCCATGTTCGTATGCAATGTTGGTATGCCATGTGCAAATATAGAATATAGAGTGTAATATATGTTTAAAACTTGTCGTAGGCTTTCGCGGCCGGAGTCATTATTAAAACTTGGCTGTCGGGTTTCGCCGCGTCCATGGATAAAAAAGTCCTGACGTTTCGGGCCGATTGCACGGTCCATCTTCAGAGGAATAAAAACTCTAGAAGAGTACACACACGGAACAAACCTACTCAATCCAGCCCGTCCGTGTGTGTCAACCCAAACCAGTCGTGCAGTTAGTTTTATTCGTTAGCTGGCGTCTGCGCACTGTCTTCCCGCCCAGCTATTGACGTCACTCTGTTCAAATCCCGTTTGAGCCGCTCTATGGTCGGTTTCCACGTTCTACTAAGTTTCAAACCATCTTCACGGTTGAAATTATCCGGGTGCTTTTCAATTTAAAAAAAAAAAAAAAAAAAAAAAAAAAAAAATTGAAAAGCACCCGGATAATTTCAACCGTGAAGATGGTTTGAAACTTAGTAGAACGTGGAAACCGACCATAGAGCGGCTCAAACGGGATTTGAACAGAGTGACGTCAATAGCTGGGCGGGAAGACAGTGCGCAGACGCCAGCTAACGAATAAAACTAACTGCACGACTGGTTTGGGTTGACACACACGGACGGGCTGGATTGAGTAGGTTTGTTCCGTGTGTGTACTCTTCTAGAGTTTTTATTCCTCTGAAGATGGACCGTGCAATCGGCCCGAAACGTCAGGACTTTTTTATCCATGGACGCGGCGAAACCCGACAGCCAAGTTTTAATAATGACTCCGGCCGCGAAAGCCTACGACAAGTTTTAACTCGCCTCTACGGGGAGGAGATATCCATGTTATCAAGGAAGTTTGATAAGTTGCGTTCGAAGAAGGCCCAACTTTTGTGTAACCTTAGTTTTCTTTTACGGTGTAGGGATAGTGACGTTGTCCCTGACTTTTCTCGTATTACATATCATAAAAATTCTCCTTCAACACGTCGCATTCTGAAACGTGCAAGTGAAGCCATCCTTCGAGCCGAGATTCGTGAAACACGTCGTGACTTAGACAAGAATGCTCAACAGCTGTATGAGGCTCATCAACGGTTAGCAAGTGTGTTGCATCCTGTGCTTTTTGAGAAGGTGGATTCGGCATCAGCACAACACGCCGAGGTGAGTCATTCCATAACTACACGCAAACAAGTAGCGAAGTTTAATAAACTCGTAAAACGACAGCACAACGCTGTGACAACACCTCTTGACGTTAACAAAGTAATTTACAATCGGACAGATGAGTCCTTTGACGAGGCTACTGTTTCCGTGCTTAAGAAAGGGTTTAATTTTGCTATTGCGCCGAAACAAATACCTGTGGAAGACATCATATGCGGGGTGGAAACAGCTATTGTGGGGCTTCCATGTAATAAAGCGGAGGAAATTCGAGCAGAAACAGCTAGAATTATTCGTTTAGCAAAACCTCCATGCCAAAATATTAGTGGGGCTGAACACAGGGCGTTAAAGAACTTGAGGAAGAGAACTGATTTGTTAGTACTTTCCGCGGATAAAGGGAATGCTACTGTTGTCATGAAAACAGAAGAGTACAAAGCTCAAGTTCACGAACTACTGAAAGATCCAGCATATGAGAAACTTAAACGCAACCCTATCACTAAAATTGAAAAGCAGATTGTTGACAGTATAAAGCGGTCAACACTGGATGATGAAACTAAACGTCAGATTTTACCGTCTAATTCACGTGTTCCACGCTTATATGGATTACCTAAAGTCCACAAAGCTAATTTCCCTCTGAGACCCATTGTTAGCGCAATACAGGCTCCCTCATACAACTTGTCAAAGTTTTTAGCAAGACAGTTACAGCCCTTGGTGTCAGATGCGAGTTCCTATATAAAAGATTCACTGCATTTTATAAGCATAGTTCAAGGCATACGTTTAGATGAGCAAGACATTATGGTCAGTTTTGATGTAACGTCTTTGTTTACTAATATACCTATTAAGGAAGCGGCTGATGTGATAAAAGAAAAATATCCTGGAAATATTGCTACATTGATGGAGACTGTTTTAAACTCAACCTTTTTTATGTTTGACGGAGAATTTTATAAACAAATTGACGGTACGCCCATGGGATCACCTGTTTCACCTGCTGTAGCTAATCTATACATGGAGAAGTTTGAAGTTGATGCTTTAAATAATGCGACACTGAAACCTTCGCATTACTTTCGATACGTAGACGACACGTTTGCTGTATGGCCCCATGGAAGGGAAGAGTTAACGAATTTCCTCAATTATCTCAATAGTTTAAACAATAACATCAAGTTCACTATGGAAGTTGAGGTAAATGGAGAGCTCCCATTCCTCGATGTGTTACCGAGGCGCAAGTGTGATGGCACGCTTAGTCATTCTGTATATAGAAAGGCTACACACACGGGGCGATATCTAAACGCCGACTCGCACCATCATCCTGGGCAGAAACGCGCTGTTTTGAACACGTTAGCGTGTAGGGCAGGAAGAATCTCAGACAAAGAACATCTAGCCGATGAATGCCGTACACTTCGTGGAATGCTTCTACAGAATGGCTATACGAATAGTGAGGTTTCACAGGCATTTCGAAAGAGACCGTGTGCACCAGCCCTACCTCTAGCTTCGCCACTAGTACAGCCGGAACGTGTTTCTCGTGCTTTCTTGCCGTACGTTGAGAATACGACAGATCGTATTGGCAAACTGTTACGAAAACAAGGTATTCATACTGTTTACAGTACTAACAGAAAGCTTTCCACGATGTTTAATCCGGTTAAGGATGAGCTCCCACGTTTAGATGTACCGGGGGTATATGAAATACCATGTGGCGCTTGTGATGAGGTATACATAGGACAAACGGGCAGAAAAATATCCACTCGCCTTAAAGAACATATGAGCCACACAAGATTAGGGCATACTGACAAGTCGGCGTTGGCGGAGCATAGCGTTACTAAGTGTCATCGCATCAACTTTGAAGAAACCCGGGTATTGGCGGCTATTCAGAACTACAGGCCTCGTCTTGTCCGGGAGGCGGTGGAAATTGAAAAGCACCCGGATAATTTCAACCGTGAAGATGGTTTGAAACTTAGTAGAACGTGGAAACCGACCATAGAGCGGCTCAAACGGGATTTGAACAGAGTGACGTCAATAGCTGGGCGGGAAGACAGTGCGCAGACGCCAGCTAACGAATAAAACTAACTGCACGACTGGTTTGGGTTGACACACACGGACGGGCTGGATTGAGTAGGTTTGTTCCGTGTGTGTACTCTTCTAGAGTTTTTTATTCCTCTGAAGATGGACCGTGCAATCGGCCCGAAACGTCAGGACTTTTTTATCCATGGACGCGGCGAAACCCGACAGCCAAGTTTTAATAATATATGTTTGTTTGTACACATGTTTACTTACATATATTTTGGCTATATATTCTCCTGTGTGGCTTTATTAGATTGTGTTGATGCATGTGGTATGTGGGGCTTCCTCTCAACTAATGCAGATTGTGTCTGTTTGGATGGGTTTCTTCGACTGAATGATGAATGAATGGTAGCAAAAGTGGGGGTTCTCACACTGCATGAATGTAGGTGAGATGACGAATGCACTTGTAACTATATAATGTTCCGCTTTAAGAATTAACCTATGTGGGGTGCTGGTGAGGGTGAAATTCTGAATGCATGCAATTATAGGTGGGGGGTTCTTCACTAATAAGTAAGATGCATAATTAGTAACCTTGTGGAATTCTCTCAACATCTATGTTTCTATGTTTTAATGTGCTTTTTCAGCTCACTTGTCACTCGAATCTTTCTGTGATCTCTTTGCTGTGTAGCCTACTTCTGAATTTTCATCACCCTTCTTCCTTCTCTTCCCTTCCTAGTCAAATTGTTCACGATCTTAACACAATGCTCTTTGATCTTCCCCTCCACCCAGTAGTGTCCAATGGAAAGGTACATAAAACAATTACATCCCTCAATACCTATATTCATGATAGTCTATGTGAATTGTATTCGGTGAATAAATAAATAATCGATCAAGCACTAGAAATGAACGGTTATCTGAGGCTGGAGGCACGCACGAACTTTTCCCTTGTAAAGCGTGTAGTCTACTCAATCTTTTTTACGGTGATATCACTAAAAAAAAAAAACACCTGCATTCCCACTCCTACCCTTAATTTTGTTCGTCGTTGTCTTCTTCTTCTTACTTTCCTCGCATTTCCCAATTCCTTCTTATTCGTTGTCGTGTAGGCCTAGGCCTATATCCTTCTTCGTCACCATTCACCACACCCCTCCCTCCCTTCTTCAGATGACGACTGATGTTGATCGCGTCATAATCTCCGTTTTATCCTCGTCCTTGGCATCTTGTTTTTCTTGTTCTTCTTCATTCTTTCATTGCACACTCCTTCTGTAAACGTCACAAGCTGTACAATGACATAAAGGAAGCGCTTTGCTAGTAATTCCTATCCCACACTGCGAGCCTTTGCAGCCATCTTGAATTATTACGCCCTGCATTAAGGCTATAGTATAGGTTCTCATGCATGCTTTGCGTTGACGCAGATAAGTTAAAACTTTCAACGTACCGGTATCAAAGGATCAGCGCACAGTATACGGACGGATCACTTGAGGTGTTGACAGTTCAAAATCATTGAAGAAATTTGCATCAACGCATAATATGGGCTTCTTTGTAGAAATCCAAGTATTGCAACCTAGCTCCAACCTCTAACGCAGGAAACGAACTATTTTATCTAAAATTAACAAATACGTAATTATGTTTTTATTGGATTTTTCTTTATTTATTTTTTCATTTATTTGGTTCCCAGCGAGTATTCTATTTCGTTTGCTATGATTGCTTACATATTCTATATAAACTTAAACACTCCCGTAATTAATTAAAACATTAATAGTAATTATAATTAATGTTATAGCGTTAGTTTCAAAGATTTTTCAAAATATCAGAAAAGAAAAAGACTTGTGCTATATTCAAAATGGCTTCCATACGGTTTCACGTCATGTCCTGCGCGTGGCTCATTGCGCACCCGTGCCCGCAGATGACACCTGCCGCTCGGACGAGTTCACATGCGGCAACGGGAAGTGCATCCAGCGACGCTGGGTCTGCGACCGGGATGACGACTGTGGCGACGGAACGGACGAGAAGGAATGCCCGGAGACCACGTGTTCGCCCACCACTGAGTTCGCCTGCTCTGAGAACTACTGCATCACGGCGCGGTGGAGATGCGACGGAGACAATGACTGCCCTGACGGCTCGGACGAACAGGTCAGTAGTATCACTCACTAGACAAGGGTCAGGAGTCAGGAGTGCCCACCACTGAGTTCGCCTGCTCTGAGAACTACTGCATCACGGCGCGGTGGAGGTGTGACGGGGACAATGACTGCCCTGACGGCTCGGACGAACAGGTAGGCCTAGGAAAGAAGAGTCGAGAATTGGGGAATTTCTTGCTAGTATCTTCTAAATTGTAAGACAAGTTTCATTCAAGGTATTCTATAGCTACGGGCAATCCTGACTAAGAGTTTAACCTCAAAGCAAATAGAATAGGTACCTAGTCACCAGGGCCCAGATTCACAAAAGTGCCTAGTGCTAAGACGTCCTAGTTTAGGCAAATCTTAGTGAAATTAATCACGCATAAATCGGTCTGCAATGTCCTTAAGATACAATATAGTAAAATAACAACAATTTAACTAATAATATTGTATTTGTGAATGTGCAGTAATACCCAAGGATGATTTATCTTGATTTATCTATCTAGGATTTGCCTAACTTAGGACAACTTAGAGTTAGGCATCTTTGTGAATCCAGGCCCTGATGTGGGGCATATCAGGTAAAGTTGGTGTGCAATAGGAGGTATTCCTACGGGAAATTATTATTATTTATATTGTTTGCCGTGTTTCTTATAGGACTGTAAGGACCGGCCGCTGGTGCTCTCGTCCCGATGTCTGCCGCGAGAGTTCGAATGCCGCGACCGCATCACGTGCATACATCAGTCCTGGGTCTGTGACGGAGACAAGGACTGCCCAGACGGAAGCGATGAGAACTCTACGAGGTGTCACAACGTGACCTGTCGACCCGATCAGTTCCAGTGCGGTAATCACGTCTGCATCCCTGGACACCTTCACTGCTCCGGTGAGGCGGAGTGTCTGGATGGCAGCGATGAACTCAACTGCAGTGAGTACAATATCGCGTTTCGCTTATAAGAAATTTGATAAATGTGAGAATTTAGCAAAGGGTTCTCAATTCGGTCAAATGAAACATTCATTTTGAGAACTCTACATAACATTAAAAAAATGACAAATATAGGGAATGTAGTTTTCTAAGAACTAAAAACTGGGTTAAAAATTTAAATATTAAAAAAAAAATTAAAAAATGTTATTTTATTTTATTTCGTTTTTATTTTTAAATTTAAAATTTAAATCGTTGCAAGTGTCATGAGGGCAGCCGTTTAATTATACGTACTCACCAAGTAATCCACTCGTGGTTGAGTTACATTCCCATTCGGGTTTGGTTATTTAATTTCTGTATTTTGCTAATAATACTAATCATACTATTTGATATGTTTTTTGACTATTCACTGTACCTGCTTCACCACAAAAAAACTAAATAGCAAGGGAGAAAATTTTCGAGTTGTTTTCAAAATATTGCAATTCAATTTTTTGTAGTAAAGAACAGTGAAGAGTCCAAAATGATATCAAATATATTTGATATATTTTCTGCTCTTGGACTCTTCACTGTTCTTTACTACAAAAAATTAAATTGCAATATTTCGAAAACAACTCAAAACTTGCCATAGTATCATTAGGCCTACCTGTTCTACTAGTTTCGTTATTAATATGATACTAATCACCGACCGTGTCCGCAGGTATCCCGGAGCCAAAATGCGACCCCAAGACCCAGTTTGACTGCGGCAAGGGAATGTGCATCCCGCTAGCCAAGGTCTGTGACAAGAAGCCAGACTGTCCCAACTGGGAGGACGAGCCGGGGACCATGTGTGGCAAGGATGAGTGCAAGGACAGGAACGGAGGCTGCTCCCATCAGTGTGTGGACACCCCTGCAGGATACTACTGTGACTGTCCCACGGGATATAAGCTGATGGACAATAAGACATGTGACGGTGAGTTCTTATACATTTTACATATTTTTTTTTTTATTTTTTCATATTCTCTCTTGTACATATTATTTATTTTTATTTATTTATTAAACCTTCTTACATGTCATTCATGCATAAGCATGTCACTAGGACATGCGAGTATTTGAAGTTGTCATAATATCTTAATCTAGTCAATACATAATATACAGTAGGCCTACATATATATATATATATATATATATATATATATATATACATATTATAGAGTATAATGTACTACGATTATTATCAACTAAAATTTACGTTACATTTACATCACATGCATCAAACACATTTTGATCACACATTGGTATAACTTATTGCATGGAGAATAACAACAAAAAGAAATAAGGCATTACATATGAAGAACTGAAAATTAGATTAAAATTTAGAAAATATTAAAATTTACATAATTTTAAAATTTACATGTATTGTATTGTATTGTATTTATTTGCAGCCATAGATTACATGGTAACATAATGATACATATAAGTTAGATACAGGACCTTTAGTAGTTTTGTCAATACGTTTACATTACAGCACTTGGTATAGCCAAACTTCTGTTAGTGGCCGTAGTGTGAACAAGGTATTAGTATGTATCAAGGTATTCAGAACGCTTGTTAAAGTCGAGTGTTATTCCGTCAGACATCAACGAGTGCGAGCAGCCCGGCTCGTGCTCCCAGACCTGCATCAACGAGAAGGGCACGTTCAAGTGCGAGTGCCAAGATGGCTACCTGCGCGACCCCCGCGACCACACGCGCTGCAAGGCCATGGAGGGACACGCTTCGCTGCTGTTCGCGCGCAGGCACGACATACGCAAGGTCTCGCTAGACCATCACGAGATGACGGCCATCGTCAACGATACCAAGAGCGCCACCGCGCTCGACTTTGTCTTCAGGACCGGGATGATCTTCTGGAGCGACATCAGCGACCAGAAGATTTACAAGTACGTTCGGTTGTTATTATTTGTTGTTTTACGAAGTAATATAAGACCTAGTAATTGGACTGTACACTGTTGCTTGTCAAGATAAAAACAATTAAAATCGTAATTTTTCGAACCTTGCCAAGGAACAGTGTCCAATTACTAGGTCTTATATAACGTTTTACCTGTTCTATTATGTTTCCGTTTTAATTAGTTTTACGAAGTACTCAAGAACTAGATCTTATGATGTCGGGGGTGTTTGGAGGGAAGGGACAAGTAAGAGAACAGGAAGGAAGAGGAAAAAGAATGACGTGGAGTACTTTTTGTCTGGCTTCTCCACCTTACCCGAAGCATACGCTTCCGCCGGCATAGCTCACGGGGTCACCAAAGGACGCAAACCTGCCCACAACGATAAAGTAGCAGTCCCTGGTCATGACAAGTGTGTTCGATGATGGTTGTGTGGGTGGGAGCGTTTCAAGTGATCTAACATTTAAACTTAATAGTTAATTAATCCAAGAATCAAATCTTTTTGGTACTTAATTTTTTACAGCTTTACTTGTATTTTTTTTAAATTTATTATACTAGGCACAAACAAATCAAATTCATATAGAGGCTATTTATTTATAGATTCATTGTCTATCCTATTCAGTTATAAAACTGAATTAAAAAGGAGGATAATTCATAAAACTAATCAATATAGTATCAACCAATTTAAGATCACTGATCAAAATAAAGTAACAAAAATTAAAATTAAACAAACTAGGCCTACTTTAGAAAAAAGTAGAGGGAGAGAATTTAATTTAAAAAAAGTTTTTTTAATATAATGACATCGACATCGACTCTCTTTAAAACAACAATTGTCTCCGCAGGGCTCCGATCGACGAAGGCAGCGAGAGGTCGGTGGTCATCAACAACGAGCTGACCAACTCTGACGGCCTCGCGGTCGACTGGATCTACAACCACATCTACTGGACGGACTCTGGCAAGAACACCATCGAGCTGGCAAACTTTGACGGCAATATGCGCAAGACCATCATTCAGGACAGTCTGCAGGAACCCAGGGCGATTGCGCTTAACCCTCTGGACGGATGGCTGTACTGGACGGACTGGGGCACGGAGCCCAAGATTGAACGTGCAGGTATGTCGAGCTTCAGCGCAGCCACGCAACAACTCATGTTTAGATTTATGATTTTTATTAGTACAACCAGATGGAAAAACAAAACATATTATGTATCCAGAAGCACTGCAATAAACAAAATTAAACCAACCAAGGAAGAGATGGAAGGAAAAGATTGCTGAATACTTACAGAAGAGAGGAGAGAACTGGGAGCAAGTAGAGGAAGTACGATTGTGGGAAGATAGGACGAGGTGGAAAAATTTGGTTGTGAAACCCAAGCTGACCCTGCCAGAAGCAGGAAACAGCAATGGATAATGATGATGATTAGTACAACCAGACGGAAAAAAAACACATTGTGTATCCAAAAGCACTTCAATAATCAAAATTAAAACACAACCACTCTTTCTTTCATCAACTGAAAATCATTAAAAACACTAAGTTTTGTTTTTCCGTCTGGTTGTACTAATTTAGAAACAACCTTTGCGGATGTGCGCACAACAACTCACCAAAGTTTTATCGCAGTCGGATGAATGGTATAGGAATTAGGAATGCATACGGGACAAACAAACATTCGTTTTTATTTATATAGATTGTTTAATGATGGTGTACTCCACAACTATGATCATATGACATCGGGGGGTGATTGGAGGAAAGGGACAAGTAGGGTGTGAAGGTGTGGAAAAGGAAAAAGGGGAGAACATGAACAGAGGCGGACTGGGGGGGTAAGGGCCCCGTACGGAAAAGGATCTTGGGGGCCCCGGAACTGGGCGAAGTTTTAAGGGGTCTGGGGCGGAGCCCCAGCCGCCGGAGGCGAAAATTTTCCAGCCTATTATTTTGTTTAGAACGCATATAAACACGTTTAAAAATCGATAAATAATGATAGGTATGTGGAACAACGTGTTGAACTGTGAACACCACTTTTAAAAACGAAATTGTACAAGAAACTTTCCCAACACTGTTAATTGTATATTTCTAACTATATTGTTTCCCAACCCTTAACAAATATCGACTTCTAGTTGTCCATTCGCATCGTGTAATTTGTACTCGCAACGAAGGAGCTGGGGTCTGGGGCCAAGCCCCTGCCACCGGAGGCAATGTCGCCGAAGGCGAAACAATTTTCGGCCTTGCGTGATGCTTAGTGGTCTAAAACGCGTTCTGAGGCGAAATTCTGCCATGAAAAACAATGAAACTAAAGTCAATATTACACTGATAATTGCTTACGTCATAGGTCTAGGATAGGAGCTCGATCCTGTCATTTGAGAAGTAATCTTATGGTTAGTGCTGCGCTGGATCGGATTTCAGTATTCGCAGATATATTTTTGCCACAAAGTTCGCTTTTTTAAATTTTGAACGCTTATAGACACGCGATCACTCGATCAGCCCGATTTGTCAGTCAGCTATTTTTTGGAAAGTGGTTTTGTTATGAGATACGACTTAAAACTCTTTTATTTCATTAGTACTGAGCCTATAAAATGGGCAAAATAATACTTTCAGATATAACAAAGTTTACTCGCAAACTATCAAAAGTCACTCTCAAGTAGCGAGCTATAGCGAGCAGCAATCTTGAGGGTTCTTGTTTCCTATTAATTTGTTTAGATCGAATATTTAAAAAACGATAAACGACAGTAAGTATGTGCAACAACATGTTTAACAGCTGTGAACACCACTTTAAAAATTAAATAAAAGGCACTGGCATGTATTATATTTCAAACTAAACTATAAAAAAAAGTAAGCTCTGAGTAGGAAAGCGGAAATCTATGTAGCACTTCTAGATGGTCTATATGTCCCTTTTCACTGACATGAGATACATATTATGCTCTTACTATTGTTTCATAATCTATATAGCACGTAAGATATTTCCAGGGGGTTGGGTGGTGGCCCTCAAGGGGGCCCCCACCCGGGGGGGCCCCGTACGGGTTTCCGTAGTTCCGTACCTGCCAGTCCGCCCCTGAACATGAACTAGGCCTATACAGAGTAAAGCAAAATCAGTGATGATTTCAGGCATATCCCGGGGGGGGCTCCGCCCCCCCCCCCCCCGGCAGTTGTAAATGCCCCCCCCCCCTAGCAGATTGAAAAAATCACATGAAGTAATGTAAATTTGCAAAAAAAAAAAATGCAAAATACAAGAAAATGAGGTGTATTTTTTCACCTCATATAGGACTAGGAAATAAATCGATTTCCACGAAAAACTCATCTACATAAATGGTGCAACATTTTATTTTCTATTTTAACGATGTTAGGTAAAGGTAAGAATGGCAAATAGGAATCACCTCATATTCGAAAACTGAAAGGGTGGCATCAACAGAGACCGTAACCCCCTCCACCCCTGCCTTTTGTCACGGCGTAAAAAAAAGCCATTAAATGAGTTACTATAATTTAGCAACACCCCAGATTTTTATCAGCCCCCCCTAGGAAAAATGTCTGAAATCATCACTGAGCAAAATAGTTTTGGGTTTTGCTTGACGAACATATTTTAACTTTACTAATGCCAGATATTTAGAGCTAAGAAGAATATAGTCAAAAAAAATTTCAGAAACATCCGTGCTTTTATTATTGTGCACCCGTCTTGAGTATTGCTTTATTTGTATGTAATATAAACTAATAAAAAAAACTAAACTAACTAACTTAACAAAAAAAAACCCAGATATATTATAGATTATACATAAACCTGAACCGCCACGAACACTTGTTTATTGGTTCAGGTATTTTCCATCGTCCATCGTATGAAAACAAATATAATTGTACATCAAACATGTAAAAAAAAAGGAAATATAAAAATAATATTTTCTTTAGGTATGGACGGCTCTCACCGCCAAGTGATCGTGTCCTACGAGGTCAAGTGGCCCAATGGTTTGACCCTGGACCTGGTCAAGGAACGAGTGTACTGGGTCGACGCGAAGCTCAACATCATCTCGTCGTGTAACTTTGATGGGTCAGCGCGACGCGTCGTTCTCTATTCAACCGATACGTTGTCGCACCCGTTCTCCATCACCACCTTCGAGGACTGGGTCTACTGGACGGACTGGGATAAGATGGCCATCTTCAAGGCCAACAAGTTCACCGGCAAGGATGTGTCTCCCGTCACTGCCGAACACATGGTAGGACATATTTATTTATTTATGTAGTTATTAATTAATTAATTTATTCATTCATTCATTCATTCATTCATTCATTCATTCATTCATTCATTCATTCATTCAATTTATTTATTTATTTATTTATTTATTTATTTATTTATTTATTTATTTATTTATTTATTTATTTATTTATTTATTTATTTATTTATTTATTTATTTATTTATTTATTTATTTATTTATTTATTTATTTATTTATTCATTCATTTATTTATTTATTTATTTATGTATTTATTTATTAATTTATTTATTTAATTATTCATTCATTTATTCATTCATTTATTTATTTTATGGTTTTTAAATTTAAATATACAATATTATGTAGTTATAAAACTGATTTACCAAAAAATATCGATGAAACTCTATATATTTAAAAACCCAACATTTAAAGAGATTATAGTAGCTAGTGAGTTGAGAGAGAGTAGAGTTACAATAACCATTATAGGCTAAAGGGCAAAATGTGCGTTGACATTTGAGTATCAATCATTGGCGAAGCGATATTTTCTGGACCCCTCCAATAGGCTCGGGCCTCCATACATTTACTTAACACATCAAAAAACATTGGGAGTTCAGAGACTTATTTACAATTGTTGTTCCACAGCTCCAGAACCCCATGGTGATCCACGTCTACCACCCGTACCGCCAACCCGACGGCGAGAATCACTGCCAAGCTGTCAACGGACATTGCTCGCACTTGTGTTTACCGGCGCCGACAATAAACTCGAGGTCGCCCAAGATCGCGTGCGCCTGTCCCGACGGCTTGAGGCTTCTTCCTGATGGCCTCATGTGTGGTGAAGAAAGTACGTATTATCATAGTAACGTACTTACGAGCTATGACTTTAATTTTTTTTTTTTTTTCACTTTATAATAGTAATATGACTATAATAGTAATCGTTGTCAACACCAGACAGGAAGCCCTCGCAAAGTTAAAATATTACAAATCAGATTCTAGAAGCTGTTAAATATCTACTAGGAGTAACTTTAGTCGATGATGAAGGGAAAATTCTGTATCTAGCTATTCGGCACTCAGCATTGCTCTCAAAATGAAAAAGAAGAGAGAGGATAAGGAGATAAGGAGAGGATGAGGTAAATAATAATTTCCTTCAGATATTTAGCAAGGGGGGTGGATAGGAAGGAAACCAACAGCTTACCTTGTTGCTGACGACCTTCGGACTTGGTAGACACATAAAAATACTAAACAATAACGTCGAAACTGTTTCGGCCTGACGTGGCCTTATTCACCCGACGAAGGTGGAGAGGAGACTAGGTCAGTGAGTCTCCTCTCCACCTTTGTCGGGTGAACAAGGCCACGTCAAGCCAAAACAGTAGCGACGTTAATGTTCAATCTTTCTATGTTTTTTATGTGTCTACCAAATCCGAAGGTTGTCAGTAACAAGGTAAGCTGTTGGTTTCCTTCGTATCCACCCCCATTGCTAAATATCCATGAAGCATTAGGCACTCTAAACACATTCACATCAATTTCCTTCCGAATGTTGTTAATCTCACAAAAATCATTACCATATGACTAGGTATGTACTTAGTTCACTTAAAAGTTTATTTATTTATTATGTGTTTCACAGTAATTAAATACAATTTTTTTTTATTTATTTATATGAAAAAAAAAGGAATTTTATTACTGTGAAACAGGTAATAAATAAATAAACTTTTAATTACAAAACATTTAAATTACAATTTATTACAATTTAATTATTATTATATTAATAACAATTTAATTGCCATCACAATTCATTAATTACAATTCAAAAAGGTGCACTTGGCAAAATTTACCATAGAAGTTACCATAGCATTGACCCTTTTGAATACAGTAGTAATTCTTCAAATGGTGATAATAGGGTTTAGTATTGGAATACTTTTCACCGTATTCATAACAGTTCTATGTACGTAATGATTTTCAGAGTTGAATACCTTTTGCCGTGATTCCATCTTTTGGTGATCGAAAATATTTTTTACCGTGGTGATTGGACACTTGTAATCCCATCTCGTGGTGATCGGGAAAACTAAAACGCTTTTATTGTGGTGCCATCTAGTGGTAATTATGCACACTATTTCAACAGCGTTCATTAGGGTCCCATCTGATGGCCATTCAACAGCTGTTTTAATACTATATTGAGATAGCAATTGTAATATTGTTTATTGTATGGTAGTTCCTAGTTACTAGTTTCCATTGATCCAAGACAGTTATACAAATTGGAATTGTCAAAAAATACAACAAAAAAATTATAGGGGTGCCGACAGGTACCCTACCCGCCCGACCCAACCGGGTATGGGTGTGTGTTCCATCACTCGACTACCCAAAAAAAAACCCTTAAAAAAACCAAACATTAGTTTAATTTTGGCTATTTAATTTAATTTTTTCGTCCGTAATCTACCAACATAAACGAACCTCAAATACCAATTGGTTGCTCACACGTAATTTAGATGGGTTGTTCCTTCACATTTACACCTAGTGCAGCAACCACGTGTATATGTACGTGTCTTTCTGATCCATAGAATATGAGGCATGTATTTTTATTGTTCGGCTAATTAGCTGTTTGGCAGATACATCCCGATATATATTTTAATTTTTAATTTAATTTTATTTAATTTTTAATTAAACATTTTTTAAATTTTTATTAGGTATGGTACTTACTACCCGGGTAACCCCCGGGTATTGTAAACGGGTACCCGGGTTGTAAAAAAGTCGGGTTTCGTCATCCCTAAAAGAAATACAGAAGAACTAAGTAAATATGTAGAGGAAAACACAAAAAATACTTAAGAACTAAGTATAAATATTTAGGTACAGAAAAACATATCATGGATAAATTTAACAGTTGAATTGTAGCACAGTTCAACCTAAATGCCATTTACCATATATGGGAATACCACAGACTAGTATTGCAAACTGTGCAAGGTGGAAGAACAGGATAGAAATCACCTCCTTCGTAGTTTCCGAGAACAGTCACACGACAAGAAATGAGCAGATGGTTCCAACTTAACCCACCCCATCCAATGATTCGGCAAGGATGCAACTGCCATTATCCAGGTCTTCCCTTCAGCACGTTGAAAATAGAGTCCCCGATGGTTATAGCATCAGGTCAATTACTTTTGATATTTGGGCTTAACGTCTCATATTTTTTCAACTTGGCTAATCGAGACGATGAGTGGGTGAAGTATGAAGATGAAGTAGGTGGCTGATTGGAGGAAAAAGGCAAGCCCAAATATCAAGCAATCAAATACTTTTGAGAGATGAATTGAACACAAAGTGGCATAGAAAGTATTTTTAGATTCGTAAGAAGTTTAAAAGTTGAATATTTTTTACAGTAACGACAACAACCACGACAACGGAGCCAAGCATCATAGAACAGCATCACGACGGCTCGTGGTTCCGTAATAAATCCAATCCCAATTCTAAAACGAACCCATGTGAGTAACAAGAGCTTACCCTGCCTCTTATACTCACCCGAACATTACCTAGCTTGCCACTACTCGCAGTCATCTCATTAAATTGTTTTGTCCAAGTATTTTTGCCGTGTATTGATCGTTACTTTTCCAAAAATTAACTTTTTACAGTTGGTACCTAATAACATTTTGTGTTTATGAGTGGGGTTTTAAACCTGTAGATAAAAACAATACGGTGTGTGGGTGTTTGCGACAGCATGTGCATTGGTATGCGGGACTTAGAGGTGTGTGACATGAGCATGGGTTTGTGATACATTAGGGTTTTAATACTGCTACTATGTACTACATATAATACTAAATAAATAAATACATTTAAAAAATGTATTTAGAGTCTACACACTCAGTCACGTAGCTGATTTTACTATAATTTTGATTACCAGAAAAATGTTACATCAGCATTGTCAACTGCGATCAATATCGGTTCAAAATAGATTGATTATTGTACAATATCGATGATATCGCTACCTACCATACCATAGTTTCTTATAAATTAATATTGTTTTTTGCTCAAATATTGTTGGGAGTGGATCTAGAAGTGTAATCAAAGTATTAGAGACACAAGTTAACACACAGATAGCGCTGCTAAGCAACCTCCTTATCTGCGTCATATAAGATTTAACAATAAAACAATGATGAACAATTGACAGCAAAACACCTCTTCATAATAGTTGATTTTCTTCCCACCAGAATGCATCTCGTCTATTTTGAGTACCCAAAGGCATTTTGCTAATTTATGTTTTAATATGGTATATTTTATTGAAGTTTAAAAATTATAGCTAATTTATTGATTTATTTATTTAGCTTTTTTTATAATATCATGTTCATTGCAAAGTGGTTTGCTCTCTATTCATCCGTATCCCAAATATCTTACATTGTTCTTGGTGGTTGGTTTTCCATTATTATATATCCCTATCTGTATTGCGTTGTTCGTGGTGGTTGGTTTTCCATTGTTCCATATCCTTGTCTTATGTTGTTCTTGGTGGTTGGTTTTTCATTGTTCCATATCCGTCTTATGTTGTTCTGGTGATTGGTTTTCCATTGTTCTATATCCTTGTCTTATGTTGTTCTTGGTGGTTGGTTTTTCATTGTTCCTTATCCGTCTTATGTTGTTCTGGTGATTGGTTTTCCATTGTTCTATATCCTTGTCTTATGTTGTTCTTGGTGGTTGGTTTTCCATTGTTCCAAATCGCTGTCTTACATTGTTCTGGTGGTTGGTTTTCCATTCTTCCACATGGCATATAATGTATTGGGCTTAAGCTCGTGGTGTGTTGTCTGGTTGCCATTGGTTGATTATTTTGAACATGTACAAACTTTAAGAGTGTTGGGTACCTCCACGTCAAAAACCGCACAAAATTTTCATTTTAAAATTATAATTCAAGAATGGACTTCGAAAGTAGCATTCTCGAGATTTAATTAAAAAATTAAAATGTTATGCAATTTTTGACGTAGAGGTACCCTTCGCTCTTAATAAAAATATGGAATTATGTATTTTATAAAAAAAAAATTGTTGTATCCATTTTTGGCAATATTTTATGTTTTCTTGCAAATTCAGTGCTGAAACTCAAATGCAAAATTGAAATGTGACAATTTAGATTTCTTATACGTAGTCCTCACTGATTTAGCACACCTTTCTCTAACATAATACAGTAATTAATTTTAGATCCATATTTTGAAAAAGCTATTATGTTTATAATATTGTATATATTTTTTCCAGCACACTCATTTTTGGTTGAGGAAATTGAAGCTATGATTTTGAAAGAAAATATTCATTAAAATATTAATTACATTAAATAATTAGTATAGGTACCTTAATTACCTATTTGTAGATTTAAAAGTGCAATAGTACTGCTTCATCGAGCTTTTCTTAGCCTCTATTGCCCATAACCGGGAGGACTCTACTTGGATAAAATGAAAATTCAATTCCCTTGATCATAAGTTTTGTCTCTTGTTCGCAGTCGTTAAAACCGAACTAACAACGGATCAGTCGATGGTGACGTTCACTCAGGAGAGTCAGGACACCGGCATGATCGCCGGTATCGTCATCGCCATAGTGACGGCTGTCCTCATCCTGGCAGCGTTGGTGAGTTCTCGGGGCGTTGCGCCAATACCAGGAGAGATGCATGCCATGCCACTCTTGCTGCATCTATCAGTGCAAGAGAGAGCTGGCTACTTATCTCTATTCTATAGGGCAGTTCATCTAGAACTACTTTTCAATGTGGTATAATTATATATTATAGAGATGATATGGATTCCAAAATTTCATAATCGATGAATCAATCTGCCACAATAGTCCCCCTTTATTTCATATTTCAAGGGACCCTAAAAACTCCAAATTGAATTACAAAATTTTGAACTAAAAGAACTATAACACTAACCACCATTCCCAAATCTCTTGCTGGGGCTCCATTAATAGTTTGATTTATTAATAGTTTATTTAGTCAACTGAATGAGTAAATAAATAAATAAATAAATATATATATAAAAAAAGAAAGAAAGAAAGAAACAAACAAACAAACAAACAAACAAACAAATAAATGGATGAATAAATGAATGAATGAATGAATGAATAAATAAATTTAAATGAACCGAGTTTGAATTAATGAGGGACTACTGTAATATCCTTGTGTGTTTGTTTCAGGTTGCCTTCGTTGTTTACCGCCATTATCTACATCGAAACGTAACGAGTATGAACTTTGACAACCCCGTCTACAGAAAAACCACAGAGGATCAATTTTCTCTGGAAAAGAATCAATACCAACCCCCTCGGATCTACCCGGCCACTGTGGGAGAAGAGGTAAGGGCGCATTGATTAGTTAACCTTGCTACTATCCACTGACTTCATTCCTTTGGCATTTAGTATATTGGTAAATAATGTGAGGAAAGGATCCAACAGCTTACCTTCGTGTAAGATGACTAATTTGCGAGTTTGAAGTACACATAAAAAACATACTAATACAAATCTTACGAGACGTTTTGAATTCTTCTCTCGAGTGAACAAGACCTCGGTCGAAACGTCTCGTTATTTTTGTATTATGTTCTTTATGGGTACTTCAACTCGCAAACCCGTCATCTTACACGAAGGTAAGCTGTTGGATCCTTTCCTCACATTATATACCATTCCAGCCGATTGGCACCTACTTTCATAACCTTTGGCATTTAGTGTTATATAGTCACTTTTTTACAACATGACACCACATCATGAAGGTGAAAAGCTTTGAGTACATTTACCAGTGATGTCGATAATAAACCAATAGTGACCATTTAGGTCCAAGAACCTCAGTAATCTCCTCTGTGTAAAGAATGTTAATATTATTATTGTTATTATTATTGTTTTTTATTATTATTATTATTATTATTATTATTATTATTATTATTATTATTATTAATGTTTTTATATTTTTTTAGGAAAAATTATTATGAACTTAGATTTACCATGGTAAAAAACCCTGCTAAAATGTACTTACGTACTATTCAGTAGTCTTCTAAGTTTTCTTGTAGTGTCATGTGTTTGACGGAATTTTTGTTTTAAACCTCGATGGGTGTCAAACTTTTTTCGTAATCTTTAAAATCTTTGAAATCCTGAAGACCATTGTTTTTCTGTTCATCTACTCACTCGTATTTGTAGGGAATCGGAGTCTCTGGTTACCCACCGCCTTCTTTAGGCCGCACTCCTACCATAGTTCAATCCTATGGTTGTTGTTGTTGTACCCACTGTTGTCCGTACATAACACTTTTCTTCATAAGTTGGACTAGGAACACAAATTAACATGTTCTAGTGAGGGGAAAGGTACAGAATAATGTATGCAGTGTACCTCATTTTGTATATTTGCAATACCGGTAAATAACGAGGTCAAGATATATATATATATCAATAAAAGGTTCCCTTGAGTTAGGAAAGTAAAAATAAAAACACTATATTTCAGCATACCAAGTGCCATTCCATGTGCCTTCTTCTTTACATGTAGGCATAATAATTCATACCGTCATATGTAGTGGAGCAAAGACCCTTTTTTCCCATCCTATGCAGACGCACATTTTAGCCACATCCATCTTCCAATGTATAATTTGATCAAAAACAGTTTCCTCTCTCTCTCTCTCTCTTCCCATTCATCTTGTATGATTATAATATAGTACACAATGGGTATAGAAAAAATATTCCAGTATGGTGCAAACAATTGGGTGTACAGCATATCTAGTAGACCCATGTATTTCTATGTGGAAGCACATTATTGTTTTAGACAGGTAGGTACCGCATCAAGGCAACCATTACTGGCTTGTCTACACGTTTGGTTTCAAAATGAACAAAACAAATATTTTGGATGATGTTTAACCAAAATACAAACCAGTTTACAAGATGTCGACTTATTTTTTCATAAATACTAAAAGCTAATATTGCTTGATTCACTAATGTTTCATGTCTGGCAGGGCCTATTGGAGCCATCGGTAAGTTTGTTAGTAGATCTTACTCATCAATAAGTCTGACTGAGCAGGATTCAGCCGTTGTATTAGTGGATTTGAATAACATCATGTGAGTGAGGAAATATGGTTGATATAAGCTTAGAAATTATTGTAAAGGAGTTTCTCATCAAATAAATTACTTCATACTTTTTTGTGGGGGGGCGGGGGGGGGGGGGGGTTAGGGATTTGTCAAACTGAGGGGCAGGGGGGGATGGTTGATACATCATAAATATTATTATATAGCCTATTTCAACGATTTTGAGTATCATATTGTAATTTAAAATATTAAATTCGAAAATTCCTTTTCTTTAAACTTGGCATATTTTTCTGAAATTCTAATGAAGCACAGTGGAAGTGAAGCATGCTGATGTTTTGCATGCAGCATGCATTTTTTGTGAGTCCATGGATTTTTTATGCAATTGATTAGAGAAAAATTACAGTAGGCAACTATGAAACCTTTAAAGTTCAATTAACCATTATGAAATGTAATAATTGTAGAATACATTCAATATTTTTTGCTGGCAGATTTGGGAAGACTAAAGAGATGAGGTGTGAACACTGAACAGTGATCAGTGATCAAGTTACGTACTAGGTATTTATTTCTATTTGACTTGTTAAATCAGTAACACCATTGCAGATATGATGGTTGGAATTGTTTAGAATTTAATTATGTATTTAAAAGCGGTCTCCATTGTCTTGTTTCAGGCGCAAGAACCGCTCACGAGCCCGGGAACAAACGACTACGTATAATTCAGACAACTCGGCCTGGACAAGAAGCTAAAACTGTGCCGCGTTTACTTCAACTCGACGGAGAGTGCCGTATAGACTTGTCAACTGTGCAAGCGGTGCTCGGAATATTCAACGAGAGTGCGCGGGTGGTCTTGAGGAATCGGTGCCAAAAAGAATCCTACTTGATCTCATGACAATCACGTAGGAGAAGTCGTTCCCTTTTTATGTGATCTGCTTTTAAATAACACAGACTTCGATCGTTCCGGAAAGGAACTGCCGAGGAAGATTCTTATAATCGTTTGGAAAATCTGCGAAAATTGTTAACTACATTTTGTCAGAGTTTTCCAGTAAAATGTTGTGTTATGGCTTGTATAAACTTGTTCGATGTAGGTGGCTTGGCCGCGACTGCAGTTCGCATGTGTAGAAATACGTAAACAATGTTGTATTGTGAAAGACGGTCCATCATATATAGAGGTTTTAATAAAATATAAGCACTGCAGAGGGGGGACGTGGATGGGGAATAGATGCCATCCCATTAAGTACCTATATGTATGATTATGTTTAAATTCAGTTTTACACTAGAATCAAAAGACAAAAGAGAAAGACTTACTTTTTATTGTTGTGTCAAAATGTTACATTAAATTCGCTCAAAATAGGGATGCATTTTCTTTTTGTCGAGTAGATACATCTTCGGTAATGGAGTATTATACGTCTACCAAGAGCTCAAAGAAGTGTCAACTGTTAACTATATATATGTCCATATGACAGGATAACTGGGGTTTAGCAGGGGTGAGGAGGGCTCCTCACAGATTTAATAGCGTTTTGAAGGCAAAGCCCTTTTGAAAACAATGAAAAAGGTGGGATATAGGCTACTCTCAGGAAATTTGTTTTCTAGAGAATCATTCGTATAAATCTTTTCATTAATCAGTCCATTCAAATTTTTTAGAATTATCTACAGAACCAGCTCATGTGAATGTTATTTGTCGACAAAATTTATACATTTTTCTTTAATCCATAAAGTGTGTGAATAGCCGACACCATTTTTTAGCTGAGCTTTACGGGGGGGATTTATCTTTCACACTCCACTCAGTATACAAGCGCGTTTGTTAGCTCTGTTCTATGCAGAGTTGTGTTTGCCCTCCAATGAAATACGCTACTACTGGTGCGTGAGTGAAACTAAGATGGCCGCCCGATCGGCAACGGCCAAAGGATGCTACGCTTGCGGCAGTGAAGCTACGTCCAAAGATCCATGTTCTTATGTCAAGCGGACATGGACTAAACATTTATACCAAGTGAATGTCTACCAAACTAAATGATTTTAGAATGTAATACTTAAATTCAGTATATCATAAGATACTGTATCCACGGTGGACCGCAAGGGGGGAGAGGGGTGTGAGACCCAACATATTTTATTGTTCAACCTTTCTTACATGTATTCCCAATATTTAAACATCATGCCATGAATGAGGGATTTGTGCCACATCAGCTATAAAATGCCGTTAGCTTGCTTACTGAACAAACTGCCTGTATCCTAAGCTTGAGTGAAACGAGAGTTATTATAGGTACGTACCCACTGTTTGAATATGAGAGTCTAATGGTCCTGCAGTTAACAATGCAGTTAATGCAGTTGATAATTAAGTTCAATTTATTGTAAATTACGATATAATGGATTTTTTTTACCAGTATCTTGCTCTTAGTTCTACGCGTCATTCTGTGGTCTGAGAAGCTTGTTCATCTACAAGTCATGGTCCGTCCAGTGTTGCCAAGCATCTCCTGCTCCAGTGTTGCCAAACATCTCCTGCATTCACATTCACATCACTATTACTTTAATTGGCATAATCAGAGTTTTCACATATATTTGCCTCATTATTGTACGTCATAAGATCTGTTTGTCAAGTTGGCAGCGCATCAATGTGTTTGTAATTAATTCCAACCCAAGTGTACTCATTGCAGTGTTGCTTGGAAGGCAATGTGTGGAGAAATAAGAACTGCATGAATTGCATTTCAACATGTAGTATAGCTATTGTGGTTGTTGGCTTGCAAGTGGGGATTTTTCGTGCTTCGTACCAAATGTAGCACGAATATGCAACTGTTATTATCGTTTCAAAGAATTTTCCAATCATAAGGCAGCAATTGTACTAGAATATATAAAAACATTTTATTTTCAACTGGTCTATGGTAGATGTCTTAATGGATTAGTATTTGGTTATAATTAGGAGACGTCGTTCGCCCTTACAGCAAACATGCTCCTCCTCCCCCCCCCCTCCCCTCCTTGGCGGGCTCTTCCTTGATTACTTGATGAACAAATCAATTTTGTTTACATACCTAATTGTTCTTCCATCCAACATTTGGTGGTTAGTTCCTCGCATAAATGCCAAATTTCAAACTTATCCTAAATTTAGTCACACCTCTTGTTCAGAATTTCTTTAGTGTGGCCTCACTTTGTAAATATGTATTTGATGAAAGTATATTTTAATGTCAGTACTTGGTCCGTATTAATGTCTAGATTTCTTGTATATCGATGTAACGCTCCCTGATTCCCCGCTCATAATGTAGATCTCGTACTTCCATACTAAAAACTCCAATGTAAGAAATGGTTTTGCAATTTTTTCCAAACATGTGAATACATATTCTGTGCATGACTGTCGGAGAAAAAAGAAGCTTTCTAGGCTTTCTTAAAATGTGAGTTACGAATTTACTTTAGACCGTAATTATTACTTATTAGTGGGCAGCCATAAGTCAGTGGCATTTACTGCATATTTGCTGTGTTTATTTAAAATATAATGTGAGATTATACGTACTTCCAAGTCAATCTAGTGATTTGTTTTGTTTCTATAAAATATTGTAAACAACTTGTACATATTATTAATATAAATAAAGTAGTTATGTCGTGTATGTTTGGAAAACTGTTGAGTTACTTATGGTACAAGGAAAACACAATTCCAATCACAACTCCTATAAATCCAATGCCTTTGAATTACCGTAATTAAAATGACCCAACATGCACTACGTTTACATGCAGGTTTGAGTTCGATTTCAAAACTGCATATAAACACTTCAAGAGTGAGTTTGGATTGGTTCGAGTCAACCCTGTTTGCTCGTAGGGTTGACTTGAAAACTAGTTTTGGAATCTGCCATACAAAAACCACACTGCCGCCAATACCTTTTGACTTTGGGGTCTAATTAGCAAACTAAACCGCCATTGGCGGTGCAAATTGAGGTTATGTTTACATTTTTTTTTACCATGCTCCTTATCTCGTTCTTTCCTCCATTGGTTGAATTTGACTCGAGTCAAGCCTTTTTCAAACCTGCATGTAAACATAGTAATGGCAAATATCACAATCGTTCTCGCCAAAGTGGTATACGATTTCCACAAGCAACTTTCAGAACAAACGTTTACATATCTTATTTGTTTTAACCATAACAGCAAGAAAACTATCACACCACAGCATAGGCCTAGTACAGTATTTTGATGACAGTCTGGAAGTGGAAATGGACACTGCAATAAGCAAATGAGTTTCCAGTAGGTTGGCAGAATGACAGTGATTTGTTCACGCTAGCAAAATACTATAATGTATCAACAAGTTGCTTACAGATCATATAGTTGTAGGTACTATTAATATTATAAATCCATGTAGAGGTCCCGATTTTTACATACGTCTTTTCCATTCTGAATTATTACGTGAAGTTTGGCGGGAATCCGTCCGTCGATCGGTCGAAGGTCGAAACTCGAAAGTCGAAATGATGTAAACTGAAGTCAGCTGTTGTTTTCGTGCCAGTAGGCCTAATATTTGGTCTGTCTGTCAACACTTGAAGAAAGGGTTTTGCTAGTTATTTCTCTGCGTTTGTAGGGAACTTGGCATTTTTTCTAGGCCTAATTGTTATATATCAACGTCATGGGAGGTGGAGATTTGGTAAGTGCCTTAGCCCTACATACTAGGCTTGCTAGAGGCGAAACCAAGATAATTATTGTTTCGCGCGTTTTAGGCCACAGCATGCTTTCTTCCAGGATTTCTAGCTACGGTAACCCTACTGATAATCGAAGATACACCTTTGCTGATGGCAAACCCGTTTGGTCCAGATAGGCCTATACTACAAAGGCGTCTTCGCAGTGACACCACACTATAAACCCAAAGGGTGACAGTTCTTAGCCCTAGGTCTATAACCTCCACTTCCTCTATGCACGTGTCTTTTCATTTCCATTTATTAAGCTTTCTGTAGGTCTGCTAGGCCTAGGTATTTGTCCAGATTGACAACTTAATGGTTTTTTAATAAAATGTTAAATACTGTAGGCCTAGGCCTAATTAAGTTTTGCTGTTTTGATCACCAAATTATGTTACCAAACCCAATGTCTGTAGGCCTACTAGTGATGACATAGGGTAAGCCTAGGGCCTAGGCCTAGACCTACTCAATTCCTCCCAACTCCATATTCAAGAAGTTGGATTCTTGGAAAGTGGGTTGCTGTGTCCGAGCTGGACAGTCTGTTCCAAGTTGGATGCCGCTGCTCGTAGTGACATGTCAGATAGCAGACTGATATGTGTTGGTTTACTCCTTACCTCCCCTATATTTTTGTCCTTTCTTATTTCTTATCTAGGATGTTTAAATGTACCAGTAGGCCTACATGTCTATTTTATTGCCGATCCAGGAGTCGATTTCTACTCGATTCCCACGGCTCTGCAGCTGACTTCTCAAAACCTACTAATCTATGTCATCACTGGTAGGTAGGTAGGTCGCACCTAAAAGCGAAAAATAATTTAATCTTTATTTTGTAATATATTGTCTGTAGAACTTGAAGAAATCATGGCATCCATCAACAATGAGGAATATGGAGAAAGTGTGGAAGGCAGAGCAAAAAAACGACCAGGAAAAGAAGAAAATAGCCGAACTTCAGCGAGAAATCTTGGAAGAGAGAGCGAGGGAAGACATGCAAAAGTACGCAGAAGATAAGGGTGTCATCGAGAAGAAAGATAGCATGAAACTCGACTGGATGTACAAGGGGCCGGGAGGGATGGTGAACAGAGAAGAATACCTGTTGGGGCGTTCCGTCGACAAAACGTTCGAGCAGCAACAACAGGCGGAGAAAGCTGCTTCGTCTAATGCCGCACGGAACCATGTCGACCATGGTAGGTTGACTTTATCTGATCGTAATGCAATCATGAAGTCTTATCTGGACCATAACAGCATGTACAACAAAGTACTAGTAGGCCTACATGTGCGAAGTAGCCTAGTAGTTTTTTTATGATTATGATGATTCTTGTTGCTTTACATTTCTATTATTGCAATCATGCTATTTGAGACGATGAGGGGGGAGAGATAAGGGTAGCTACGCTATTACCAATAGCTAGAGATCCTTGTAAATGGTTTTATTTTTTAGCATATTTCGTTTTATTAAATCCAAATTTCGCTGTTGAGCAGTAATTTCAGCTTTTTGGCGGTGTTTCAATTTTAATTTACCAAATCTAATTTGTATATTGTATTCTAACGTATATGCATGCCTACATTGTCGCGTAAGTCTACCATGATAGTAAAAAAGGAAATGGAAGGTAATACAGTCAGTAAGGATTCTACTTAGTACTTACGGAATGAAATGCAATTTTTAGCACCTGAGTATGTTATTTATTGATTAATTATCTATTGTTTTAATAAAAAATGTTGGCAAAAGCACTCGGAATTCGGAGCACTACGAAAAAACCTGTTGCGAGCCGGTTTGGCAGGGGTAGAAGGATCACTGCAGAAAATGTTGAAAATTACGTTTTTGACAGAAATTCGGCAATTTCGCGTCAATTCAACAGCTTCAGTCTTTTTCGTTTTTTAACAGTAAACTTATGCTATTTCGCGTATAGGCCTACACGGGATTTCGTTTTATTTCGCGATTCAAAAAGACTATTTTTGGACTCACAACAGACTGTCATGCCATCATATTTCAATTGCTGAACGTTTCAAGTGATTTCGCGCTATCGCGCATAGCGAAATACAAGGATCTCTACCAATAGCTACTCTCTTTTGATTGTGTAGGCTGAGTAGCTGCTACGGTAAGTGAAATCATTGGCTCCGCTCTCTATTTTCGCTATTTCATCACTTTAAAAGGTCAGATACGGATAGCCTACGATGCTCAACCGGTTGGAACTAAACAATTTTTTTTATTACATTTTAATTTGATCCAACCAAACCGAACCAAAATTAGACCTTTTCTTAAATCGAACTGAAATAAAAATAATTCCGGCTCGATCCCCTGCTTACAACGGGATTGGGTAACCTCACGTAAAAAAATGAACAAATATTGTCCATGCATTGAAGATGATTACATTATGATATTATTATAATTAGGCCTTAATAAATATTATTGGTTATTTTACAGAATGTCTTCCCCCTTCAATTTTCTCTGGTGGTAACGAACAAGTTGATATGGCAAGAAAACTACAAGAAGATCCACTTTATGCCATCAAGAAGAAGGAAATAGAAACTCGAAGTCAGCTTTTGAGTAATCCTGTGAAGCTGAAACAGCTGAGAGAATTGGTAAGCATAACCGTCGACATTATTATAAAAAATGTTAGATGACATTTTTCAGGCTCAAACTATTAAATCAATATACTGACCCACTAGCCTACTTACTGCTCCTATTCAAAATCAATGCGTATTTTTTTATTAGATCAAACTCAATATTCCTATGTTTAGTGCCGCTCATTGATGTTGAAAACTTCAAAACATGGCGTTTTCAAGCTTTTTAGTGGTGTTTTATTAAGTGTACGTAATATTGCCTAGTATAAGGAAATTTAAACAAATCTGAATAATGACGATAAATTTAATAAAAACATCCTAGGGGGGAAAACCGGGTCAATCGCCCATCCCGGATGGTGTCTCTTGGGATACCGGGACAGATACCAGAAAACAAGAACGTCTGGTCACCCTATCTATTGTACAAGGCAATTAAAGTCGGGCAATCTGGTTTCGATCCCCAGTCGGGCAAACTTTTATTACCTATAGCCTAGCTAGACTATGTAACCTTCCTGCTTTTATGTTATGAAATCAGATCAGATCAGATCAGCTATGTAATTTTCTATTGGCTTGTATGAATTTTCTAAAATGAACAAGATCTTTAAAATACATTTTTTTTTTAAATCTGGCTCAGTTATATGAAACAAAATATGACCATCCACTTTAGTATAACTGAATAGGATAGACATTAAATAAGTAAGATAAGTGTTAGTACCTTTATTTATTTATTTATTTATTTTTTTATTTATTTATTTAGTTATTAATCTATTTAATGTCTATCCTATATTCAGTTATAAAAACTGATTTACAAAGGACCTAATGTAGGAAATCTTGCTGTGTTTTCAGTTTTCACACATCACTTTATAACTGGTTTCCATCATTTTTCAGATAAAAGAGCAGAAATCTAAGAAGGTAAAAAAGCACAAGAAAGAGAAGAAAAGCAAAAAGAGTAAAAAGAAGAGAAAACACTCCACCTCAAGTGACAGTGATTGTGCGGATCTTGATGCTCTGCTGTTAGCAAAGTACAGCAAACTGAAAGATAAACTCCATAAGGAAGATATTGACAAGCTGGACGTTGATTCACCCGACACCTCCGACAGTGAGTGTAATACAAAAAAAAGTACCAAGGAAAAGAATTCTCTACGCCACAAAACTCCCGACAGTTCTGACAGTGATAGTAAAACAAGAAAAAGAACTAAGGAAAAGCATTCTGTACGTCGCAAAACTCCGGACACTTCTGACAGTGATAGTAAAATAAGAAAAAGAACTAAGGAAAAGCATTCTGTACGTCGCAAAACTCCCGACTCTTCTGACAGTGATAGGCCTAGTAAAACAAGAAAAAGTACTAAGGAAAAACATTCTGTGGGTCACAAAAGAAAACATCAAAACAGTAAATTTTCTAGTGAAGATGATAATGATGATGACGATGATAATAGAAAAAGTAAAAAACCATATGGTTTACAAATGTTCACAGATTCAAAAAGACATGCACTGCCTCAACCCCATTCATCAACGTCAAATAAAAGGGAACAAGATTCGCGGCCTAGCGTTTCCGCTAATCACAAATCGGAAACTTCGAACCGATGGAAGAAGCCTGAAAGGAAAAGGTTGACCGAAGAAGAAATAGAACAGAAGAGGCTTGAGATGATGGATAACGTTCGATGGAGGAACGAAGAACGAGAGAAGAATGTGTCTAGGTATCGGAAAGAGGAAAGAGAAGAAAAGAAACAGAGTAAGGAGTACAACACAGAATTTCTTACGAAGCAGCTCTCTTACGCGGCATCTCACGGGACAGTTGAAAGTAGAATTAAAGCCAACATTAATAATATTCAACGTTCTGGAATGGCGATGGACAAAAACTTTGCACGTAGATAGTACACCTCTATAGTTATTAGTTAATAAAACAATATTTAAATGAATTCAATGGGACTTGTCCCCTTATGTGTGCACTTGGAGCGCACCTAATACTGTATGTGTTTTTTGTGTACCTGGTTTGCTTAAAGCCCTAACCACAATTGTCGGCATTGGGATCACAATCACAACCATTACAATAATCCAGATTACAGTTACGGTAACGATGCCGATAATAATTTCATTAGGGCAATGAGTAGGCCTATAATCGTAACTACATTCAAAATAAATTATTATTTATCAATAAATGAACTTTACATAGCCTATGTTAGGTCTACTTATTTTTAAATTTACAGAATAAAGTAAAATTAACTACCTAGGACGTGTCCGAATTAAAAGTCTAAGGTCTAAGTCTAAGTCTAGGTCTAAGTCTAGGTTTAAATTATTTAGCATGTTCTAATTCTAATTCTTAGTAGATTTCGGACAGTACTAAACCTATTGCAGAGCCACCTATTGCGAGAAATTTGACCTAGAGTTGAAGCATTGGTTCACAGCCTTCTCGACGGGTCAATCCGCGAATTGTACCGACGCCTTTGGAGGTTAGGAAATGTAAAAGTATTCATTTTCCAGTATTGATGCAGGTTTTAGGCTTTAGAGTAAGCCTATCACTGTTTACATTATAAAATAATACTAGAGGTATGTATATAATAAACTTAAGTAACATTTCACTTTTCCGTCTTCCTTCTCGCAGCTGTTTTTTTCGTCCGCCATTTTAAGACTTATAACGAGCGTGCACTTTCGATTGCTAGGTCTAAACTTCGATTTAGACCTAGACTTAACGATTTCGGACAGTACTTCATACGTCACCGATGATTGATGACGTCAAATTTAGACTTATACCTAGAGTTAGCAATGATAAAGAGGAATTCGGACACGTCCCTAGAACGATTTCTATCTAAATTCTTCAAATGTTCCACATGTGACTTCAGCCATTTTGCCATTTTACAATTTTGTTTTGCATAAATAGGCCTATAATAAATACATTTTTATTTATTTGGGGCTTGGGCCTATATGTTCACTAACAGTATTTTGTTTTGAATGTGTAAAAAAGCATAGGCCCTAGCCTACTCAATACCTATTTATTATTTAGGGGGTGTGGAGACGTGTATGAAAACTGTAAAATAAATAAATAATTGGCGAGTGGGGCCAGGCATGTATTTAAGTCAACGAAATACTAATTTTCACAAAGTTTCTTCCACATAAATCCAGACAACAATATCTCGGTGTATCTTTCTAATTTCAAATAATTTTCCATTTCGTATGTACACAAAATAAAAATATATAATTTAGGCTAATAGTCAAGTGATATTATGTTGAAAAATCGTTTGCACTCTCTAGTCCCCGACACGTCAAACCCAGCAAATATTGTGATTTAAAACAATCACGTATGATGGATCGTTTAACATCAATATAACCTATTTGACTGTGGGCTAGTAAAAAATAAAAATGCTCTTGGGCTACAGGACTAAATTGTCGCCACTTTGCAAAAGCTAGTGCCCAAAAAAGTTAATTTCGACCCCTGCTCATCAGTCTGGTTTGCCATACACGTCATGTCACAATGTGTTTAAAATCTGTGTTCGGTGCTATAGTGGTTATATTCAGCATTTTGCAGATTGAACATACTGCCATTCTAATGCTTGTTTCCCATTGGTGGAAATAATATTAGTTTTTAGCCAATCACAATTTTTAAATTATGCCAAAAACCTGTGGATGTTGTTGAACATCTTACAACAAACATGACTATATTACATTGTAAAAATGTGTTTTTACAGCTTAGTTCGTCAGATATCAGTGATGCTAATACTTATCAAGTTCCTTACCAGATCGCGTAAAAATTAACTCGTGAAGGGGAGAAAATGTAGTTAACTTACATTTTGCCACTATTTTGTTTTGAAAAAATATTTTAAATAACTAATTATCTTCTTGGCCGACACAAAACTAATGGCCTTCAATGCTCATCGAAGCTTTGGAACATCATATTGCAAATACCAACTTGATCTGACTCTGTTCAACCACTATCGTGAGACATCAAAACAACCAAACAGAACGAGTGCTATGTGCCATAAAAGTGGAATAGAAACGCTCGCGTAGGAAATATCTCTTACTTTTGCAACAAATACAGCCCAGTCTACTTTTAACAAACTTTGAAGGGAACTGATTTTTGCTACATTAAAAAAGCACTGTTAAAGTCGTGTTACACCAAGAAGTAAGATGCTGGCGTCATAGTTGATTTGGCCTATTAGCAAATTAGTAACAGTCCGTGCCTTCTCACGCCTCGGTTGTGCGCGGGACTACTTCTTTACATGTTCACCGCCTACTAGACGTGACAACGCATCACGCCAAGGTCTACTTGATCTCCGCCTAGGCCTACGCGAGCCTCCGCTAGGCGAAGATCAAGTAGACCTTGCATCACGCGATTTTACAATAACAAGCGGTGGTGCGCGGTAAATTTAAATTCTATGTCAGCACAATCGAAAACGGGACATCATTTTCTGTCCCTACCGCCTATGCATAAAAAGTTTAAAACAAAAATGGCAAGTGTGTAGGGTTGTATGAAGGGCATGTGGATATTAACAAAATAGCTAGCAGAAGTTTAAGTTATGATCAAGTTATGTTCAATATTGAGATTTCGAGAAATGTATTTGGAAAGTGTTGGAACACAAAATAAATTAATGTGACCTTTTTCGTAGCCAGGGTTTATTAATTACTACAAAATTGATGAGCAGACAATATTTTAAGTTTCTCTATGAAGTTTAGAGCTATTTACAAACCTTACATTCACTTCTTTGATGTCAATTTGTCAGTCTCCATCTTCAAAGTTATGGTTACACAAGTAGAGATTCTGTTACCATTTCCAAATGTGAGCCATTATTTACTCCAAGTTAATATCTCGCAGCAGTCGGAACCCACTATTTTTAGAGTGGTATTCATACACAATTATTGAGAAAACGTAGAAAACTTTTGTGCCTACATGCATGTCATGTCAACTTTGAAGGTAATTATTTTTGGATCGTAACTGTTAATTATTAATGAAAAAATTATGAATATATTGTGAACTAAAAATTATTAATCTTTCTTAATATTCCTCACAAAAAATGGCCCAAGTGTCTTCCATTTATAAAACAAGAAAATTGTCAATCAAATTCATAGTCATCAGGACTATAGAGTAAGTCGGGAGAATCAGAATGCAGCGATTCTCCAATAAAAATAAACTTACTAAATAGTGAATATGTGACATTATACAGCAAAATACATAACAATTAAAATAAACCCAAACTATTTTAGATTCAGATTTAACACTTTCATGCAACCACACATATATACAAAAAAGGAGAGATATGTTTGGGTATTGTGTATGGTAAAAAAAACTGAACTACAGCCTTACAGGTAATTATAATTCAACAAGTATTGGTTATTTTTATGCAGGTCAATGAGTGCGACTGCAATTTTCATTTATTTGAAAAGAACATACCCTACACAGAAATGATTTACATCTCAAATCACTTGGGAAATCCCACGCACGGAAAATGGTTTCACGTCCTGCAACAAAACAGGAATGTTTATAAATGTTTATTTATGTTTATCAAATTGGTTCCATTTTTACCAGTAGGCCTACCTACATACGTATACACAATTGCAAGTGAAACATTGGATGTACCTGTGCATCACTGTGCAGCTTTTTGCTTCTGGATGAAGCTGCTGATATTGTTGGTCCCATCAGTAGGCCTAAGGTGCATGGTAGTGAATGATGGGATGTATGTGTAGGTTCAACCGGAAGTCTGTAACACTGTAACAAAAATTTGCCGTCGGATATTAATTCCAATTGACACGGGTTTACATCTGACAACATTGTCTTTTCGTACGATGATGATTGATCATACATGTCAATTTAGGGCCTTGAAACCCTATAGCAAATACCTTGCCAGAATAATACGGGAAGCAGGGCCCGTTCATAAAGTCCAAAGTCAAGCCGCTACATCGAAAGTCAGTCGATAAAAGATTTGTCCCTGTGGATGCAGCGAGTGAACTTCTACGCGTCGATAATTCATCTAGTACTGAAGTATGCCGCTAGGCCAGCTGTCGCCAGAAATCGACGGAAGCTACCCGTATTATTCTGGTAAAATATTTGCCTATAGGCCTACACAATCAAAGGAAGTTTATTCTTATTTTCCAATGGGTTTAACCACACATGAAGGCCATGGGTTGTACTAAAGGTTACTATTCTTTGGTTGAACATATGCCCTAGTGCAGTACAAAAATACCACGCCTAGCACTAGGCCTAATGGGTCTGGGGTCAGAATAATAGAATACAGAACAATCTTCGGGAGACGTGTAGGCAGACCATATTAAGAGCCGGCTGCATAGCCGTGCTCATTCGAGCGTCTCACAGGTAGGTAATTGAAAGGTCGGTCGAACAGAGTGTTGTGAATTCGAAACTGAAGATTCCGTCGGATGCTGCAGGTAGACAGCCCACGCCACGTGCGAGGCGCCATTGTGGCTGTTGGTCGAAGCGAAGGGCGGTTAGCGTTAGGGGGAGAGGGGGGGGGGGGGGTGTTATGAAAGGTGGAATCTGGGCCGGCAATACTGAACTCGGGGAAGTCGGACACCTGCCGGGCTAGTCAACTTGTCACAATCTCAGCTCATCTCGCAATATGCGAATTCGGGGTTTCCGTTCTTGGGTGCACATCAGCTCTATATCCCTGTCATTAGGGAATTCAGATATCAAGGAGGAAATGACGCCGGAATATTTATAGTACTCTGACTCAAACACATAAAAACAAATCATTATCAGCTGGATGTCAGGTCCGAGATATCGAACCGGCGACGTTTACAATTAGTCTCGTGTAACACATTTTCTCATCCTGAAACTTATTGCAAGCCCACCTTCCATATACGATAGAAGAATAAATTCAAACCCTAAGTAATTCGAAAGCAATTATTACATTCAACTGATAAATGTGGCTTACTGCTTAGCGCTGACGCTAAACTCTAAATCGGGAGGTCGCCAGTTCGATACGGCTATCGGCAACCCTGACTGAGGTTTATTCCGATGTTTTCCTCAGTCACAAGACGAATCCTGGGATTGAGTCATATCATAATCATACTATCAACCTTCGGACATTCTTTTCTTACTATTCAAAATGCCACAAAAGCTATTTATCGCCTGAAGAGGGACATGCATTGCCTCTGGACAGCTTGGTACGAAAGATTATTATTATTAGACACATTATTATATTGGAAATAATAAACGATAAAATATGGTATGGATGAATGTAGGCCTAAGGTTTTGCTCGGATTGTTAATCAGACTCGTCACTCATTTGCATTCCAAATGGCGTATCGTTCGTCCGGCGAATAAGATGAGCAATGTTGATACTGATATAGGTAGAAGTAAATTACAATCAATAGAAGATAAAGATTGAGGCCGGATGCTCGGTCCCAGTAAAAAGTACACCAACGAACGAACCTAACATAAGCTGGTAATGTTCCAGCCAGAATACACAGTAATAGTATATACATAGGCTACACATTGTACAATGCACGAAAGTACACATTTTATGTGACAAGAAAGTCTTGTTGTAGCCATCAAGTTTGGACGAACAAAACACCCGAGTATAAACAATAATGCCAGTGCACGAAACTACGTACTTTACACACAACACAGTCATGTTGTAGCCATCCAGTTTGGGCGAACAGAACACCCGAATATAAACAATAATGCCAGTGCACGAAACTACGTACTTTACACACAACACAGTCATGTTGTAGCCATCCAGTTTGGGCGAACAGAACACCCGAATATAAACAATAATGCCAGTGCACGAAACTACGTACTTTACACACAACACAGTCATGTTGTAGCCATCCAGTTTGGGCGAACAGAACACCCGAATATAAACAATAATGCCAGTGCACGAAACTACGTACTTTACACACAACACAGTCATGTTGTAGCCATCCAGTTTGGGCGAACAGAACACCCGAATATAAACAATAATGCCAGTGCACGAAACTACGTACTTTACACACAACACAGTTATGTTGTAGCCATCCAGTTTGGGCGAACAGAACACCCGAATATAAACAATAATGCCAGTGCACGAAACTACGTACTTTACACACAACACAGTCATGTTGTAGCCATCAAGTTTGGGAAAACAAAACATCCGAATATAAACAATAATGCCAGTGCACGAAACTACGTACTTTACACACAACACAGTCATCTTGAAGTCATAATGTTTGTGAAAAACAAACGCAACAATATACGTGATTACATATTGCACTAAAATACGCATTTTATGTAGAGATCACTTGTAAAGGCCGTACAGTTCGGGGCAAGAAAGTCAATAATATATACTAGAATCTTCTGGTGTCACTAAAATACACACACGGTACATTACGTAGAAAACGCATTTTAAAAGCGTAATGTTCGGGCCAAAAAAATAACACTATACAATAATGTAAGGTGCACTGAAAGACGCATTTATATGCCATAATGTTCGGACCAAAAAATAACACTATATATACAACAATGAAAGGTGCACTAAAACCTGTAAATACTACATATTATAAACCAAACAGCAATGCCCGTAGTACCGTTATCTTTGTCGTCTACGCGCACATCTCCCCTACGAGACAATAAAGTGAAAGTATGCGATAGCCGGAGGGATGAGAGGGTAGGGTAGGCATTGTAGGTCACTGACATTCTTCTGATTCTTGATGAGTTTTAGTTCGCAATACAATAATTGCCGCGTGAACAAAATACCTCTTACATTATTAGGTATACGGTCGCTCTACCATCCCAGTTACAGGCTACATGGGACACGGAACAGCCTTATTGATGTGATTATGTTCATACTGACTACTACGACAATGAGCATCTATATACTCTTAGCACAGATAAGTAATTACTTTACTTCTCTGTGCTGTTATATATTGCTATTACCCGAGATTTTTTAGATTGACGACCCACTCTCTCGTCGTGACTGTAAATACAAATTTATTGATAACTAGCAAACCCGGCATGCGTTGCAATGCCACTGAAAGAAATAAAGTGTTTATGTTTTAATTATGTTTATTGAAGTGCTTTTTGACACACAATGTATTTTTCCGTCTAGTGGTACACAAAGGGGGGGGGGGGGGAGGGGGGGTACTAATTCAGAAACCTTCGCGGGAGTGCGCATAATAACTCACCAAAGTTTTATTGCAATCGGATGAATAATAATAGAACGCATTATTGCATGTTGGTGGCTCAGTGGTTGGTGCGGGGGTGAGGGGGGGGGGGGGGGGTGTGTTGTTATCATCCAGAAACCGTTGCGGGCGTGCGCACAACAACTCACCAAAGTTTCATCGCAATCGGATGAATGGTGTAGTAATGTATAAATGACATAGATACACACATACATACATTCGTGTTTTCCAAAACACACCAGACACCTGCATTCTCAAGTCTCAACCCTCCCACTCTAGCCCAAAACCCCAATCAGTAGCCACCGCCTGTCAATCAAAGTAGCTGAGCGATGCTAGTGCTACCTAGCGACAGAACGCTGAACTCCGTAGTGCTGTATTTGAGTATTTTTGTATAGAATTTGGAGCGCGTTGATACTCGGGCGTCACAGATTTCCAGTATTTTGGTTACTTCAAGAAACATGATATTTTAATATGTAATAGAGACAAGTGAGAGCTGGATCTGGCTGTTTTGAAATCTTGAAATTCGTTAAACGGTTAACGTTTTCCGATAGTGAAGTTACCTGACACTAATAAATTTTTTACTAAGTCAAATAAACTCTGATTCAAATTTCCTTACGCACGGACCTAGAAACAAATGTTTTCTGTGTACTTGATTTTTTTCAACAAAATCGTGTTATTACTTTCGCTGTTATACATGTACAACTGACTCGCTGTTACCGCGCCTGAAATAGCTCTATGCATGCGGCTCTTAATGAACATCGTGCCTGATTGACTGAATATGTACGCCTAACCCTATTACGTTGACGTGTGTCTATAGGCCTACGTGAATTCCAGAATCATATGATTATGGTCCCGACTTAGCAACTCACAACTGTAAATTATCTATTAGCACAGTAATAGTGCCAATAGAGGTTGGAACACTTCAAGCCACAGTGCAGCTGTTAATTGTGTCAATAGGACTATCACGTGTCTATAGGGGGTATTTTGGGTTGAAAATTTGTATTTGCCTATGGCAAGGGTATTTTAATTACACACATATTTTGTAGGCCTAGACTAAATACCTCCTAGGCCCTAGGGCCTAGGCCTAGGCCTAGTCTTAGGCCTAGCCTACATTGAAACATTGGTAGGTTAGCTTACTTCGGCATTCCTTAGTGTGAGGCGTGTCACTTGGGTTTGACTTAGTTTCACTGCCTGAGTTTTGCTTTCCAGCCTTTTTTGCATCCTGCTGCAGATATTTTTACAAAATCTGAAACAAACAATTCAGTACATAATAGGCCTAGTCGTGTATCAAAAAGCTCCTTTTTTCTCAAATTCAAGCCACCTTTCAAGCATTCCAGGCCCTAGGCTAGCCTAGGCCTAGGCCTACCCTAGGCCTACCAGAACTCATCTGCAGCCTAGTGGCTCTGCATCGAACATTTTCTTGTCTTTAGTTTTCACTACAAAACTACGACTAGCCTAGATTAGGCCTAGGCTAGTCACTTCCAGTCCCAAAGCGTGGAAAATCAAATGGACTTGGTTCGTAGGCTTGTCATAGGGGTGGCGATTTACGATTGCCAGCAATTTGCAACAGGCACGCCTAGCCTATCCCCACCAAAAGGTGTAAAAAACAAAGAGCATGTTTGTCTTTACATTTATTACCGTCAATATGCAACATCGTCGTGTTAGTACTTATTTCGTCCATATCCACTTTTCACTTTTTTTTAGTTGTTATGGTATTGTATATTGTCAATGCGTATTTAATCAATTTCCGCAATCTCTGGGTGAAATTTTCTATTCGCGAAAAAAAGTCTATCGCAGCGCTGCGGCGGCCTTCACGTGAACTACTCATTGCGGTATTGGTGAGCAATGGCGGCGATTTTCCCATATGTAAACAAGGCACGCTGACTTCTTGATTCAGTCTCCATGGCAAATACAATAATTGTAATCGCTATTGCTCCGTTGCTCAATGCAACAGTAAAGGGAAAGGTGCATGTTTTTACCTTTTTTCTAAAGACATTACGTTTAGAAAGAGATGGGCACACGTGTTGAAAATCGGGAACCCTGTAACGAAGTTTATGTATGTGTGTGGCTTGCACTTTACAAACCAAGACTATATACTGCCCGGTATGCAAGAAGAATTTTTAAACCATTAGTAAGCTAGATGAATGAGGAAATATAGATCCATGGCTTATGCCTAGGCCCTAGCAGAGATGCCAATCCCAAGTCAGAGTAGGCCTAGGCCTATCTAGCTGTCGAAATCGGTGTAACGTCTAGGGCTAGGTAGCTAGGCCTAGACCCTAAACCCAATGTCCTAGTCGGCCTAGCTGTCATGAAAGTACGGAAGTCGTAAGCCTATAGGCCTAGACCAAGAACGTATACTTAAACCGTTTTGCCTACCACCAAAGATAAACACTTATCTAGGCCTACCACTAGGCCTAGGCCTACCAAGTATTTTTAACCATTGGTAAGCTAGATTAATGAGGAAATAAAGATACATGGCTTATGCCTAGGCCCTAGCAGAGTTGCCAATCCAAAGTCAAAGTAGGCCTAGGTCTATATCCAGCTGTCAAAATGGGTGTAATGTCTAGGGCTAGGTAGCTAGGCCTTGTCCCTAGTCGGCCTAGCTGTCAATGAAAGAAGTCGCACCAGTACTTAGGTTGGAATTCATAGTCGGCCCCTACACCTAGGGGCACCCATTGTTGCTATGGATTTGTTTTGTTTATGGGAAATAACATGCAAACAATTGTTACCTTGGTAACAATGGGCGCCCCTAGGTGTAGGGGCCGACTACGAATTCCAACCTTAGACCCTTTTGCGTACCCCTAGGTCTACCTAGACCATTATGACATGCTGGAGCTTAGTGATTATGAGGAGTTTGGTTGTCTATTTACATACTAACAATTGTATTATTGAATAGGATACCTAGGCCCCAGGCCCAGACAGTAAATAAGTACAGTTGTAAAGTAAGGCCAGGCCTAGCCTAGGCCCGTGTCAAGGTGACAATACACTAGGACCTAGGTATTTTTGTGGTGTAGGCCTAGGCAGTGGCACCTGTTGTTAGTGACTTCGTCACGTACTGTAATCATAACTTCCAATTTGTGAGGCGGTCAATTTTGAGGTTTGTAAGCACAACGCAAATGTCTTTGGTTCTACCATTGATTCTGCAGCATATGACGTGATTTGCTTCCAAAACAGCTTCCCCCTCCTTATACGGCCGTAGGCCGTCACCTACAAACCTAATAGCAACTGCCCACCTAACGTTAGGATTTTCTTCCATTGCAGACAATTATTTAACAATAATAACAACAATACTACTTAAGAAATTAAACCCTAAAATACACGTGTGCAGGGGGCCATGAGGGCGCGTACGATCACTTTATACCGCAATGGTCCACCATTTTGTTTTTGTAGTGCTGCCATCTGTTATCACTTTTTTTGGCGTTGATCCATATCCACGAGGTTGGAATAAATGTCAGTACTTATTTGAGCCATATAAGATAAGATAAGATAAGTATTTATTCAGTCTTTTTTTTTTTTTTTTTTTTTTTTTTTTTTTCCCACATGCACCAATCAGAACCGCGGGATTGATCGGCCGGCCACTACGAACAGTTGCGATGGCATTCAGAGGATTTTCCATTCGTGTGTTCTGCGTTGTTAGCTTGCTGACAACCGATTTGGCAAGGTGTTTATTACATATTATCCCAATATCTGAGTTCATCTCCAGCACCGAACTTGCCCAAGGAACTGGATTTCAGATAACGAGTTTGTCTTTTTGATATTTTTAGGCCTAGGCTCTGTAAGTTATTGAGCTTGTTCATAAACAAATTTTATATTAACCCTAGATATAGGACCTAGGCCTACTGAGTAGGCCTGACCAGTGCCCGAAGTGGAAATATGAAATTGGCGGGATGAACAGTAGTATAGGCAGTCATACAAATAGTATTATGCCTGCACAAGTAAACTGTGTGACGGGTGGAATGGGAGGTCCGTAATCATCGTCAAAAAATTTTCTTGAAGGAGAATACGGGCACAATATTCACATGTTTTATTTTAATTGTACCTACGGAAATGTGATAAAATTCTTATATAAGTTCTATTAATTTAAAAACTGTACTCTACTCATCAGTAATTGCCCGGACTGCGGAAGGGATTGCGAGTGGGCTGAGTATGTATAGGCAATCCGTTCTGAGAGTAGCGATCATTGCTTCGAGGGTTAGGGGGGGGGGGGGGGGGTGACGTGTGACCGGACACTTAAAAAATTATTCGTTCTCCAAACGTCTCATCCACGTGTCAAAAATATCCAATCGAAGGATGAGAGAAGCAAGTATGATTTTAATTTTAATAATTCCGCTTGTTAATATTGTTAATAATAAGCGGGGATAATAACCTTTGGAATTTTGTGTGTACTCGTACTTGTAATTACTTGTTTGTAAGTTAAAACTTTGAAATCGTTTTATTAATAAAAATGAATTTATAATCAGATGATTAATATAATTTCTTGTGTAGTTCTTTGCCATGTAATATTTTAATATTACATTGCAAGCAATAAAACCCAGTCGAGGTAGTTCCTTCTCCTCGTGGTGACCGGTGCCTGCAACGAGGGTGTTGTGTATAATAATATCTCACTCATAATTTCTTTCTCTTTTTTCCTTTGCTGATGCCCAAATGGCAACCTAACCTCTACCCCTGTCGCACCCTATCCTTTTCACTGACAGTTATGCGATGTGTGTTCATAGTTTCTGAGCCAGGATCGTAGTCATTTTTGTAGCTGCACAGGTCCACCACTGGCCCTTCCTCGTGGTGTGGGTTCCTCTCACTTTGCTCATTCTCAACGTGTCCCAGTAAAATCCTAGGAATGTCCATAATGTCCCTCGCCTACGCTAGAATGACAATAACTATGTTTCCAAAAACTGCCTTGTAAAGGAACCTAATCAATCGCCTAACGATTAGAACATCTTTATCAGTGAATACTGTAATTATAACTAATGTTTTGGTTTTCGTTGGCATATTAAAGCATTTTTATAATTTTTTTAATTTTTTTTTTAAATTTAATTTTATAAGCTTAAATATTAATAAATTGATAAAAAAATTATTTTTATGCCAAATCAAGTTCCCTGTACTACTAAGTCATCAAATATATAATTTATTATCCAAGGTACACCTAATACGATCAAAATAAGAGTAAAGTGGATATGGACGAAATAAGTACTAAAAATTTATTCATTTTTGTCGGGAGCTGTAGTCCATATCCAACAATGAGTGCCCTGTTCTGGGGGAAATACAAAAGCAAAATGTTTTGTTATAATGAAAATACTTATACTGTATCCATACTTGAACAATAGAATTCAAAAATGGTGGATGCCTTGTAACAGATAAAAGTACCAGCAGTTTTACATTCAAACCCCGTTTTCTCCGTCTGCGAAAAAGCGGATATGGACGAAATAAGTACTCACACGACGACATAACCTACTTACCCAATTATTCTTCGATTTTCAAAGATATTTTCTTATCGTCAACCACACACATTGAGCCGCCATTTAACGTTTTCACACCAACATGCCGAGGCTTCTTCCTTCACGTCACCACGCCATTGGACCACGTCTCTTGGGAGGGATGTTTTGGGACTTCTTACTTTGTGCGTTTAGTTTAAAGATTGTAATAATCAAGTTTTTGATAAAGTCACATGTACAATAAAAAAAAAGAAATTAACCAACTTCGAACGTAAATTATAAACCTTCCAAGTTACGAAAAAAACTAAATTTCCTGTACAAACCTATGACGTAATTCATGACGTGTTTGTCGTTTGCTGCAACCAACTTAACGGAACCGAATTGTACTAAATATACGGGAAGAAACGTTAGTGATTCGTGCTTCTTAAGTTGTAAACGAATTCTGTGTCGTCACAACAGCATCTTACTTCTTGATGTAACACGACTTTAGAACAGGCCTATTTTTATTTAATTTTTTTTCAAGAATTTTTATAGGTAATAGTTATGAAAAAATGAGCTCGACCTTAATAAAATGATTTTAATCAAAAGTGAAGAAAATCATTATAGCTTTTGAATGACTGTTGCACTTTGTGAATTTATGGTGGAGGTGCCGGGTTGCCTTGATGTATGTTAGCAATTGTTTGTTTTATTTCCATAATAGTATAACACTATAAATACCTAATTTAAAAACTTCGAACTTATTACATATTTTACTAGTGTACAGGAAAATGTCAGTTATTAATTATTAATAAACAGGTTATAACAAAAGAAGTTGAATAATATTATGATCATATACATTTTCTTAATTACAGAACATAGTTATTGTGTTGGAACTAGTTCTTAATAATTTTAATATTTACGATAATAGTATTTAAATTTAAATAATACCAATTAGTATTATTATTTTTATTATTCAAAAGTGGAAATTTACGTACTTGGGTAATTTGCATTATTTATCTATACTGTACAATATCTGACAGAAAAGGATATAAACTACATCAAGCGAGTAAGCCGAGTGCAGACAAAGAAACATGTAGCACACACTAAACATACTGTTTCATGTGTTGCAAGTACCCCCCCCCCCCCCCCCCCCAACACACTAATCTGATTATCAGTCCCGCGTCCGTTTAGTCCAACGACCGCTCATACAATGATTGATGTTTGTGTATACTGAAAGTGAGATGCTCTGAAACTTGACCCATAATCAACTATTCGTCGAGCGAGAGAGAGAGAACCGTCAACATTTAGAGAATTACATTTAGTCTCGATGGCGGGTTATTAAATCAGCCCGGATCAATAACGCTGACCGCAGAACACAACAGAACGTTGAGGCGATCCAATTGAACCCGCAAATTAATCCGCCAGACAAGAGACCCAGATGAAACACAACAGGGAAGATTAGGCCTACAAGTAGCTCTCTTGTTAGCCCTCGCGCCACAGATCGCCACTCTAGCACGAAACTCATCACACGAGTACCCTTAACAGTCTGCGGTAGAAGAGAGTGAAAATGTTTTAAAAACGTCGAAATTGTAGCGGAGAGAGATATAATCAGGGTCCACAGATGACGAAACAAAATATATGTACAATTCATTACGTTTCGATTAAATGCGATATATTATTGTAGTAGTCAAGTGGCGTATACTGAGAAGGGGCTGGAGCCCCCCTATCCCCCCCTCCCCCGAAATCTCAACTTTAATAATACTCTACAAATCATCCAAATTTACGCAAACAAATTAAGTGGATAAAATCTACTTAATTTTTTGCGTAAATTGCGTAAATAAATAAAGAAACGCAAATAGAGAAATGAATATGTAAATTTTACATATTAATTTCTCTATTTGCTTATGAGTGTCCAAAAATCGGCTCCATCGTTGTTAAGTCCAGATATGACGCTATCAACAATCATCAGGGTACACAATACACATTGTTGATGACGTCAAATCTGGACCTGAGCTCGATTCTCTAAATCTGAAGTAAATTTATCACCGGTTTCTGTCGTTATGGAAGGTGAATGGATGGCTGTGATTGGGTCACAGCCTTCTCATAACGACCGAAACCGGTGATCACCTTATCGTTGACCATAGAGAATCAGGGCCCTGGAACTGGACCTAGCAACGATAAAGGCGTTCGCGGACACGTCCTAAGTCGGGAAACACTCTCGTATGGTGATATTGTATAAGTTATAACAATATATAGTAATTTTATACAATACCAGAGACCGTTATCTTTGATAACACTGATTTTTGAAATCGTGTTTTGCGCCGTTGTAACCCATCTCCCTTACAGCTAAACAGCTTAATTTCTTTCTTATATAACACATAAAAACCACTTGTGGCTCATGTTTGTTTTCGTTATCCTGCCAAAAGTTTTGATTTTTAAAGTTTTTTTTTTTTAGATATGAACAGAAAACTTTCAACTGTCACGCTCTGCTGGGAGACTTTAATATGCACTAGTCGCCACAATATCTCCTACGATTAAATTCAAGGCACTATAATGCCGTTGTGGCCTTTAAACGGCAATAAATAATAATAATAATAATAATAATAATAATAATAATAATAATAATAATAATCTAATAATATATTTAAATTATTCGATCACAATGCACAACAATAGTCACCATTGAATAACACTAATCACAACAATAGCTACAATTAATCTCTATCCACAAGAATAGTATGTTTTAAGTCTCAACGCACAATTCTAACCACATAACAATTAGATTATAATGTTTACATTAAATTACAGTGCATTACATTAAATTTCATAAGATTACAGTGATTAAAATTAAAAATACATTTAATAAAAATTAAAATTAAATTCAATAATTATTTAAAAATTTAAGAAAATAATGTGTGTGTTATTTCTACCATTGGCTTCCACTGTTTATCTCTCCAATCTCCATGGCAACGTAGTCAAACATCTCTCAAAGATGGCCGCCCGCGCACGCACAGTTTTGTGTTTCGTGAAAACCGTCAGTCTTTTGTCAATTGTATTGTGTCGTATTTCATATTATCGACCCCAAAGTCGAGTTCTGTATTCTTTTCCCATTCAACTGAACACTTTATCTCACAAGCCGCGGCAAAAATATCCGATTTCCCCCCCCCCCCCCCCAGCCCCACTCCCCACCGCAGAAGTTGGCTTTGTCTTACTAATACAAGAACGCTGGAAGTCAACGGAGATTTGTTGATGTCTTGCTGTTCTGTAGCCATTCAAATTATTGTCAAAGTATAGATGACTCAAACTAAAGTCGCGGTGGCAAAGAAGTCAGATAGTTATACTTTTTCGTTATCAACGTAACAAGCACGAATCACTAACGTTTTCCCCGATTATCTAGTACAATTTGGCTGCGGTATGTTTTTTGACGGTATCGTACAAGAAAACGCGCAAGCAGTTTTTCGTCAAAAAACTTAACGCAAATTGTACTAGATAATCGGGAAAACCACGTTAGTGATTCGCACTTGTTAAGTTGGAAACTAATTCTTGGCGGTCCTGACTCCCCTGACACTATGAATTACTTCTTAATTTACATACACCTGGACTCATTTGCCTCGCGTCTGAGGATGGCGACGGATGTTGCCGAAATACAACGCAGTGGGTGAGTAGTGCGTGAAATGTTTTAACCGTGTTTTGTCCGAAACTTTTTACTTATATTAGGCCTATCTTACTTCTTGGTGTGAGAGGCCTTTACCAACAGATAGTGGTGCTAAACTACATTTTTATTTGCGCCACTGAAGGTTTCAACAAATCAACGATGACTGATGAGTAATCAATCTCCTTCTCATAGAAGTTTATTTGTTTGCCACCAGATTGCGTCTAGTCTATTTTGTGTACCGATAGAGGTGGCTCAGCAGTAAGGCGCGAGACTCTAATTCGGGAGGTCGCCGGTTCGATTCCGGCCACCGGCAGTCCTGACTGAAGGTTTTTTCCGAGGTTTTCCTCAGTCGTGAAAGCGAATGCTAGGATTGAGTCCTACTATCAGCCCTCGGACAATCCTTCCCAACTATCCAAACACCCTAACTACCTAGATAGTCACCTGAAGAGGGGCACATCAGGTAAAACTTGTGTGCATCCTAGAACGGGTATTCGTACAAAAATTATTATTATTATTTTGTGTGGCCTATGGCGGAATGTAATGTACAATATTAGTTTTACTTGGTGACGGTTCACGTACTCTGCGAAACACCCGCATTTCGGTCCGTTAATAAAATTGTTTTAAAATGTTTTTAAAGTGTCCCCGAAAGAAAATCAAAAGATGTCATCTTCTAAAGAATTGAGTGCTATTTCTTATGAATGCTCTTTTATTCCAATAAATATTTTCGTGTACATTATACGTTACATTTTGAAAAACGGAAATATTTATTTAAACAAAGAAACATTCGCAAGAAGGTGCACTGAATTATCTATCTATAGCTTGAGGATTAGATTATTTTTATTTAGTTTTGGGAAAAAACCCTGTGTAGGTAATGGTCCCCTTTTTGTAACTGTGACAACTCACTCGTGTGATTCTAGCCAAGACTGACGTTTATAACTTCCAACTATAAAAGAAGGCGACGGCTAAGTAGCCCTTTCAGGTTAGTGATTGGCAGGGTGTTAGCTAAGCATTGCACAATACATAATAATGGTTATTGTAGAAAAGGAAGGGATGTAAACAACCATTGACTTTAATCAGTTTCCAATCCGATTACGGTTAAAATTAGTCCTTGCAAATTGAATTACAATAATTTATCTTAAATGGAACGTTGAATACGACTGTAGCGAAGGTACAGCTGGGAATCTGATTAAAGAGGTAGAAGGCAATTGCGTCATACTTGAAGATGTTATTTTCCAAGAGTGAATGACGGACGAAGCGCCAAACTAGGACAATATAAAATGAGGGGACATTTTACATGTAAATAGTACAAAATAATATTTTAAAATTGTAATTCTTTATAGAAACTCATAAAAAAAATATTCGCATACCGACCTCAGATCCTTTCCTATACTGCCCCTTTCATGCGCGCTAATACAAAGAAAATCAACAGATTCCTGGTGTTCTTTCACACATTCATAAATGCAGTCTTCCGCTGAGTAGAATGTTCGGCCGTAACTAGCCACGCCCACCGTTCCAGGTAACCAACGGAAGGTCGTAAATTATCCCTAATGAAGCTGTTTCAATGCAATGTTAGGAACTAGCAAGGCCGTAACTAGGGTATAAAAATCAGCCGGGTATGATTGGGCAAAGTACAATGGGTCTGGGGGAAGGTCACACAGCAATATATTTCTTTTATTTCTTAGAGTGTGATTGGAGATTTCTTAAAGGTGCATTCACAATCTTTAATAGTACTATGGTTTAATGATTAAGACTAAGACAAACCTTAGTCACAGCCAATCAGAGCGCAGTATTCTCCCTCCCAGCCAATGAAAGAAGCCTGTGGATAAGTCTTAATCATTAAACCATAGTACTAGTAAAGATTGTGAATGCACCTTAACGAGTTTTAGGCATGTTTTTTAAAACATTTGTTACCATGGTGATTGTGGTGACAGACTAGCGATTCATAAGTTCAGGTTCAGGTGTTCGCACTGTCCAATCACTGATTCATATGTTTCGTATTTGAAATATCGATCTTTGATTGGTTATCGCTCACTCGTCGATGGTGTTCGAAGCATACAGGGTTGGTTTAGTCACTTTAAATTAAAGTCCCCCACTGCAAATCAGTTTAGTTACTGAGTGGGTAGACTCTAAATGTGATTTTTTTTTTTAATTTTATTTAATGGTCTACTTCCGATTTTTTAAACGCGTATTTACCTGGGTTACCAACCCCTAGTTACGGAACTAGAAAATTAAGTTGGTGCCATTATACTCGGCTATGTCGTAAACATGAGCATACTTACGTTGGTACAACTTTGTCTCATTCCGTATAACGCCGTCTACATTTTATTTACCTCTGCACCAGTGCATTGCTTGCTTACGCTGAACTGCTTTCAACTGACGATCAGCCTCGATCCAGCTAGAGTGCGTAGTGAGTGCATATTACGTCCAACTGTGGCGTCATGCAGTCACCTAGACAAGTACGCCGTACACCACATCGCCATTATTCGTAACACCCTCAGCTTCGAGACGGGATCAATCGAAACGTTGAAAAGAAATGTTTTCCTCGTAGCTCGAGACGTCTTCGTAAGCTGAGTGAATGCTGTCTGCAGATTCTATTTGCATGTGCGTCAAAGCACTTACTGAGCACAAGGGTTTTGGAAGTGGCGAACATCTTTGGAGGTAATACTTCAGCATGTCACGTCACTGTCAGTTTAGGCAAAACCAACGTTCGCGGCTTGACAGATATTATATCGGCGTCCGGAGGGGGGGGGGGGGGGAGGTTTACCTCCGGAAAATGAAAATGTCACATTTATAGTATCACTTTCATCATTCTGTTACCGATAGAGGCATGACTCAGCGGTAAGACGCGAGACTCTAATTCGGGAGGTCGCCGCGGTTCGATTCCGGCCACCGGCAGTCCTGACTGAAGGTTTTTTCCGAGGTTTTCCTCAGTCGTAAAAGCGAATGCTGGGACTGAGTCATACTAACAACCCTCGGACATTCCTTCCTAACTATCCAAACACCCTAATAACCTGACCTAGTTAGTCACCTGAAGAGGGGCACATCAGGTAAAGCTGGTGTGCACCCTAGAACGGGTATTCCTACAAAAATTGTTATTATTATTATCATTCTGTTTATTTTACGAATTAAACAATTTTTTTAAATGTAATTTGTTATGTCAAAATTGTTTCATTTGTTATGTGATACATACAGGGGTTAATTTGAGCTGGAACGCACCGGAACGCAGTTCTGATTCCTTTTCCGAAACTAACGCGCGTTCCGGTATTATTTCGTAACGTAAACTCGTGAATTAATTCGTATCTCTGAAAACTTCCCAAATATATTTTTTTATTTGTTGGTATGAATGCAAGGTATTCAAGTTTATGAAGTACCCCTAGGTAGCCAGACCCAAATATATAGGCAATAGCCTTCTGACTGACCACTGACACTTAACAGATAACTAATTAAATATTTACATATTATCTGTGTTCACAATGTATAAATGTGGTTGGGTTTGGTGCCAAATTATGTTTGACAAACAAAATATGCATTCCGGTTCCTTTTCAATTACAAATTAAGCCCTGGGTACAGAAACATCTAACGTTCCACTACATAAATCAGTTCGAGAACACGTAATAATAATAATTTTCGTAGGAATACCCGTTATAGGGTGCACACCAGCTTTACCTGATGTGCCCCTCCTCAGGTGACTAACTAGGTTATAAAGGTGTTTGGATAGCTGGGAAGGAATGTCCGAGGGCTGTTAGTATGACTCAATCCCAGCATTCGCTTTTACGACTGAGGAAAACCTCGGAAAAAACCTTTAGTCAGGACTGCCGGGGGCTGGAATCGAACCGGCGACCTCACGAATTAGAGTCTCGCGTCTCACCGCTGAGCCACCTCTATCGGTGAGAACACGTGTGTGTGTGTATATAACCAATTGGTCTACTATTAGATATCGGTCCGGTGCGCTCGCGCTTCTGTCTATACTAAGGTCGTATGTCTGTGATGACCCCTGGCTTGCTCGTCTCTCAGTGACTCAGTCTAACGCGGCCGCAACAGCTGACCAGTCAGAAGAGAAGTATATCGTCTCTCTCCCGCGTGTCTCGTCGTAAAATAGCTGCTCTTGCGAGTTAATGGGTCGGCCACAGTTTTACTAACATAATCGATACACCTTGAGAGTAACGAGTTGCTCTCAGTTCCTATCTTACTCTCACCAAAGTGTTCTCTAGTCTATAGTCCATCTTCGTGTGGCACGTGTGTGTGTTAGGCCTATATTGTGCGGGAAACACTTCTGCGATGTTCTTATTTCTAGATTAGGGAGTCTAGTCCTAGTTTAGCTTTAATTAACATTGAGGATTACTTAATTCTGTGATCGATAACATAAAAATCAAGTGCGAAAGAGTGAGAGTTGTTTATGGTGAGTGGGGATAGCGAAGTGGTTCACCCCCCAAGTGAGGGAGTGAGGGTGGGAGTGTTGTTCAAGGTTATTATACTAATGATGCAATAAATAAAACAAAATGGAGACTTCGGCGGATCTACCCCTCAAGTGAGGGAGGGTGGGAGTGTTTTTCAAGGCCCTCAGATATTGAGTGACGACCTCAACGGTTCTACCCCTGAAGTAAGGGAGGGTGGGAGTGTTGTTCAAGGCCATCAGACATTGAGTGAATACCTCGGATCGGTTCACCCCTCAAGTGAGCGAGGGGGAGAGTGTTGTTCAAGGCCATTGAGAAGCAAGTAGACACTTCCAAGTAGTTCTACCCCCCATGTGAGGGATTGGAGTGTGGATCAAGACCATCTGGCAACAGGTGAATACCTAGGAGCGATTCTTCTCCTAGGATTGCAGGTGTCTGGAGTCGGGAGACACATCTGAGGTGAGTAAACTAAGGGTGAATCCCTCATGAAGCATGGTTCCTTAATTGCATTCATCCTACAACTGTTTATTTATCTTCCAATTATCGTCAAGGTTGGCACAATTGCGTCGAGGCAAAAACAACAAACACTACGTCTCACTGAAACGATAAGCCTATATAAATATCTATTGAAATTTAAATGCAATTATTATTGTACAATAAGTCTACATATGTAATTGATTTTCTACATATTTGATGTGTTCCTACAATTAGTATTACGCTATAGCTTCTACGTCCATAAATAATGAAGTATATTATTCTTGCTAATTTTAGGTTATTATAGCAGACCTTATTTATTATTTTTATCGTTTTCGTCAATAATATCAAATACCTTAGTATACAACCTACTATATAATATCATTCCTCGACCGGCACATATTTTGATTGGCCACAGAGATTAGAATGAGTTAGGAAACCCTTGGAAAAGCCTTCAGTCTGAATTATTGGTGGCTGGTATCGAACCAGCGACCTACCGAACTAATAACGTGAGGTACTTGCTTGTAGTGGTTCTCAAACTATAAGGCAAGCCTTCACATGAGGCGCCAGTCATGTTTTAGATTTAAATTAGTTTCTTTCCTTGGTTTTACTTGCAATTAAATTTTATTTGATCAGTCGAGGCACTAACCATACACAATATCAGCTGCGTTCCAGCTCACAAGTAATCTCGGCTTACCTGCCTGCCGTGACGTCATGCAAGAGAGTTATTAGATGACACAACGTTAATGAAACACTTGTGGGATTTGTTTTGCTTTTCAAACGGTGGTAAAGTTTCTTTGGGGGATACATTCGTAGGAAAGCGTGTTACTTTGTCAGAATCATAGTATATATAGTCATTTCGTGTGTGTGGGGGGGGGGGAATATCTCTTGAATTGAAGAAAGTTCACTGATCTAAAATCGCGCCTCAGTAATCCGAGAAATGTTGGTTAAAAAAGGTTGTGTTGGGTGAGAGTAGATGTAGGATTCAGATTTAATATAGGTCCTTTATTGGTAAGAATGAGCTGAGGCTCTTTACATTGACTTAAAGATTAAATTAGACCAAACTAAACTAAACTAAACTAGACTCATTATTACAATTAGCTTGGGATTGGTTCTGGAATATGTGAGAAGCCATCCAATATGAATATTGGAACACTTGGATAACTGTTGGCTGAGTGTGATTAGAAACTCTATGAATTCTGGAACGCAAAACTATACGTGAAACATATTTTCTCCACTTGTCGCGTTGGCGAAGTTATTTCGGTGAGTGCTATGTCATTTTCACGTGAAGAGGTTTTACTTGTGGTGGGAGGGATGTGTACGTAAAACAAGTAAATTAGGAACGTATGGTGAGGCGTCATAACCTGCAAAATTATGGACATGAGGTATGAGCACATGTGTTTGAGAAGTACAACTCTATGGGTATTACTGCATGTTGAGTATAGAGGTAAAAATAGCATTTTAACTTTTAATATTAATTTTGGCACCCTCAATTATTATAATATCAATCATGCTGTAGCAGTTGTAAACATCTAGTTATTTTTTCATTTATTTGGAGTTACCTTGCACTTAGAATGATGAATATAATCATAGAGGATAAGAAAAAAAAATGAAATTTAGCCACAACAAGTTTAAGAATACAATGTTAAAATGAGAGAAAATATATTTGATAAACATCTTGGATATCGTAAAAAATAGCACTTTGTTGAGTTTCCAAAATAAATTTCACTCAGATAGAATCAACTGGAATATTGTACACAAAATTGTAAAACGCGCTATTTTCACATATTATAATTATATCAATGCGAAGTTGAATAAAAACATCTTTGCCTGTTCACACGAGTTTCATGTTTCCGTCAGTCGTTGAGGCAAGTGTTCCAAATCATATCCACATTCATAGTAAGCCTAATTATGTGTACTTACTTACTTTATTGTAATTAAGGCCAGTATAAGGCACAACGCCCTCTCTAGCCTGATGAGGGATGATTGATGAATGATAATGAGAAAGGGAAGCCTGTTACCGGCACGTTGCCTACTCCTGTCGAAAAGTACCAAGGGGACCATCGGCTTTACGTCCCATCCGAAAGGACGGTGTAACTTTGACCAGTCATATAGGTTCCTCCACAAACCTGGACTGCCGAGCAGTTGACGAGAAGAACGAAACTGTTACACAAGCTTTCGAACCCTCCAATCTGCTCTAACCAACGGTAACTAGTGTTTCAGAGGAGAGTGGTCACTCATCCACCTCCTAACCTAGCCCGAGGTTGCTTAACTTCGGTGTTCGTATGGAAACCGGCTAAGCGACCGTTTGCTAATATGTTTGTCATCTCAGGGGTAGATATAGTTAGTTACCCTCGCCGTGTGTTCACCACAACGCACAACACTGCCATATTTACACCCTTGGATTATACCATGCTGACCCATTACAAGTATTATTACTCTGACCTCTGACCTCGTGGTATGACCACGTGCTCGCCGAGTGAGGCCGACTATGGAGTCTGGACTCGACGAGTATCGGCCTGATTCCAGCTAGAGCTTTTTATGATGTGTACAATTATCATTTTATAATTATGTATTAACTATACGAAGAAAGTATGTATATTTTATTTATTTTATTTTTGAGAGCGGGAAAACTGCAAATTGTGAGATTGTTAATAATGGTAATAATAAAGATAGTAGTAATAATAATGATAATTTGTTTGGTTTGTTCAAAGTGCCAACACCGATTCTGACCAAATTTGTACAACAATAGAATAAATTAATAATGATCTCTTTCAACAATAAACAATGATAACTAGGGATGGACATCGATTCCAAATATGGGGGTCGATAATCGAAGGACAATGATCGTTACCGGTCGATAATATCGAAAAAAAAAAAAAAAATTAAAATTACGTTAGTTGGATAACCCAAAATTCAAAATTCCATTTAAATAATTGCTTTTTCTTTAAATATTCGCAAGAGAGATTTCTATAGGCCTAAAAGACAAGTTATCAGCTTTATTCTGCTTAAAAAAGGTCTGAGATGCCCAATTAATACTCAATGATTCTAAAATATCGATACTTTCGATACTTAAATTAACATCGATAACGTAAATATTTTCCAATATATCGAATATCGATCAATGAAATAGATATTTTTGGCCATTCCTAATAATAACTAATAAAAAGCTTATTAACGGTGCATTAAAATATAACCGACGTCTAGATATGACAGTTGTTCTAGGGGTGTCTAGATATGACATAGTTGTTCTAGAGGTGTCTAGATATGACATAGTTGTTCTAGAGGTGTCTAGATATGACAGTTGTTCTAGATGTGTCTAGATATGACATAGTTGTTCTAGAGGTGTCTAGATATGACAGTTGTTCTAGAGGTGTCTAGATATGACAGTTGTTCTAGAGGTGTCTAGATATGACATAGTTGTTCTAGAGGTGTCTAGATATGACATAGTTGTTCTAGAGGTGTCTAGATATGACAGTTGTTCTAGAGGTGTCTAGATATGACAGTTGTTCTAGAGGTGTCTAGATATGACATAGTTTTTCTAGAGGTGTCTAGATATGACAGTTGTTCTAGAGGTGTCTAGATATGACAGTTGTTCTAGAGGTGTCTAGATATGACAGTTGTTCTAGAGGTGTCTAGATATGACAGTTGTTCTAGAGGTGTCTAGATATGACAGTTGTTCTAGAGGTGTCTAGATATGACAGTTGTTCTAGAGGTGTCTAGATATGACAGTTGTTCTAGAGGTGTCTAGATATGACAGTTGTTCTAGAGGTGTCTAGATATGACATAGTTGTTCTAGAGGTGTCTAGATATGACATAGTTGTTCTAGAGGTGTCTAGATATGACAGTTGTTCTAGAGGTGTCTAGATATGACATAGTTGTTCTAGAGGTGTCTAGATATGACATAGTTGTTCTAGAGGTGTCTAGATATGACAGTTGTTCTAGAGGTGTCTAGATATGACAGTTGTTCTAGAGGTGTCTAGATATGACATAGTTGTTCTAGAGGTGTCTAGATATGACAGTTGTTCTAGAAGTGTCTAGATATGAAATAGTTGTTCTAGAAGTGTCTAGATATGAAATAGTTGTTCTAGATGTGTCTAGATATTTAATAGTTGTTCTAGAAGTGTTATGTCTTGACAAATCTCACAGAGATATCGTTAGAGATTCTCTAGAGTCTTGACGGATTGTATGATAGGTACGTAACGTAAACCACTGACCGAAATACTAGCGGGAAAACCCAAACAAGTTGAAAAATAGCGCAAGGCAAACAAAGAAAGGTGTAAACAAAATGGAGACGGCTTCCGTGTGCAAAGAAGTCAAACGAGAGAGTTGTTCCCGACCTTGAGCGGTCGAGATGTGTTTGTTTACGTTTCAAAAGCCAAACGCATTAGCCGAAATGTTGAACGTCTCAATGCAACTCAATGCAGACTGTTGATTGTTGATGTCTTGGTTGGCGTTGAGTCGACCTTGTTTCAAGGTCACACAGCAGCCACAAGTTAAACAGCCTTTACAGCTGTGCCTCAGTTAGGTTCACCTCACGTGTTTCTATTGGAATAATTAGGGCACGGATGTTTTTTCTATTGATAAATGATTGCCTTAAAAGTATGTCAATGTTTCAAAATTGAATATTACCAACTTATGCATAGACAAAATGCAACATAAACAAACGATATTCTAGTAATTATACTCAAGAAGTATGCTTATATTAATAAATAATAATACTAATCTAAGAATAATAACAATAATAAAAATAAATAAATAAAAAGTCATAATAATAATAATAATAATAATAATAATAATAATAATAATAATAATAATAACAATAAAAATAATAATAATACTAATAATAAGAAAAATGCGATTACAGAAATAAAACTGCTATTGACAGAAGTCACCTTAAACTCATTCATAGAACACCCCTTAATCCATAATGGGCCTTCCAGTGGCGGACGTGGGTTCGTCTCGTTACCACCCCCTGAATTATTGTGTGAGGCAAGCAAGGATGTTGGTTTTAGAGAAAAGTGAAATCAGGTAGGCCTAGCCTACTAGATCGGAGCCGGTAGTCCAAAAACTATGGTTTATTGTTAAGTATGAACACATACTTTTCCCCCAAATCGTAACGAAATCCAAATAACTTTTCATCATTATAAGTCACAGTAAAAACAAAGTCTTATCTGTGTTCGAACTTTGACTGCTGGACTCGTGGCCGTAACATTCTATCTAGGTATAGGCTAAACAAAAACACTCTGCAAATAAAACAACAGTAAAAATACCTACTCTTTTATAACCTTCGTAGGAAAACACAGAACAGCAACCCAAGCTAAGCTGAGCCAATAAAATTGAGCTTCCCACTGCGACAATAACTATTACGACATATTATTACTAGGAGCCATTATTGACTGTACGAGCCAGTGGCGTAACTCAAAATGACGGGGCCCGTATGCAAGCTAGATTATTGGGCCCCCACTTTTGTTGAAAACTAAACATCTAGTTTGTTTATGTATAATAGGAGGGTATAATTATTTCTGGAAATTATTAATTCAATTAAAATTTTAAAATAATTAAAAAACAAATTCAAATTAATTTAAATAAATTAACAATTTTAATTAGTTTAACATTAAAATTAAAATTAAGTATTTCGTATGTTTTGAGCGTTGTATTTTATTTTCTAATTTAAGATTGTATTTTTTACTATTCCTAACCCTATTCTGTATCAAATGTCTATAGAGATTACATTCTCACAATTGTCAAACTACTATGGACAAGGTTCAAAGCCAGACAAGCTCAATCACACTTCAGGGGTTTATAACAGTTCTTCTTGACAACAGTCAATGGAAAGATCACATAAGAAATGTGTGAATACGTTTTTATATAAACATTCATTACAAATCGGTGGTTGTCGAGGGGGTCTAGGTCGCGGGGCCCGTAAGCACCGCATACTTTGCACGCCACTGTATTTATTTTATTTGCCAACATGTTTACTGTTTACCAACATGTTTACTGTGAATACGGACCTTAATCATTGACATTGCATTTTTAATTATTGTGCAAAAGTATTGATGGAATCATTAGAAAACAATTCACATCGAGCACGCTTTTATAAGAGAAAATACCAATACTAATAAAAACATGTAAATGTGTTCATTCTGATGTGATTGGTTGATACTTAGACCTAACTATAACGTCGTGTCATGCCCTATGTTACCATCAAAATATGATGTTAGCAACTTCCAGATAACTTTCATTAATTCACAACGCTTATAAAATAATAAGATTAATTTGAAATATAATCTGCATTTCCTATTTGTTTGACCCGAGTAAAGTAGTCGCCCCACTATGTTTCCGATGTTTTCATCAGAGGCGAGGCGCTCGTAGCCAACCAGCGAACCGCTCGAAACAAATTATAATATGTAATAATATGTAATAGCGATCGCTGATTGGCTACGAGTGGGGGTGTGTTCCTCGCCTGTGACGAAAGCAGGAGAAAGGTTGACTGTGGTATGCATGAGTTTTAGCAAACCGCAGTTCAGCTGTCATTTGCACTCATGGGGGTTCATGGTTTCCATAAAGCAGTAAAGCACAGTTTGTACAGCGTCTGGGTAACATGTCAGGCTTTGATCTGAGCTCCGCGGGACGTCCGTCGGAATAACGGTTTTACCGTCATTTAATTTCTCAGCTAAAACGGCTCATTTATTCAGAAACAAAAAGGTCTTTTCGTCGCAAGTGTGTTCTATAAGACACTGTGAATGGGAATACGGGGCAATCATGAACCCCATTACTATTAGCTTCGTCGTTTACAATACAGTGGAATCAGCGTTGGGAAACATAGTGGATGAATGGATACTCGATCTATTGTACCAAATACCTTAATAGTAATTACTGCTACGGTATTTGGTTGTACCCTCTCCGCCCATGCTGTTTCCACCCCACTCAAACGGCATATAAAACATTAACCCAATATTTCAGTTGCTCTGTAATTGACCGCACTTCGATTTCCGTAGGTGAATGTTTTCGAGAATTCTGTAAACCTTCTTTTTATGGCCGCTTTTAGCGGGTACAATAGGGTCTGACTTCATTCATCTACTGTGGATTTCCCAAGGCTGATTTAACTTTAGTGTAAGTAGTTAGCCTTTCTTTTGTATACCTGTGTAAGTCACTGTAAATATTATGTGTAGGCCTATATCGTTTGCCTGTAATTAAAATTTACTATTAGGAGTAGGGGGGGGGGGGGGGGGGGCGGGGTGATAATTTTTTTAGTTAAATCAAACACTAGACTTAAAATTTAGAAACCTCTAATTTTAATCAATATAATTTTACATAAGCAAAACGTATTTAAAATCGTGTTTTTTTTTTTAGATGTTTGATAATACACGCACGCTCGAGCTTTCTGGATCCGTTTTAGCAAATTATATTAAAATTATACCTTTAAAATGTTTACAAAAAAAAGTACATTACTAATAAAAACTATGAAAATAAAAATTTCCAGGCAAAATTATAACAAACGTATTTTTAGCATCAGAAAAACTTGAAACACTTAAACTCTTTTGTATGCATGTATTTACCAATATAAAAACGGAGATGTCAAGAACATACGTGGCCTCATAAAGATGGTGAGACAAACATAACGAATAAACATAACTGATTTGCAGCAAGGCTTCATGCAATAACAAACTTAATTCTATCTGCATAATATTTGCTGTAGTCAAGGTTAAATATAGGTCACGCCAAGCACGGCATCTGAGGAGATTTTATTTTTGCATGTTGGAGTGGCAAAATTTTATGCTGTTACTTTAGATATTGTTTTCTTGTGCGGAGACTTGTTTTTTTAGTTCGAAGCTAATCGAGATGTTTATCATGTGATCTGAATGTGTAAGTAATGTTGGGTAGTGGTTACTAGTTGATACTACCAATTCTGACTAGAGTAGGCCTACCTAAATCCTAACCTACATAAACAGTCAGTCAAAATCCTTTTAAATAATTAAATTAAATTAAAAATAATAATTTTTTAAATAATATAGAGATAATTTGCAGCTTTAATGTGTGTTTAAACTTTAAATGTAGAGGAAGAAATATTTTTTAGCTTCAACAAATAGTGTTAATTTTATAATCAATTGATGACGGTTTATGGTTCAACAACATCAACACATAAACATTACATTCAGCAGGCGATAGAATTTTGAAATTATCTATGTCTCGTTTTGGTATTATCTAATTATTGTAAAGTATTAATTGGAAAGTTAGTTTTTTATGCAGGCTTTTGGCACAGATATCAAATGATTAGCCTTTGGAGATGCCTATACTTCATACACATGCGCTGACTGGGGGGGGGAATGGTTTGCTTTTAGGATCACATTGCTGTGCTTTCATACGGAATCTTCAAATAGCTAGTCATGCTTTTTTGTTTTAAAAACGCCAGAAACACGAGAGAAAGGTTTTAGATATTTTCCAAAGAGCAGCCAAAAAAAATGCCTTACTAAAATTTGAACACAATTTTGTCTTTTTGAATGCCTTTTTCACGGAGCAGAAGAAAATAGTACTTTTATAAGTTTCGTGCGTCCTTTGACAACCTCTAACATTTGAATCGTGTGACAAGAAATCAATTCCAATGTCTCGCACGACGACAAAATGCTGGAATCAAACCGCCCAATAAAAGCAAACTGTAGCAAGCAGTCAAGTAAACGAGTCTTTGAAGTTCTAAATGAGCGACGTGGTTCGAAGTAGTTCGGTAACTACACACAAGCGCGTCACCGGCAGCTGTCACGATCAGGCACACAGGAACGGTTACAACTGCACACGCGGAAGCAAACTTTACAAAATGAGAAAGTGCTTCTTGTGTCCTCCCCCCCGTCCCCCGTCCCCCGTACCCCCGTCACCACCCTATGTTTGCGTGAACACATTTTTTATTGATTCAAAAATTTAGTAATAGGTATGAGAAAACCATGGTTTCAAATTTTATTCAAGGTTTTAAAGCAGCCTGTAGTAGAGATGGAACGTTTAAACGTGGGAGATGCTGTGAACGTTTACATTTTTTACGCCACGTTTAAACGTTTGTACAGAAGTGTTTGTGTATATGATAGAAACGGAGTATACTACTAGTATACCAACTACTTTAGTTTTTCTCACTACGAATTTTAATTTTACCCTTTGTTTCGGAACTTTTTGGTTATTTACAGCATCGGTAATTTTTTCATCTCACGGCAGGGGAAGGAGCGACTGAAACGTTTAAACGTGTATACGCGAGTTGAAAGAAAACGGTTAAACGTTTAGGTTTTTAAACGTATTTACCCATCCCTAGACTGTAGCATTGTGAAAAATATGCATTCAGTATGATTGCGTCTATAAAACAAATCGCTATTTTCACGGGCCACTAATAATTGATGGTGTCGTTAGGGTGGTTGCTTCACTCATCGTCCATTATGCACCTGCTAGGGCTCACTTCCGCTTCCTGTTCACTTCCTGAGACTGAGACGCGGTGATGAGGTGAATTCGTTTGTCAGCCGATAACATTCAACACAATCAACATGATAAAGGTCTCTCACACCAAGAAGTAAGATGGTATCAGAACCACCCACATTTAGTTTCCAGCTTAACAAGTGCGAATCACTAACGTTTTTCCCGATTATCTAGTAAAATTTGGTAGCGTTAAGTTTTTTGACGGAAACCTGCTAGCACGTTTTCTTGTGCGTTACCGTCAAAAAACTTACCACAACCAAATTGTCTTAGGTAATCGGGAAAAATGTCAGTGATTCGCGCTTGTTAAGTTGGAAAGTAAATGTGGGCGGTCCTGATACTATCTTACTTCTTGGTGTGAGAAACCTATAGTATCCTTCTTTAACAACATCGTTATTCATACACTGTAAAAAAATTTAGTAAAAATGCCTATTCAGTTACGCAAGATTTTCCCATACGTGTATGTGTAGGTACAAAATACAGTAAATGTTGTTGTATTTCTCATTTACGCATACGCGTGCGGGAAATTAGTACACTGATGTGAGTGTAAAATCACTAGTAGTTTCAATAAATTTACTATTACATTGTAGTGGCAAATTTAATACAATCGTATTGTAAATTTACCAACATATGTTGGCGCGTTAATACTGCAACTCAAAAGAAAAACACTACAACAGTTTATGAAATATTACTACTACAATGTTTAGATATTATTACCGATTATGCTTTAGGAATTAAACATCGGTTTATTTATTCTACTAATACATGTATGAGTAATATTGCCCGAACACTTGTATAAATAACAGAACAATTTATGAAATATTACTACTACAATGTATGGACATTATTACCGATTATGCTTTAGGAATTAAACATCAGTTTATTAATTCTACTAATACATGTATGAGTAATATTGCCCGAACACTTGTATAAATAACAGAACAATTTATGAAATATTACTACTACAATGTATGGACATTATTACCGATTATGCTTTAGGAATTAAACATCGGTTTATTAATTCTACTAATACATGTATGAGTAATATTGCCCTAACACTTGTATAAATAACAGAACAGTTTATGAAATATTACTACTACAATGTATGGACATTATTACCGATTATGCTTTAGGAATTAAACATCGGTTTATTTATTCTACTTATACATGTATGAGTAATATTGCTTTAACACTTGTATAAATAACAGAACAGTTTATGAAATATTACTACTACAATGAATGGACATTATTACCAATTATGCTTTAGGAATTAAACATCGGTTTATTAATTCTACTAATGCATGTATGAGTAATATTGCCCGAACACTTGTATAAATAACAGAACAGTTTATGAAATATTACTACTACAATGTATGGACATTATTACCGTTTATGCTTTAGGAATTAAACACCGGTTTATTTATTCTACTTATACATGTATGAGTAATATTGCTTTAACACTTGTATAAATAACAGAACAGTTTATGAAATATTACTACTACAATGTATGGACATTATTACCGTTTATGCTTTAGGAATTAAACATCGGTTTATTAATTCTACTAATACATGTATGAGTAATATTGCCCTAACACTTGTATAAATAACACAACAGTTTATGAAATATTACTACTACAATGTATGGACATTATTTCCAATAATGCTTTCGGAATTAAACATCGGTTTATTAATTCTACTAATTCATGTATGGGTAATTGTATAAATAACACAAAAGTTTATGAAATATTACTACTACTCTAGGATTGGTGTCCTGCTTGGAATACCAGTGCGTCTCCTGATATTTAATCAATTGTTATGCTCTAAAGAATAACAGTGCAAAGCGGCACCTTTTCATCCAAATTTGCAAATTTGCAGAGTTTTTTACTGAACCGCTGCTACAATTGCAATTAGAATTTGTATCTTTTTCACACAATTTTACGAATCGAATTACTTCCATTTCAATTCCAGTACACTAGACTTTTCAAATAAAAAGCATGGGCATACTAAACAAGAATTCAAAAAATTGCAAAAATGAAAAGTGTCCAAGCACATTATTTTGTTTGTGTATACACAGTAGTTTTAACTTAGCTCGTCATGTAGTGTGATTTCAAGCTACAAATGCTTATTATATTCCTACTATGAAGAATTAACTTAAGAACCCGGACACTGAAAGTAACCAGAATGCAGAAGCGTAGGAACTATTTTTGTAGTGTGGCGGGGGGGTCAGACAAGGAGTCTGGGGCAAAGCCCCACCCGCCGGAGGCGAAAAAAGTTAGGCATTTTTATCCTCGACAAGCCTTTACTGCTATTTGAGCAAGGTTGCCATGGGGAGAAACGTATTTCGAGGAAAGTATTGGGGGGGGGGGGGGGGGGACGCTGACTATTTCCCCTTAACGACGTCACTGGGTCAGACATAGGCGATTATGCAAAAGGGAAAGAAGGTGGGTGGTTTGGGGCGCTTGTTAGCGCTAAAATAAAGCTAAACTCAAATGATGTAATTCTAGTGGCTTTGTGCCCCAAAACCGTCGACTATTTGCTCATAAGTGATACACTTGATAAACTCTGAAAACTGTAAAACAGATTAGTGCTTTTGTTATAATAATATTTATATGTTTGAGTAAAATGCGTAAAACGCGTAAAATGAAAATACAACAAATGTACACGTATATCATTTTACTAACACGAGTACAAGTAAATGACGAGTAAATGATAATTCTAGCTATCTTACAAAATGTTAGAGAAATTACGTAAAATTGTACTAGCTATTTCACTACTACGAAGTATTGGTGTATTCGCAACAAACATATTGAATATTAAACCATGGAGTTGTATCTTATCATAAATCCATGATTAAACAAACCCGTAGTAGGTTCGTTTTGGTGGACGTATACTCTTATAACAAAAAAATCCGTTCTCTGTGCTTAGAGTTTTACTCTAAAGATGGACCGTGTAACCAGTCCGAAACGTAAGTTTTCCACTTCAATGGACGCGGCGACACCCGAAAGCCAAGAATTTTATATTGACTGTTAAGGCTACCAAAGCCTGCGACAAATATATTTTTATTTACAGTTACCCACTCAATTACAAGAACTGATTTTCAGCGGGGGACAATTATACTATTATTGTCTTTAAATTAAATTCCTTTATTATTTGCCAATTCCATGCTAGTTGTGAAACGCACCATCGTTGTATAAAGTAACACCCTGCATCCTGACACAGCCAACCCTCTATCAGGCAACCACAATCAGCACTAATAATATAGTATATAATATAGGGTATATAATTTTATATAATAATATTACGCGTTTTACAGCGACGTACATGTAGGCCAACTCTCATTTGACGAAAAGTTGAAAATAAAATGTTTGTTATGAAAGTATGAAACCATGAAATTTATAAAATCTTTTGGGGGCGGAAAGCAAGGCCGGGGACCGCCAGTTGGCCATCGCTGCTAAATCAACGACGCCCAATACGAACGAAAATGGTGTATACAATTTCAAAGCATAACTTCTTGCTTGTCACTGTTGATGGAATGCAGTAGACGCGGCGACTTTGTCCAGCGTGACCTTTGGATCCAATGTTGTCTAATTGTGAAGAAGACGCGAGATAGGGGAGGAGGTGTATTTCCAAGAAAAACAGTATACTAAATGCATTGGTGTGCTGAAATAAGGAGTCGCCAATGCATTGGCAACGTCGAAGCACAGATGTTTCATCAGTTTGGGGCTATATTTGAACCTGGAATGAATGGTGACAAATCCCGCCGTGCACGCGAAATAGCACTGTATCTTCTTACCCGTGACAAGTCACACCGTCAGAAAATAAATTTTCCCAATGGAAAACAACAAAGTGGAAAACGTGGTTATACTGTAAAGTTGACAAATAATAATTATTGGATATAAAATTACTATACATAGCTCGTCTTCGAGACCCCCTTCGTTGTATTATTTTAGGTGTTTTATTGCGTTTTGGAAGGTCAGACAAAAATGTGAATGAATGAATATAATATATTGAAGCTCATTATATATTCACGTTGGTTTACTTTACAACTGTTGTTGTTTATGGTTATAAAGTCGGTTCATGAGTTCAAGTCCCGTAGAAGGGTGGTGGACAGGTGCAATTTTCTAATCTTACACCGTACACGTACACTTATTTCGGCCATTCAAAAGTCAAGCCTTTATCGGCATAGTATTTCAAATAATACAGAAAATAATAGACAAATAAAAATATGTTGGAATGCAAGTTGTTGGTTGCTATTACACCAAACCAAAATCTCTCCCGCTGGTCACCGTTTACTTGGGGGCGGGGGGGGGGGGGGGGGGGGGGATCTGTCCCTATAAAGACATCACACACCGTGCCAGGAGGACTCATTGTGGCCCTTCCGCAGTATTTTCTCTGTATAGCCTTTCGGTGCTAGTTCGACTCTGCAGATGCAGACGTCTGTCCATATTATCCGAAAACCGTAAATTAAACGAGCGTCTCCATTAGACTCAAAGGGCACTTCATTCTGTTTTTTTGTTTTTTTGTTGTTGTTATGTCTGTCGATAGCGGTCGAACGGAAAGTCCGATCAACTTGAAATTTGAACCATCCACAAGCCTCAATGTGGATTGAATGTGTATAAGTTTGAGAAAAAATCGTTTGAGAAGTTATAAAGTTACACTATAGTTACTGCAAAATATTTTTCTGAAACAAAATGACGGCAAAATGTGAGATAACCATATTTTTATAACGATTTTTCCGGTCTCGAATATGTTCATTTTATGGCAAACCGATAAGAATGGGCAAAGTTACACAAAAGTTACTCGAAAATATTTTTCCAAAACCCAGTAACTACAAAATGTGAGGTGGCTATATTATACTAAATTTTTGTCCGGTCACGAATATACTAATTTAAACGCGATTTGATACATATTAGAGGCAGAAATTACATTTACATTGCTGTCAATAGTGTTAGTAACGGTGGCAGACCGCGATGAAAGCTTGACCACGAAAATTCTTAGCAACGCACATTGCATGACATTCAACAATGTCGGGAAGTATAATAGCTACGGGATATATAAACAATCTTTGCATTACGCATTCTTAAATTGTTGTTCATTGTTATGTTTAATGGCTTTGATAATGTTTCGTCAGAAAGTTCGTAGATATGAACGCGCTCGCTTATCAACGCGTCAAATAGAGCGTTTTCCTAATTAGTATTAAACAAAAGTAAACGCTTGAAACATTCGAGCCCCACCCCAGCATATTGTTTGAATGTATTATTATAATAATGTATAGAACAGAATAAACATTTTTTTTTCATTAACTAAAATTGTTATGGTAGCTGCGGGTAATAAGGCCACACGCCTGTGTCCGTCGCTATTTAATATTTTACAACGCTGTTCTGTCTGTTTGTCTGTTTGTCTGGACGGAATCTTATAATCGATATTTCACCTACTTCTAAATGTCCGATCAAGCTGACATTTTTCACACTTACGTATTCTTGATGACAATACATGCATCTATTGTCATATTTACTAAATAGTCAATTAATCCATCATAATTAATTAATCAAAGTTTTATATGGGAATCGATATTTCACCCATTTCCCAACGTCCGATCGATCTGAAAGATTTCACACAGTCATATCATTGAATGGTCGTATTTTATAAATGACAATATATGAATCAATTATCAGATTCACTAATTAATCAATTACTCCATCATAATTAATTAATTAAACAATTAGCTTCATATGGGAAATTAGTCACAGCAAGTGAGGATGGGCCAACCAGATGCAGGCATTTTAAAACAAACAGTTTGCTGCAAATACGCATTCAAGATTTGTTGCGTTAACCAGGTTCCGTCACTACTTAGTATTTACGGCAAGGTACAACATCTTCGGTAATGCTTCCGTCACGGGTGGGTGAGCGGCAGCCAACCAGCGGCCGTGAATAATCCAGATACCTGCTCGGGTTGGCCGAGACCGTAAACACGTCATTGATTGATGACGAAAGCATTACCGAAGTTGTACGGCGACTTTATCTCATCCGTTCCCACGACTGTTCGATTTTTGTATTTCCTTAGTTATTACAGGAGATCATGCATTCTTGAGCCACTTACGCAGCCAGCATGAGGCTACTAATAATTGCATTATGAATACTATCATAATTCTAATACATCATTGTATATGATTTGTAATGGATGGACCTAAGCTCAGGCATGGACTTTAATATTACTACCGTTAGGAATATTTTCATCATTCTTTTAACTTGTTAAACTTCGTAAATTTAAAAATAAGAATAGTAAAAAAATGAGTAAAAATTCTTACATGAGCTGTCTGCGTGTGGTCATGCTATGCTATGTTTATTAGGTGCATACACTATGATAAAATTCTACGATTTCATTTGGCGAGTGATTTCTATAAAAGTCTATTTTTTATAACATGCAGTCAAGGAAATTGCAAAAGCTTTGTTTGTTTGTTGATTTAACCCCCAACTCCCCAGTGGGGGGCGCTTTCCCCTATCATCCCCCCCCCCCCACCGTTCCTACGCTCGTGCCAGAATTTTCACCAAAAAAGCACACCTATACACTGCCCATACATGTAGTTTAAAAAAATCTTCGTGTATTGTGATTTTAAGCACGAATACTTATTGTAGACAACAAGGAAGGTGTAACTTTAGGACTGACCACTGAAAAATGTCAGGGTGAGCTATGAATAAAAATGGTAGGAAAATGCAGTGTTCTTAAATACGGTCACATCGAAAAGAATGGTTGAATATAACAATCTCACATGATCTAGTTGTATTATTTTTGTTGATTTGGTATTTAACGACCTACCAGCCGTTAGGTCATATGATGTCGGGTAAGGAGACTGGAACTATAATATTATATACTATTATAAGTGGCAAATAGCAGAAAAATAGATTTAAAGGAGAGGGAAAGAGCACGGAACTCCTATTGACTTAATTACCGGTGTTGTGTCATTGTTCATATTATTTTCTCCCAAGAAAAAGAAACTATATTATGATGTACGGTCGTGGCCGATTTTTGTACTCGTCAATTGATATTCACCCTTCGTATGGCTGGAATACAACGAAAACCACCACAATGATGGAGAAAGTCTTAAAAGCCCACTAAACCCTCACATTTCGTTTGAAAGGTGTAATTGGAAGCCTAATCTGTAACGGCTAGTGCATGTGTAAAGCTGCCTAGGGTAACCAAACTCTTGAAATGCAAGAAAGAATGTTTCGCCCCAGGCGTTGTGACGTATACTGAACTCCGCGCTACTCGCTGCATATGGAGCATCTTCTGTGTTTCGACGCCCGCGCAAATATATCTCGTCGTCCAGATCCACCTAATTCACCTGAGCACAAGTCAGACATACCTCTGAATTCGTCTCACTTCTATCTACACGATAAATGTTTAAACAACCTTCTACAATTTATGCAACTTAGTCTTTAAAATGTAGAAGCAATGAAAAAAAAAATGAAGCAATTACCACAGAATATAGATGAAAACACTACCAATTTCAAGCTAATGTAATGAGGAGGTAGCTTTAAAAATCAGAACTCCAACCAGCCGAACGAAGCATCGTAGAGCGGTGGGGCTTTTCCAGTTTACGTATGCCAAAGGTTTTGCATTTTGTTTGGGTATAGTAGGCCTTTGTTGTGTCTAAATTTGCATTAAAGTAAGAGTTAACAATACATTGGGCAAGTTACTTTTTATGGTAACAACTGTACAGTTACTTTATTTTTTGTACTAACTTTACTTTAACTAATTACTTTGGAAGTCTACTAATATAACTTTTAAAAACCTACTATTCTTAACGGGTAACTTCCCCAACTGTGAAAAACAGTAGTAATATATGTTTTCACACCATCAAAAGATTATTGCCGATGGATTGTTATTATTGTTGTTAAAACGCAATCAGGCCTACTTGGAGGTGTTGACTGCATCTGCAATGAGACCCAGCCCGATCGAATGAAATCTAGCTCTATGATTCGAGTGTCACAGATGAATCCATGAATGTCCTAAAAAATAAAAAACTGTCTCAGTCCAGGATGAGAGCGCGCCGCTGCAAGACAATTGACTGGGGTTTTACCGATTCCTTCACTGTAAACACGCGCGCGCGTCATCCGCTCGACATTCTTGACAAGCAATTATCGACTTGTCCATTCTCGGAAATCCTTATGCATCATGCACCTATTATGTTGATTGAACATTTTGCTAGCAAATAAGTTGTATTTAAGTTTTGGAAATGATTCAGTTTTAAACATCATGTTTCGTAAGAAACATTGACGGTTCAATTTTGTCTCCTTCGCAGTCCGGATTCAGACCGGGGTTTACCTGTTGCCGATCTTTGGCACTCAACGCAGAATTTCGAAATGTGGCATTTACTTAATTGACTTAATTAATAAATCCTAATAAAATACAATATTTAATTTTTTTTTTTTTTTATAGACAAAAAATGTATAATAAAATGTTTTAATAAAATATTTAATACAATATTTAAATCCCTGTCCCTCTCTCAAACAATCCCTCGCATTTCATCGTAAATGTCTGTTCTCTTTTTTTTCTTTCTTTCTTTGTTAAAATTGCATTTCATTATTATTAATTGATCACACGTCTTAATACCTAGTTTACAATGCCAACATGTATTATGCCCTTTGAATGTGAATAAAATAAAATAATCACCGGGGAGTGATGATGCGTACTGGCTAATAAGTCAACCGCGCAAGTGAGATAGCTCGGTCCAAGTTCCAGTCCAGGAGCCCTATACTGTAAAACATTTCGTGGGGACTGACATGGATTCAGGAAGAAATTACAATTCAGTCGAGAGCGATCACATAACTTTTTGAGTGTCCAATACAGCCAGAACCCGTTTCTGCGGTCCTGATTTGGTTTCAACCACATTTCCTTATAAATGCCTGAAATCATAACTAGTCATCTGTGCTGAAATGGACATCTTTCAATGGCGAAATGAACTTTTTACACGTGATATTGTGCCCCAAACCATACATTTAATAATGTATTACAATATTATAGTGATTGGAAAATATACCAATAGACTAAACGTATATTTTTCATTTGAGACAACTATTTTGATAATTTGAAAATCCTAGAAGACCGTCTAATGACGCATCAAAAACAGAACTATAAATAAATGAATATAAATAAATACATTCGTATTTATAGTCCACTCACTCGGTTACAATAACTGATTTACAGTGGGGGACAGTTACACCATTTATTATGTGCTTCGTTGAGTAAGCCTATGGGCTCCAAAGTCACCGTTTACATGTACACCATCAGTGTCATAAAGATTGGTTCAAGTCAAGTCCCAAAGTTTAAAAAACCCAGCCCAAACCGGGAATCGAACCAAAGACCTTGCATCGGAAGCAGGAATTAACCAACCAGTAACTAGACCAACGAGCAAAGCCACACAATCCATGTGTGCAGTATTGCGTTTAGAAACATAATTGTATGGCGTGATACTCAGGGCTTAATTTGAGCCGGAACGCACCGGATTCCGGTTCCTTTCCTGAAACCGGAACGCGCGTTCCGGTATTATTTCGTAGCTCACACGTTGTTTTGGTCATGATTTACAAATTCGTGCATTCCCATTATTTATTTGCCTGTGTTAATTTAAAACTTTTCTCAGAAAATTGCAAAATATGTATTTGCTATTGCTGGTATGAATGTAAGGTAATCATTGATGAGGGTGCCCGCAGTAGTCAGACCCCAATACAAATAGAATAGAAATAGACAAAAGTTAAGCTTTCAATTTGAAACCTTGACTTTGCAAACTATAACATTATTTTTGTCTCAATTTTTCATTGGCCGGTTCCATCGATATTGCTAGATTTACGCCGTTTCATCAAAACACTAGTGATCAGATCAATAACATAACGTCGCCCAGAAATACACATTCTTGATAATCAATTTATATTGTTGGTATCGTACATACTTTGTTTTAGGATCCTAGGACTAACGAATTTATTTTAGATATGTATCAATGACATTTAGCTTGCCATACGCCTCTGCCTACACAAGTAAATACATGAAATAATAATACACAATAATAATAAATTAGTATACCAAAGCTTACTTTCGTATTACTTTTATTAAATAATGTTATTCAATGTTGCAAGTGTTGAATAGGTTCATGGAATAGAAGAGCAACCCGCTGCCAATTATGGGCGCCGCCAGGATATTTTTCAAGAGAGGGGAAAGTGAAATGATATTTCCATCTGGGTGGAAGGGCGTGGGCTAGGAAGCCCCCAATTTGCCCCGCAGGTCGTTTTTTGATTTTCTACACTTTTTAACCAATTTTGGGATGCGCAGGTTATGAATGCAATGAATTGAACCACGTACACTGTACTACGTACGTACTGTATCACATTGAAAACGACTAAACGTAGTAACAATATCTTGCGAGATGAAAAAAATGGTAACTGACCATGATTGACTATAGTCACATATAGGCCCTATATTAAATTCGCATTCAATTGTAATATAATAATAAAAATAATAATAATAATAATAATAATAATAATAATAATAATAATAATAATAATAATAATAATAATAATAATAATAATAATAATAATAATAATAATAATAATAATAATAATAATAAAATAGTCTTTATTTTCAACTTGGCGAAGCTTAATTAAGGCCATAAGGCGTTTTCTTCGGCTTGACCAAGCATGTCAGGATACATTCATAGGCTAAAATTAGCATGATACATTTTAAACTTTCTAAAACTAACTTAAATCCAATATAATAGTAAAACGAAATAAACATGTGTAATTTAGGAACATTATACCAAAAGAAAACATTATGCCAAAATCGATGATATTGACAGCGCTGATATAAATTATTATTGAAAAAAGAAAACAATTGAAAAAATAAACACTTCAGAAATGCAACAATAAATCACGATTCATTTTAAACTTTATAAAACTACCTTAAATTGAATATAATAGTAAAATGAAATAGACGTGTGTAATTTAGGAACATTATACTTAGGAACATTATAGGACTGCTGAACAAAATATAAGACACAGTAATATTAAACACGTACGAACAATATCGTATGGGGTTTAAATGGAAACTGGCCCGTCTGGCCGTGACAAAATGCATATTTAAATGCAATATGTCCAAAAACTATAAGAGTTGGTAAAAATAAAAGAGTAGGAAGCTATCAGCGAGCACGGGACGGGTGGTGCTAGCCGCGAGGTGGCTTGGTCATATTGCCCCCGCTCGGAACAGTGCCAGTGGTGCTTTCATTATTATCTACAAATAACAATACTTATCGGATCGCGTTGAAATTTTTTAGTGAAACTGAATTATTCGTGAAAGGACGAATTTACTTTAGAATTTCCATTTATTTTTTATTTTTAATTTTAATACTTTATATATGAAATGGAACATATAGTGCATGTCGTGTAGATAGATAGTTAAATTTTAAAATTCCTGAAATCTAAGGGGGGGGGGGGCAAGAAGTGCCCCCTCTTGGCCTTGCCACCCTCCCCCCTCGCGGCGATGGCTGCCAATAAAGTCAATAGCAATATTTAGCACTGCAAACATTGATCTCGGCATATATATATAAGATCCTGCGATTCACGCAGGGAAAGTTTTACCATTGAGTTTCAATGGTTTTACCATGCGAACTGTGCGTAGAAAATAAGCTGAGCATGGGCCTGTTCAACCCAAACCTATCCATATGGTGGGTGGTTCTTTCTCAATAAGGAAAATCGGTCAAAGGGAAAGAAATTTTTCAGAATATCACTATTTAAAAAAAAATGCCTGATGACTCTATGGTTCAAAAGGAAGGCTCTCTCATAATAAGAAGATCATCGTTAGTCTAGTGGGTTTATTGCTGCTTCCAATGCAGAAGGTCTAGGTTCGGATCCCGATCGGGGCATGGTTTTTTAACTTTGGAGCTTGACTTGAATCTATCAATATGTACTAGTGTATATGTAAACGGTGACTTTAGAGCCGTCATAGCAACGAGGCACTGCACATAATAAATTGTATAAATGTCCCCAACTGGAAATCAGTTCTTGTAACTGAGTGGGTAGACTATAAATACTAATTTATTTATTTATTTATTTATTTATTTATCTGGAAAATCATTTCGTTTACTTATCTAACAGGCGTCTCCTCTAGTCAGAGATGGGTAGTATTAAGTGCATGTATTTGAACTACCTTTTACCAACACAATTCACTTACAAATGTGATGTTGTGCGATGAATATAGGCCTACAGCTTATCAGCACTATCTCTTGACACAGTTCGGCGAGTAAAACTACTGCTTCCTATATAGTTTCCAGCATACGAACCAGTGGCGGGGCACAGAATTCGCCCCCGCACGCGACTTTGAAATAATCACCTACGAGCCTACCAACAATAATTTTTAAAATCTTTACAGTCTTAACGAGTTTGAAACTAAAATAATGCCTTGTTAATACTTTTACTTCACCGGATAACTTCATTGTTACAGTGTTGAGTGTACATACAATATACACTGCTATAGCTCCATTAGACACCCAGAATTTCATCCTGGAGTGTCTTTGTCAGGTGAATTGATATTTAGCGGATTGCTCTTTTAAATATAGTGGCAGGGACATAGTCAGTCACCGAAAGTGGGAAATTTTGTAAAACTGTCTTCTCAAAAGTCCGGAAAATGACTTTTTGTTGGACCCTGGACTCTCCTGACGATTTAAATATTACAAAGTTGACTCTTTTATGTTATTGTTGACGTATTTCCCAATTTTTATACGTCAGTGTTCATTTTGCAGGGGGCCCCTATAATGTCGGGGCCTTCCGCTACGCCAGTGATACGAGCCATCCATGAGGCAGTGTGTTACATACAAACCGCTCCATTTGAATGTTAAATGTGTACACTCTCAAGCCTCAGCTTTACTTCCACTTCGTTTTTGCACTCATTTCCCGAATCGGGTTATCCAGTAAGCCAAATATTTCTACATCCTTAAAAATTACTATAATTTGAAAATGAAGCAAGATATAAAATAAATAAAAATAACCTTTGTGTGAACCTAAACTAAATTTTGGCATATGTTTTAGCTGTTATGTGATATAATTTAGAAGTGTACCCAGTGTACAGTGGCTATAACACTCAATAGGTGTGATTTAGTTATCACAATGATTCATGAATGTGAGTCTAAGTAAATAATGGAAACATATTTTTCTTTAAAGGGTTAGGTGGTCCCGGAGGGACAACGCACCCACCCCTTTTGGTACCGGTGCCTGGGCTCCGAAAATGTATGGTCGCCACGCTCTGGAGTGAATTAGCAGGGAAATGAGAATTAATCCAAAAGCTATCTACAGCCACATTAGCTGTACGTTTAAACGAGTTTTGAATTGCGCGCTCGATCCTGCAAGGCAAGCGCTGGGCACGATCATCGTCCAAGTGATCACGTGCTCAGTACGTTCCGCGCTAGCGTTGTTTACGTCCTAGTCAAGATTTTGGGAAAACCACGGGCAGCGCGGACGCCGCGTGCGTTACCACTGCAGTCACACTCGGTCCCTCACTCTCATTGTCAACCCTCAGCAGTGAAGGTGTTTAGTTCGAGCGTTCGGTGTTAAGTGTTACAGTGTTACAGTGTTACAGTGGTGTCAAGACTCAAGCAAAGGTGAGGATCGACTACTTCGTTGGATTGTTAACGAACTTAGAACATAGCAAAGGTCAGTATATTGTTTTATATTTTCATATGCCAATTGCATGCTAAGGAGCGGATAGGCCTACAGACAGACCTACGTCCAGCGAGGAATAGACAAGTGGGTAGAATTTGAATTAAGAAATTAAAGGTCGTGTGACCCCTGTTTTTGAGTTTCCTAAAAAGCACACAGTATAACACATTTTAACTTCACGTATTAACACATTTTAACAACAACCACAACAATATGCATAATTATATGCCACACTTTCGTTGCCGGATAAGGGCCACATCACTTTTAGTCTAGGCCAAATAGTTGTGAATAAAGAAATACGAAACGCCAAGGCTAAAATAAGCCTAGGCATATCCTGGGGCCTAATACAATTTTGTGGTAACCAAACAGATAATTTTTATCACGTGCATTTCACGGTTATTTCCATTCAATGCGCATTGGTAACTATAATTTATGTTGTTCAGTATAAATGAAAAAAGTGAATTACAAATACCCACAGTAGGACTGCCTGTAGGCCTAGTTCAGCGATGGCCCAACTGCGGTAAAGATGGGCCTAGACAAACTACTTGAATTGTGCGAATTTGATCATGTACTGCCTGATGACAACACACTTAGCTATAAGATCCTCCCGATCTTACCGATTGCAGCCTTGGCATCGTCCAGAATCTTTTGCTGGGTGTCCTCTAGATGTTCTTACTAAGTGCATCGTGTCACATGTAATACATTTTACTTTAAAAATACTAGATAATGAAATTTGTTTTTCGTCGACAACAAACTTTAGGGACAATAGCGCATTGCAATGATAGAACACCACAACTCTGCAGCTCAAAACACGAGATCTATAATCCTCCTTCCACTACTAGGCCTAGGCATAGTTATTTCCGTAGTGTCGATATTCGATCGTAGCTGAATAACTTATTTATTCTACTACAATCTTTATTTGAAATAAAACTACCTCTCATATTACGCCAATGCGACATTTTTCACAATAAACTACCCGCTGTCATCAGCTGTGGAGTGGAGCGGATGAGTTTCTTCCGTGGTATCTGCTATGTTGCCAAGCGTAATGTAAGGTTGGCAATGCATATCACCCATAATTTTTGTGTGCAAACAGTACACAAAACGTAATAAGATTATTCAAATCCAACATTATTATTCTCATACCTTACTACTTGCTACTACTATAGCATAATAAAACAATATTTGCTTTCGTGCGGGAATGGAGGAGACGATTTTGCAGAATTATTTTGATTTCTCTGTGTGGCTGCAATGCATTTCGAAGGCGCGCTTTGCCGCTTTGCCTAAATAGCATCACGCAAGATATGTTTATTTGAGGTAAACCTAATTTATTTCCGCGTGAATAATACTCATAGTGCGTCAACTGACTAGTCAATAGAGTATGCCAAAGTCAACGCGGGAACCCGGTTCCGTGCACGGGCAGTTCACGCTCTGTGTTAAATCAAATGGACGGAGTCTTCGAACACGTATATCTTTCTACATAGAAATATTTAAGACATATGATTTACGTTGCGGGATGTATGCATCCTTCCTGAAGCCACTGCACCTGCTCGAACACCGATAGTCTTTACAGAATTTAAATAAATAGAAGTTAAATACTGAAAAGTGTAAAGCGGTGTTGCAATTCTCATCGTTGAAATAGAAAGAGAAGAACTGTACGCCCGTGAGTAGTAGAGACAGAGAATCTGCGCATGCGCACGGACGACAAAAGAGGAGTCGCTGTGCGCTGTAGAGATCCAAATTACCTGCGGAGCGGCGAGACCGCCATCTTGCAATTGCCTGATTCATCTCCACCGAGTTGGAAGAACAACACTGTCGAGCCGAGTGGGGCCGAACGTAGCCGAACGCTATTTTTCTAGTAGTTTTCTCACACTCTATCTTCTATTTATTTAAACTCTAGATGTGATCTTGATATTTGATTTAATGTAGTGGATTGAGAATTCAACGTTGTTTATCGTAATGCAAACATTATTGCTGTAATATTTTTATGCAGAAAGATATACGTGTTTGAAGATTCCGTCCATTTGATTTAACACAGAGCGTGAACTGCCCGTGCACGGAACCGGGCTCCCGCGTTGACTTTGGCATACTCTATTGACTAGTCAGTTGACGCACTATGAGTATTATTCACGCGGAAATAAATTAGGTTTACCTCAAATAAACATATCTTGCGTGATGCTATTTAGGCAAAGCTCATATTAAAGTACTATTATTATAAATGCTATATTAATTTGTTTGTAGATACTAGTATTTATAAGTTCTCATTAAGTTGATGTTTTTACTAGATAGAACACTCAGAGGAGCTACTTTAAACATTCTAAATTTATCCAAATTTTCTTACCGAAAACAAATCTTTTCCGCGCGGTATCTACGCGGCGAGCTCGTGCGCTAGCTGTAGCTGAGTAGCTGGGCCTGGCGGGGGACCGACAGTGACGTCACTGGCTAGCGGCTGAGCGCAGTGCTTTCTTATATATTTTATTGTTTAGTACTATTTTATGTCCCAGCGGCCTGAAACTTTTTTTTTCTATGTGCAGTTGAACCAGACCATACCTGCAAATAGGCCCACTTGCCTAGTGACAACCTTTTAGCAAATATGTGTCCAGCATTTGTTTTTTAATTTTTGTGTTATTTATTTATATACTTATAACTTACAAGATAGCAATAGACCAAACTTTTGCGTTTCTAGTCGAAGTCGTTAACAAGGGATGCGAGCTCAAATCCCACATACGGGATGTGAGTGTTTTGTTCTTCAGCAATCAGAAGTGTCGAAACCGCTGGGAGGGGGGGGGGGAGGGGGTTGGGAACCTTCCCGAATCTGAAGTGGTGGGGTATAACAGTGTCATATCGCCCCCCCCCCCCCGAAAATCGTTTATTGCACTCAAATAAAAAATATGTAAGTAGGTATAGAAATGTTTTTGCTATCTTCACTCTCAGAAATATAAGTAAATCTCATCTCATACTCTCATACGGTGCTCGAAAAAGTTATACTTGTTGTCCTCCTCCCCCCCCCCCCCCCCCCTTTAGCGCGCCTTTTGTCCTTCATCCTGAATGCATCATCCACTCATCGCCTAACAGTAGCGGTAGCATCTGGGTTAATCTAATTAGATAGGGTATTACCGTATTAACAATAAAAAGTTCACAATGCAAACGTCTAAGCTGGTTTAGGTATAGATCACGAATAAAATGCCTATTTCGAATCTCCCTTTTTGACACACACAACAAATATTTACGACGGAATCTAGCCCCGACCGGAAATCGAACATATTATGGGAAGCCGTACAACAAACTACTTCAAACGTTCCGGCCACTGAGCACTGCCTGATAGAATTCACCGAAAACACCTCGTAGAAACAGCAACACCTTGTAGAAGGCAGTGCTCTTATTATTATTGGAAAAATATCCATGGATTCCAAAGAAGTAAAACAGTTTGCTAAGAACTAAGAAAATTTTATTGTTGAAAGTTGTGTGTATCCAATATTCAGTGACTGTTGGCCGAATCGCTCGCAACGCTCCTGGACCCTTAAGGCTCGTGTACATCCACTTTGCGTACGTGTGAAAATTATAGAAAATTATAGAAATTACGTTAGCCGTTCCCATCGAATGTTGATAATTTTCTTAAGTAAACGTAAACCAATCAGAGCTCACGAATTTCCTACCAATAGGGAACTTGCAACTGACTTCAGAGCCAACAAATGAATCAAACTGATAAACAAACAAGGAGCTGTCAAAATAATAAAATTGTAACATTATGAAGAAAACGAGGTATGGCGATAGTTTAACTGCGCACCAGTTAAAACTTTTAATTATGGGCAACCAAGTTGTGAGAGTTTTGAATCTTTCTTGTTTGTTTTGAAGATTTATTTTCAAAATAGAAATGTATAGAAATGTTGTGATGTGGTTTGGTTTGACACTTCGATAAAGAAACAATGTAAACTGTTGGTATGTTTGCTCTCTATTGCGCATGCGCCAATTAACCAAATTCTAGAAATTGGAAAAAAGTTGGAGTTGAATCAACTTTTCGCGTCGTGAAACGTACGTTAATGTTCCTAATTTCAATGCGCATGGTTACATGTAAATTGAATATGGCCAACTCGCTAATTTATGGAAGTTACGTACGCTAAGTGGGTGTAGACGGGCCTTTATTCTGTTTCTTTTCGACAAGCGTTCTCATCGGTTTTCGAAGTGAAAAGTGACAATTACGATTCTGTTTTTTTTTATCAATCGAAAACGGTTCGGTGTCATGTGAAATGCTCTCACTGAGAAGTATCTTGATGAGAAGTATTTAGACGTACGTGATTGGCTCATTGGCTAGTGAACTTCGATTTTTCAACAAATATTGATCAAATATATGCGCGAACATCATAACACCACATAACCCCATGAACTAAGGTCCACTTTTCCTACTATATTTTCCAAAAGAAGTAGGCTTAGGCATACAACATTGGATTTTAATTATTATTCTCCTTCTACACGAGAATAATTGTGGTTTTGAGGTAAGAGAACAACAACTTCAATCTAGTGAGTAATCTTTACTTGAATGCCACCATCGAGCTTATATGCAACTCATTACATAACCTGTATTTCCCAAAACACGTGTTCAAGCATATATTTAATTTATTAAACGTATATCTTATTTAGTTACAACTTATAAGGTCTTGGCCAAAGACTCTTGCAAACTTGCAATCACAGCAACTCAACTATAACCCTACTTTTTATTCAATACAGCTGTTGAGTTGTGTTGAGTAATTTAGTTCCTGTCTTCTGATTGGTCAAGAGATCTCAGTTTTCGAAGGCTAGAACTTCCGGTTACCATAGTTCTCGATTTGCAAATAGAATTGCTTACTTCTGGCTTTTCGATTTTCAATGAAACGAAACAATTTCATGAAAGTGAGAACGAGGAGAAATCGAGAAGAAACAGAATAAGGGTCCTGTGCACTTGTTTCGCATCCCCATAGCGCCAATTTGTCGGAAAGGGTTTTGACCACTAGCTTTTCGATAATAGTTGTGGTCCCAATGAAGTACTATGATGTTTTGTTTTATTGCTTTACGTCTTTGTTATTGTTTTTATTCATGATACACGAGATAATAAGTGTTGAAAGATAAAAATGAAGGACAATTTTTCAAATTCCTTATGCGGAATTCGAACCCACGTCTCTTGGTGTTCTACGCTTAGGAACTTCGCCCCGACCGCATGAGCCACCACGGACGACTTCTACAAATAATTAGCATATAAGTTATTGTGCCTTTCAACGTGACATTTCAAGCTAATGGTTTTCTAGGAAACAATTTGTTAGGCCACGCCAGGGTAAAGCCACGCAGGGTAAAGATAGCATTGTAGTATTCGGTCGAAAGTAGCATTATGTTATTGAAACCTGTGAAGCGATACCTGGGAGCAAAGTAATCTTTGCTGGGAGTTTGTGAGACTGGCTGAATTAAACCCTCGCATTGCTTGCATCCTCGTGTCAGGAGGACCGGGGCGGGGGGGGGGGGGGGCAATGGCGGATAATCGTTCCTTTAGCTCGTTCGCATAGAAAATTGATACTAAATTGCAAATGGTAAACAATTACATTACATTATTTGTTTGCAAATAAAACTAAAAACACGTGATATTGTCGATTGATTTGAAACGTACGAAAGCTGGCCGTCATATATATTTTTTATTCTTATTGATACAAAATAACTCCGCATTTAAATGTTGTATTTTATCTAAGCCATATACAATACATAGATGATTGTTAAAAACACTTGTCACTAGCATTGTTTAAGACATTGGACTCGTCAAACAACCAACTTTAAACAAACTTCATACGATGCTGCTGTGCCTAATTGTTCAACTACAGGTTCTCAACCAAACCTACGAAACACTGCTAACGTTTCGATTAGCATCGTTGCCTAAAATAAATGCCAAGCCAAAATTATATCATGGAACATTTTTGCGCGAAGTGGCAATAATTGCTATTATCGCTAATATTGAACTAAATTTACAATTTAAAAAACCTAAGATGTTGTTATGACCTCAGGAATTGATTATGGTTATTTTCAGTCCGAGAAGTGAGTAGAAAAACGGGGTTTTCCAACGAGAGTATTTTGTTTATCCCTAATAGCGATGTGCTGACGGGCGCATCCTGTCACCGAGGGTTTATCACTTAATAGATCTGCAGTTATTTGCAAGCCAGCCGGGAAGACAGGTATGCACGGTCCACCTGTCATGTGGTGATGAGGGTAAGAGGGAATTTAAAAAACCTAAGATGTTTTTGGCTAAGGATTTGTCACTTTTTGGTACACCGAGCAATATTTATTTTTGAGGAATATTCCCCATTAGTTCAAGGTTGGGCCCCCTATAGCCGTTCGTTTGCTAGTCAACTTTATTCATCATTATATTCAATTTTTTCTTTGTTCTCTTCTCTTTCTCATTCATGTCGGCCCTCCTGTGACCCGAAGCTCCCAACACATCTACCCCCTAAACCCCCCCCCCCCCCCCCCCCTCCTTTATTGTGATATGAACGTTTATCCCGTGCACCTCTTCCAGTTGTTTAGTTTAGTTTCGTAATGCTGGGGTAACGTTCCTCAGAAATGTTGCATGCAAAAATTGCTCCGATTTTGGGATTTCACATAACAAAATGGCAACTTCAAAAAAGTGTCTTAAAAGAGGGTGGTTTTGTTTTGTTTTGCAGCTTAACAGATGAACTTTCTGTAAAGTCCATGCACACGCACCTGTTACTCTTCACGCGCTCGTTCCCCGGCTCTCCACTAGGGCAGCGCCAATCAATTCGGTGAACCCACCCTCGCGATGCCCGGCGCAAACTGCTGTTGTTACCGACGCACCACCGACGAGTTGGTCAATGCATAAACAAGATTGGTGGTGAATTTGTGACTGATTATCGCATAGATGTCACTATGTATCAGTGCAAGGAGTTTAGCTGCAATTATAATTCGGAGTCTATTACATCATATGTTGCTCATTGCAATGCTATTCATAACAACGGTCCTAAGTCACTATTTAGTTGTGGTATTAGACATTGTCCCCGTAAATTCAGTACCTACAGTGCATTTACAACACATTTAAATAGAGACCACCAAAGAAGGAAACGGAAGTTGTGTGATTCCAACGAAAGTATTGTGAAAATTGCCAGAGAACCAATTGTCTGTAATATTTGTGCAGATGACTTTCATAACGTTTTCGAACTAGCAATACACAATCGAAGGCATTTTGATGGGATGACTCAAGTTTATTGCCCTCATACTAACTGCAGTAAATCTTACACAAATATTTCTTCATATTCCGCCCACCTAACGAAAAACCATGTTAGAGCTCCAACTGTGGCAATAATTAATTCGGATACCAATGCGCATGATTACGTCCCAATAGTGAATTCCAATTCATGGGATTGTGAAGCGCCACTTACCTCTGTATGCACACTGTCTGCAGATACGGCAGAAAATGAAGCCGCATCCATGGAGACCACAGAAAACAGTACAGAGAAGCTTATTCGTAGTCTTGCACTATTTTATTTAACCATCTCTGCAAAAAACCACATACCCGAGCAAACCACTCAGCTTATTTACGACAAGTATTCGTCGCTAATGCACCTTACTAGTGACATGCTTATTCGTGACCTTACTGAGAAGTTAGGGGAACAAATTGACGTCCGCGTTGTTTCAACTATTACCGAAGAGGTGTTTGCTGAAACTGTACCGAGAGTGTTCGGTCCTAAAGGCCCTTTGCGCAGTATACATTGTAGGCGGCGATTCTATGAAGAAAATTTCAACTTCGTTAGCCCGATTGCGGTTCGCCTAGGGATAGATAAATGTAACAAAGAATGTCATATGCACTACATACCAATCGAAGCATCCGTAAAAGCTTTCATGTCAGATGCTACTGTTTACAGACAATATGTCGAAAGCTGTTCGAGAGAGCTAGGTGCCAACGGGTCTGTACTTAAGGATATTCATGACGGCACAGCAATGAAATCGCATCCAATTTTTTCGTCTGATAATGACGCCTTGCAACTCATCATCTATCAAGATGAATTTTTGGTAGCAAATCCTTTAGGTGCTAGCAAGCGCGACCTTAAAATGTTAGGAGTGTATTATACACTGGGGAACATTAATGCTTGGAGTCGTACAAAAGTAGATCCGCTTCAACTGCTGCTATTATGCAAATCTAAAGATTTGAAGTATTTTTCTTCAAAAACAGTATTCAAACCACTAATTGACGATTTAAAGAGGTTAGAAACAACTGGGATTTCCGTTAACAACAGAGCTGTACAAATTTCACTCGCCTACATTTCTGGTGACAATCTGGGAAATCACTCCATTGGGGGATTTTTAGAAGGGTTCACGGCTAACTATTTTTGTCAATATTGTAACATAAATAAAATAGACTATGCGGCAGGTGTGAAATTTGGACAAACAAGGACCATTGAGAGCTATAATTTGGCTTATGCCACTCTCCAAAAAGAACGAAGGGAGAACGGGGACATAAATTCCACAAACGGTAGCTATGAAGGTATCAAAGATGATTCGATTTTTAACTCCTTGCGGGATTTTCATGTCATAGGTGGTATGCCCCCATGCATTGGCCACGATGTTTTTGAAGGAGTTGCACAGTATGACATTCCTCTTGCATTAAAATACTTCGAAAGGAAGGGATGGTTTACAATCGAAGAGTTAAATCGAAAAATTACCAAATTTGACTACAGAGGAATCGGAACACGAGATAAACCCACCGTGGTTTCAACCACAGATAAGCTAGGTGGCCACGCTGTACAAACTTGGTCTTTAATGAGGACTTTACCTTTGCTTATTGGGGACAAAATTGCAAATACCGATGATGCTGTTTGGAGGATGATTTTGTTACTAATAAGGATCGTTCAAATAATTTGCTCCCCCGTCTTAAATTTAGAGTTGGTAGCATTCCTACAAAGCTCAATTGAAGAGTACATGGAGCTCCGAAAGGATTGTTTTGAAAAGCCCCTGAGACCCAAACACCACTTCCTGTCTCATTATCCGAAATTGATAATGACATATGGGCCTTTGATGCGGGTATGGACTATGCGTTTTGAGTCCAAGCATAAGTATTTTAAAGACGTACTCCAGTCCACAAAAAATACTCGCAATGTCACAAAAACACTCTCAATGAAGCACCAGTATCTTCAGGCTGCCTACTCGGTGGACGGACTATTTGGAGAAGATGTTGCGATGGACAATGCAACTATGTACGATCCTGAACTCATTAAAGATGCAATTAACAACGTTATAGCTTTTGATTCACGGTTGAAATCTGCATCAGAGCTTCTAATGAGTAAGAAATGCGTTTTTCGGGGCATTACCTACCAAAAGACAGATCTTGTTGTATTGCGTTCTGATGGAATTTTGAATCTACTGAACATCGTTACCATTATTCTTAGTGGAAACGATATATATTTCATAGGTGAATATGCAAGAGGTCATTTAATTGAAAAAATGCAATTATATGAAGTTGAACAAACAAGCGAGCTAGGATGCCATTTAGCTACTTCTCTGCAAGACTACCAACCTTATACTATCCATCACGAACTGGGTTTTCCTGCCATTGCTTTGAAACACCTGACAAGTTAACGTTGTCTGTAAGTAATTTGTAATTCCTTTGTTTTAGGTATATGAACGTATTCATTTACATTGCCCCCCCCCCCCCCCCATGATGTGCAGTGATGTTGGCTTTGAGCAGCAGTAATAATAATATCTCTTGTTATTTATTTTTACTTTTTAAGAAAGTATTGACTTTAAAATTTGACATTGTTTTCTGACTAGCAAACGTATTAATGAGAGTGAAGCCAAGGCCCCAATAAAATGGATATTGTTATCATGTAAAACAAGTCTATATATCAGCTTCTTGTATATTTGCAGATGGAAGAAGTCACCATATTTTTGAAATCAATCGTTCCGACTTTCGACGAAGGGGATATTGCCACAAAACTAGCCGACCTGGGCGTACAAACTTTCAATGACTTGGAAGAAATTAAATTTGAGCATGATTTGCCGAACGCCTTCAAAACTGTTCAAGCAAGACGTATTGACAAAGCCATTCAATCTCATTTTTCTGCCGCTTCCCAGTCAAAACAACCACCGCCAATAATTTCAACAACCAATAGCCAGAACATGACAGAAACTGCGATAAACATGCCACCCCCGTTGACGATAGAACAAAACCAGTATTCGTCACATGGTTTAAAAGACTTCAGAATTCCGTACGACAAGTTTGACGACACGCTGAAAAAGAAATTGAGCAAAAAATTAAAACCTACACATGCTGAAATTAACGAAGTGGTCCGCGTTGTAAGCGGCCACATATGGGCCAAGTGTACCCACCCGGGAAAGGCTTTCATCACGAAAGTTGCGAGAGATTTATGCGCTCAATACCCGGAAGCATTCCAGGATGGGTTTGAGGACCATACACCAATCGGACCAGGATACTTGTCTATCCGTAGAAAAATATCGTCTAAAATAGACCACCTGAACCGGGGGAAGAAACGCGGAACCGAACATTTTGAGCATGCCAACAATAAGAGAAGAAAGTCCATAACAAAGAAAGACCAGTATGGGTGCGTTAACTTCCTTCCAGAGGTTCTACCTGAAGGTGAAACAATTACAACTGTTGAAGAAAAAAAGAAATGGTTGAAAGATGAGTACAACAAAATACGAAATGACCGGGATGCAATAAAAATTACCAGCTACATGGAAGCCACGTACATACTGCAACGTGAATTGGTAGCGGACAAACAGACAATTGACATGATCAGGACCGAGTTCCCATTTTTGTTGGAGGTAAGAATTCCATTAGGTCATGTCGATCGTATGTAGTGTAAAGCGTAATTGTATAGGGGTATGTGGATGTGCATGTTTATTTATGCATGTGGTAGTGTATGTTTGTATCTGTATATGTATGCATGTTACCTAAGACAGAAAGTCAAAAATCCGTCCCCGCTGGGAATCGAACTCAGGTCTCCCACTTGCCGGGCAGGTGCTCTGACCACTAAGCTACAGAAGGGCTACTTACAGTCTGTCTTATTTGTGGTATATATAGGTGCATTGTTTATATAACATGTGAAGGTGGCAGATTGCTGCTCATTAGACTTCTCATGAAATTAACTTGATATTTTTACAAACTCTCCTGTTACCCTAGTGTTGGGATATTTGGTGTGAAGTATGGTTTTTATAGTAAGCCACTATGGGGTTATTATGATGTTACCTAACAGGAGAGAGAACAGGAGAGTTTGTAAAAATATCAAGTTAATTCCATGAGAAGTCTAATGAGCAGCAATCTGCCACCTTCACATGTTATATAAACAATGCACCTATATATACCACAAATAAGACAGACTGTAAGTAGCCCCTCTGTAGCTTAGTGGTCAGAGCACCTGCCCGGCAAGTGGGAGACCTGGGTTCGATTCCCTGCGGGGCCGGATTTTTTATTTTCCGTCTTAGGTAACATCATAATAACCCCATATAGTGCCTAACTATAAAAACCGTATTTCATGTATATATATATATATATACACACACATATATGTTGTCCATATTTTGGGGGGGAATAATCCACGTAATTATTTTTTATTAATAATACCAACGTTTCGGCCAGATCTCCCTAGCCATTATCAAGGTACAAACTGAAGTATAAAACAAAACCAAAATACAGAAAACAAAGAATATACGAATTAAAATTAAAATATAAAAATCAAGGCACTCGAACCAGATATAACAGTCAAAATTAATTTGGCCTAGAAGAAGATCTCAGCACGCGAGCAATGGGAGTACCTTTTATATCTAATATGATATCTATATATATATGAGTATTCTGTCATGTTTCTATTTGTATGTGCATGATCGTGTATGTGCGTGCGTGTGCGTGGTGTGTGTATGTCTCGTTTAAAACAATTATTTGTGTACAGTTGCAATGAGAGCAGTCGTACTATTCTGATTCATGATTTAATCCTTTCATTGCTTTGATTTCATTCAGAAAGAGTACCTACTGCAGCACTTTCATCAACTAATGGGCTTCAACTTGCTCGAAAGAGCAACACACGAAATACGTGAATATGTTCCTCTGGTTGTGAAGTATCTCACGTCCAAAGTTGAGAGTACACCTGGAAAAAAGGAGTCCCAACCATCACAACGACTCCGGGAACAATTGATCGTTTTGAACCACGCTGCAGCGGAACCCACTGAAGTGTTCGTGCACGTTTTCAACATGCTAGCAAGTTACTGGAAGCAAGATGTGGAGAACTTCGTGAGGAACGAAAAGGTGAGCGTTTATGTTTGCTGCTAGTAACTAGCATCGTTAGTAAGCGATAACATAGATTAACGTATGATTACTTACGTATGAGTGTTATATTACAATGAAATGAATTAATTGGTGTAACACACAAAAGTTGTGCCAGTTGTAATTGTTACCGCTATTTAAGTTACTTTATTATTAATTTTTAATACGGATACGTTCTTGCATGGCTACCTATTTTCAGTGTTTCACTAATATTTATCGCATTTGAGGACCATTGGTTTTAGATACACAAGTCACATGGTAAACATAGCAAATGGCGTTAATTGGTAGACATTTGATGACCTTATGATACCTTTGGAATTTCGGTAACTCAACTAGCATGGCAATAATGGCGAGATATGTTTCACTACTTTTTGGCCCAAGCAAAAAAAAAAAACGAAATGATCAAACCACTCACCGGATGTGGATTTATTTATTGTCGGCAACTAAAACCAATAGTTTGGAAGCTGGTAAAATGGCAAACAAAAAACGACAGGATAGACACCTAAAAAATAATTACTGAACAATTTCAGTTTTAATTTTTTTAAATAAAAAGTTGGCAACGGATTAAAATATTTTTAACCAGCCTGCTCATCTCTCAACGGGGAGCATTTTTCTAGTTATAATAATAATAATAATAATAATAATAATAATAATAATAATAATAATAATAATAATAATAATAATAATAATAATAATAATAATAATAATAATAATAATAATAGGCCTAATTATAATAATAATTTTATTATTTTTATTATGATTATTCATAGTACAAAGTGGTCTTTATGTAAATAAAAATACAGTTAAACTCTGCGAAGGCATAATGGCTTGTCCGAAGACTATCCTGACACGCTTCAAGAAACCACGAATACATAAAAACAAAATATTAATTCTAAAAAATAAAAATGCCTGCATAGCCTAGGCCTATTTTTACATTCTCTTTTAACCATGTACCAATTCTAATGTTACAGGATACCGTTTCATTGGACGAAATCCAGTCCTGTACGACCGCCCCAAGCCACCCACATGTCGTGGTGTTGGGAGACGACATCCTACAGAAGCACGTGAAGTCATATCCAGTAGCGGAAAACAACGCACTAGAAGAATCCGTTCCCGTACATGAGGCCATATTATTAAGTTTTGCCTTCTACTACGTTTTCTGCATGCAGTATCCACCGAAATTGGCTGCCATATTAGAATTCATTCAAAGGTACGTACAGGGAGCATTTACTTAGGGAAATTCCCGCCGTATTGAGGTGTGATTTTTCAGCGTGGATTTTATGAATTAAAATATTTTGTTTAAATTTATTTATTCATAGAGTTTCAAACATAAACGCATATGGTCTTGGAAAGAAAATAAAACCATATTAAAAAGTAGGAAGAGGTCCTAATAAAGGTATCCAGAGAAGTGGCCCTTGGAAAAGCGCCCCGCCCCCCCCGCCACCATAATTAACACCGAGGGCGGAGAACGGGCCCTCCACCATGAAAAAGTGGCCTCCTTGCGTGAATAATGTCGAAAGTTTACTAAATGGTCTTTCTTAAAAAACTGAGTGCGTTATTCAAATTCATTGATTGAATGGAGCGCACCAACATAACTCCCGGAGCAAATGTACTCTGAAGTATTTTAATATATTCAAATTTTTTTTAGTATTGATCCCATCTCTGCCTACATTGTGTATGAAAATTTGAAAATTAAGTGTGTGTGCGGGGAAGGGGGTGTAGAGTACTTATCTAGGAGCGCGGTAGCGCGCCGGGTCAAGCCATGTGCGACGCTTCCACTACGCTACTCTTTCCGCACACAGAGAAGGGCACCTAACACGATGTTGCCGACGCATAACCATAATAGATGGAAACCTCAAATTTTCTTAAATCGGTGGGCTTTCACCACAAGACAACCCATTTTAATTTCATCCCGATCGGATGTTGCGTATGGAAGGTATTAAGCCGTAAAGATCGTTAAAAAATTCTTCAGCTAGCTGGGAGGGGGGGGGGGGGGGGCTTAATTCGTTGCCGGTCTGTGAGCCCCAAACGAATAAAACTATAAACACCAAATTTTGCACCAATTTATGTATGTATTTATTTATGTATGTATGTATGTATGTATGTATGTATGTATGTATGTATGTATGTATGTATGTATGTATGTATGTATGTATGTATGTATGTATGTATGTATGTATGTATGTATGTATGTATGTATTTATTTATTTATTTATTTATTTATTTATTTATTTATTTATTTATTTATTTATTTATTTATTTATTTATTTATTTATTTATTTATTTATTTATTTATTTATTTATTTATTTATTTATTTATTTATTTATTTATTTATAAGTTTGCGTCACAATGTTCTTGTCATCGATGTAGACAACTGAGCAAGTTTTCAGAATCCTGTCGTGGACATTGACCATGTAAAAAAATTCAGTCTTAAAAACGGGATCGAAAATCATTAGCAAAATGATAAGGTCCACTTGATCTCCGCCTGGCGAAGGCTCGTCGAACTCTAAACTTGCGAGTTCGACGAACCTCCGCTAGTCGGAGATCAAGTAGACCTTCACAAAATGATAAAGCCAACACAACAAGGCAGTGCATGCCAGTCAGCATTCCTTGGTAATTTCTAACATAGTGATGGTGTAACGGATAACAATAAATACATAAATAAATAAATATTCAAAATTACCTCCATTCAATGCCAAGTTTAGTCTTTTTAAATAAAAAGCATTGATATACCAAAGAAAAAGGCAAAAAAATTGCAAAAAACAAGGCCAAGCCTAAAACACGTACAAAAACTCCAATTTTAAATAGGCTCAAAATTAAAAGGGGTGGGTGATATCTAAAGTTGTGGTCAAGCCAATTATTTTGTTTCAAGTATATAAATGTTTATATTACTTAATAATTGATAAATAAATATATTAACAACAAATACAAAATTGAGTTGACTTGTTGAAACATTTCGAGGTGGGAAAAACAAAATGAACACACCTCTTAAAATCCTGGCCATTGAATTTGACTCCCAAAACCAAATTACAAATTCATCGGCCAAGATTTTAATTATAAATGAGGTTTGTTCATTTTGTTTTTCCCTCCTCGAAATGTTTCAACAAGTCAATTTAATTTTGTATTTGTGGTTAATATATTTATTTATCAATTATTCAGTAATATAAACATTTATATACTCATTTATTTCATTAATTACTATATGTATGTATTGGAAACAAAATAATTGGCTTGGCCACAAATTTAGATATCAATCACCCATTTTAATGTTGAGCCTATTTAAAATTGTTGTTGTTTTTTTTTTACGTGTTTTGAGCTTGGCCTTGTTTTTTTCAATTGTTTTGCCTTTTTGTTTGGTATATACCATACCAAGCCTATTTACTCTTCAATATTGTGTGCAGGCCTACTCTTAGTAAATAAATTCACTACTCCCCATAACTGCATCCTTTTAATAAGCTTGGCTAAATAAGTTGAAATAATAACAATAATAATAATCCTGTAATAATATTAATTAATAATTTGCTGTAATGAATAGTTGCAAATACAATTGTAACTTTTTTATTTTTTATGTATTTATTTTTTTGTAAGTTTGACCATTGTTTTTTATTTCAGTTCTTTTCAGTGCGTTATACTTGGCAGTCCTTTAACAAATATTTGTATGTGTGACTTAAGTAATTTATCATAGTGTCAACTCTAATTTTCAATTTTATTAGCATTTCAAGTTTGAAATTTTGAACTTCCTGCTCCTTAGTTGAAACACAACTCTTGATGCCCCAAATATTTTGCTATAGTACTATTTTCATTACAACAATTAATTTGATTATACACACGAAAGAGGTGCAGGTTGTTTTATTAATTTCAAAAGTCAATGAAAGTATCACCATTTGAGCAGTAATTGCTCAATATATAGAGCTTAGATACAAATATCGTTAAATAATAACATTCTAAATTATTTTTAAAAAAATTCTAGCTTCCCGGTTAGTTTGCATGCCATGAGAAAGGCTTGCCGCCATTGTCGTAAGCAAGACCAGAACACTTTTCCAAACTCCGCCCACAACCAGTTAATGCAGACAACCGATTCTTGGAAGAGAGCAATTACACGTAAAATAGCACCACTAATTGGCCATGGCAAATCAAGCATGGACCAAAGAAAAACACACCGTGTAAACTAAGCACAAGTTATTTTAGTTTGAGTGAGATAATCAGTACAGTAGTCCTATTTGTTCGTATTGTCACTGTAAATATTCACGAAAATTTCAAAATAAAATATTTTTGCATGTACATCATAATCAATAGTAAAAAACAAAAAAAATGTTCCGTATTGATATGATAATGATAATATTATGTTCTGCAGGGCAATCTTGAAGATCGATGGCGAGGGAACCAAGGTTCAACGGATCAAGACGCCACCGCCAGCTTATAACGACCGGGTTTTAACTCTACAAGCAAATGTCGCCGAGTACAAACGACTGTGGGAGTTATAAAGTTAAAAGTTAGTGTAGGGCCACATTTCTTATAACTTCCACACTCGTTTGCAATACGTATTTTCAAACGAATTATCTTAATTACTATATAATATTGTACAGACTTGAAGTATTTTCATAAACATCCTTCTGAATAAAAAGGAAATTTTTACCCTGGTCTTGTTTTTCTTCGTCTATTTTTTCGTCCCACATGTCGAACATGTTTTCTCCTATATGCCAGTTACAGAAAGAAGTCAGATAGTATATTTACGACACACACTTCGTTCCCCACATAACAAGCACGAATCACTCACGTTTCTTTCCGAATATTTTGTACAATTTGCTTACCTTAAGAGCATAGTATTTTTCAGTAAAAGGTAAACAAACGAGAAAATTTGTTTTATATTCCTGTCTATAAAATTACATTACATCTCGAAATTGTTGTAATTTAGTGATATTATGGATATTGGATATCTACGTATATTCTCAAAAAAAAAAGAAAGGTAACACGTTTTCATAAAATTATGTGATTTCCATAATAATAACACAATTTCGATAAAATTATGGTAAAGGTGACACTTTTTACATTATATTTTTAAGAATAATGTAGATATCCATTATCTCCAGGTTACTATGTTACCACAATTTTGATATTTAATGTAATTTAAAAGATAGATTATAACACCTTATTTTCTCGTTTGTTTACCTTTAACTGGTGAATACAAGTTTACCGGAAGGAGACCTGAAGGCTTGTACACTCGACTGAGCTGAAGACTGCATTTAAGAATCTATGAAAGTACGCCAAGTATTTGCTGATTTCCTTGGAATAAGCACTTGTGAAAGGGGCAGGAAATTAGGATCAGAGTCCAGTATGCGATTTGTTTCTGTAAGGGGCCTATACAATATTCCACGCCTTTTCCCGCAAGTTTCGATCACAATAGTCCTTGCACCCCTTTTCCCGAATTGTTGAATGTTCTTGAACACGTTGAATAAATGTATCCACATCAAACATCGCAAAAATATGTAGAGGAAGGTTTCGCATAACTCACTGTGTGGACGCTTTCATTATGTGTTGCTCAGCCAACTCAAAAGTGCCGTTCAACAACTGAAAACATTGTGTTTGATTTCATACATTATGACACATGATACATTCCATTGACTCCACTACTACATTGTACTGGTATAAAAGTAATAAAAATGATTACAGATTTTACACCTACAATGTATTAGCAATTTTAACCACCAGTGCAGTGTTTACTGTCCCGCCACTACATTCCATTGATTTTACTACTACATTGTACTGGTAAAAATAATAGAATTCTAGCATATGTATTACATCCGATTCGAGATTTTACTCCTATAACGTATTAGCAATTTTAACCGCCAGTGTTTACTTTCCCGCCACTACATTTTGATTGATTTTACTACTACATTGTACTGGTAAAAATAAAAGAATTCTAGCATATGTATTACATCCGATTCGAGATTTTACTCCTATAACGTATTAGCAATTTTAACCGCCAGTGTTTACTTTCCCGCCACTACATTTTGATTGATTTTACTACTACATTGTACTGGTAAAAATAATAGAATTCTAGCATATGTATTACATCCGATTCGAGATTTTACTTCTACAACGTATTAGCAATTTTAACCGCCAGTGTTTACTTTCCCGCCACTACATTTTGATTGATTTTACTACTACATTGTACTGGTAAAAATAATAGAATTCTAGCATATGTATTACATCCGTTTCGAAATTTTACTCCTACAACGTATTAGCAATTTTAACGGCCAGTGTTTACTTTCCCGCCACTACATTTTGATTGATTTTACTACTACATTGTACTGGTAAAAATAATAGAATTCTAGCATATGTATTACATCCGATTCGAGATTTTACTCCTACAACGTATTAGCAATTTTAACCGCCAGTGTTTACTTTCCCGCCACTACATTTTGATTGATTTTACTACTACATTGTACTGGTAAAAATAATAGAATTCTAGCATATGTATTACATCCGATTCGAGATTTTACTCCTACAACGTATAAGCAATTTTAACCGCCAGTGTTTACTTTCCCGCCACTACATTCCATTGGTTTTACTACTACATTGTACTGGTAAAAATAACACACTTACAAGTAAATTTTCAAATCATGATACGAAACTATCCTGATACGGTGTATGCGCAATTTTACTCATAAAGTAATAGGAGATTCAGCTGCCACATACATTACTAGTAAAAATGACAGTACTTTTTTTACAGTGTAGGTTGCACGTACGTCACATCTTTGCGCGTGGCTGCCACATTTGTGATCAAAATTTGACGTTGCCATGGCGAAACAATTGAAAGCTGTTGTGGTAGAACACAGAAATTCTTAGTTCTTTAAAATTCACCCTGTTTTTTTTTTTTAAGGAAACATGTATGTATGGTAATTTGTGTTTTTTTTTCATTACTTCTATTTACTTTTAATTTTACAAATTGTTTATTTAGTAGATTTGAATATTATTCGCAAATTATCTAGGATAGGTCTACATCAAATGTGTCGCAATCATGGCCGCTGTGACGTCACGTGGGAACTATGACTGTTTACAACGTTGAGAAAACATGGGGGAAGTCATTTTGTGCGAACGCTTATTAACGAGTTAAGCGAAAGTGTGAAAAAGACATAATAATGACTATTCTGGGTATGTGTGATACATGAAAGCTCCACGTTAATATTAAATAAATATTATTTCAATCAGATCTAAACAGATGTGAACGATAACCAGAGAGTCCTTTGCGACTCCAGGTTTTCGTCGAACAACCGTATTGAGTACACAAACGAAACAACATAGTAAGATTTGCGTTACGAAATAAAACGAAACTGTAGTTTATACACCCCTTAAAATGATAATTGTGGACGAGACATCGTGTCACCATGCTAATTATGCAAATTATGAATCGTAAAATAACGCGATTTGGAGTATAACCACGAAATCCACAAAATATCTGTGTATTCACGAAATTATACCGAAATAACGAAAGTATTGAATATTGACCAAAAATAAGTCTTGTGTAAGAAAAAGCGCATAGAAGAATTCAAAATATTATAAAGAAAATAGATAGCAAGTACTGTTCATACACACGAATGACTCGTTTTTATTTGATTGATATCCACCACTTCCTGACCTAGCCCGAGGTTGCTTAACTTCGGTTTTCGTATGGGAACCAGCTAAGCGACCGCGGCTAAACCGTTAGCAAAATTTAATTTTGTCAAAAGATAATTATTATATGCATACATTTAGGGCCTAAATTTAGGGGTACGTATACAACCTTCATATGTATCTTGTATCTAATAAAAAAAATTCATAATAATATTCAGATCATGCTTGGAATATAAATACTTTGTTGTTGTCCTATGTGAATGTCGGTAGTCACGATATGTTTGTCACAAACTAGTCAGACCTTGACCGTACAACCGTCAAAAGATAAACAAATACTATATAGAGACAGGACAGATAATGAATGCTGTACACTTGTTAATAACGTGATTGCAATCACTGTACATAGAGACTAAGTAGAATCAATTACCATGATCGTTCAGCTGAAACACACGCGGATATTTATTCAGCACGATCAATAAATATAGGTTGACACATCCTTAAATAATAATAACAACAATAATAATTATAATAATAATAGTAATAATAAAAACACTATCACAATATCCTTGTATAACCTGCTTTGTTTAATTTAGAGAGAACTAACCCATATCCTCTTCTCGGGGGGGGGGGGGGGGGGGGAGGGAGAGGGGGGGGGGATAATTATCTTATTTTGCAAAATTAAGATCATATTAATATTTTTCCCTTTGTAAATTGTGACATTACACAAAACAAAACAAAAACACAAAAATACCAATTTTGTTATCATATGTTACTGATCATTACGTATCGTATATAAAATTATATCCCAGCACTTTCAGTTCGCTAAAAATACTGCGGCTTTTTCGTCCAGGTAGTAGATCCAGAGTAAAAATGCTGTTTGAGGCGGCACGTTCCAAATGTAAACTTTTACTGATGCCAATAAATCATTCTTGTTTATCCAATAACGAAATAGTGATAATCACAATCTTGGTTGGACTACTTCGAGGGCGAACGCTTGAAGAACTTTGAGATTATTAGCGGTTATATTTAAAATGTAGGACTATTTCCAGTCCGCCCGTCATTCTTTCTACTTTACTTACTAGGTTTGTTTATTTGTCCTGTTCTTTCTTGGGGTGCAGCTTTTTTGTACAGGCCGGAAATACGCACTATTTATGCAAGGCATACAGGTTGCACTGAAGTAAGACAAAAAAACACTCCGGTGTAACAACGGCTAATGTGTGAAATAATATTTAAATTTGATAACGTCTTTCACCATGGTTTGAAATGTGTAATATCGGATCTCAACTAAATAATTATTCTTAAACTAAAAAGCAGTCGATGTATCTACTTAAAATAAGAACCACATGTTAATTCAAGTTGCCGCCGGATTTTCTTACACTGCACTGCTACACCACCTCGGGAGCCTGGTGCTGTAAAGCTGCACGGGACAAATAAACGCACTGGGTGTAACACCAGCCGAACAGAAAAACATGTTAGTGCTACACTGCATGTACTAGTAAAAGCAGTACAGGACAAATAAACAAACCGACTGTATTCATAAGTCTGGTAAGGTGGAGGGGAAATGACTTGATACCTATGGCATCGTTTATTATATAGGTCTCTCACAGCAAGAAATAAGATATTGTCAGGACCGCCCACATTTAGTTTTCAACTTGACAAGCGCGAATCACTGACGTTTTTCTCGATTATCTAGAACAATTCGGTTGCGGTAAGTTTTTTGACGGTAACGTGCAAGAAAACGTGCAAGCAGGTTTCCGTCAAAAAACTTAACGCAACCAAATTGTACTTGATAATCGGGGAAAACGTTAGTGATTCGCACTTGTTACGTTGGAAACTAATAGTGGGCGGTCCTGACTCCCCTGACACTATCTTACTTATTGGTGTGAGATACCATTATAATCCGTGACGACAACACCTTGTATCTTACGCCTATAGCTCTATAATAAAGCTGAGAGGTAGTACCGCACTTTAGTAATATCAAAGATTATACAGCCCTTTATAATCTTTGGTAATACATATCTTGTGAATGCAACACAATATCGAAAAAGTGGCAACCAATCCATGTTGTTGTTTCGCAATTGTCCCTTTCCTACAATCACCCCATGATGTCGCGCGTGCATATGACCTAGTTGTCGAGTACGTCATTAAACACAAACAGTCAAATCAATAAATCATCAATCAAAAGCGGCCATATCTAGCCTATTTTATCTTATTTATAAAGTTAACAACAATAGAATTGTTATCAATTACACATTTTCGTTTACGAATGAATGTCTGTCATATCCAGAGAGTGCCTCAAACCAGTACTACCAGTACAAACCAGTACAAACCAGTACTGCGGAACAGTTTTGGCCAATTTACTCAAAACTTGCAAAAGTGGACACCGGCCGCTTTTGAATCTAGGCAACCCTCATGCACATCCTACTTATTGGGCCACGAGAGTCTCTGTCTGAGTATCTGGCTCATCCAACTCAATGGGCCACGAGAGCCACGAGAGTCTCTGTCTGAGTCTCTGGCTCATCCAACTCATTGGGCCGCGAGAGTTTATGTCTGAGTCTCCGGCTCATCCAACTCATTGGGCCACGAGAGTCTCTGTCTGAGTCTCTGGCTCATCCAACTCATTGGGCCACGAGAGTCTCTGTCTGAGTCTCTGGCTCATCCAACTCATTGGGCCACGGGAGTCTCTGTCTGAGTCTCTGGCTCATCCAACTCATTGGGCCACGAGAGTCTCTGTCTGAGTCTCTGGCTCATCCAACTCATTGGGCCACGAGAGTCTCTGTCTGAGTCTCTGGCTCATCCAACTCATTGGGCCACGCCACGAGTGTATCTGTCTTAGTCTCTGGCTCATCCAACTCATTGGGCCACGAGAGTCTCTGTCTGAGTTTCTGGCTCATCCAACTCATTGGGCCACGAGAGTCTCTGTCTGAGTCTCTGGCTCATCCAACTCATTGGGCCACGAGAGTCTCTGTCTTAGTCTCTGGCTCATCCAACTCAATGGGCCACGAGAGTCTCTGCCTGAATCTCTGAAAGTTTTCATTAACATCCAGTGTTTATACTATTCACGTCAGCAGGCACCATTTATACGGGAAAGCTATTAAAATTAATATTTCAAAGCAAGTTCAAACAGTTCCCGGGAATCAACGGAGCTTTTACTGGAGTTCTTGTTGATACTTCATAGACGGAGCAGAGCGTTTCCATTCACACCTTAGGTGACTATATGATTTTATGACGTCACAGTTCTGTCAAGGTTACTGACCTTTAGTAACCACCTATAATTAGATTCTGGTAGTGAAACTGTTTATCAAAATGCTTACAAACGATTGAGGAAGTATTTAGCACCCGACACTTTGTATCCCAGAGGCCAAGTGAATAGCTATTCAAGTATAGTAATTATCAGAAGTAATGCATGCACTTCATTCGCTACACACCCTAAAGCAAACGTCAAAGTTGTGATTATATTTCCATGGTTTAGAGTTCATCTAGCCGAGATTAGGGGATGAATGTTTCGTTTGCGTTCTAAGTTTAAATTAGTGCCTATAACTCTAAGCGATTTCTACGGTGTAACAGTGATCACAGAAGCGTCAACATGGTGTTTCATATTGCTTCAATGGCGAAGCAATTACCTTGGAGTTAACTCAGTTTTCAGTTAATGGCAAAGGGTAGTCTCCCTGCAAAAAACGTGCCAACAAAGTTTTTAAGTTATATTTTGAGAACGTTACAGAATACATGTGAATAAGAATATTTTCATCCAACTTCTAGAATTCAAGGACAAAAAAGCATAAAAATATACGTAGATAATAAAATAGAACAATGCTCCACTTTCTTTGATGCTTTTTTGTCCTTGAATTCAAGGTAACTTGAACGGAATATCGAACCGTTTAAAAGCAGCTTTACATAATTCATAAGAAACCGATAGAGATGGCTCAGTGCATAGCACACGAGGCTCTAATTTGGGAAGTCGCCGGTTCGATTCCTGACTGAAGGTTTTCCCGACGTTTTCTTGAATCAGAAGGCAAATACTGGGATTGAGCTATACTATCAGCCCTCGGACATTCGTTCCTAACTATTCAAAATACCACTGTATACCTACGTTAGCAATATGAAGAGGGACATGAACTATCTCTGGGCATATTCCCTATACGAATAATTATCACTACCTTCTTTATTGACACAAATGGCATATTTTAATAAAGAAAGACGTAAAGCAAAAAGAATTCTGTGCTTTCTCATAGAGGTGGCTCGGCGGTAAGACGCAAGACTCTAACTCGGGAGGTCGCCGGTTCGATTCTGTCCACCGGCAGTCATGACTGAAGTTTTTCCGAGGTTTTCCTCAGTCGTAAAGGCGAATGCTGGGATTGAGTCCTACTAACAGCCTCTCGGACATTCCTTCCCAACTATCCAAACATCCTAATAACCTAGTTCAGGGGTGCCCAACATACGGCCCGCGGGCCGCATGCGGCCCGCATAGCCATTTCATCTGGCCCACACCTCCCATTTACATTCTAGTCTCACAACTAATTCCACGAAAAAAATTCAATTTTATTTGAAAGCACATTGTTTTGAAATTTATTCAATAGATATGTGTATAACTATATTCTAGACTTCGCAGCAAAAAATTAT